>BCJO01000003.1:1340801-1940801 GCA_001600335.1 Apiotrichum gracile | reverse complement strand
CGCGTGCGCGGGGCGGTCATCCCCGCGCTTGGCGCCTGCCTCGAGCTCGCCAACCGGGTCGAGGACTCTGCGGCCGGCGAGGCCGTCGCGCTCCCCGTGTGGACCGCACGCTTGCGGTTGTGGGAGACACTGGTGGCGTGGGGCGGATACCTCGAGACGGAGGAGCGTGCGGGGTCGCTCGTGGCGGCCGAGGCGAAGCGCGCCGCTGGCGCATTGGCAGTGTACGGCGCGAGCGAGGCGAAGGCGGCCGACGAGGGGCTGGCCGGCAAGATCCTGCGCACGCTCGACGCGCTCGAGCGGCTGGACCACGACCGGGCGGCGATCGACACGGTGGTCGTTGGATGGTGTCTCGCGTCGCCCAGCAGGACACATGGTGCTGCGCGAGCGCTGCTGTCGTCGCTTCTGCGCTTCCACGCGCTCACGCACTCGCTCTCCGCTTTCGTCGACCTCGTGTCCAACGCGTGCGAGGGCCTCTTCGACGCCGCCCTCCCCGCCCCCGCACTCGGCGCCGTGTACGCCCTCGTCGCCGCGGGACCTCTGTTGGACAAGACATTCACCGACGCCCTCGCCGCCGCCGTGCGGGGCACCAACCTCGCCGGGCGGCGCGGCGCGCAGTGGGCCGCGATGCTCGACGACATTGGGCGCCGCGTGCGGACCGCGCTCACGGCTGAGGGCGAGGTCGGCGGCAAGCGGAAACGCGCAACGGTAGGCGATGCGCCGGCGCGCCTCGTCGGTGTCCTCTCCCGCGTCGCTACGATTATTCTCTCTGCCGGCGCGCGCGCAAAGGCCGGCGACGACGAAGTCGAGTACGCCACGGGCGCGATTGCGCGCGCGTTCGTGCCTGACGACGAGGAGGACAAGCAGAAGAAGCACACGGACGTCGCGAGCGATATCGTCACTGCCGGCCGGCTACGGGTCGCCCGCGCGGCCTCGCTCGTCGCGGACGTCGAGACCGGGACGCCTGTGTCGGTTGCCCTCGCCTCCGTCGCTGGCAGCCCGGAAGTGCGCCTCGCGGCCTTCCGCAGCTTACTGACGCACCTCGCGCTCACTGCGCATGGGGAGGACGCCTCGCGCGCGGCTGTCGTCGACGCGGTGCTTTCCCTCCTGACGACGGGTACCACAGCGTGGAGCGGGCGCGACGCAACGGTCACGTCTGCCTCGCTTGCGTCCGCGTGCTGGAGCGTACTCGCGCAGAACGGCGTGGCCGTGCTCGACGCGACCGCCACCTCGGCGCAGCTCGACACGCTCGCCGGCCTCGTGCTCTCGCTCATCGACGGCGAGGGCGGCTTCACCGCCTCCGCAGCCATCAAGGGCATCCTCGGCACGGCGGACACGTGGGAGCTCGTCGCCTTCCGCTCCGCGCTCCTCCGCGCCCTGACGGCGGGGGGGAGCGGCACATTCGCCGTCCTCTCCACCTCCCCCGCCGCGTGGCTGTCAAAGGGCGCGCGCTCCGCGCTCCTCGAGGCCGCATACGCATCCAAGGGCGACAAGGCCGCGATCCGCGCATGGCTCGCGCGCCTCGCGACCACCGGCATCCTCGGCCCGCTCGACGTGCCCAAGCTCGAGTCCGTGCTCAAGAAGGCCGACGGCGCAGAGGAGCAGACGCTCGCGCTCGCGCGCGCCGCGATGCCGCATCTCGTGCGCGCCTCGCTGCCGGCGCTTCTTGATGCCGCAATTTCGGCGGTGAAGAAGGACAAGAAGGGGGATGTGCGTGCGCGTGCGGTGCCCATCCTCCTCGCAACACTGGTGGCCCAGCCGGCGGACAAGTTCGCGGCCGAGCGGCCCAAGCTCGACGCACTCGAGGCCGCGGCGCGCAAGGCGCTCACGCCCCGCATCGAAGCTGTCCTCGCCGGCGGCTCCGACACCCCCGCGCTCGAGGCATACCGCACCCTCACGGCGTACTCCCGCTGGCTCGGCCGTGAAGACGAGTCGGACGTCGGCGCGCGTCTCGTGTCGCTCTCCCTCCGCGGTGCGCCGTACGCCGCCGCCGCGCTCGACATCGTGCCCCGGTCGGCGACGCTGGCCGCATACCTCCTCCTCTCAACACAGACCGACCTCGACGACGGCTTCAAGACGTTCGCCCGCAGCCTGTCCGCCGAGACCTACGGCGAAGCACTGGCAGCATTGCTGCCCCGCTTGCGCGGCCGCGAGCGACGGACGGCACTCCGCGCCGCCCGCATCCTCGTCTCGGCCCCCGTAGAGGGCAGCGGGCGCGTGCTCGCGACCCACCTCGGCGGCCTGCTCGCCGCCGCGGACGGCGTGGATGGCCTCGGACTGATCAATGCGGTGGTGGACGACCGCACCGGTCTGCTGCGCGCCAATGACGCGGGGCAGATTCTTGCCACTCTGACGTCTGCTCTCCTCCCCTCCGACTCGGCCTCAGCCTCGGCCTCGGCATCCGCCTCGGCCTCGGGCGACTACCTCACCCTCGCCATCTCGCCCCTCCTGACGCTCGCGCGCCACCGCCCCGACCTGGCACTCGCGCACCTCCCCTCCGTCGTCGGGTGCCTGTCTACCGCCATCTCGCTGCTTCCCCGCGCGCGCTCCCGCGCAGGAAAGGCCAAGCTCGCCTCCCGCCGCCCCGCGTGGCTCACCGACGCGAACAAGGCGACCGAGCACCACGCGGACCTCATAGCGCGCACCCTCGTCGCGCTCTGCACGGCCCGGATCGACAAGAGCGGCAAAGCCCTCGCGGGGCCGTTGGGGAAACATGCCCCCGCGTTGCTGGTCGCGTACGCGCGCGCCGCGGCGGATCCGTGGGCCGTGCTCCCCCCCGCCCTGCGCGCGGCGCTCGAGCCCGGCCTGTTTGCCCTCTGCGACGTCGTCACTGCCGGCGGACGCGCGGACGGGCGCGGGCGCGAGGGCGAGGGTGTCGGCGCGCCATTTGGCTTGGAGCGGGATGAGGGCGAGAGGGAAGTTTGGGCCGGGCTGTGGCTTTCGTGGGGCCGGAGGAGGTATACTGGTCAGGGATAAGCGCCAGAGAGGTGGTAGATGTTTTGCATGCAGTTTGGTTTTGGAGCTGGGAGCACTTTGTATGGCCATTTTCGGTTGACATTTCGCTGTTGCGTCAATGTAGTACAGCTCTTGCTGCCATACAGCGGTCTGCACGTCAGTGTGTCAGTAATGTGTCAGTTTTCTCCAGCTTGACGCGCTCCGCGCTACGCGCTCCACGTGCGCCCAGTACAGGTACATATGCATGTCACATTGCGGAACGTTAAGCGGCTGGGCCGGCAGCGTGTGCAGAAGCGAGCGGAAGGCAAGGTCGGGGTCGGAAGGGTGGTGTCTGCTTGAGACAGAAGGAGCGTGTGGCAGTCTACCTCGGGGTTACCTCTTACCTCGGGGCAAGGAGGGCGGCGAGGATGTCCTGCTGCTGGTTGTTGTTCGGGTAGCCGGGGCCAGGGGGGTACATGCCGGGCGGCATCGAGCCGCGGGGGGCCGAGCCGGGCGGCGGGCCCTGGTGGTACGGGTAGCCCTGCGGGGGAAGGAAGCCCTGCATGTTGGGCGGGGGAGGGCCGTAGTGGCCGCCGGGGGGAGGGCCGTTGAGCCCAGGTCCGTTCTGAGGACCAGGGCCGCCGGGACCGCCGGGACCGCCAGGTCCGCCAGGTCCGCCGGGGCCGCGCATAGGGAGGTAGCCTGGCGGCGCAGACGAGCTGGGAGGCGCCGACTGCAGCTGGCGGAGGAGATCATCCGGCGAGGGGCCGCCGCGGTACATGCCGCCCTGCATGGGGTGGGGCGGGAGCATGCCCATGGGAGGAGGAGGCATGCCGCCAGGAGGCATGGGTGGGCGTCCGCCGTTGTTGAGCAGCTGGAGGAGCTCGGGGGGCGGGGGCATGGCGCGGTTCTGGTCCTGAGGCGGGCGGTCGTAGAACTGGCGAGGGCCGTTGCCGGGGAGCTCACCGGACATGGGCGGACGGCCGTACTGCGGGCCTTGGAAAGGAGGGAAGGGGTAGCCGCGAGGATCGCCGCGGGGGTCGGCAGGGGGCGGCGAAGCATAGTGGCCCGGCGGGGGCATCATCGGGTGGTGCTGCTCGGGGCTGTGCTCGTGGTGGTGCTGCTCGTGGCGCTGCTCGTGGCGGTGCATGCTGGCGTTCATGTAGTCGGAACCCTCGCCGCCGGGAGGGCTCTGGTAGTGGGGAGAAGGGCCCATGCCTGGAGGCGGGCCAGGGGGGAAGCCGTGACCGTGGAACTGCGGCGGGATGCGCGCAGAGGGAGGGCCGTTCATGTCTGTCGACTCGGGACGGGGGCCGGGGACAGGGCTGGGGTTCTTGAGCAGACCCATGAGCTTGGCCATGTGGTCCTCGACGCGGGGTCCGGCCGGGGGCGACTGGGACTGCTGCGGCTGCTGGATGTGGGGAGGGCCAGAGGGGCCGGGGGCGCTTGGCGATGCGTGCTGCGACTGCTGCTGCATCTGCTGGGCGTACGAGTCGGACGTCGAGCGCATGCCGGGGGTAACGCGGTCCTGGACAGGTGGAGCAGGCGGCGCCGTTGCCGGAGGTGGCGGTGCGCCACCGATACCCGGCGGGCCACCCGCTCCGCTGCCAAAGAAGCGCTGGAAACGGCTCTGGAACGCATTCGACGGCTCCTCGCGAACTTCCTCCTTGGGCTTGACCGGCTCGTCCTCGTCGTCAATCGCGCGGTGCTTAAAGTAGCTAGCCACGTTGACCTCGCGCGGCTTCTGGGGAGAAGGCGCGGCAGCGGGAGCTGCAGGAGCAGCACCGCCAAAGAACGACACGAGCGGCTTGTCGCCGCCGCGCCAGTTGTCTCCACCGCCCGACGCTCCACCACCAGCGCGAGCCTTCATCGCGCGCTTGTGCGCTGCGATCATGTCCTCACCGGGGATAAACTTGATCAGCGGGTCACCCGCCTCCACGCCCGCGCTCGAGCTCGCAATCGCCGGGTCCTCGAGCGCGGCAGCCTCGGGCCCGTCGTTCATCCACGCTGGCTCGGCGCCTTCGTCGTCGTACTTTGGCCCGAATCCAGGCGGCCTGCGGTGGTTGCCGTGAGCGCCGTGGGATCCCTCGCCATTGCGCATGTGGGGCTGGCGGTCACCCCGGCGCCAGTCGCTGTCGTCTCGCCTGCGGCGGTCGTCGTTATTACTGCGGTCGTTGCGGTCGTTACGGTCGCCACGGTCGTTGCGTCCCTTTGCATTCTCGTCGCCACCGAGACGCATAGCGGAGCGGTCGCCAGTGCGGGTCGTGGTAAACTTGCCCATGAGGCCGCCGCCAAAAGCGTTGCCCCCGGGTCCCTGGCGCTGCTCTGCAATCGCCGGATCGTCAGGTTGTCTCCGCAATCTATTGTCAGCACAACCCCAGTCGTATACACACCCAATGTTGCGCGTTCCTCCACGTCCCAAACCGCGGCCGCCGATCCCACCGCCAAACCCAAACCCTTCGCCGAATCCGCCGCCGCCCTGCCCGCGCCGCCCGTGCCCGCCAATGGCAGCAATGGCCGGGTCGTCAATGTGCATGGCCTTATTGTTGTGCACCGAGCCAAACCACGTCTCGAGCGGGCCCATGTCGGCGGGCACGACCGACTTGCGCGCAAGACGCAGCAGGTCCTCGCGGGTGTACACCCTCAAAGGACCCGCAGCTGCCTTGGCCAGCAGACGCGAGGTGGTAGCTATAGACTCGTCGTCCGTCTCGTACGTGCGCGTCTCGGACACGATGCCGAGGATGGCGTTCATCTCGGGGTCGGCCTCGAGTGCGCTGTTGACCATGTCGGGCGATAGGGGGGAGAAGTGGTTAAATTGCTTTGGCGAGGCCCCCAGGGATGGAGGCGAGGCTGTAGAATACAAGCACGGAGAGGGTGGAGCGAGGAATGTCAAGTCACAAAAGTTGTTTGGAGCAGAGGGATGGTGCGAATCAGAAAATACGACAATCGTAACAACGGTTAGATGAACACGTAGGTGCGGCGTGTCAGCGAGTGCGAGGGAGGTGTGAAGCGGGTGCGGGGCTGCGGGGAGAGTGGGAGTGACAGTCGATCTGGGGAATGCAGAGACTGCGAGTGAAGAGAAGGAAGTGAGGCTGCAGACGCAACACAGAGAAACTGGAAAGACTACGCACTTGGCGCCATTGTTCTGGCCTGCTCGCCGGCGGTATCGGAATTGAGGCTAGGACCTAGAGGGATAGCGAAGGTAGCAGGCTGAAGCTGGTGGTCTGGACCGGCCGGTGTGGTCGGGGCGATAGAGGTGTGTTTGCGATGAGGCTGGTTGAGTGGAGTCAGGTTCGTCGCAACGATCAAGATGGCCTGTTGTTCTGTTGGATGGTGAGTGGATGAGGGATGGGGATGCGATGGGGTGTGAGATGGGAGATGCGGAGAGCGAGCGAGCGAGCGACGAAGAGTAGCGAGCTCGGTGAATCGGTGGGTGGAGACGAGCGAGGATGGTGTGGAATGGAATGTATGTACGGGGGGCTCGGATAAATATTGCGGCTGCAGCGTCCGCTGTGTCCCCTCTAGTGCTCCAAGTTGCTCTCTACCTCCGCCCTGCACCCTTTGCTTTCGTTCTGTGCATTCTGCTCCGCTCTGCATGCTCTGGCTAGCTATCGTGTATATCCCGAGGCTATCTCCGCGGGATGCACGGAGCTGTTAGGCTTGCTTGGCTGCTGGCTTGGCTCCTCTTGGTCTAGGTATCACACAAGGCAATAGCTGCGGCACTGTGAATTTGATCCCGGCACAATCTGGGGCACGCTCTGCAATGTGAAAGGGTTCGAGGCATCGCCACAAGGATAACGACCATCTCCAAGCCGGCGCCCTTTTTCACCTCGCCGACGACGATGACAACGTGTCGCTCTTTTGTCGCTCTACTGCTCCCTCTGGATATCAACAAAGGATACATGCAATCAATCGTAACGTCACCCATGTGTGACGGGGAAAAGCATCGGTTCTACTGTAAATGTGTCTCTCTATCTCTTACATCGGCCGGGGGCCCGGCGATGGTGTCCCGCGGAACGGCTGCGACGTGTGCGAGTCATTGCTGTAGCCAAAGGCCATGAGGGGCGGCGACAGTGTTGGTGACTGGCTGTACGGGCTGGCGTACGGGCTGCCATGCACGGGGCTGGTGTGGTTCGGGCTGTGGTACGATCCCGGAGAAGCCATGCGGTGAGGTGCCTCAGGAGGGTACGTGTTCTGGTACGGCTGGGGAGAGGTGTAGCCGGCACCATAACCAGCGGGCGAGGCATACCCAATTTGAGGAACATAGCCGCCAGGGGCAATGTAACCCGTCTCCACAGAAGGACGAGCCATGGCCCTGGCAGAGTCATCAGACTCGGTCCTGTACAGCATGCCTGGCACGCCATAGCCGTCGGGGTACGCGCTCGGAGGGTACGGCACGGAGGTGTGGCTGGGGGTGGGGCTGTTGCGGCCATCCCACTGTCCTCCTGCGAGGAAGGAATCGCTGCCAGCGAGCGGCCTCGAGTAGCCAACTGGTGCGGGAGACGCCAATAGCTCATCCGTAGAGCGGTTAAACGTATGGCCAAACGCGAGAGAGCTCTTGGACGCGATAGCATGAGCAGGGACAGGCGAGGCGCCATAGAGCGACCGGTCGTCGCCAAAGTTGGACAACATGTCGGTCGAGGCGACGGAGCGGGTCTCCCAGTCGTGTGCCTCGCCAGAGTGCTCCAGGTCGGGGTTGTATTCGAGGTTCTCCTCGCGAACACCGCGGAGAAGACCATCGGTCTTGCCAGCAAACCACGGGTACGTCGACAGGATCGCGCGGGCCATGTCTTCCTGCTTCTTGTGGACCATGACCTGGAAGATCTTGTCGAGACGAAGCGCGGGGTTGAGGAACTTGCGCTCCATGTCAGAGTGAAGAGTGGGCTTCTCCCTCATGGCTGCGAGCTGCTGCTCCTCGGCCTCCGCCGGCGTCGGGTGGTAGTGGCGGAACCGAGTCTCAATCGTGTGGTTGAGCCACAGCTTGTACACGACCAGGATGATGACCATCGGCACACCGGCGAGAGCGTCAAACCAGCGTTGGCGGATGAGACCGCAGGCTATAATTGTTAGCTATTGCAGCACACAAAACAGTAGACTTACTGAGAATCATGAGGAGCTGCATGACCAGGGTGGCAAACAGGATGCGGTTGACGTACACGTTCCACATGCGACCACCGCTCTCGGAGCGAGAGACGTAGACGTAGAGGAGCTGGTACTTGTACTAGATGTTAGCGCGATCTTTACGTCTAGGTTCCACTTACAACCATGTACGACAACCACATGACGATGGTGGCACCAAAGACGACAAGCGGGGCAATGGGAGCGTACACTAGGGCGACAGTGGCAACGAAAAGCAGGTTGACAGACACAGTGTGGTACTCGAAGAGGTACGGCTTGGTAAGCTCACGAATGTCACGAGGCGTGTAGTGAAACATGAGACGGCGGAACGAGACGAGCGCCAGCCTGATGAGCTGGATAACGTCATAGAACACCAAGAAACCACGAAGAGGCAGCCAGCCGAGCCAGTAGCTGCTCTGGCCGACGTATGCGTGGCGAATCCCTGCAAAGTCAGTACATCCTCAATCTCTGTGATGCTTACTGTCGGGAAAGTGCTGGCCGAGCTCGTTCATAATCTCGCCAAAGGACTTGTGGCCCTGCACGCCCTTGATCAGCTCGAGAACAGTGTTGTAGACTGTTCCGAACAGAGTGAGGAAGAACAACATCCAGACGGTCGTGATAAAGTAGTAGCGAGCAGTGGTGGCACGGTCGAGACGGGAGCGAGTCGGTGCGCCCTGGCGCTTGCAGATGCGGCGAATAATGATGGGAAGGGCAATGGCGAAAAGGGCCTGGAGTACGGGTCCCAGACCACCAGAGACAAGACTAAACGACCAGCTCTCGCGGCTCTGCCAGTCGGCGAGCCACTGCATGCCGGGCAGCTTGGAAAACGACTCGAGGTTGGCAAGCACGGAGACAATGAGTGTAGGGACGGCGTATCCAACGAAGAGTGCTGCGAGGAGGAACCATCCGATCATGTTGGCGGACGCGAGCTCGACCGAGTCCTTTTTGATGTTCTTCCAAAGAATGTCCTTTGGCGTTGGGGCCATCTGGATCCGGGCGCCGTCCAGTTCCCGAAGCTTGCCGTCGTGGGCACGGGCAATGCGGTGGGCCTCGGCGACGGTCTTGAATGTGACAAAGCCATAGTCCTCTCCTTCCAGACGGCTGACCTTGCCGCCCTTGCGAGCCTTGCGTTCCTGTCGAATGAGAGAGTGTATCTTTGCGCGGCGGTCGTCCACCTGGTCACGCAGAAACTTGATCTGCTTTGCGTAGTAGTCGATCGCGTCCACTTTCCTGCCGCCGCAGCACATGAAGCCACCCTTCCGAATCATGGGTCGCTTGCGGGCCTCCTTGCCGTGCTTGAGGTAGCGAACGAGCACCTTTTCGAGATCCTTGACTGCCTCGTTGTGGGCGTCGACGAGATCAGGAAAGTCGTCGAGACGGCGTCCAATGGTAGCGCAGTCGATTTCGTGGGCAATCTTGATACCGTCGACCTTGAGCTGCTGCATGAGGTGGACAAGACCCTCGTCACTGCGGTATTCCTTGGGCACCTGGGTGACCATCAGAGTGCGCGAGTAAATCTTGGACTGGTATTGCGGGGAGCGGAACCAGTCGTGGCGGAGAAGATTCATGCACTGCCAATTGTGCCAGACAAAGTACATGACCGTGAACGCTGCGGTCAGAATGACACTTGTCGTTGAACTTACTGATCACATAGGTGAATCCGAGGGCGGGCCACATCCAGCCGTCCTTGACGTTGGCGATGGTGAACATGGACAGGATATTGTCCTTTGTGCGGAGTTCCGGCTCGACGTTCTTGAGATTGTACGAGATGTTGATGGCGAACAGCGCAATACCATACACCGAGCAGCAGATGAGGATATACCCCACCATGCGGACCATGCGAAGGAACGCGACCGCGTCGAGGCCAATGTTCAGAATCATCTGCTGCTCCTTGATGTTGAGAATGGGGCTGACCCAGGCAAAGAACGCCTTGGACAGTGTGGGTGGAGGGGGCTCATAGTCGGGGTCGTTGGGGTCCTGTGTTGTCTGGTACTTGATCTGCAATGTCAGAACGAGTGTGAAGCTGGCGACATACCTTTGGTGCGTACACCTTTGACTGTCGTGGCCGAACGAGCGAGAAACCAATAATCACGGCCACCTGAGGTGTCAGCACTTGTACACACACTTTGAGCTTACGGATAAGCCACTATACAACGCCAGCTGGAGCAAGACACTCTTGTACGAGATAGAATCGCGGGCATTGATGATACCGTTGATCACTGTGGTACCGGTGTCGGTATTGGCGACCTCGCTCGCGCGGGCAGCGAGAGCCATGACGCCGTTTGCCATGGTGGATGGAGTGCAACGATGGCGAGCAGAGGTCTTTGCTTAGCCCGCAGAGTAGAGTGTCAAGGGGGTGGTGAGCCAGGTTGTCGTGCGTCTAAACTGAGCCAGGGGATAGGGGGTGCGTGCGTGAGGGTGTGCAGGTAAAACGGCCTGTGTGACGGTTGCGGCTGAGGGCAAGTGTAGTGATATCAAGATGCAAGGAGAGTCCGTTGATGATGCCGGCGTGTATAGAGATGGCGGCGAGCAAGGAATGGAGTATGTGTCAAGGGAGCACGTCGAGAACAATGAGGCGTTGTGTTGGTGGGTGGGGGTCGTAAGAAATGCTGATGCTGATGGAAGATCGTTGTGCGAGTAGTGCAAGGGTGATGCGAGTGTTGATCCTGCGCGTCAAGCGTGGATATTTGATATTAATGCGAGAGAAGAGCGGCGAGCAGCGTCAAGCGGTCGCGCGGAGATGAGTCGGAGTCGGAGTGTCGGGGTCGGGGTCGAGGAGAGTGATGATGAGGAGAGAGAGAGAGGGAGAGAGAGAGAATGAAGAGAATGAGAGTTGAGTATTGTGGAATGGAACAACAAGAATAGCAAGAGAGGGGAGGTTGATTTTCAGACTGTCCACCGTGTGGGACGGTAAGACAGGGTTTGTGGGTGGTACAAAAGGGTAAATCTCTCTCCAAAAGAGGGTTCGGTGGGTTGCCCACTGTATACTGTATGGTGTGGTGTGGCGAGGGTTCCTGATTCAAGTCGACGCAGTGTGGGGCAGCGATGGAACACTGTCTTGTTCTTGTTGTTGTTGTACAGTGTGTGTCGATTCAATAGAGCAAGAGAGCGAGAGAGCAAGAGAGAGAACAAGAAAGAACAACAATCAAGCTGTACGCGTTGTCTCTGTCTCTTTTGTCAAGCTGTCTCGTCTCGTCTTGTTTGATGTGTAGGATTTTGTGACAAGTGAGGTCGGTTTTCACGCCAAGGATGTAATGTGATGCACCGCAGTGAAAAACAACAATCGCGAATGGACACTTTGATCAAGTTTCCAACACGGCGATGACAGCGATGCAGTCGGTCGGTGCTCTTATTGTTCGTTGGAAACAGTGGATGGACAGCTATTCGGTGCTATCCTTGGACGCTTGGTTGGGTCAAGCTTCTGCAGGCTGCCTTCTGAGGCGCACGTCCTCGTGTACCGTGTTACCTGGCAAGATCCAAGGTTTGGTCACACGCTCACTGCGACCAAAGTTTGGGATCTCGAGTCTGGTGCTCGTTTCGGCTGCGGTCGCGAGTATACTTTGCTCAGGCCGTTGCGCCCGTCGAACAATACAGAGGGCAGAGGGTGGAGCTGTGGGGTCGGGGTGATTCTGCAGCCGTGGCTAATGCGGAGAGTTGGTGACTTGCCGCTGCGGTGTGCACAGTCGGAGCACACAGTCGGAGTACGGAGCACAGTCGGAGCACAGTCGGAGCACAGTCGGAGTCGGTGACGCAGTGTATCGCAGCGGATTTCCGAGGTCTGTATAGTGTCTGTTTATAGAAGTTGTCGTGGAGATGTCTTTGACGATCAGAGAACTCGACGTCTGTCTCAGCACACAGACTAGTCCTCGTCGCAAGCATGAAGCATGACATGTTCGTGGATCGCGTACACGGTACAGTGCGCGTCATGCACCTAGAGCAGACGACAGTACCCCCGCCAGCCAATACACGATACCGGTGTGCACGCACTGCACCGCTTGCGATCTCAGATCTCGCGTGAATTCACCTTTTGCTCTGCATGCTCTGCATGCTCTGCACACTTGGCTTGGTTCCCGTGCGTTTCTTCGCCTTTGCCGGTTTACGTTAGTATGTGAGGCTCCAGTGCATGAGCAAGCTAGCTCGATGCATGCCAGATCCGAGTGGTGAGCGTACTGCTGGACGAGCCTGCCAGCCTGCCAGCCCGTCGGCGCCACTCGTACCTCGTTGTAGCTCGGTAGCTCGGGATTGTACCCTCGGGGCTATGCATGTGCGCATTCAGTGTCCCTACAGTCTACTTATGAGAGGTTATTTTCATCCACCGCCCTGCTCGCGTGGGCTCCGCAGCAAAGTTCCAGTGTACAGTACATCCATACAACATGCTTTGTGGCATTGTACAGTACCCATCGCAGTCGTTTCTGGAATAGATCTCGACGAGCACCTCGAAAGCAGCTTACAGCATACTCTAGTGCATAAACTCTGTTCACTCTCACTGTGTTCTCACTGTGTTCGAGGACCTTGGAATAGACCGTATGCGTCACTGCGTTCTAGACTCGCACAGGCACGGGGCACGCAGCGGGGACGCACCCTGCGACGCGTTTAGAGACTGGTGACCTTGGACTCGACACAGAGTTGTGGGAATCATGCCGTCTGCAGTTGGACCAGGGTCACTAGCGTACTGCAATGGAGCAATAGAGCATTGGAGCATTGGAGCAATGGAGCATTGGAGCAATGGAGTATGACGAGAGGCTGCTGGACAAGATTTGGAGTTCATGCGCTCATAGGGAGACCGAGGGTTGAGGGTCGATTTCAGGACTCGGCGGGCAGTCTTATTCTGGCCTGGCTGCAGCGCTGCAGCTTCCTGGCTCACGGCCTGACGGGCTCCACAGGCTCCACATGCACAACACGTTGACACTTCTGGATGCAGGTGCAGAGTACGGCTAGTGCAAACTGTGCAACACCAAGCGTGACGATGGGCTACTGTACTGGAGCGGGAGACAGTAGCCAGCCGTGGCGGACAGACGCCTCTTCCGCAGCCTTGATACCATCTTGGGCGTGTGAGACGTTCAGAAGCGGTTAGAGTCAGACAGTTCTCGAAACAGAGGCAATACAGTAAATACAGTCTTTGACTCGAACAACAGGCTACGGCGGACCCATGTCGCAGTCTCACAGTGCCACAGAACCACAGTGGCACAACCCAGTCTTAAACCTTTACGAGTACGTGTATCGTGGCCGCGTGGGCGAGCTACGCATGGACGCTGGGCATGCATGTACAACCGCGACCCGCCCGAAGCGCCGAAGCGCCCGAAGCGCCCGAAGCTACTCTCACTCAGCGGCCAGTAGCCAGCGGCCAGTGAGCACACAAAAAGTCTTCCAACTCCGCCATACCGTCTCCGGTCGACTGGATGAAGGACCTTCTACTTGTGACTCAACCTGCCTGCAGCGGGAATCGAGCCATGAGCACCCCTCCGGCGGGAAACTGTGCACTACCCGGCTTACGGCCTAGGAAGAAGAAGTTGTTGTTCCAGAACGAGCGAGCTAGTGTAGTATTCGGTGGGTTCAGGCGTACTGCATGACCCACCCGCTGCGAGGCTCTCTTGTCCGCTTCGTCGAGCTTATGAGCGGTCCCCCTGTCAGTCCAGCATCCCTGCCTTGGCACCTTGCTTAATCGCAAGGTCTCGCATTGCGTCTGAGTACTTTACAGCTCTAGACGCGCGCGACAGCGATCAGACCTGTGATCACCAAATCTCAAAAGTCAGTCGCGTACCCCCCAATTCCGCGTGCCTAGAGCCTTAGGCCTCTGAAAACTAGGCGCCCCATGCACTGGCGCCACGCAGGTGCACGTCATTAGATCATTAACTTCGACGCCCGCGACTTTGTTGTTGCCATCACTACCATGAGCGGATACACAGCAATCGACGTGGACGAGGACGAGGTGAGCCGCGAGTCCGCAGCGAGCGCAGCGAGCCCGCGGAGCGGCAGCAGGAGTGGAGCTAACGGCAGTCGGGCGGCCTGCAGTTCAAGACCTTCCTGGGAGACGACACGCTCCCACCTTCAGCTGGCGGCAGCTCGTCGGCGGCACGCACCCGCGCCGACCCCGCCGTGCCGTACTCGGTCTTCAACCTCGCGTACTACCAGTCCTACTTTGATGTCGACACGGTGCCGCTGCTCAAGCGCGTGGGCATGGCGATGGTGCCCAAGGGCGGGTTCATTGCGGATTGCTGTGAGGGGCAGGTGGACCTTTATGGTGAGTTGGGAGAGGGGAAGCGGGGATGGAGAAGGGGAAGGTGGGATCGCGCAAGGCATGTCGACCAGCGGGCTCGACGGGGCGCAGCTGGGGCAGGGCAATCAGCTATCCTCTCCTGGGATCCAGCTGGACGCTGTGTCCTTCGCCGCCAGCGACGTCGCGCGCCCGAGCTGGCTCCGACTGGAACTTTGCCAGCTGCCGTCTCCTTTGCCATAGCTGGCAGATATCACCTCGTCTAGGCATGCTGATCTGTGGGCGATGCTTCAGCGAGCTTCTTGGAGCGCCGCTAGCTCGTGGTCGCCCCAGTGATTCCATGACCGAGACGCGAGCCTCGTCACCTTCCCGCGCGGCTGGTGTCTGACAGTATCCTCTCAACTGAGCTCCACTGACCCGCAGGCCCCTTCTGGACCCTCACGACCCTCATCCTGATCCTCTACACGACCTCAACGCTCACGAGCAGCATCACGGCGTACCTCGCCGGCGCCGAGCCGTCGACCAACATCCCGCTGCTCGGCACGGCCACGACGCTGATATACGTGTACGGCCTGGCCGTGCCCGCCGCGCTGTGGGCGGCGACGCGCTGGCTCGGCGTCGGCGAGTGGGGGCCTGCAGAGGCGCTGGGGATATACGGGTACGCGATGAGCGTGTTCATCCCCGTGTCCCTGCTGTGTCTTATTCCGGTGGGCATCGTGCGCTGGGTGCTCGTGGGCGTTGGTGCGCTCTCGTCGGGGTTCTTTTTGTGAGTCGAGGATGTCTCGGCTGTTTGGATCCGTCTGACTCCAGGGTCACAAACATCTACCCCGTCCTCGCGCAGGCCGACAACAAGATGACGCGCGGGCTGGTGATCGTCGTCGTGGTCCTGCACGCCGCGCTGGCGTTTGCGATGAAGATTCTCTTCTACTCGTGAGTCCAAGTGAGAGTGTCGCTGACGGGCAGGTACAAGGTCGGGAACAAGGAGGAAGTCGGGCCAGACATCCCGATCGAGGCGCCCATCCGCCGCGCGCTCGAGTACCTGTTCTAGAAGCTTAGTTTTGATGGAGTATGAATCTGTCATAGTAACTGTATCTATCATGCTGCAAGGTACAACCCGGGCGTGGGCCCGTCCCTTCTATGTGTGAGATATCGATCCTCTGTCCTCTGCGCACTTCCGCGCACCCCGCTTACTTGCGCACACGCTTCGCGCACTCGCCTCGCTCGCGCGCTCGCGCCTAGAACGGCACCCGCGCCATCTCGCCCGTGGCGAGAATATCGTCGTCGAAAATGTCGTCGTCGTCATAGTCCTCCTCGTCCTCGTCGTCCGTCTCTGTGCGCGCCTTGCGGCGGAAGTCGGCCTTAGAGTCTTCGCGCTTGAGCCACTCGGCGGGGAAGGCCGCGCCATCCTCGAAGCTTCCGGGCATGGACGCGGGGCGTGACGAGTCGGACGCGTTTGCGTTGTCCTTGTTCCTCCGTGTTGTCCACTGCGGCTCCTCCTCGTCCTCTGACAGATCGGCGGCGGAGAGCGCGGGGCCGATGAGCGGGGACGAGGGGCGGGGCGAGCCGGGCTGCGAGGTCGCTTCGGGGGAGGCGGCGCGGGAGCCACGCCTGATAAGTCCGCCGAGGTACGAGAGACGGCTGTTGCCGCTCGCGTCCGAGCGCGCGGAGAGCGCGGGCGAGGGAGGCGAAAAGTCGGGCAGCTGGATCTCCGCGATCGGGTCGCGCCAGTAGTTAAAGTCGGTGTACTCTGGCTGCACCTTTGTCTTTACCGGCGGGAACATTTCGTTGACGAGATCGTTCAGTCCGACGTAGCTGCCCTTGTGCGACGACTGGAGCAGCTCGGTCTTGAGCATACCCGCACTGTCGATCGTGTAGATTTTACCTGTCTCAATGCCGACGGAGCGGTACGACATGGCGTCCGTGATACGGTTGCCAAAGCCGGCAAAGAAGGCGTCCTTTGCGTGTGACGCAAACAGGCGCTGGATATCACGCAGACACGCCATCTTGAACAGCTCGGGCTTGCGGAGGATCACCTCGCTGATAGTTAGCTTAGAAGCAGTACTTTACTCACCGATGCAAAGACGCCATCAGACGGTCGGGGCTCATGATCACCGGTCCCTCGGGCATGCGGTACTCGCCCTGCACGATCGTCTTGAGGTAGTCGCGCGTCGTGTCCGCCTGGCCAATGGCACGCGCGGTGAGGTACAGAATCTTGTACCCGTTGTTGCAAATGTCCGTGTAGAGGTTGGCAATGCCGACGTGCGTCCAGTCGCGGCCGATGGCGGCAAAGACGTGGCCGAGCGCGTCAGACTTTGTGATCGTGCCGTCGATGTCCGAGATGATGACCTGGTCGCGCTCGTCCCAGAGGAAGATACGCGCAGACACCACCGCCTGGCCAGAGTACGACGACGAGACGGAGAACTGCACCGTGTTCGGGCCGGGCTTGAGGTTGAGCTGCTTGAGCTGGTCGGAGGACAGACGCAGTGTCTTGGCGTAGTGCTTCTCGTCGGCCTCGGTGTCTATAGGCGACAGCGTGGGGGTTTCAGTCGGCGACGGCGCCTCGGACACTGGGCTAGACGCAGACGTGGGAGAGGTAGCAATCGCCTCGAGCTTCTCCTTGCTGGTCATCAACTCCTGCGCAGACGCAGTCTTCTCGAGCGCAGGCCCGAGCGGCGCAGCACCAAGACCAGTGGCAGGCTCGGTGCGACGCCACCAGCGCGACCAGCCGTAGCCCGACTGCGGGCGGGGCTGCGTGTCCTTTGGCGAAGTGTCCGGCTTGGACGGCAGCTGGCGGCGGAAGATGGCCAGCGCAAACAACAAGGGGTATCCTGTCGTCCACGTCAAGTGCAGTCCGTCATAGTACACAACCAGACGCGGGTCGTCGACAATGTTCGGGTCCTCCATGAAGCGGCCGTACGTGAGACGCTCGTGGTCAAATGCCTCGAGCTCGGCGTTGTCCGCCTTGCAGTCGGGCGCATAGTCGTCGGTGCCGCACAGCGACAGCTCAAAGAGGTGCACGCGGCCGTCGAGCTCGAGCAGGAAGACGTGCGGATCGCTGACGACAGCACGCAGCGACGCGCGGCCGACGTGCGCTCCCTCGTCGGGGGGGAGGCTCTCGGAGCGGTGGGGCTGCGGGCGGGCGTTCTCACCCTCCTCGGGGATCTTTCCCCAGTCCCACGCATAGTCCATCTGGTGGTTGACGGCCTTGTCGCCGGTGGGCGACGATGGACGGCTGAGCTCTGGCGGCTCCGACTGCAGACGGTCGCCACGACGCACCTTGCCTGCGGGCGAGGAACGCATGACCTTGGACTCGAGGCTCAGCGACTTGAGGGCGGCAGGGAGGTCCGCGCGGTCGCGGTGAGGCACCGTTCCCATGAGATCATCCACAAACGACTCGAGCTCGGCCGTCTTGACGAGAAGTGGCGACTTTGGACGCGGGGGCGAGGCAGGCATGGGGGGAATGGTCGATGTGCAGTCCATCTCGGGCGTCTTCGGCTCGGAAATGGCACCGTTTGCCGCGGGGCTCTCGCGCCGTGTGCTCGATTCGCTGCTCGACTCGCGGTGGAACCCGCCCATGTCGAGCACGATATCGCTGCCATACTTGACTGCCGGCCCCTCGTTTTCGCCCTTCTTCACCTTGGGCAGCTTCATCTCCTCGCCCTCGGTATGCAGGTTGCGCAGCTTAAAGTTGCGAATAGGAAGGTCGGTGACCTCTCCCGGCCGTGCCTCGAGGGGGTTCTTGGGCTGGTTGTGCCCGTGGCTCTCTGAGCGGCGGTGCTTTACCGGCGACGATTCAGACGAGTCAATCGACTCGGTCGAGTTGAGGTCGAGCGGCTCGACCTCGGGCAGCGGCGTCTCGTGGTGGGAATCGTGGTGCGCTTCGTGCGCGTGTCCGGCATGGCTGACCTGGTGCTCGGTGGCGCCGAAGGGCTGGAGGGTGAGAGACGCAGAGGGCTCAGCCTCGGTAGGCGGGGGGTTCTCGATCGACGGGCGGGGTCCATCAATAGACGGCCGCGCTTCCTCGGCCTGCGGTCAGCACAGCTCCTTCCGCGGTCACTTACATCCGTGGCAGTGATCACTGGCGAAGTCATCAGGTCGAGCGGCACCTCGTCCTCGGTCTCGAGCACAAAGAACGCCTCGCCCGTCTCGCCGACCTTCATCGAGAACGGCGCAATGTGCGGCTCGGGCAGGTTGTTCGGCATGCTGAGCGTCACGCGCTTGTCCGTCGCGCGCAGCACGCGCAGCTTGCCAAAGCGCACATGGAACGGCGAGCAGGCGAGCACATCCTCTCCATTCTGGCGTTAGTGGATATCTAAAAACGTGACAAGAACGTGCATTACGTGCACTACTCACTTCATCCGTGCTGCGGACGACAATCACGTCAATGGCGCCAGAGAGCGTGGCGGGGTTGATCCCCGAGTCTGTCGTCAGTGCTATTCTTGCGGGTGCTCACAATAGCTGTACGCCTTGGAGAGGTACTGCATCCTGTGCCGGCGGATGTACCGGGGCAGAAGCCGGTAGGGGTAGCGGTGGCGGGAGGTTCAGGCGGGTGGAGAGGGTGGTGGCGAGTGGTAGTCTAAGATAAGAGACGGAGAGAGGTGGACAGAAACAGAGACGAGATGATGGAGATGAATGAGAGACAAGAGACAGAAGAGAGAGACAGAAGAGAGAGTAAATTATCTATCTCTTTGATGTGTCTTACACTCGATGTTGCTCGTAATGGACCGATCAGTGGATCCAGTCTATCCAGTATCCAGCGCCCTCGATCTCCTCCGGTACCTCCGGTGCTGTCATACTCTCTCTCCTGCTGATATTACCCACGCCCACGCGCGGGGTGCCTAGACCGCACTACAATACAGTGCAAGCGGACATCCACCACTCTCCGTCCGGCTCAGTCGTTCCGGTACACTACCCATATTACGTCAACGGCTTGACTGCACCTTAGCTGGATAACCCCAATTCTGCTCCCGCTAGCCGCCCAGCCATGCGGCATCCACCGTACCACAGTCTATCCAGGTACACAAACGATAACAAGAGCCAAATAACCCGACGCTCAGACGCGTTCAACAACAACAATCATGTCGCTCACGGCCAACCCATAGTGAGCCCCCCCCACCGCGTCTCCTGACAACAGCGCAAACCACCCGCAGCTGACCCCGCTCGAGGCGGAGGTGTTGTGGGAGTACGCCAAGCTCGGGGACACGATCAAGAAGGTGCGCGCGCGTGCTGACGGCTGATGCTGACGGCAGATCACGGCGCTCGCGCGCGACACGGCGGAGAAGCCAAACGAGCCGCTGCTCGGCGACCTGCGCGAGCTCGAGAAGAAGATGAAGCTCGTGTTTACCTCTGTGCGTGATAAGCTCGAGTGGCTTCAAGACTGAGCTGGGTGCATTATGCTGACAACCAGTACCAAACGTCCGTGTACCGCATGAACCAGGACCACTTCATGGCCGAGAGCGAGGAGCAGTTCCAGGCCAGCGAGGAGGTCCACGACGACTATGGGCACGATCAGATGGAGGGCGACAGCACCATTCGGTACTAGACTGGACTGCAATCACTGGAGCTCGCTCGGTGCCGCGCGGGTCTCAAACACGACGTCTCCCAGGCCATCCACAACGCTCTCTTTCTCTCGCGCATTCATCCAGCCCATCGGCTACACTTCCTCTCACTCTATTCCACCCCCACATTCATACCCATTTCTCTAGTTCTGTTGTTTGCATTTATGTGTCTACAAGATCCTTTCTAGCTTAGAACTTGAAGACCTCCTCAGAGGTGTAGCCGAGCTCGCCGAGGGCGCCAGCGACGGGGCCCTGCTCGCGGCCGTTCTTGGTCTTGGGGCCCGAGACACCGGCAATCTGGCCGGGGGGACCGCAGACAAAGACCTGGACCTTCTCGCCGTCGGCCTTCTTGGGGAAGTGCTTCTCAATCTTGTCGGCGGCGACGTAGCCGGTCTCGCCGTTCCAGTTGGCGGGGGGCTTGTCAAGGAAGAAGACGACGTTGAGGCGGTCGGGGTGCTTGGCGGCAAGCGCCTCCCACTCCTTGCGGAGGAGAATGTCCTTCTCCTCGACGTTGGCGAAGAGGAAGGTGAACTTTGTCTTGTCGTCCTTCTGCTCGAGCGCGTGGGTGATGAGCTGGTGAGCGGGGGTGACACCCGAGCCGCCGGCAATGAAGAGGGCGCGGTCGAGGGTGTTGGGCTTGTACTCGGTCTTGATCATGGGGCCCTTGAAGAAGACCTCCTCTCCGGGCTTAATGGACGCGAGCCAGGGGGTGAACTTGCCGGTGGGGTACTCCTTGACGAGCAAGTCGATCTCACCGCGCTTGTCGGCGTTCGAGAGGGGAGTGTAGGGGCTGGTGTTAGTGCTGATTCATGCCACATTTCTCAGTTCACATAGATCCCCGGTTTGTGTACACTTATACACTTGCACTCACCGGATGATGGGCTTGCCCTTGCTGTCCACAACGACGCCCTCGGGCGACTTGACGAGCACGCAGCCGGCAACGGTGATGCCCGAGGTCTTGTTCTCGGCGTCGGGGCCGTCAAAGACAAACTTGTACACCTTCGAGTTGTCGTTGTACGGCTTGACGTCGGCGAGCTTGAGCGAGGTCCAGGTGTCCCTGGTGGTCAGCTCACGTGGGTCGGTAGCTACTCACGAGGAGAGACCGGGGACGGCGGGGGGGAGCTCCTTCTTCTCCGAGCGCTGGAGGTACGCGAAGAGACCGAGACCGGCCTGGAGAGTTAGTGCACGCTCCGGGTTATGCCGAGTCCGGAATACTCACGGCACCGGCACCGGCGAGGACGAGACCGATGTGGTCTGGGCGTTAGCTTGTGGTAAGGAAGATCTCCAGCTTTCTACGCACTGCTCTTGTTGGACGCGGGGGTAGGCGCGGTCGAGTAGCCGCGGACCTGGCGCTGGGAGTGAGCAATGGCAACAACGGCTGGACGGATCGGGGTTGCAAGCCGAGCAAGTGTTACTCACGGCACAACGGAAGGCGTTACGAGCAAACATTTTTAGTCTATAAAAGAACGGAAAGATGAACAAGAACAAGAACGAGATGAAAGAGAGAAACCAAGATGTCGCTTCGCTCGTCGTCGTCGGGGTGACTGACTGACGTCTTTGGTTGCAACCTTTATTTTCATAATCTCTCTTGTCTGTCCAATGATCGTAATCACCCGGAATGACACAATCTCCAATCTCGGACGCGACCTCAATCTCACCAAAGCATACGACGGCCGTGTCCCATCGTGGGAAAGCTAGCTGCCGTGCTGGGCATTGAGCTACAGCCTGGAGGTGTATTAATATTAATACAAATCGCATTGTTGTTCCTCGTTTACTTTCACTCTCCAAGTTTCTAATTACATCAAGATGCCATTCAAACTAACATTCTTACGATCATTAATCCATTTCAAGTCATCATCGCGTTCTCCTTCAGACTCATCAGATTCGTCCACTTCTTCATCTCGTCAACAGAATAACAACAGCAGCAGCAAGAAACAGCTCAAGAAGAAGAACAAATCCCACTACTTTAACAGGACAAACAGCACCACCAGCATGGCAGGCCGAGCGGCACCCACAGAAAAGGGCATAGCGCTCGCATGGCGCAACCTCCAGGAGCGCGAGCAGGTGCGGACCTACCTCTCCAAGCGCGTGCAGGGCGAGCGCTGGCCGACCCAGTACCCGGGCCCTGAGTATGTGTTCTACTCGGTCGACAACTCGCGCAGCGAGGCCAATGTCGACAAGAACCGCTACTCGAACATCCTCGCGTACGACCGCAGCACGGTGCTCGTCGACGGCGACAAGTATCTCAACGCCAACGTCGTCGTCGACCCGGTGGGGAACTGGTGGGTCGCTGCTCAGGTGAGTTATTGAGTGGCGGGTGGTGGGGTGCGGGCGGGGCGAAGTGGAGCCGAGCAAGGAGGAATGCTTCGCGTGCCCGGGTGAGCTGTGGTCGCGACCGCGGCTGGTGATCTCGTGATCTGCTGAGCTTCGTCGTCTCGAGCAGTGCTATCTCTGGATCAACTTTTGTTCGGATTACTCCGCCGCACGTTCCTCGCCCACCTTACATTCGACGCCATGCCGCTTATCATTGGAGGCACGGGGCTTCATGTCTTGGCCGCACGGCCTGTACATTTCTTGCCACTCTGATACTGACTTCAGGCTCCTCTGCGGCATACGATCCACGACTTTTTCCGTGCGGTCCAGTCGCGCGCAGCGAGCCGGTCGGACGCGCTGCCGAAGAAGGGGAACGAGAGCGTGCAGAACCCCACGGCGATTGTGGTGCAGTTGACAAATTGGACCGAGCGGGGGTTCGCCAAGGCCGACCCGTACTTGCCGTGCGTATGCTGAGAGGGAACTATTGGCAGCAACTAACGCATGCGCAGGAAGAACAGCTCTGACGACTGCGTGTTCACGTCCAATACCCGCGGGCCTGTGGGCTCCCCGCGCGCAAGCCCGATACGCGTCCACCTCGAGGAGAAGACGAAGCGGCCGGACATTGGCGGTGTGCACTCGCTCCTCCACGTGTCTGACGCTGCCGGCGACGCAACAACAGTGCACCACTACCTCTTCGAGCAGTGGCCGGACCACGGCGTGCCCGAGGGCAAGTCGATTGTCGCGCTCAAGGCGCTCCTGAAGGAGGTGCACGCGCAGCGGGCGGGTCTGGGCGGGCAGGACGAGTGCGAGTTATGGGTCCACTGGTGAGTGCAGAGCGCGAGTGACAGAGCGCCGCTAGAATGAGTCGAGACATGCTGACTCGCAGCTCCGCAGGAATAGGCCGCACCGGCGCCTTCCTCGCGCTCATGTCTGTAAACTTTGACGACCCGAACGCGCCGAAACCCCACCTGCCGTCGCCGCTCGGGCCCATGCCGCTGCCGAAGAACGGCGACGACATTGCGCTCAGCGTCGACTGCATGCGCGACTACCGCAACCACCTCATCCAGACGCAGGAGCAGCTCCAACTCGTGTACGAGATGTCGGCCGAGTGGAGCGAGAGCTAGGAGACAAGCTAGATGCTAGAACACGAGCTAGAGGGCGTATCAGATTACAGGAGTAGATACAATGACGACATTCTTTACGAGCAGCGACGCAGCGAGTGACTCCCAACGGATGCATTACTTGCCACCTCACTTCAAGTCGGCGAGGAACTTCTTCTCAAAGTCGCGCATGGTGAGCTCGATCTTCTCCTGCTCGACAATCTTCTTCCACGACGGGCGCTCGCGCATCTCGTCGCGGTACCGCGCGAGGTTGGTGTAGCGGGACGCGAGGGCGTCGATGAAGCCGTTCCACGAGAGGGTGGCGGTGAACAAAAAGTCGGTCGCAGTCGGCGCGTCCCGGGTGGTGAGGTATTTCGAGTGCTCGAGGCGGCCGTCGAGGTAGGCCATGATGTCCTGGAGCCGCTGGAGGGTGAGGAGGCGGATGCCCTGTGCGTAGTTGGGGTCGGTCTGGTCCCTGTCGGCGTAGAACCAGTCACGGAGGGCCGGGAGCATGCTGTTGACAACGTAAATATGCGTCTCGAGGAACTTTGCGCGCTCGGCGGTGCCCTCGGCCGGCGCGAGGTGTGCCTCTGGATGGCGCTCGGCGAGCAGGAGCGAAATCGCGCCCGCCTCGGTCACCGCCTGCCCGTCCATCATGAGCGTCGGCACGCGCCCCTTTGCGTTCACGGCAAGGTACTCCTTCTCCTTCTGCTCCTTGTGCGGCAGGTCGACGTCGACAAAGTCGTACGTCGCGCCCGTCTTGGCGAGCTCGACCAGCAGCCAGTGGATCGAGGTCGACGCCGTGTTCGCGTGTCCGTAGAGCGTGTAGGTCGGCATGGTGTAGTTGATTGAGTAGTTGACGAGTTGAGTTTGATGAGTTGAGTGGCAACAAGAACAAGTGGGCAAACGTAGATGTCAGCTGGATGCTAGATCGGTCGCAGTTCCGACTCGATAGTAGCCGGACTGTGCAGGGGTGACGCAGGGCGGAGTGGATGAGTGGGTGGGTGGTGGCGCGGGGTATACGCCGACGCTACATCCGAGCCACCCAGAGCCACCCAGCGGTCAGGCACAAATGACCGCGATCCCACATGGTGACGTCGGAGCGGGGCCGCGGGGGCGAGATGGAATGGGAAATTAGGCGGCTACTAATACTTGGCTGTCGGCGGCAATGGGAATGCGAGCGGACGAGCGGACTGGCGGACGATGAGCTGTGGGGTCTCGGCTCGGCACAAGGGTACACGACGGGACTGATGGGAAATAGCTCTCCAACGCGTGATTGTGAGACTGATGGATGGAATGTCCAAATGTCGAAATGGGAGATCGGAGAGCAGAAAATCAGGAATTTGGCTACAGGCGTGCCGTTTTTTGTTTTGATTTTACTGGTATTTCCCATTTCGCGCGCGTGGGGCGGGTGGGGTGCTATCTTCAGACTTCGTATCGAGGTTATCGCTGGGTTCTGCATCGCGGTCGTCTGCGTCGCTGCATCTGCATCGCTGCATTTGCATCTGCATCTTCGCCTTGACATCTTGACACCGCCCCTCCCACCACGATGGCAACAACCCCGCACCCGACGCTCTGCGCCTCCCCGCTCCCCGGCCACAACCACAAGGTGCTCGTGCTCGGCACGGGGGGCACCATCGCGTCCGAACGCACCGCAGAGGGGTACAAGCCGCTCAACGAGGCGACGGCGCGGGACGCCTTCTTCAAGCGCATCCGGCAGCACCCGCAGCTCTCGGACGCGGGGCCCGAGGCGTTCGCCAGTCCTGTAGAATCGTCAAAGCTCGGCCGCAACACGCTCTACCCCGTGCTCCGGACGCCCGAGCTCGACGACCACGGCAGCCGCGTGCGGTACGAGATCCTCGATCTGGAGAACCACATGGACAGCTCGGAGATGACGCCGAAGGGTAAGCACTGAGATGCGGTGCGGCGCTGACCGCAGACTGGAACATCATCGCGTCGCTCATCCACGCGCACTGGGACGCGTACGTCGGCTTTGTCGTGCTGAGCGGCACGGACACGCTGGCGTACACGTCTTCCGTGCTCACGTTCCTGTTCGCCGGCGCCGGCAAGCCGATTGTCGTCACCGGCGCGCAGATCCCGCTCCGCGAAACCCGCTCCGACGGGTGGTACAACCTCCTCGAGAGCCTGATCGTCGCGGGCAGCCTGCCGTACTCGGGCGTAGGCGTCATGTTCCACCACCAGTGGCTGCAGGGGTGTCGGTGAGTCTGGTCTACCTTGGACAGGCCGGCAGAGACTGGCTGACTCGCAGCGCAACGAAAGCCTCCCCCGACCTGCTGAACGCGTTCCAGACCCCGTCAGTCCCGCCGTGGATGCGGCTGAACGTCAAGATCTGTGAGCACCCCCTCTCTCCCAGCTGACCTTAGCCGTCTTCCCGCACCTCGCGCGCCGCTCGTCCCAGCGCCCCCCGCCCCTCGTCGTGCTCGAGACCCACCCGACCGTCCTCTCCTGCGCCGTCTACCCCGGCATCACGGGCAGCGTGCTCGCAGCCCAGATCCACAGCATGCCGACCTGCAAGGCCGTCATCATCTCCGCGTTCGGGAGCGGCAACCTGCCCGTCAAGGAGGAGGCGGGCGTGCTGCAGGCGCTCGAGGCGACGGTCAAGCGGGAGATTCTTGTGGTCGTCATTTCCGAGTGTAAGTAGCAAGAACCACGAGGGCGAGCTGACGCTCGCAGGCCACATCCCCAACATCTACCCACTCTACGCGCTCGGCGTGCGCCTGCTAAAGATCGGCGTGCTGCCGGGGTACGACATGACGCACGAGGCGGCGTTTGCAAAGCTCATCTGGCTCGTGTCCCGCCCCGACCTCGACTTTAGCGCGCGGCAGCACCTCTTCCAGACACCCGTCGCGGGCGAGATGAGCGTCGAGACGGTCGACGAGGTCGAGAGCGCGGTCGACCCGGTGGTGTAGATAGAGTGTGGGTTTATAATGCTTCTGCATGGCGTTTGTGCGCTGGGGGACGAGGTGTCCTCGGATCGCTGCCCATGTCGAGGGGTCTGATCGGCGATCACTACTGTCACTAGTCTACTGACCCTCGCTACTGTCCACCCGCTCTTGCTCTCGTGCATGTTTCGCATTGACATCTGTAAACAAGGGGTACAAAGGTATCGATCATTATCTCCGCAGAGGGCGTGGGGTCGTGCAGCGGGGCTGGTGTCGTGTGTGCTGGTAGTGGCCCAGCAGCGGGCGGAGCAGGGAGTTGGAAGGGTAGATGAACTCCGAATGGTTACTCGGCATCAGGAATGCTGGGGATGCTGTCCCCGTCCCCGTCGCCGTCGCCGTCCTTCTCGTCCTCGTCCTTCTTGTCCTTGTCCTCTTTGTCGTCCTCGTCGCTCTCCTCCTTGTCCTTCTTCTTGTCCTTTCTGCCGTCACCCTTGGTGGATGCCTTCGGCTTCTCCTCCTCAGACTCCTCCGCGTCCGGCATCTGCTTGGAGAGATCCTTCTTCTCCCCTCCGGGCTTGGGCGCCTCGCGCGCACCAGCGAGACCGATGCGGCCGATAATCGCACGTGGGAGGGGGACGAAATCGGGCGGGCTCGCGCCCTTCTTTCCTGCGCTGTTGCCGCCCGTGCCGACGACGGCGATCTTGGCGGGCGTGCGCTGCTTGTTCCCGCCGACCTTAGAGGGCGATGCGGATGTGCGGGGTTTCGTGCCCGTCTTGGCGGAGGGCGACGCTGCGGCGGAGGCTGCGGCGCGCGCGCGGCTGGCGGCAGTGCCCTGCAGAAGACGCGAGGTCGGCGGGGTAGTGATTAACGTGCGCTGCTGCTGCGGGGGCGACTTGGGGTCGGATCCCGAGTGCGACGAGCGGGGCCGCCGGGCCTCGCGCTCGCCAGAGTGGTTGGGGGAGATGGGCGAGTGGTTGCGCGACTGGGTTTTTGCTAGCGACGACGCAGTGGGCTTGGCGGGCGAGTGCGAGGAAGCGTTGGACGCGCGGCTCGTGCGCCCGCCCTTGCTGGCTCCAGTACCCTGGGGGCGCAGCGGGGCCGGCTCGACGTATGCGGACGGGGCGACGGGGGCGGCGCTTGCGGCTGACGAGGAAGTCCGCGGGGTGCTGTTGAGCTTGGATAGCGACGCGCGTGGCCGCACCGTCTTGGCCGCGGGAGTAACCGGCGGGTGCGGTTTGCGTTCCGGCGCTGGTGTGCGCTTGACCGGCGCAGGCGACACAGCCTTGGTGCGTGTGGCCGGCTTCGTCTGCATTGTCTTGGCCGGAATGACTGGCTCGATAGGCGTGGGAGGAATGTCCACGATGGCGGGGACGTTAACGGCCACGGGGGCCGGGGCGTGTTTCGGCTTCTCGGGCTCAGGTAGCGCAGCAGGTGTGGAGGGGATGTTGGGGGCGACGGGCGCAAGCGGCGTCGGTGCGCGTGGCGTCGGTGCCCGCTCGGCAGCTGGAGCCGGGGAAGGAGCCGGGGCAGGACTGGGAGCTCGCAGAGCCGCCGCACTATTACCCGTGCTCGACGCCGACAGCGAGCTCACACTAGGCGCACCGCTCGCACCGCTTGCACCACTGGCGCCACTTGACGGCGGGGCACTCGACAGCGCGGCGGCCTGCGCGAGCGCCGCCGCCCCCAGCGGCATTCAGCGACGCGGCATTCACAATGTCCTGGCTGTGCCGCCGCACATGCATGCCCTGGAAGGAGGCGCGGCGCGTCGCGTCGCGCGTGGCGGCCGTGGCGTCGCGGTCTGCGGCGATTTGGAAGCGCGAGACGAGGGAGGCGACCTGGGGTTAGTGATCAGAGCAGTGCGGGGGAGGGGCAGTGTGCGCTGGGAATGACGTGCGGTTGTCGACAGCGGTGAGAGCGGTGAACGTGGGAGCGTGCGAACGCCGGGCCGCTGCACGCTACGCAGAGCAACGTGACTGCGTGACTGCCAGCACAACGAGCCCACGCCCGCTCTGTAAACTTCGGCAGGGTAAGAGGAGCGTGCGCAATGAATAACCGCAGCCGCGAGTGGGACGATGGCGACGATGGAGACGGGACATACATTTCCTTGCGAGCGCTCGATGGGGAGCGGCCTGGGATTAGTGCTGGCCATGGGGAAGTAACAGTGGGAAGAGCCGGAGGGGACAACATGACTGGGATGGATTGATCGTGCGCAGCAAGCGGCGGGCAGTGGACAGCGGGGACGGGCAGCACGGGAACAACTGCCCTCCCCTCCCGTGGAGACGCTTCGAGTGGTACTCACATTGCGCCAATGATTATGCGTAGAGGTCGAAAGAGTGTGAATGAGTGGGTGAGAGTACAACAGGAAACAGCCGCGGGGATGAGGATGACAAGGACAATGACAGCGAGCTCGAGGACAAGAGTAAGGAGGATGCAGGATACAGGATATCAGGATGCAACCTCGACCTCGATATTTAGGGACAGGGGGACCGTGTGTTACGGGGCCCTCGATCCAGACGCGACTGTACGGTATCTAGTTAGGGTGGCGGTGGCAACTCGCTGCCTGGCGTACGCTGGTGCCGTGCTAATGAATTCTAGTGTTGCGCTGTTAGACCTGATTCAAAAATCCCGCAGAATTGTAATAGATCTGGACGCGTTTCATATTCACGATTACAATCTCGATGATAATTTTGTGACTGTTAGTGCTGGTGTGGCGAGTGTTGCGCCAGTCTGCATGTTTGCATGTTTGTCGCAGTCCGTAAGACTGGCACCAGTCGGCGTGAACAGAGTAAACAACGCGAAGATAGAGTTGGTCGACGCCGTAAACTGCCCACGAACTGTCGATGGCGTGGTCGCGGTGACCTGGCGCGGTGACCTGCGCCACGAAATCAAGGTTACTCAAGAACGGACCTGATACCTCGTGTGGCACTTTGGATGGAGTGGTAACTGCTGAGGATAATGCAGTCGAATTAGCTCCCACTATCGACATGTCTAGAGAGTGCTGCCTTGGAGTATGCTTGTGCAGATGTGCCATGCTTCCCAGGTGGAGCTTGGCTCCTGCCTCGCACACCTCAGCACAAAGACGCCTATCAAAAACATGGCATAAATTATGTCCATAACGCATTAAATGTCGTCAAAATTACAATAAAATCAACCCAGCATCTACATGTTGTCAGGCGGGTTGACAGTCGCGCTCGACGACCACTTGTTGCGCGGGTGCTTGCCGTCAAACGCTGCGCGGGGGTCGTACGGCACACGCTTGGTCATCTCGCGGCGGAGGGACGGTTTCTTGCTCTTCCGCTCCTTGGAGTCTTGCGAGCTCTTGGTGGTGTCCTTGGACGTGTATTTTGATTCCTTGCGGGAGGGTTCTTTTGAGGTATCCTTTCCGGAGCGGTCGCGGCTCCGACTCCGCTCGCGCTTTTCAGCTTCACCCTTCCTCGCCCTCCGCTCCTCCCGCGTCTCCTTGTCCTTGTGCTCCGTCTCCCCCCGCTCCGCGCGCTCGCGCTCGCGCCACTTCTCCCTCGTGGCCCTGTACTCCTTCTCCTTCTCGCGCTCCCGCCGCGCCTCCCGCTCGGCATAGTAGTCCCTCTCCCTCTCGCGGCGTTCGCGCCTCTCGCGCTCGGCGCGGCGCGCGAGCGCGTCGTCGAGCTCGGCTTTCTTGCGCTGGTAGCTCCTCTCCCGGTCGAGCTCGGCTTGCTGGAAGCGGGCGTACTCTTCCGCGGGGGAGTGGGCGCCCTGCGAGGGGTGGGTAAGTGGCGGCGTGAGTGGGGGTGTGTGCGGGCGCTCATGTTGTGGCGGCACGGCGAGATACTGCTTCTGCTTCTCTGCGGCCGCCCGCTGCTGCCCCTCCCACAGCGCGGCGAGGATGGGGTCCGGACTGCCCCCGTACCCATTCGCAAAGTCGCGCTGGTGCACGCGGCCAATCCCTGGCTGCTGGTCCGGAATGGGGTGGTGCCACTCGCCCGCGGGCTTGGCGCCGACGCTGGCGCTGACGACCGGCGCGGGGTCGTAGGGATTCGCATACTCGCGCGCAGTGTTCGCCGTGTGGTGCGCATACGGCACCGCAGGAGCGGGATCGTACAGCCCCAGCCCGCCCGCGTTGCTCTGCGTCGGGAGGATTGGGCGCAGCAGCCCCGCGAACGGATTGCGGCGCCACGAGCCGAAGAGCGTCGTGCTCGTCTGCGGGGCGGGGGTGGGGACGGGAATGGGCTCGGGCACTGGGCCGGGGCCGCGGGTGTCCGCGTATCCAACGGGGGTGTATGCTGCGTTGAATTTCTCGGGGTCGGGGTACGTCGGCAACACCTGGGTGTCCTGCCGCAGCATCGGTGCGCCCTCGGATACGCTGGCGCCGGCCGAGCGCATACTCTGTGCGCGCAGCGCGCGGCGGTTCTGCCGCTTCAGTGTCGCCTGCACCGTGCGGCGGTTGCGGAAGTAGCACACGGCCATGAGGATGAGGAGGAGCGGGATGAGTGTGCCGAGGACTGCGCCGACGATGACTTTGTTGTTCCGTGCTGCGTGTGCGGTGTTGATTGCGCCCGGCTTGCCTGCGAGCCCTACGTAGTGCGCTTCCTTGGAGTAGTAGAATGCCCTGTTGTGAGCTGTGTCCATCATCGTAAACTCACGCATACACGCCGCTGAGGAAGGCGGCGCCGAGGCGCACCTCGTTCCTCCCCGGGACCGAGTCGGGGGACCACGACACGATATTCGACGAGCACACGCCCACGCTCCAGCGGGACGTGAGGAGCGTCTTGGGGTCCACGGCGTAATCTCTCCCATCGAGCGTGATGCTCATGCTGACATTCGAGTTGCAGCCGAGGTACGCGCGCGCGTCCCCGCGCCGCTGCGCGTTCATGTTGACGAACACGCGCTGCGCGAGGGCCGGCGGGAGGTAGATCTCGTCGAACCCGGGGTCGAACGTCGCGACGTAGCCGGCCATGTCGAACGTCATGCCGTTGATCCGCAGCGTGTCGATGGGCGTCGACCAGCCAGTGGACGCGTTGGCTTTCAGCCAGTGGCTGCTGTCAGCGTGCACGACAGTGGCACTCACAAAGTACCGAGATAGGCCGAGCTCGGCACGCCGCCCCAGTGCATCACCCCCGCGTCCCCGCCCGGCGTGTTGTCCCACGAGCGCATGTCGAGGCCGAAGGTGAAGCTGCTCTTGCCCTGCGAGTTGTGCATGTACGGCAGGATCGAGCGGTTGGGCTGTTTCTACTCGTCAGCGAACGAGTTACGTTGGGACTCACGACGTCGACACCGAGACCCCAGAAGCCAGCGCTTCCTGCAGCAAGTGGCATGCGGGCCGTACCGTTCGTCAGCCCCGTCATCTCCACGAGCGGGAAGACGGGCGGCGTGTCCGTTCCGTTGGCCACGTCCACCGCGTCCCGACCGAATATGCCGCTCATAGCGAGGGAGTCGGCCGGCGGGGAGGGGTAGTTGAAGCGATACTTGATGTGGTCGGTCGATGTCTGCTGTCAGTCCGAGCCGTTCCTGTGCTCACAATATATGACGACGAGGCTGTCGCGTTGAAGCTTCCGTCAGCTCCCCCCTTTCTGTTGGACTTACAGAGCACTACTTTCTGAACAGCCCTGGCACTGCGCCCCGGCGATGGAGAGATACCACTCGGTCGTCGCTGCCGTCAGCCCCGACTTGGGGTTCACTCACAGGCTGTCAGGTTCATTGTCTGCGGCGGCGTGCCGACACGGACGGAGACGGCGTTCGTACCCCCTGCTGCGCGGTACAGCGGCATCGGAGTAGGCTTGCTGCCCAGGCGGTCGCTGTCGACTGACGCGGCCGCACGAGGGAGGAGGAGGGCCACGAGCACGGTGCTCAGTTTGGGGGATGACAGCTGCCGTGTTGGGTTTGGCGCTGTCTTTTGGGATCCAGGTCGAGAGGGGACCATGGTGTTTGGTTCTACGTGATGGAACTGCGGCCTTCAAGCGGTGTCAGAGGGGAGAGGAGCCGGGAGAAGTCGAGGAAAATGTAGTGACGAGGGTGCTTCTCTTTGTTGTCAACTAGGTGTTTGCCTTTGTTGTCGAGGCCGTAAACGGGACTTGGACTTTTGTGTGCCACTTTCGGAGTAGCGGACTTTTGGTAGCAGTAGAGACTCGACGAGACAAGGTGCTGGGTACGAGGTGCTGAGAGCAGTCTGCGGAGGAACTGATGTGAGAATGTCAACAAAGGTGAAAGTCAACAATGAACGAGAACAACACCCGCACTCCCTCGTGTCCGCAATGTTTGTGTTGTTTGGCGCGCGGCGCACTGGCGCCCATGGCAAGTGATAAAGTCAGGAGGTTGGCGCCGAGCGCGATCAGTGCGTGGACGGGGGCTTGCACGCCATCTCCATGTCCTGCCGTGCGGCAATGTCAGTAGGTAAAGTAAGGACAATCAGTGATCAGTGGTCTGTGCTCGTCGGTGCGCTGCATGTCCGATATGCCGTGGCGCTCCAAATGGGACAATGGGACGGCCGACGCCTCGACGCCCGACCTTTAAAGGAGATTGGCGCCCAAGTGAGAAAGCCAGGTGGGCTGAAGGGCCATCAATGGCCACCAATGGCCACCAATGGCCGAGCCGCATTGACGCATTGACGGCCTGTGGCTTACTGTCCTGGTGCTTCTGTGACCGTCCGGAGCTCATATCCCTCGCGTGACATTGCAATGTAACGAGACGCGTTGCGGGTGCGTGGCGCGTGGCGTTCCCTGATGGCCGATGCGAGTGACAAGTCTGCGCGTCTGCCGCTCAGCGGAGCAAAGCTCCAGACTGAGACTCCCATTGCTTCCCGAAACACGGTCTGCCCGTACACGAGGGCGTTTGAACGTTTGTCGTTTGTCGTTCGTCGTTTGTCGCGTCTCGCGTCTCGACTCTTGTTTCTTGTTTATCGTTACCCTTTCCGCCTCTGACACCTGGGGCCGGGACGCTGGTGGCGCTGCGGCCAGCTAGCGAGCTGGGGCCGACGGGTGCGGCATGCAGCTGTATCTGTCTCGGGAGCGAGGAATAGCAGTAAACATCAGTGATGGTGTAGCGAGAAACAGGATATTGAAGCCAGTGAAGTCGAGACGAGATCGAGATTGTAGATTGCTGAAACGCGTCCCGAGTGGCACGCTGTCGATCTGCAGACTTCCAAGCAGGCCCCGGTCCATGAATCCCGTCGACGATGGTGGTACTGCAAGGAACCGCAGATATGCAGATCCACTCCACCGCGTGCCTTCATAAAGAATCGGGGTGGCATGTCCGTCTGCTTCCTCGTCGGTCACCGAACAGAGCAGCGGACTCTGAAGGGCCAGACATTGCCAGGCCGTAAACCCTGCACCGTTGCCTCGACTACGGACGTCCGGCCCGAATAGAGTTTAGCACAGCGGCGGATGCCGGCCTGGGCAAACCTATTCGGCCCTGCCGGCGTGCCTCTCCGCAACGACCAGTCGACTGCATGCCGCATGCTGCGAAGGTGTGGTAAGGTGGTGCATGTGGTTACATCCGACCACGCCGGCCCTTGTTGTCCTTTGTGATTTCTGGGTCCGCAATCTTCTTCGCAGAGCGCTAGGCTGCTGTTCGGTTCAGCGATTGTTGCGTCAGTCGCAGTCGCTCTCGGTGTGCATTTCAAGAATCCAAGAATCACACGCGCCTCGGTGGTCTTTGCGTCGTCGCCGAGGTGCAGCGAGGTGGTCTCCGCTGGTCTGTGGTAGCTCGGCGGTGTCATGGGCCTCTGTATCTCAGTCTCGCTCAGTCGCGTCTCATTTGTGGAATGGCGGCGTTTTTCGGCGAATTTGGATTTGCAGCGCGTTTCTTATTAGCAGCTTGATTAGGAAAGTTGTAATGTCAGGGGCCACATGCCAAGTCAGTCAGCCGAGACAGCGCGCAGGCAGAAGAGGGCAAAAAGAGGGGCAGCAGCATGAATGGTATTGTATTTGTATTTGAAGTGAAGTGCAAATGTATTAGATTGTTTCAGCATTACAACTTTCAATAGTGTATTCCTAATGTTCTTATTTGGCCTTTGGGTCTCGTGCCTTTTTGCTCTGTACCTTTTCTTGAGTATGCTCTGTGGAGGATCGCCGTAAACAAACCCAGGCTGGGTCTGCTGGGGTGACGGATTGATCCACAGTACCATAGTAGTACCATTGTACCATAGACTGGTCCACTACCCAGTATGGTAGGTAGGTAAGCGATCAGAGAGCAGCACCAGCAACACCAGCATGTCCTTACCTTCCTTGCCTTCCTTGCCCTCCTTGCCTTCCTTGCCTTCCTTGCCTTCCCTCGCCTTCCTCCGCTATTCTGCTTGCCTTCCTTCTCACCAGTATCACAGTGTGTGGTTCCTTGCCTCCCTCGTTTCACTCACGCCTTTCCTTCTCATCATCACCATTCATCTTGTCATCGCCATCATCATCGTCCTCCTCATTACTACTCATACTCTTCACATTCCATCATCAACAACAACAACAACATCTGACAACGACTCCTGCATCGACGCCACCCAGATTCAGCCCTTAACATTCAATTTTTGGGTCTCGCGCTCGTCTTTTTTGTTATTGACAAGAGGAGAATTGTTAGAAATAGGCGCAGTCGCAAGCATATACGCGGACAAATAAACAGGACTGCACCCAACTGTATCCACCAACGCTTGTCACCACAAACCACCTCCACCTCTGCGGTTTAGAACCTTGTTTCCAACTATACCTTGTCTCTCTCCTCCCCGTCTCAACCCCCATCCTCGTTATCGCGACTAGTACCACTCGACTCTCGACATCACAACGAGCGTCCAGGCGACTAGTTTACATCCGCTCGTTACTTGACAGCAAGCTCTTGGCGTCTTCCTTTTTTCGACCAGCCCAGGACCCCATACCCTCAACGCCAGCCTCAAGTCTGACCCCGCGACGAGACATATCATATCGCCACCCGCCCTCCTTCCCTTCATCTTGTGTCATCGCGCGCAATGAGCCACAACATCCAGTCGTTGAAATGTACGTCTCCTGAGCTGGCACAGCCAAAACGACGCGTCGGGTGCTGACTGTCGCGCAGGTGTGGTAGTCGGAGACGGAGCTGTCGGCAAGGTGCGCACCACTGCCCGACATGAAACGCGCGATTGTCACGGACACGCTGACAGTGTAACAGACATGTCTCCTTATCTCATACACCACTAACGCGTTCCCCGGAGAGTAAGTTGTAGTGTGTTTACTGTTGCAGCTGCTGACGTGCCCAGATATGTCCCGACAGTGCGTATAAACACGGTGGTCGTCGGACGACCCCTTGGATGGTTCTGACGCGTCACAGGTATTCGACAACTACTCGGCGTCGGTGCTGGTTGATGGGCGCCCCATCTCGCTTGGATTGTGGGACACTGCCGGACAGGTGCGTCGGGAGGTGTGAAGGAACGACACGTTGCTAACGGATCACAGGAAGACTACGAGTGAGAAAGCGATGATGCAAGCTGCGGCCGCAGTACTAACGCCTCTTCTAGCCGTCTCCGACCGCTGTCCTACCCCCAGACAGACGTCTTCCTTGTGTGCTTCTCCGTCATCAGCCCGCCGAGTTTCGAGAACATTAAGACTGTAAGTGCGATGCGCGTTGTGGTCTTCCTTTGCTGACATGTCACAGAAGGTAAGCAGTCACCCCCTTGTGACCAAGCAGACCGTGCACGGGGTACCTGTACCTGTACCTGTACCCCTTGGCCCTTACGCTACAGCAAACTGACATGTACAGTGGATTCCCGAGATCCGGCACCACGCCCCGGGCGTGCCGGTGATCCTCGTCGGTACCAAGTTAGACTTACGCGAGGACCCCGTCACAATCCAGAAGCTGCGTGAGCGTCGCTTCTCCCCCATCTCGTACTCGATGGGCATGCAGCTCGCCAAGGAGGTCGGCGCCGTCCGCTATGTGGAGGCTAGCTCCAAGACGTGAGTAGACGCGTTGTCGGATATGAGCGCTATCTGACATGAATACAGGCAGCGCGGTCTGAAGAATGTATTCGACGAGGCGATCCGCGCCGTCCTCACGCCGCCAGAGCGCGTCGCCAACCCGAGGCCTGCAGACCGGCCAAAGAACCGCAACTGTCTCATTTTGTAGAAGCCTGCCTGTGACCGTAACACGCGGTCCTGTGCCCCCGGAGACATCCCGGACGAACACAGAGCTCACTCTGAGCACCCCATCTTGAGCGCCGTCTGGCGCACACATTCGAGGAGCAGTGTTTTTTATTCTTACTTCGTTCCTTCTTCTTCATATAGTCGCGTGGGGAGCATCGCAGCCGGACATGAACGGAGCATGCACACGTTGTATTGTCGTCTATCGAGGGGGGAGTGATGCGCGGAGTGTGTAGAGAAGCTAGCGCCTCGTGTCACCGGCATATATTACTGCTACTAATCTACTACTTGGGGTTGCGCTTGACCGACTCCTTTGCGGCGTCGACGGCTCGCTGGCCCGCCACGCGCATGCGGTCGGCGCCGTGCTGGGCTGCGCGCTTTGCGCCAGACTAGGACGTTAGCAGTGTTCGCAGTGAAGACAAAGGCACACGATTCCAGCCACCACGGAAACACGGAAACAGACACCCAGCCTCATGCTCGACGCCGACAAAAGCCCGGCGGAGCGCCCCTCCCCCCACTTACACACAAACACATGTCAGGAAACATCACGCAGAAGCAGCGCGCGCACTCGCACTCGCGCCAGCACCAGCACTCACCGTGCCGATCCACCCGCGCGCGCGGAGGAAGTTGACGACCTTGGGCGTCCACGCGACGGTGAGCGCGGCGCGGACGGGCAGGAGGCCGACCTTGTGGATAGCGTACGCGAGGGTGACTTCCGCCCACAGCGTCTTGTTGGCGTACCACGGCTCGGGCCTGCCGAGGACCTTGTCGGCGGCCTCCTCGGCGGCGTCGGCGAGCTTCTTCGCCTTGTCTGCCGCCTCGAGCGCGTCCGCGCCCGCTACCCCGTGCCGCAGCTGGCGGTACCACCGCACGATGCGGTTCATCGTCGGCTCAATGTGCTCGGCGCCCACGGTGTGCACCACCGCGAACGATAGGCTAAAGTCGACGGCCGAGAGCGCGAGGTACATGATCACCGCGTAGGATCCGTACGTCTTTGTGAGCTCTTTGAAGCGCGCGTACGCGGATTTCGGGGGTTCCTTTGGTCCAGAGCCGGAGGACCCGGAGGAGGCGCCGACGGTGGAGGGGATTGTCGTCGGTGTCGTCGAGTTGTATCGCCGTCCAACCGGGGGGCGGGGGGAGGCGCGGAGGCCGACAGAGGTGGAGATTGGCCGCGCGCGGAGGGGGACAGCGAGAGGGAGGGAGAGTGGTGTGCGTGCCGCGGGGCGGACGCGCATGGCGGGCCGCACGAGGCGGGCGACGGCGGACATGGTGGGAACACGGGACGAGTCGATGTAGTTCGAATTTACGGGCTATGCCAAGTCCGATAATAGCAAAGGTTTAGCCTTGCAGGGGAGCGGTCCTCGCTGCTAGTGTCGTCAAGTGGCGAGTGATGAAGGATGAGGGACGAAGAACGAAGGCAAGAACCAACGACGAGAAAAGTGGAGGACGAACGCAGACGCAGACGGGCCGGCACGAAATTAAATTCACTGAATGACGATTGGAGGGATTTCTGAAAATGCCAGTGGGTCGTTCAGGATGCTGTTGTTGTCGTTTATCTCGTTGCGCTTGAACGATGGGCACGGCGAGTAGTAGATGTCTCTAGCTGATGATGTTGATGATGCTGATGATGACTAGGAATTCAGGCAGTGGGGAGTATATATTTGCCTGCGAAGCCAATGCTTGCAGAATGGTACAGCTACGTCACAAGTCGCTCACCGACGGCCTGGCCTAGCTGGCTGGGTGCAAAACTCACGTGCCGTGCCGGGTGGATGCCGATGCCGATGATTGCACGTTGCCCCGGCGACCGATGCGTTTTCCAGTGTTCTTGAAATGCATGTATTTACTAGGTTCAGTCCGAGCATGTGGGTAATGCGGAGTACTGTACATAAGAACGGAGCTTTCTAGAGACACGGCGACGGTCGACCATTGACGATGGCCATGGGGCCGTACAGCGGTGTGGCCCAGAAACGCTCATACGCCACCACAATCGCAACCAGCACATAAATGCAATGCATGGATCTCGATGCAACAGACCACCCACCAAGGGGATACAATACTGGGTATACAAGGCTGGTCTGAACTGGAACATGGTACTGGACGTGGGAGCTTGGGGTGGGTGTTGAACATGGCTGAGGCACGGGCCTCGTCCTTGGATGGCATTTAGTGGACAATGTCCTCTGCAGGCGTCAGCTGGGCTAATCTACCAATCTACGAGTCAACTGTACGACTTACCCCAGTCGCGGCCCTTGGTCAGCTTGATGGCCTCCTCGGTCATCTCCTTCTTGGAGAAGTATCCCGCCTGGATCTGAGACGTTAGCTACCAGCCCCACGCGGCACAGCTCGGACCCACCTTTGCATCAATCTCGACACGGCCGTCGGCGGGGATGAGCTCCTCGGGGATCTCGTAGCGGTTCTGGACCGTGATGCCCGCGTCGATGATCGCGTCGTACTTCATATTGCTCATGGAGATGAGGTTGGTGATGTGCTTGATGCCGAGCCAGAGGAGGACGTCGGGCATGAGCGCCTGGTGGCGCGCGTCCTTGACGCCGGCAACACACGCCGTGTTGTTAAAGTACTCTGCAGCGCTGTCGCCGCCGCGCTTGCGGCGGTTGTACACCATGTACTTTACCACTTCGCCGAGGGCGCGGCCCTCCTTCTGGAAGTAGATGATGACGCCGACGCCGCCGCGCTGCGCGCACTTGATCGCCTCGCTGATGCCGAAGATGAGGTACGGGCGGCACGTGCAGATGTCCGAGCCGAAGACGTCGGAACCGCTGCACGAGTCGTGTGGCCGGCACGTCACTTCAGTCTTTGGGTCGGAGAGCTTGGCGGGGTCGCCCATGATGTACACTGTCATACCGCCAATGGGTGGGAGGAACACCTTGACGTCGGGACGCGTAAGGAGCTCGGGGTACATGCCTCCCGTGTCTTCGAAGAGTGCGCGGCGGAGGGTCGACTCTTCGATGCCAAGACGCTTCGCCACGCCGGGGAGGTACCACACGGGGTCGATGGCCGCCTTGTACGTGTTGATCTCCACGCCCTGGTCGACACCAGGGAAGGCAGGGAGGTGCGGCGACTTGATGACAATCTCGCCGTCGACGGGGAACTCGCCCTTGCGTGCAAGGACGTCGAGCTCCTCGATCTTGATGTGCGCCATGGTCTGGGAGATGGTAGGGCGCACATCGAGGCCGGCATGGTACTCGGCCGCCCACAGCTCCTGACCCATGGCGCCGAACGGGTCAAACGAGACGATACCGTTCTCGCCAAACCATCCCGGCTGGGGAGGGAGGACGAATGGCGGCTGCGGGTCAGCTGATACTCAATACTGTGCCACCCACGTGCGTGTTCGCCAGGTCGGGGCGCCAGTCGGGCCTGAGCTGTCCCATGGCAATACTGAGCGCACGGTAGATCGAGTACGAGCCGGCGTGTGCGCCGATAGAGTTGCGGATAAGCAGGTTCTTGGCGATACGGCTGCAGACGACGGGACCGCGTTCGCGGCCGGTGGCTGCGAATTAGCGTGTGAGACATGGGAACAGCTCTGAGTGTACTTACGGCCAGCACCCCACTTGATGGGGTAGGGGTTCACACCCGCCTGGGACGGGTAAGCTGGGCGTCAGCGACATCTCACGGGGCACATACTGGTGAGCACGACGCGGGAGGGGTACAGCCCCTTCTCCTTCTTGATGACGTCCCCGTTTTCGGACGTGCTGGTGACGCCGGCGCCGCCGTTGGTGACGGTCGTCGTGGTCGAGGTAGCGGTCACAGTGGTGGTCGTAGCAGTAGCGGTAACGGGGACAGCGGCCGCCTCGGCGGAGTGGGCCGCGAGGCTGAGCGCGATTCCGCTGGGACCAGCCGAGGTGATGGACGACCCAAACGACTCGAGGGCGGAGAGGGGTGGCGGCGAGGTGCCAAGCGACGACGCGGCGCGGAATGCCTCGACGCCCCCGCCGTGCGAGCGGGGCGTGGGGACCGCCCACCGGCCCGCAGGGCCGCACGGGATGGTCGCTACGCCGGGCTGGCCGGGCTGCGGCGAGGTGGGGGCGGTGAGCGCGTCGACCTGGTGTCAGTGCTTGCAGAACGCGTGGATTACCTTTGCGGCGAGGGCTTCCTGCTTGGCATCGAGTTTCTGGAGGAGGGCGAGGACCGCGGAGAGATCAGTCATGGTGATAATAGAGGGAGGGAGAGGAGGGGACAACAATCAACTCGCTAGACAAGCCTTCTTATACTCTCACATGATCCCACGTCGACCCACACTTGCCCATCCGCCGAGCATCAGCTGAGCATGTCTCCGTCGCATACGTGCATACGTTCCGTGCTTTTGATACACATCGGGCCCACCTTGCCACTTGCTCCGATCAGACCGGGTTGAGCCCATTCATCTGCCCCAGATGATGGATTATGGCTTGTTGCCACCCAAAACACGCCTGCTGTGCCCAGTTCTCTCCCCGCACGCGCGATCAACGTCACCGTACCAAGTATTGAGTACTCTGTACTTTGTTTGTGTCACCTTATCGCTCCTGAGTTTATCGGCTATCCCCGGAAAACGACTAGCGCTGCGTATTCCCACTGCATGGTTGGCTGGCTCGCATAAGCATGGCTTGCACGCATGGACGCGGGGTACATTGTCTTATCACTATCGCTACAGTGCATGGATGATATCACCCGTGCATGCGGCCAGATACGGTGCATGCGGGTGGGCACAAGACAAGCTCCAGTCTAGTAAAGTTCTGCGCACACGCCATTGGTGATCACACACATTCTGCATCAGCTGCACTGTAATCGATACACGTCTATCATACACTAATCTAACACAATCGCATCCCCGGGCCCACTGCCACCGTGTCCGTTCCCTGTCGCGTGCCCGCCTCCCGCACGATTGTTGCTCGAGGCGGCAGGTCTCCTCACCGGTGGAGGGGGTATGGTGGACGGAACAGGAATCGGCTCCACGTTTGCCGCGAGCTGCTTGAGCGTCCCGAGCGACTTGATAGGGAATTTCGTTCTAGAGTTAGCTATCTCCGATCCTGGGTGTATGACTCACTTGCACATCTGGCACACCGGCTTGGCCTCGCAGAAAACTGGTAGGTGAGCGGTCAAGAAGCATCGGTCACTTACTGCTCAGACACACGCTGCACACAAATCCGACATCGACAACGTCGTGATGGCAGAAGCACACGGCGCGAAAATCGACGGCGTCTTGCGGGGGAAGGGTGAACGGCTGGCGTCGGAGGGAGGGCGGGGGAAGGTAGATGGACTGGTGTGAGCTTAATGAGCACAAGACTGTAGCTCACGTGAAGGTACTGCAGCAGCCCTCCGCGGCCGTTCCAGCGCCAGTAGATGCCCTTGGTGAGATACGCTGCCTGCTGGAGGAAGATTGGAGGTGCCGTCTTGGTGCTCTCTGGCGGGAGGGTAAGGACATCGATGGGCACTTTCTGTATTTGTCAGTTGACGAGTAGGGGCTCCCAAACTCACGGCTTTTTGGGCTGCAAAGACACAGTTCATGAGTCCGACATAGCCCCTCTGTCCTCCACTTCCGCCTGATGCTTTTGCTGTCTTGGAGCTGATGGCCGAGGCATCCTCTGCTCCACCCGGTGTAGCGTTCAGCACCAGGATGCGGGACTCGGGCGCGTCGGGGTTGGCGGTGTGGCCGGTGTCGTCAGCGTTGAGGCCAGACGCCTCGGCAGGGCGACGCCTGTTAATGTAGCAGAGAGCTTTCGTCAGAGCCGATACGAGGGACGGTGGTTCTTTGGTCAGATCGAGACGCGGTGGATAACCCTTTCCGCCAGCAGCAGTCAGTCGGTTCTCCTCGTCCTCCACAACAGATTTTAACCGCGACTCAAACTGCGAGTCGAGGAGTTGGAACGGGCGATAAAAGTTCGGGCTGGGCTTGGAAGAAGTCGACTCTTTTGGTGGGGGATACAGCAACGCCCTGCATGTCAGTTACTTGCGAAGTACACAACTAACGCTTTGCCCGGCATCGCACCGTACACGACCACATCGTTGCCCCATCGACTCGCCAAGTGCGCGTTGAGAAACACCATGAGAATCGTCGCAAACTCCTCCAGGGCAATGGGCGAAATGGGCGCCTTCTCCTTCTCCCCATCGGCGCTGACTGGAGCGCCGCCCGAGAGCTTGGAGAGGAGCGACCAGCTCAGCGGGTGCAGATCGAGAATCGCGATGAGGAGCGATGGCGGCGACGACGCCGGCCATGGGCGTGCATGCGCTGTCGGCGCGCTCGCAGGCTGAGGGGCCATTGTCGATGGGAAGCAAGAGAGTGCGATGCAAGAAGCGAGAAGTCTGTTGCATCAAAACGTCAGAGGTCCCTTCTCGCCATTGTACAGTCAGGTGGAGGTTTATTCTGACGTGTCATTTTTAACCCGCTCCGTCATATGACGGGATCAAATCAATCACGGTCCAGAAAGTTGAATTCTGCTTTCTCGTCTTGGAATTTTGGTCCACTTCAAGTTTGGGTGAATACTGCACCAACACCACCACAACACACTCCATCAACAGCATCGAGCTCGAGCTGTTCGACGTCTTGTAACACCAAAATAATCAAAATGCCGGCACCAGTCGTGCACTCCACGGTGCCCCTGCACCGTATCCGGTTCTTCGACCACACCCCCTCGCCCATCACCGCCCTCGCGTTCGCTCCCCTCCCGCTCCCCGCCGCGCGCGATCCGTCGGCCGCCCCCAGCACTAAGGGCAAGGCGCGCAGCGAAGCCACCGAGCTCGGAGCACTCATTGTCGCAAGGGATAATGGAGAGGTGGAGATCTGGCAGTATGTGCCCGCCGAGCAGGGCGGCACCGGCAACTGGGTGCTTGAGAAGGTGCGTGGTGCTCAACTGTGGAGGTCGGCGCGCGATGCTAACTGGACAGACCCTGCCCCCGACGCTCACCCACCCCACCATCTCGGTCATGTCGCTCGTGATCCGTGACCCGGAGGCGTTTGCCTCCAAGCCGTACGCTGTTCCCCGCATCCCCGACCTGCGCCTCTTCACCGCCGGATCCGAAAGCACCGACTTGACAGAGCGCTGTCTCGAGACGGGCCGTATCCTGGTGAGTCACCGAACGGGCGGCACCGAGCAGCAAGCTAACATTCCCAGCAAACCTACCCCATTCCCTCCCCCCCGCTGTGGTCGATGACCGTCTCCCCGACACATCAGCTCCTCTGCCTCACCACCAACTCTCCCCACTTGCATTTCCTCTCCATCCCCACCCCCTTCGGCTCCGGAGTCGCGCCGCTCGAGGGCCCTCCCACCCACCTTTTGCGCTCAGACGGTCTCCCATCGCGCACACGTACGGTGTCAGTGGCGTGGGGTATTCCCAAGCTCGCGCAGGACGAGCACGGCGACTGGGCGTGGCGCGACAGCTATGTCGTCACCGGAAACTCGGACTCGTCGTTCCGTCGCTGGGAGCTTCCTGCCCCAGGATCCGCCGGTACGGCTGTGGGCCGCGTGACCATCAAGTCGAGGGCTGTTGTGGAGAAGGTTGCCAAGGGCAAGAAGGGTGGACACAAGGGTACCATTGTGTGGGGTGTCGCCGTCCTCCCGTGAGTTCCCCAATCGTTCATGAAAACTGACATGACAGCGACGGAACAATCGTGACTTCGGACTCGCTCGGAAGCGTAACATTCTGGGACCCGGCGACAATGGCACAGAAGCAGAGCTTCCGCGCCCACAAGGCTGACGGCATGTGCATGGTTGTCGGCCCCGGAGGGCGTACAGTGTTCACTTCGGGTCCCGACCAGCGCGTGTGCCAGTTCACGTCCCTTCCCCAGGCAAACGGATCGACACAATGGGCGCTGACAGCGACAAAGCGTCTGCATACCCACGATGTCCGCGCGCTCTCCATCTTCCCCTCCTACGTTCCCATTCCCTCCACATCTCCCCTCGCTCCCCCGCCGCTCAATCCCGGCCTCGCCCCGATTCTCGCCTCCGGAGGCTGGGACATGGCTCCCGTGCTTACTCCGGCTGCTGCTCCTGAACTCCTTGCCGAGAAGCTCCGCAACCCCCTCGGCAAGGACAAGAAGGCTGTTCGCGTCGTGTTCGAGGAGGCGTACTCCCGCAAGCTTCCGATGTTTGGTGGCGAGCGTGGACAGGGCCGTATTTCCATCTCTCGTGGTGGTCGGCTCGTGGTCGGACGGAAAGACCGGTCTATCGGCGTCTGGCGTGTCGAGCAGGAGGAGGACGGGTGGACAAAGGTGCTCGAGATGGACCTCAAGCTCCGCACCAACCTCATCTCGTCGGCGGTCAGCCAAGACGGCCAGTGGCTCGCGGTTTCGGACCTGTACGAGACCAAGCTCTTCCGCCTCCGCAACCTCGGCTCTTCAGTGCACCCTGTGCGCATCCGTGACTTTGTCGCCGACATTGCGTCCTCGCCCGAGCTCGAGCACCTCTCGCTCGCTCAGCGCGGCTGCGGCGCCTCGTCGCTCCTCTTCACCCCCGACTCGGGCCGTCTCGTCATGGCCCTCTCTGGCTCGGCAAACGTTGTGGTCGTCGAGCTCCCGGCGGACGGCGACGACGAGGTGTCGGTTGTCCGCTGCTTTGCGCCTCAGCACAACCTCGTCGGCGGCCGCACGATCGCGCCGGTAAAGGGCAAGCGCCGCCAGCGGGGGAAGAAGGAGGACAAGGAGGACAGCGACGTGGAAATGGACTCGTCTGTATCGGGCGACGAGGCGGAGCCTACTGGACCAGCACCGTGGGTCACTGCGCTGTCTACGTCCGACGACGGGCAGTGGCTCGCGACTTCCGACCTCGGCGGAAAGGTCACAGTGTTCAACCTCGACACTCTGCAGCTGCACGCGCTCCTCCCGACCCTCCCCTCCGCACCCGTCGCGCTCGTCTTCAGCCCCACCCACCCGCTCCTCATGCTCGTCAACCCCACGAACAGTCTGCAGTTCTACCACCTCGATGCCCGCCGGCTCATCACCCCGACAGCGCAGATTGCCAGCCTCAACTCGACGCTGCGCGGCCTGCACGCCGCCGTCGAGGGTGCCGCGTTCGAGCCGTCCCGCGCCAACCCGCGGTCCGCCAAGGTCGTGCTGTTCGCACATGACTGGCTCGCCACCGCCCGCCTCGACCTCGACCTCATTGCGCGCGGACACGGGGGCCGCCGCGGCTCCACCGCGTCCATTGCCTCCCTCGACTCGCCCCAGCCCCTCTCATCCAAGAGCCTGAGGCGGAAACGTGCGCGCGAGGCGCGCGAGCAGCTCGTCGAGGCGTCCAGCGCGTCGCCCTCGCTCGCGTCCTCGGACGTCCCTGGCTCCCCGACTACTTCGCTTGCCCGGAGCGTCCTCCAGCCCTCGTCCGCTAACGACCCCGAGTTCCTCAAGATCGTCACGGACAGGTTTAGGTCGGTCGTCGCGGCCGACTGGCTCGGAGAGGGCGAGCTCGTCCTTGTCGAGCGCCCGTATGCCGACTTTGTGTCCGAGCTGCCCCCCGCGTTCTGGACCGGGTCGTACGGACGGGCTTAGACGTATCTACATATCTTTCTCTTGCAGGGTTGCATTGCATTGTTTTCTCGACGCATGGCGCTTGCTGCCAAGAATTCTAGGTGCTCTACAGGTCCGCAACAAAGGCGAGGAGGTCGATGGTGCCCTCGGAATGGCCAATGTTGACGTGGTTGCCGTACTCACCCTCCCACCAGACAATCGGGCTCTTGCCGCGCGTCGTCTTGCGGACGGTGCCCCAGCCCTCGTACCGGATTTCCTCCACTTTTCCTGCGAACTGCGTGCCGTTGGGTTCGGTGAGAGACTTGAAGATGGCGGCGGAGTGCGAAGGAGGAATGATCGAGTCGTCGACCGCGTGCAGGATGAGCATCGGGGCCGAGGTGCGCTGAGGTCAGAGTGGACTGGGCGGATACCTACAGAAAGAGCTTCGGTCGAGTTGAAGCGGAACTCCAGGCGATTCTTGAAGTATTCTGTACGTCAGAAGATGGTAGGCCGACTGTGAGGAGGACCCACCTTGGGCGCCCGGGAATGCCTTAAGCGGGGTCAGGATAGGAACGATTCCGAACAGCCAGAACCTGGCGGGTCAGCTCGATGTGTACGACTTTGCACCCACGAGGAGAGAAGGTCGGGGATTGAGGTAAAGGGTGCGATGAGGCCGACGGCCCGCGGCTGCAGTCCTAGCGGGTCAGCATTCGTCGTCAACAAGGAACACCCACCCTCGTCAGCAAGCTGGCCCGCGAGGGCAGATGCAACTCCGGTCCCGAGACTGTGGCCCAGAAGAATGATCTCCTTATCAGCACGCCTGCCGCTAACTTCGATCTTTGCAGAAATCCAGTCCCATGCCGCGCGTGCATCTGTGATCAGGCCAGGCTGCGAGGGCGTGCCAGTCGAGTCTCCGAAGCCGCGGTAGTCGACCGCTACGACGTTACTGATGTCAGCTATCGCAGGATGCACAAGCTCACCAGTCAAGATCGGAGGACAGTTGCATGTAGGTCCTTATGCGGTGGGGAGCTGCACGCGTCGCGGCCTAATGTCAGATTTCGAAGGCGTAGCTCGACCTACGTTGCCGTGCAGGTAGAGCACTGTCGGGCGCTGCGTGAATGCCGTGTCGAAAACATCTGTCTCCAGTGGGCTCTGAGGAGGGAAGGGCTGCTGCTTGATGTAAATGGAATGCGGGCTGATATAAGCTACGACACTACACTGCAACTTACAGAATATGCCAGGCGCCGAGCACCTCGCCGTCCAGCGTCTCGATGTGGATGTTGCGGCCCTTGTACGCTGATGGGTCAGTATCCATCCGAGAAGCGTCACCCACGCGCAATGCCGTAGAACGTCGGGTTGTCGTATCGAGCGGAGAACGGGAAGCGGATCCGGTGGAGGAAGACGAGTCTGCTGTCAGTTCGTAGACAGAGGTGGAACTCACTCCCTCTGGATCGCCGGGACGGTCGAGAGCGCGAGGATGAGCCCATACAGCGCCACCGCTATCAGTGGGATGTATTGGGCTCTCTGAAGGAGCGTTTGGGCTGCTGTCGGCATTGAAGCTGTTGTTGATGGTGAGGTGAGTGATTCCAACATTGGTCAAAACGCGTGAAATAGCCCATGCTTGACGTCAGAAGCGCGTCGATCTGGGGTCCCCGCATCTTCTTCTCCTCTACGTCTCTGTACTACGCGGGCCTGGAGTATGCATACGAAAGCTACGCCCGCTTCGGACCGGCGCCGAGGCTCAACATGCTCTCCGAGTACTCAGTGTCTTTCAATGACTTTATGTACATGATCATCGGAAGAGCGGGCCGGTATGTAGAGGGTCCAAACCACTGCCGCACCCCAGGTGGCTGAGGTATTTTGGTGCCCGCGGTCGATCTGCACAACACCGATCCGCATCTGCCATCTACAATCTGGATGGCTTAACGCGTCGGAGTCGACAATATCGAGTCCGAGGACGAGGCCGAGAGCGATGAGACCGCCGGCCACAAAATCAGGCGCTACCATGCAGGATGCCGTTGGCCAGATGAGGGATTTAATCGCGCACCGTGGCGTCGTCGGTCGCCGAGCCTACCATGTTTTCGTGACGTACTGCATCGAAAACAAGGTGTGGGCATCAAAAGTATAAAAGACCGGACAACGAGCTGAGCTCTCCAAGAACAAGTTCAAGCTCATCTAGCTCATCTCCTCCATCACACCAACAATGGCTCAGACAATCCTCGTCACTGGCGCTACTGGACAGCAGGGCGGCGCAGTGGTCAAGGTAAGCTGTGTGGCTGACGTAGAGAATGTGGCACTGATTGGCAGTACCTCTCGCAAGCTGGGGCCAATGTGGTCGCCCTCGCCCGCGACCCGGCCAAGGCCAAGGCCAAGCTCCCCCAGGGCGTGACGGTCATCAAGGGCGACCTGGCCGACCCCTCCTCGCTCTTCCAGCAGCCCGTCGACTCGCTCTTCCTCATGGTCCCGTCGTTCTCGGGCGACGAGCTGGCCATGTCCAAGGCCATCCTCGACCTCGCGGTGTCCAAGGGCGTAACGTACATTGTCTACTCGGGCGTCGACTTCTCTGGCGTCGACAAGGTGGGTATCGACACCTTTGACGTCAAGCGCGACGTGTGGCAGTACCTCCAGACTCTGGATGTGAAGAGCACCTACATCGGCCCCGCCGGATTCCTTGAGATATTCTTCTGGCCCACGTTCCCAGAGATGACACAGTCGTGGCGCAAGTCCTACAGGCACAAGTTTATTGCGACCGAGGACATCGGGCACGTCGCTGCCATTGCACTTCTGGATCGGGAGAAGTATGCCGGACGCAAGGTCATGATCGCCGGCGACGAGGTGGACTCTGAAGACGTCAAGAAGGCGTGGAAGGACATTGTCGGCGAGGACCTCGGCGTGATCCACCCCGAGGAGGCGTATATCAAGAACTTGTGGGATGTGAGTAGTTACGCACCCGCTCGGGACAGATCTGACTCGTACTAGCAGCTGCAGACATACCCCTTCGAGGCCGACATTGCCGAGTGCAGGAAAGAGTTCCCGTTCCTGTACGACATGAGGAGGTGGCTCAAGGAGGTCTACGTCCCGGCCAAGGCCCACACCCAGGCATCTCAGTAGGAGGTCTAGAAGTTCCTTGTAGTGGAGCAATCCACCGTTCCAGATAGGGCGAGTCATGCGTACAATATATACCTGAAGCACAGCGACCTGCATGACCATGGCATTGTTGAACTCGGGGTATTCCCGACATCGTCCACCAATGCAAACGTCTCAGGTACGGACCCGTGTCTTGGGCTGCAGCCAACATTATTACCAGCGACCCGGCTGTTGCCGCCTCCCGGGGACCGAGCCAGCGAGATGAACATGAGATCCAGAGCTGTCCGGTGTGAAAGAGCGTGCCCACAACACACTGCCAGCGAGAGGCATCTGTGATCCTGGTGCTCGACTAATCTACTATTGTCACCCTTATCTTATCACGAACGGACTTGGAATCTTGCCTGTACTAGGAACCCAGCCTTAGGCGGATTATTAGCCTCTGACAATCGCGCATAAAGCATACTGTATGAGTAACGTGCTCTCGTGGCATCTTGATCCAATTTTATACTGTATATATATACTCTAATCAACAGCCTACACACCCCCGAAACCGAGGGCATCGGCGCCGAGACACGTCCCATCCATGAGGCTATAATGGCGGGCACAGCGGCGCACTTGACAGTTGCCCTGGACGCATGCAACGTCATTAACGCCTTCGATCTCGGTGCAGTCTCTTCCGAGGAATTCTGGGCCGTTTGTGCCAAGGGGATCTACGCACCCACCGCAGCTCTCGAGGTCGCTTTGGGTATTGACGCACTCTGTCCCACCGCCCGGAATTGGGCAGGCAGTGAAGTGTTCAGGACAAATGAACCGGCCACGCCCGACAAGACCACGCTTCCGCAGTGGCGCGGGCACGCTTGAGACGCAGCTCTGCGTAGCTGGGTTCATGCAGTATGCGCCACATGGGACGTAGCCGGTCTGCGTGCAGGTGAACGAGCATTGACAGCTGGTCGGGATGAAGTTGGAAGTGGGAAAGGTGCATGGAGCCATGAGTGACGTTGACTGGCCGAAGATCTGGAGAGTCAGCAAGGGTACAGTATATGCGGGCGAGAGAATAGAGACATGGGAGGAAGAGGAAGAGGGAAGACGTACCGCATTGGTGTACTGTGTTATGATATAGTCTGCGCATCGAGTTGTCGAGCAGAGGAAACAGTTGCTGCTGCAGATCGCCTTGGCATAAGTCGTGTTGACATAGACCGTGTTCACGCCGGACGTGATGGCCGACGTAATGAGGGCCGCATGGGCGGGGATGAGAGCCCCGTTCTGGAAGCACCAGCCGTTGGCATTGGCTCCGATTCCGTTCATGGTCAAACCCTGGCTCGCAAGCACATACTGGCAAGTCAGTACAGTAGTGGGAGAAGGGGCTGCAGCCTGTGTCCGGCTCCAAACTCACCATGTATGGCCCGCTGTTCAGACTAAACGTGAAACCAGCACAAGTGCAGCCGGTGGTGGGACCAGCACGCCTCACCAAGGACGAGTCGCCGGTTTCGAAGAGGCCTTTGCCGAGGGCGAGGGGGAGGATGGCGACAATCGAAAAACTGTAGAACGCAGTGAGCCGGACCATGATGGGAGGATCGAGTGTTGACAGAAAACGAATGATAAGGGGCGCTCTGAGCCATGATAGTTTATAATGTCTTTTGTCTTGTTTCTACAACTCGCTGATCTACATCAGGCTGTCTCCAGCTCTCCAGTCCGGTCGACAATGGAAGCAACCGTAAAACTCAAGACAGCACAACACATTGCAAGAACACCCTCTTCAGCCACTCTGCACTCGATCACAAAGGCCGGGGGACACCAGAAATAGAAGTAACCCGAGTCCATCCGTGGCGTCAGCTTTACTGTTGTCGCCATTGATTGTGGTGTGCGAACCTTGAAAGAGAATGTGAATGTGCCAGTTTGACTGGCACATTCACTTGACTGCCACATTCACTTTCTCTTTCAAGGGATGTCAATATTCGTGACCATTGTCGTATTCAAGGGCAAGGGGCGGTTACTAACTCGGCTTCAAGGTAATTTACAAGGGGCTTGCTGAGGCGCAACGGGATACAGTACTGTAGTATCTATCCCACCGCCTTTCTCCCGCCTTTCTCGGCTTCTTGAATTCTTGCTCACCTCGCACTCCACCACCCTTCAATATACTATTCAATATACTACGGTACCGGGGCGCGGGCCGTGATTCCAGTGGATCTCCAGTGGGTGGTTGCGGCATGCGGGTACGTCCATCGACGAGTCACCCAATAGAACCTTCGCTCCGGGCCTCTGATCTTCTTGTTTGTTTGTTGGTGACTAATGTTGACGCCGTCCCAGGGAATCATCGATATCATCAGTTGTTCAACTTGAGTCTCCGCGGAGCCTGAGCGATCTAGCGACTCAAGGGCCTCTTTCGATCATGTCCACGTGCACGTCACATTGAAAGCATAAGCGGCAGCGAGATCGCGAGACACACTGCACGCAAACCCCAACCCTGCAGCTCAGCGTTCCTGGAATGGAATTGCCGACGACGAGGATGACAGATGGCGAGATGGCGAGATGAAAAAGGACGGGGAGATGGAACCCAGATCGAATGCATCCCTAGATGCAATGCCTCCTTCGAGCGAGGAATGCAGATCGTTCAATGCAGATCGTTCAGGAATTCAGGAACGTCTTATCATGCTGCGCGCCATTGATCCATTGAGCCACCACCCACGAGCACCCGGAGGACGCATATATCAAGACCTTGTGGAACGTGAGTAGTGCTAGGACTCGTATCAGCATCTCCAGATATACCCCTTCGAAACCGACGTTGCCGCCTGCAGGAAAGAGTTCCCGTTCCTGTACGACATGAGGAGGTGGCTGAAGGAGGTGTACGTGCCGGCCAAGGCCCACACCCAAGCATCTCAGTAGAAGGTCCAGATGTTCCATGCAGTGAAGCAATCCAGCATTCTGGACTGGTAACTAGTCGTGAATACAATGTATACTCGAAGCACAACGATCTGTCCACCCACTGTTCCGCTCGGGCAAGCCCAGCAAACGTCTATCAACGCAAGTCGCATGGTGACATGTACGTCTCAGGTACGACCCGTGTCTCGCACTGCGACCAACATTGCCAGCGACCGGCGTTTGCCGCCTCCCGTCAGGCAGGGAAAAGAGATATCAACATGAGATCCAAAGCTGTCCTGGGTGAAACGGATTGCGTTAGCCTCGGACACTTATTTGGCTGGTGGAAGCGGAGACAAGGGGCTAAATGTTAGTGAACAGCCCAGCTCTCACGAGCGCGCACTTTGCTATCAGTATCGCCGATGCAATGTTGACGTTGTTCATCATCCATCCACCACATTTGCTCTCCATGACAATCACAGCTCTGGCGGCTGCGGCTGCGGTGCTGCTCGGCCTCCCAGGCGCTTCGGCGGCATCACTGGACACGAACTTGTGGTTCCCCCTCACGGTCCCATGCACGAGTGGGGTCTTCTCCTACACTCTAATGTCAGCCAACCGGTACTCTTCGACGCCAAGTATGCGCGGTAGCTCTTTCAACATCGACGTCGAGGGTAGTAGCGCGTGGCAGTTCCAGCTCGAGTTCTTCGGCAAGGAATTATACCTCTATGGCGAGGTTAAGCATGGAGCGAGAAATCCACTCGAGGCCACGTTCATGGACAACGCCAGCCCCTCCAATGCCGTGCAGATCACAAACGATTCTGTCTCGGGCCTGTTCATGGATATCAGCGGTTTTGGATCAAACGACCACGTCCAGGGCACGTTTGCTCCGACCAGCAAGCTGGTAGATCTATCTATCCACTCTGCCACTATCAAGACCGGGATGGTCTCCAATGCGTAAGTTAAATTGTAAGCCTCAGCTAATGTCAAGGCCATCATTTGAGGATGTTCCTCGCCAGACGGTTTACTTCGCATCAGACAAGAAGGCGAATGGAAACATGACGTTTGACCACGATAAGACAACAACGATAAGCGTCGAAGAAACGGCAATGGGCTCTATACTGAGGGGCAGGAGCTCCAAGAAGTGGGACCACGAAGATGGAACGACTGCACCATGGGTCCAGGTCGCAAACATCACTGTACCAGCCAACACTTCCTTCTTCATCCTCAATGGCAGTGTGGGACCCGATGGTTGGAGTGGCAACATTGAAGTGGACCCGACCCCGGATTTCTGGACGGTGGACAGGAAGAAGACGAAGGGTGCCACGGACGACGAGCTGCAAAACTATGTCTTTTGGGATCCAGAGAAGCCATACCCGATCGCCAACGAGATATTGACCTTCGCTCCTCTGGATCCTAGAGTCCAGTACACGCTCGACATTATCGCGGCTGGAAACAGCGTCGGTCTGCACAGCATAACATACTTCTCTGGCATTTAGTGAGTGACTACGGGCGTCCTTTTGCTGACCGCGCAGCGAACCACCAGTCACCTCGTCCAGTACTGCCGGCACCACTACCGGCACCACCACGCCTGTTCCCTCGGCAACCACTGATGCAGCCACCGATAAAGGAAAGGCCCAGAAGCCGGCGGGCAAAAATGTTGTCATTGGGGCAGCAGTACGTGTCCCGCGAGGGCGAGCGCTCACCCCAGATCGGCGGAATTATTGGCGCCATTCTTCTGATCGCCCTCACCTGGTTTGTGGCGGCTTGGCAGCTCCGTCGCCGCCGCAAGAACCCGTATGTTACCGCTGAAGACTGCCGCTGACGGAAGAATGGGCAGAGTGGTTGAGTTTGAGGTTGACGATATGGATATCACGCCGTTCCTGCAGAGCAGCACGGACAGTGTGGTCTACCCGCCCAAGCCAATGTCCGGCACCAAAGCATCACGATCAGAGCCATACGGCCAGTCCCAACAGCTCTTGACCGTGGGATACATGCCCACCGACCAGCGCTCCGCCACGTCCCCTTTGACAACGGCTTACCAGTCGACCGAGCTGTCCGATGTCGAGGCAGAGCGGGGAAGGTCGCCCAGTCCTCCCCCGGCAATCGTCATTCGCGAGACTGACGCTGGGTCCGGCCAGACATACGAGTATGTCCCGCCATTATACGACCCGCAGTGGGCGATTGAGCAGGACATCGTCGAGGCGCCGCCACCCATCATCGAGATGCCAGTGCCACAGCTTCCCCGCATCTCTATCGCCGAGTCGGAGGAGGAGCCGCTCTGGCCACAGTACGAGGATGATATCACAAGGATGGGATATTCCGATAGGTAATGAGGTTGTAACAGTATGGCTAGACTGTAGCTCTGACATTCGGGAGATACCAAACCTCCAAAGTGCTTTCGTCTTTATTATAACTTGTCGGACTTTGGATGCAGTCATTCATGTGCAAGATGCCGATCAAGAACAAGAATGCTGGTTTCAGGTACAGTACTGTGGTCATCCCGACAACCGGGCCCCCTAGTCTGGGCATTGTAGTCGGCCACATTCTCCCCGACAGTATAGATACAGGGGCATGGGCGATGTAGCAGGGTGAACAAGTCGGTGTTGCCAGTATCTTTCCGCCCACGGTTGTTCGGCCGTCTGTGACTTGTTAGCCTGTGTCTGGACAGTCGTCAAACAGATCACGTCAGTCGTCTCCTCTAACTCTCCGCAATGGCTCACCATTCAAACGTGAGAGAATCCTCGACTGTCAAGGTACAGTGGGTGCTGGTGCAAGAGGATTCCACGGGCTGCAGACTCTAGTTGAGGCTGACAGTAAACCCATGAGATATAACAAGCACCTCGGTACCGCTCATCTGCTTCTTCACTACGAAGTCGCGCCTTCAAAGACTATGAAGGTGGCAGCCATATCCAACATGTATACCAGCACAAGGTGGAAACCACTGCTACAGTAGGCATTGCAGATCTCCAATGCTCCCCTTGCCTACCACGCTCCCCTTGCCTACCGCGTCTGGACAAGAGACCCGCCGAAACGGGTGAGCCGTAACGAGTGTACCGCCCGCCTCCGTTTGATTAACGCTCCGGACCGCAGAAGGTACAGGTCCGTCTCCCGCGTGAGGCATCTTCGGACACAAACATCCCGGCCTAAATCTGACCAGGCCTGGCTCTGAAGAAAATCGCTTTCCCAGGCGCTTCTGCCAGAACGGATGAAACCAAGGTAGTGCGACAGCATGTAGGAAATGTGGTTGTATGTGAGAAAGACAGTCTGTGTCCCCAGAGAAAGATTTGGAAGAGAGGGTGGGCCCCCACCCTTGCAGACACGAACCCACGAGTCCCAGGAAGCTGGCAGGAAAGACTCTGCCGTTTCCCTCGTGCATTACGAGCTTGTCTACGAACAAAGTGGGGTTTAGCATAGTGTACAGGTCACTTATACGGTATCTCCATCTGTACTAAGGGGATGTTACTATGGCGAGATTCAAGCAGCCCAGAGGTTTCTCTCGACCCTGCATTATCTATGAGAAGACACTTCCCTGGAGGTATAGCTACTACAAACAAATCGGTTTAATAAATGAGCGGCTTCTTTTCATCCACAGCGGCGAGCTGCGATGACGAATACCCGCCAACATGAGACATGGGGGCAAGAATATGGCCTGTCGAAGACGAACGAGACGTGTTGGACCGCGAAAGTCCAGAGCTCGAGGGCCCGGAGCTGCTGGGACCAGATGATGAGGCAGTCCAGGAAGGATCGTACAGCGGCGGCAGCTGGCCGCCATCGGTGGCATGTGACGGAACCTCTTCCATCCACTCGTTTCCGCCTCGGCCCATGGCCTTCCCCTCTCCCTGTTGGCTTTGACCTCCGACAGCAGCGAAGGCGAAAGGAGTGGGACCGAGAGAAGGATCGATTTCAAACGTCTCGTTATCGTTTAGACTGTAGCTTGTTAGAGGCGGGCTCGCTACTGCAATAACTTACGCATTCTTTCGCTGTTGGCGAACACGGTTTGTGGCAAAATACCAAGTGAGAACGACAATAATTATCAGGGCAACAACTCCTCCGATCTGGTCGTCAGCCCTTTCTGGTCACTGCACAACGTCGGCAGAACTCACAACCGCTCCAGCAATGACTTCACCCGGCCTCTTTTTCTTCTTGTCGTGGGTGCTGTCTCCACCCCAGATTCCCTCGGGAAGTGGGAGATTTCCCGTGTTGTTCGAGACGATGATGGTCGTGGAGGTGGAGTTGGGATAACCATCGCTGGAGATTAACTACTCTTCCGTCCAGCGCAAGGACACTTACGATAGACCGGAATAGAACGTGATGCTCTCAATATTCACTCCAGAGGTAGAAAGAGGCGAGAGGGTGAGGCTATACGTTAAGGCGGGATCGAGTGGCGTGAAAAATAATGGCACAGTCTTTGCTCCAGAGAGGAGGGTTGGGTGCTCGCTGACGGTGTAGTATCCATCTGATATCCACTTGGGCAAATTGTCAGATGATCTAAAATCAACTCGCAGACAACTGAGAGACCCCGTTCCCTTGAGCTCTTTCTGTGCCGGTATGCGCTTGGTCCCATTAATCATGAGGAAGCTAGTGTTGTAAGGGACTGAGATGTTCACCGAAGGTGGACGGTAGTAATCCTGATCAACAACTGATCCGTACACTACTGATTCACCGTAGGCGTTTGCCATCCACCCAAAATTGGACCACTCGAATTTGGGATTGAGAGTTCCATTCAAATTGAACCTGTCGACCAACTTGTCGGAGTTCTCGAACTCGTCTCTGCATCAGATTAGTTTCAGCCCCGACTTTCTTTGATGAGCTTACACCTCAGTGCGAATGGTTGTGTTGTAAGTCACGCTCACTATGTTGAAAGCAGTGACGTAGGGCAAAGAATCCGGCGCCTGTGTCTCACTTGATGTTGCAGGTGCACCGATCGACACAACCTGCTGTTCAAAAAGATCTCCCGAAAGCGATAATATGTTGTCGACGACGGTATAGTTGCCATCGGGAATGCCTTCACCCCCCAAAGCCCCCCCTACTTGCTGAACCGGGAACATGAGGGGATCGTTCTCTTTCTCTTGTGACGGTACTCTCCCGAGATACAAGGCCGATCCCGGAAAATTGAAAGACAGAGTCGTATATGGCCCACCCCAGCCCCAGATGATCGGTGCACCGTTGCCAGTGTAGTCGACAGAACTGTTCCACAGGCCTAACGTTTCCATCATACCGTTTAGTATGGGAAGGCTTAGGTTGACGGTCATGTTTTTCAGCTCGGCCGACACCCTTGTGATTCCAAGGGCAAGAGCTATCGTTGATCTGAAGCGCATGGTGGATAATTGATTGGTTGGATGGGGAACAGAAAGCAACGAGTCATGTTCAGCCCCGCTCCCGTTTTATACAAGTCTGTGCACTCAACGGTGAAGTATAGACATGCGCTTGTCTGTTTGCTCTAACGGCTCTTGGCTCGGTTGTCGGGGCTCAAAGGCGGTTCTTCCCAGATGTTTACTCACGTAACGTTCGAATGTCTCCGGGTTGACCTGGAGTTGGAATGAAGTTGTGAGCTAACCCCCACGTTCAGGCCCACCTTTCCCCCCTACTTTAACCTCGAAACAGCTACAGTATGCATTTTGAATGTGGTGGCGTAGGCAGACATGCAGATCGGCGTCCGCCATTTTCTTGAAAGTGACACCGCCGCCACAGTAAAGATAGACAGAAAACGCCACATCAACTGCAAAACGAAATGCCACTTCACACATCCACTTCGAACACCACTAGCGGCGCGGCACTTCGATCGATTGAGCATCGCAACTAATGCTCTCATAACTACTGAGCTCGTTAATCCTTAGTACATGCTACTGTACAGCAGCCAGATGCCCGTTAGGGCCCCTGGGGTGTCGCGGCTTCGGATACTAACGAAATCGCCGACACTTGACATGGCGACCGGACTACCTTCCTCCAGCAGGTTGAGGTTGCGGGATGGGAGCTGGGCAAAGTTCTTCCCCCCCCAAACTCGCCCTCAAGAAGTGTTACAGATTCTTGCGAGGTTACTTGAGGTACCTATCTCGTCAGCCGTGCCCAAATAATGAAACACAGATATGATCGATGACAATTCCACACCGCTCTTTGCGACCGCCGCTAGACAGTTACATTCTGGTGCGGGAAGTTGGGAGGGGCAGCTCCCTGTGAAAGAGTGACGAGGGTCTCCTAGAGGCGGCATAGGTCTGTACTCGCATAGTACTCTTGCGGAAGATGGGACTGGGAGCCTCTGGATCAGCGCCGGCCCACATGTGGGCCTCGGAGGGTACAGACCCCGCAGTATGAGCGGCTGAAAGTCGCCGACGACTGACTTGGCGCTAGTTGATGTAGCGTTCATTCCGTCGTCGTCAAGATCATTCTGAGAAGCGCCGGGAGTAGTCTGGAAGGACAGCACTTTGGCTAGATCGCGACTGGCAGTTGCAGACCCTTGGAGAAAGATATCTATAAACGACAGTAGGACGCTTTCCCCAGCCAAGCACTCTTCCGACCAGACTGACACGGGGATGTTCCTGTGCTCGATGTTTTTACAACATTCCCTCTGGCCTAGCACCCACATTGCAAGAGCTCGGACGAGGACACTTCTAACTCTGGGGCTTAGGCTTCGGAAGCCCCCACCGGTGTTAGATCGCCACTGATGATAGGAAGACGAGACAACGACGATAACGGCCGTGGGAAACCTAACTGCACCGTGCAGTAATTACCTACGATCCAGACTCGTGTAGTCAGTCATTCTGGTTCCGAGGTATCTGCAGCCAGCCGGTGCTGTGGACGGGAGCTGGTGGTCAACATCGTCACTACTAAGTGCTTACATCGCCTTGATGGAGGGCTCCACAAAGGAAATAACTCCAGTATGAGCTACGAGAACAACGTGAAACGCCGCTGGGAGCAATCCACCCCTCCACAATTCCACAACTGCGGTGAACACTTTGAAACACCCGCTCCAAATAACAGAATGGCCACATCCCACTGATTCCCAGTTGAAGAGACCCCTTGAGCTAACACAGTTAGCGCCGTTCCCATAGTGTATACTACTACTGCTCAGAGGCGGGAGGGGGCTTGCAGACTCGTGGCAACCTGGTTGCAACCTGGTTGGGTCTGGAGCACGTTGCGGGACTGCCCACTTGTCAAAGCGTTCCTGTTCCATGTCATCCGCGGCTGTCGAAACGGCATACCCTGGAGCTACCACTACTGGTCTCCTAGGAATCGATGGGAATCTACCTACGGGGAATACCAGCGGTTCCCCATGCTGTGCCACAAGACGGAAGACCACGAGGGTACCTGAAGAACGGGAGTCTGGTAAACTGGATCCACTACAGAGATGCTTCAAGCCTACTTTGCCTGTTGCCTCCCGCCAATTGTCCCTGCTTTGCTCTCAGCACATCCTCCGCAGGGCACGAGTGAAGAGACTCCTACGTATCCTTCTTTGTTGGCTGATGCTGAACCCTCGTTCCTCTCCTTGTGTATGTTAACACGTAAAGCTTTATCTTGTCTCTGCTGCTTTTCATCGCACCTACTTCCTCATTTGCCTCATCACGCTCATCGCGCCCACTTCACCCTCCTAGTCACCACTCACGCGCCGCTCACCATGCTGGCCCAGCTGTTGACTGCCACAGCGTTGGCGTCGGCACCCTTGGTGTTGGCCCAGAGCCCCTCCCAATTCCTCTATTTCAACATGACTGTCCCCGCCACCTCCGGCATGGTGACCAAAACCGGTCGATGGGAGACATATCTGGATGGGAATGGATCACCAGCAGCAAAGGCCAACTTCAATCCGAGAAAGCCGGGTGACATCTCCATTGTCGGAGCTGGGGGAGCCACCACTGCCTCGCCCAATCTCAGCGGTTTGACGTTCAATTTCGCTGGCACGGCGATTTATATCGACGGCACGGTCGCGAACTCGAGAGATGTTTATTTGATGACGTCCGGGAACCCTTCCCGGGTCGACAACTGGACGAACAACTCGAAGATTGAAGGTTCAATTGCAACCATGGGAGCCCAGAGTATAAATGTCAACGCATACGGCACACTGAACATATCGACAAAAGCGACCACCGCCGTTACCTGGAACGTGAATAATGTCACGTTTACTACTGGCTTGCTGACCGATGCGTGAGTTTCGATGCTACCTTGTCAGCAAGAACCAGCTGATATCATGTCAGACCTTCATTTGCAGACGTACCGTCGACTGTAGAGAACTTCTTCGTCGGGAGTGTACTGAACCCCAAGTTCACATGGAGAGACGGTGGCGGGACATGGTCGGTAGCCGCCGACCTAGTTGACCCCAAGTTGACTTCGGTCACAGGAAGGGCGCCGCAGACCGCGGCTGCCCCAGCCGTCCTCATCCCTATTCCCCGAAACACTAGTTTCTTTACAGTGAAGGGTCTCAGCGGTCCTAGCGACTCCATCGTGAGATTGGAGATTCAGAACCGTCCACCTTGGACACCTCAGTATCTGCAGTCGAACTGTGGGAACCCGGTCAGATTGTACAACCAGCCCCTCTTCTTCTCACCACTCGACCCGACCGTTGAGACGTCCATCTCCATTGAGATCGTGCAGCCTGGAAGTCTGGTTGCGAATGCGTCGATTGACTCGCGTGTCTCCCTCCAAAGTATCACTTTCTATTCTGGACTCTGGTGAGTGCAATCGACGCCGGTTAGAGGTTGACATCAGGGATGGGCCTAAGCGCAACGCCACTGACGGCTCCTCTAATTCGACGATCACCCAATCGACGACACCTGACACCAATCAATCTGTCGCGGACAATGCGAGCGGAAAGAAGAAGACGCCTATAGGAGCCATCGTTGGAGGTGTGGTAAGTGCTGCGCTCTGGTCCTATACTGATAGCAGGTTGGCGGTGTGGTGGTCCTCCTTGCCCTCTTGTTCGTGACTTGGTATCTTGCTACCAAACGAGTACAGGGTAATCGCAAGCAAATGTGAGTGGCGCTCCGTCTCGTCTGGGTTCAAACTAACGCCCACAGGCTGCAAGATAAGGAGACCTTTGCGGTTGACGACACCGTTGTTGCTCCCTTCTCACCTCCGCCGGGAAGTGGCTACTCGGGTAACCAGCTGGGGTCTGGAGGGTACGTCAGCGTTCCGTGTACGGTAACTGACCCAAACAGCACATACGCGCCCGTGGCCTCCTCAGCGTCTAGGAGCTCCACCTCGAAGAGCCGTCCCATACGGACTGCCACAGAGGACGAGCCACCTGTACATGCGACGGACAGTGCTCAGCTGCCTCCCATCTACGACCCAAGGTGGCGCGATATTGGAGAGAGCTCTGGCTCTGCCTCGGCATCTGGGTCGGGACCTTCTAGCGGCCCGGTGACGGCGACTCCCTATGAGGATCTCAAGCGCCCTCTCATGTCCGACGAGCCTAGGTATCTCAAGTAGATTATTTCCTCGCACAGTACTTGTTCTACTTCATACAGTCATATGTTAGAACCGTTGGGTCATGGAACTACCTGGTCGGTGGTGGACTCCTTCCATTCCTGCCAGATCTGCTGTCTTGTTCTGCTTCGTTTGGCCTGCTTCACCAATCTCCGGTCTTCTTTTTCTTATTCGGTTTCTTCCAGAACGCATAATCTCAGTTCTAAAGGGACCTTCCAAAGGGGTCCATTGTATGAAGCAGACGCCGCAACACGAGTGAGTGACGCTCCACCTCGCGCTGTGGAACATGTCCTGATCCCAAAACTGGAGGGCCTGCAAAGGCGAGTCGACCACGCCCGAATCGATTTAAGATACTGAGTGCTCAACAGTGGTATTTAAACAGTTGTATCTGAAACGAAGTAGCAGTGGTGACATCCTGAGTGTGGCTACCATGATGAAGAAAAGTCGGTATCATTCTCCCAAGTCACCTACCGCAGCGGTGGCGCCAATAACCGCAACATCCTGGTACACGGCGCGAGGGCATGAGCTAGAACTGCACAGGCACACACCTGTGAGCAAAGCCACAGTCCGCCATGGCCCGGACAATGGACATGGTGGACTGAGCGCTGCGCTATGACCAGCCCTGGGAAACAGTTGTCTGAGACATCTGCTCACAGGTGACTTTAACTCGTCCCAACTCTCGTCTTTGACGGACTCATGCTCTTGACTGCTCGTCAGACTTTAGCAAGAGTTATCAATCTTTCAAACCCATAGAACAAGTGCAAACAAAGGTAGAAGCGATGAAGCAGCACAGTGCACGAGGTCCGCATGACCCTAGATTGACGTGGCGTGTGTTCGTGCGGTCCGCTGTGTTTTCGGCGAAGTCGATCGGGTTTCTACACTTGCCAAGCTCTTGGAGTAAACAGCCATCATCATAAGCTAGCAGCACCTCGGCGAGGCTTTCTCAGTGGAGTGTTTCTCTATGTCTCGTACAAGATTGACACTGACAGGCAGCGCATGGCGTGGACAAGTGTCAGTTTCGCACAGGTCGGTGGCGCGAAGCGTGTGTGAGTAATAGCCCTGACCTCCCTACCCCGTCCATGCGCGCGACACGGACGAGAGACTCCCACGCTACACTGGCTCTTGACACGGTCGTTTGGCCCCTGACACTGGACTGCAGTTGTCGATGTCTACATTCCTCATCTTTCCATCATTGCCTCATTCCACCTTTCGCCATGTTGGCCACTCTAGCTGCCACCCTGGTGGCGTCCCATACTGCACTGGCTCAGAGGCCGTCCGATTTCCTCATGTTCAACCTCACTCTCCCCGGGACCTCTGGCATGGTTGGGCGGTCGGGGCACTGGGATCTGTATAGGGACGATCTCTGGCCCTCGGCGAATCTGTCTCTGTACGGACGAGCCGGCGCGCCAACCAACGAGCAAGACATCGGCAGCCTAAACTTTGTCTTTGGTGGGACGGCAATCTACATCGGGGGCAGGGTGACGAACGCGAGAGACATCTACCTCATGACTTCTGGAGTGTCCTCGCGTATCGACAACTGGTCCGGAACGGAGAGGATACCGGGCTCGTCTGCAGTGATGGGACCACAGGACTTTGCGGTGACGGCGTATGGGACCTTGAATGTATCGACAAAAGCGGGCAACGCGGTGGGGTGGTTTGTCAACAATGTCACTTTTACTACGGGCCTGTTATCGGATGCGTGAGTGTCCAGCAACCATGTGGCTAGCTCAGAGTCGAGAGGCTTACCAACTCTCAGGCCGTCCTTTGACGACGTGCCCAAGACGACACAGTATTTTGCTGCAGGCAACGCTCTCAACCCAAACTTCACGTGGACACCGGGGTCGGGATCGTGGGCTTCAGCTGGGCCGGTAGATGAAGACGACTCTCAGATGGCAGCCGAAGCGAGTGGGATAACCCGCATACCCATGAACCTTCCGACCGTGTCGATCCCAGTGCCTCAGAATACCAGTTTTGTGGTGATAAACGGCACCAAGGGAGCCTACCATGGCGTGGGCCTCGAGATCAATCCCAGACTAGCCTGGACGCCGAGCCGACTGAATGCAAATTGCACCGAAACAGTGTCCTTCCCCAACGAGATCTTGTTCTTCTCGCCGCTCGACCCCACGATCAAGCACTCACTGAGGCTCTTGCTGAGGCCGTCTCCAGCGTCGAATGAGACGTCGACTGCTGTCATGCGTCTCAACAGCGTTACCTTCTATTCCGGAAGCTTGTGAGTGCCATCGTCTTGGCAACAATTAACCACCGGCAGTAATCCAAAAAACATCAGCAGCGTATCGAACTCAACAACAGGGACGAGCGCCACGAACAGCATATCGCTGTCATCCAGCCAGACTAGCTCAACAAATGGCGGTGATACCTCCAACTCCACTGTCCCAGTCAGCGCCGTCGAAGGCAAGAAGGTCGCAACAGGCGTCATCGCCGGAGTGGTGGTATGTAAAATGCACCCATGAGACTGACGACAGGTGGCCGCTGTCATTGCCCTTCTCGCCATTGTCTTTCTGACGTGGTATCTCGCCACCAAACGGGTACAACGCAACCGTCAGCGACTGTGAGATCTCCACTCTTGCATATATCCTGACACGTCACAGCTTAGACGACCAAGCCACCTTCGAGGTCGATGACACTGTCGTGGCACCCTTTGCTGTCCCCGCCGCAGAAGTAGGGTATGCGGCCCACATGCTGTCGTCGGAAGGGTGAGAACCTCACTCGTCGTTGTTCCTAACCCACCAGCTCAACGTCTGCCACCGCCCAAGTCCCTTCAGGACAGCCGTTCTTCAAGAACGGTGTTCTCAACAATCCGCCGGCGGCCATTGCCCCCATGGCGCTGCATGCCACCGATAGCGCGCAGCTGCCTCCGCTCTACGACCCCAGGTGGGCTGACACGCCTGGACCGGTCGGCATGGAAGTTGCATCTGGTCAAGCCCCTCTCCCCCCGCAGGACCCAAAGGCGGGCGCAAGGACTACACCTGCGAAGCCTGCGAAGTAGAGGTGCGACGTTCGAGCTTCCGGTTTATCTAGTTGACGAGAGCCATGACGGTACATGCAAACGATAGGTAGATGCATGCTTGTGCCGGATGCGGGGGTTGTGTCACGTTGTGTCAGACGAGTTAGTTCGTTCAGGCACAAGTGCCACAAACCATCTAATCCTCCCTTCATTGATAATCCTGAAAATCTTGGTTGTTTCCACCAGCGGCTGCGAATACAGACGGATGGTGCCACATCCATGTGCGACATGATCTGCAGGCACAGATCGGCGTGCGCCCGCATGCGTCTATGATCTGCTGATCTACAGAACGTTTGCGTCGAGTGGCACCCCAGCACGCAACATCAACAATCTCATCAACTTTGTGCACTAATGCACCTCGACCAATGGGACGCGCGCACTGCAGGAAAGCGAAAAAAGAAGGCCCTTGCCCGGATTTGAACCGAGGACCACTCCCACCGCACGTTTTCTACCCCTATTGGGGCGGGTTTGACCCGAAGGGAGCATGATACGACTACACCACAAGAGCTTCTGGTTGTTTGGTGCGAGTATCGTTTATGGCTGTGCAGGAGGATCAGTCGCGCGACGATGGGGGATGTTTGTCCCATTCTGTGAGTGCAGCATGTAGTGATGGGGCGCTATGACTCTTGCAAGCATGAGAGGGTCATAACAGTCCATCAGAATCTAACACTTTGTCTAGTACGCCATCCACATCTTGGGAGTCAAGACTGCCGTCAGCACAACCCCAACAAATGACTCACTCTTCTCGATCGGGTGCCACGTCTCCTTTGCATCAGTCCAGTACTCGAGGGTATCGCCCGCGCGGAGGATCATGTCCTTGTCCTCCCAGTCGCCCTCGAGGAGGAGCGCGTCGAGGGGCACCTCGCGGTCGAGAAAGGTCGTGTACACGTTTTGGCGGAGGTACGACTCGTCAATGTCCGCGTCGCGCGGTGCGCGGAAGGTCAGCAGCGGGTCGTGCGTCGGCGAGCAGATGAAGACCATGTTGCACGGCTGGTCGCGGTGCTCGAGGGGTGCGTACGCGTCCGAAAACGCGCGGCACTGCGGGAAGACGGAGAGCAGCGTGCGGATCACCTTGCGCGAGGCCCTGCTGTCCATGCGTCCGGCGAAGTTCTGGTGTCAGCTAGAGTGCAGGCAAATAGCTTACCATGACGACGACGCCGTCGGTCGTGACCGAGTCTTGCACGTCGTTCCAGAAATCCCTTGTGAATAGCTCGACAGGAAGCGAACCGGCGGTGAAGCAGTCCTGCACGACATAGTTCCACCGCGGCGCGTCGGGGTTGTTCCGCTTCGCTGCCGCCGAGTCACGGACATACTTGGCGCCATCCATAATGGACTTTGACCGCGGACGGCGAATGCCGTAGCTGAAGAAGTCTGCTGCCGCGTCGTATACCACCTGGTCGTACTCTACCACATCTACCATCAGGCCACGGCGGATGAACTGCCTAGCTGCGATGCCGACACCGAGACCACTGATGTCAGCTGTAGGTTCGTCATTGACAGCTTACATGATGAGGGCAGACTCGCCCTCAGCAGGCCGCAGCGGGGCGGACAGATTACCCCGCTCGGCCAGCAGGAGGAGCTCCTGGTGTGGGAACGCGGCGAAGATGCTGCTGTCAGATGTGTCTCTGCAGTGACACTCACGAGTCGGAGAACTGGAGCTTCTGAGGTTCACCGCTGTTGGCAATGTTCATCATCCACTGCCCACCGAGGATCGAGTGGTCGGCGCGGAGGTACCGGTAAATGTATCCATTTGCTGCCTGTGACTGGCCGACGACGATGCGGCCGCTGTTGCTCCTCTGCGAGAAGAGCACATCGACCTCGGGAGTGCTGAAGGGTGCAGACGGGCGTGTCAACAGTTTATAAGTGGCGACACTCAGGAGCGGAAGACTGGCAAGCGCGATCTGGATGCGCGAGAAATACACGCGTCCCTTTCTGCCGACGCCTTCCGGGACATGAGCGACGATCGCGAAGAACGTGAACAGAAACGCGAGGACGAGGGTCTGGTATCAGCTGAAGATCCAAAAGCATCAGCTTACACATTTCTCTGGGTCGGTGCTGGACGCCAGCACGGCCTGCAGGATCTTTCTGCTCAGCAGCTCGCCCGTCCACAGCGTCCCTGTAACGAACACGGACTTTATCAATGCGACTCCCGGGCTGCGCGCACCCTGTTATCAGCATCGCCTAACACGGAGCACACTCACGACAGAGAGCCTAGCAACCGCAATCAACGACCCGAGTCCCATGATGGCCGAGGCGGCCGCCGGCGCCCACTCGGGACCCAGCATCTGTCCGAGCTTGCTTCCAATACGCCGCCCGTGTGTGACTGACAGATCGCACGAGAACGCAGCGAGCATGAGCAGTATGCGCACCGAGTTTGGGCCCGGCAGCAGCGATGCCAGGGCGACGACCGCGAACACGCCGACCCAGCGCGACCAGCGCGTCATGGGCAGCGTGTTGAACAATGGCGCCAGTGTTTCGGTCTGGAATGCGAGCTGGAATCCCACGAGGGTCACGATGAGAAAGGTCACAAACGGGTCATTGTGATCACTGTGGTCCTGTGCGCCAGACGCGTGCGCGTCGGGTGTGTCACTTGTGCTCCCCTTTGTCTTTGCCGTCTTCGTCTTTGTTGGCGTCTTTGGCGTCGCTGGCGCTGCGATTTTGGGTTTCGCTTTGTTGCCCTCCCCTCTGCTCGCCCTGTTCCCTGGCGCGCTGCGTGTCGTGCGTGGGTCCGATGCCGGTGCGGAATGTATCGGGGTGTCCTCGTCGAGTTGAGTCAACCTCGCCATTGTTCGTGTGTGGGACGTTATGAGAATAAAGGAAAAGGAGAAAGAGAGTTCAGAGGAGAGGAGAGCGGATCAGATCTTGACCACGACCACGACAGAGTGATCGATTCCTGCAGCAAGTGAACTTGTCAACTGGAACTGGATCGTCCATTTGACGTCACCCCCTGGCTGTGATGAAACAGAAACAGAAATCCAGAGCAGGAGATGAATGATTACGTATTCATACAGCGAGCGATACAATTTCTCTGCCAGCGCTCTAACACCCCCCGTTCTTCTAGAGCCAGTGACGCAGGTCAGGTACGCAGTTGTTCCCATTTTGGGTCAGTCCCATCGGCCCAGAGCTTTCAACCAGGACAGGACAGACGCTCCATCATCGCCGCCGGATTGCCTGGATTGCCAGCCTCACACTCTCAAGACCCTTTGCGTTCGTATCGTCCGTCTCTCTCTTGATCTCTCTTCATCGTCCATCAACTCTCAACTCTCAACTTCTATATTCTCTAGTTGTTCATCTGCTTCTTGCTCCGTTACTCTCTATACTTTCACTTACTCTCTATAATCCATATTCATCATGTCCTGGTTCGGCGGGTAAGTCTACCTCGGTGACGTCTCAGTCCCGGCACGAGATGCAAAACTGACGCCACACCAGATCGTCTCACAAGAAGGGCGAGAGCAACTTCTTCCCCGTCACCTCGTACCAGACCGGCGCTGGCCAGCTCACTGAGGACGACACTGCCGTGAGCTTTGCCGGTGTTAACAAAGCTAACAATACAGTGGAAGTGCATCTCCAACCACGGCTTCCAGACCGAGACCCACACCTGGTACTCTGTCCTCGCCGATGGCTCCATCCTCATGATCCAGGTCATCTGGAGCTTCCTTGGGTATGTGAACTTCTCACGATCCGCTTGCTCACACGTTCCCAGCGTCTTCCTCCTCCCCGCCACCTGCCAGATGACCTTCAAGCTGCACAACCCCGTCACCAAGAAGACGCTCTGGAAGTCTGTCAACGTCTCGGCGTTCAAGACGGACGGCCGCAACTCGCACTCTGACATGTTCAAGATTGAGCACACCGGCTCGGCCACCTCGGAGGAGAAGTACCACATCACCGCCACGCTCGAGAAGAACGTCGTGATCGACGCCACCTTTGTCAAGCCCGCCAACGCCGCCGGCTGGAAGTACGGCGACGGCTACTCCAACTTTGGCCACCAGCACTCGGACAAGCGCGATGCCTATGTCATCCAGTGAGTGAGAAGTGGGAGTACTAGCTGACAGCAGCCGCTTCCACCCCTACGCCGCGTCGTCGGGAACCGTCACAGTCGACGGCACCCCCTACGACATTGGCGGCGAGGGCATGTTCGTCCACGCCCAGCAGTCTGGCATGCGTCCCAACCTTGTGAGTTGAGCTTCTCTCGACGGGCAACAACTTACACACACAGATCGCCTCGCGCTGGAACTTTGCCTTCTTCGCCGGCTCCCACCCCGAGCTCGGCAAGGTGACCGCCATCCAGATGGAGTTCACCACCACCGACGACTACGGACCCGCCGGCAAGCAGTCTGAGGGCCGCACCAAGGTCAACATTGGAAGTGTCTCGGCCCAGGGTCTCCCCCAGACTGGCATCCTTGTCGTTGGTCAGACCCACGAGGTCGGAAACTCGTACCCCGTCCCCACCAAGGATGCGGTTGTTGCCGAGCACCTCAACGTCGTCAAGGACACCGAGACAGGGTACATGGCCCCCCACGGCCTCTCGTTCACCTGGGAGGGCGACCGCCTTGACGGCTCTGGCCGCACCAAGGCCGTCGCTGCCGTCCAGGACAGCTGGACCGGCCTCGTCGAGAAGGTTGACGTTCTCGCCGAGATCCCGGCTATCCTCCGCAAGGGCCTCGCCGCCGTCTCGGGCACCAAGCCCTTCATCTTCCAGTACCACAACAAGACCACGCTCAGCATTGAGTCTGGCGGCAAGACTGTCGCCGTCGACGGCTGGATGTTCAACGAGGCCACTTTCATTTCCGCCTAGTTTCCTTTAGTATAGATAGAAACCCCCACATTTTAATGTCACTAGTATACTCATACATTTAAACTAAGGTGGTGGTAGTCTACACAACTGTGCTCTCTGCGTCGTCTACGTCGTCGTCTGCAATCTTCTCAGTGTCGCTCTCGTCTATGCCCTCGAATATGCTCTTGGTCGGCAGCCCAATGACCTCGCCCGTGGGGCGCTCGCGCATCGTGCGCCCGACCGTGTCCATCCACCTGCGCCGCAGCTCGATTTTGCTCTTGAGCGACTCGGGGACGGGTGGCCGTCCGTTGCCAGAAATGATGCCGTTGGAGATTGTCTTTTTGCCACCCGACCCGTGCTTCTTGACGCGCTTGGCCCACGACGCCTCGATCTGCTTCTCCACGTCCTCGAGCACGTTGGTGTACTCGGTGTAAGCGAGGCGCTGGCGGGCGATCTCGACGAGCCGGGCCTTGCGAGCGTCGTTGATCGCCGTCTGCTTGGAGAGAAGGCGCTGGCACTGACGAAGCGCAGACGTCACCTCGTCATCGTCGCGAGCGGCTTGGTCGAACTGGGGTCAGCTCACCTTCATGGGCCTCTTAGCTCACCTCCTCGTGCTCGCCAAGCAGCATAACGGAGCGGAGCTCCTTCTTGACGCGGTCCTCGAGGTCGACAACGTCCACTTTTGCGGCGTCGGCACGGTCGTCCTCTGGTTCAGGCTTTTTCGCCGCTGCCTCCTTTGCCGCGGCGGCAATGTCGCTTCCGCCGATAATGGCGGCGGTGATGCGCTCCGTCATGGGGCCGAGACCGCGATTCTCCTCCTGCAGATTGGCGTCGCGCACCTCGCACGCAACAAAGGGCTGTAACGGCGGCGCGGTGGGGCCCTGCCGCATGCTGGGTACAGGAAAGCGCGAGGTGGTACCAATCGGATTCCCGTCTTCCTCGTCCCAGATTTCAGTGTAGTGCTTGCCGCGCGCGGGGATGACATAGCTCTCTGGTGTGTCTGCCTTGAAGTTGAGCATGGCCAGGTCGTCTTCGCGGATGTCGCGCAGGTAGGGCTCGACATTCTGCCAGAACGTCTGCACGGCGATCTGCGACGGCGCCTTCTTGTCGCTGTAGTCCTCGTCCACCTCGGCCTGGCGTTTGGGTCCAGGCTTGAGGGGCTTCTGAATACCTGGGCGAGGGGGAACAAGTGGGCGCTGGGGGTGCGGGGGAAGGCTCCAGTCAATGGTGCCGCTGGTCACTGGCCCGGCCGTCGACGGTGTGACGGCTGTTTCGAGTGGTGACGGCCGCGACTTTTGGTGTCCGCCGGGCGGCAGCTTGAGCTTTAACCCAGACGTCGAGGCCGAGTGCGGTGGCGGCGTGGGGTGCGCCGCTGGGTGTGTCAGCACAATGCGCGGCGCCGTCGCCGTCGACGAGCAGTCTACTCACCAGTCCCCTCGTCGTCCGAGTCGATGACGCGCTTGGGCTTCTTCTTCTTGTTGAGCATGCCGCCGTACGTGTTCTGGTTCGAGTTTGGTCGAAACGAGGCCGATGATGCGTTGGACGGAGAGGGGGAGACTGGCGTGTCAGTATATATCGTGTCTTCCTTTGTGCCTTCCTTGGTAGTGGAAGCATTCGCCGGTCGCACTACAGCCTCGCACCGGCACTCACCCCGCTCGCGCTTGACTTTCACGTCGCCATCGAATCTCCGCCGCTCGACCGCCTCGAGCGCCATGCCCGCGCGCTCGTTGGCCGCGAGCGCCGCGCGCTCCCGCTCCTCTTCCTCGGCCCGCTCGCGCGCGTCGCGATCCCGCTTCTTGTCCTTCTTCCCGCCCTTCCGGTGGTCGTCGTCCGGCACCGCCGCCAGCCGCGCCGACACCGCCGACGACTGCGCGGTCAAGGCTTGCTGCAGCGCCTCGAGGTCGTCGATGCTCGGTAGCGGCGGGTACGTCGTCGACGACATGAGCGAGAGCAGCGTGGGGGCGCGCGGCGCCATGGTGCGAACGTGTGTGGGGTGAGACGTGCGTGCAAAGGAGTGTGGTGTTTGTGATAGAGTGGTCGAGTAGTTGAGACAAGTGACCCCGGAGCGAGGAGACAATGACAATGCTGGATGCTATATGCTGGATGAATGGATGATGGTTGAATGGAAAGGGTTCTGGTTGTTGTTTTGCCCCGGAAACAAGTGGCAATCGAGTGTGTCGTACTGTGTCGTACTGTACAAAGAGAGACGGGCGCCCTGAAAGCGGCATGGCGGTAATTGATCACTATGCAGACGGAATCAAATTTATTTCAGACCACCACCATACATTCCATATTCCAGGCAGCCATGTGCTACCAACCACCATAGAAATCACGGCGAAAAGTCCAGATTGCCAGATCCATGGACAGAAATGGTAGAGACGCGAGACGCCATGAATGCAAACCATACGATTACATCAAGTGTTGGATGCATTGGACCTCGTACGAATGCAATCAGACAACAGGTGCAGACACACATTGAGGCAGCCTGCTCTCTCCGCAGCTTATGTCTGGCAGCTCCGCTTCATTGTGGTCCTTGCAGCTCACGAGCGATCTGACACTCCCCCGCAAGGACCCATTGTTCCCCGTGTGGCCACTGATGCCGGCTCCAACTTCGACCTTCTCTCCCCCTCACGCACCAGCCCCGCGATGCCATAACGTGCAGAAATCTGTGCTCTCGGAGCACCTACAGTCATCTACGTCTACTGTACTACAAGCTACACGGGTATTAGAGATAACACCTGACGAGGCCCTTTCCGGCCTCGCCGCCCATAGACTTGGAGAGGCCGTCGACCTGGCCCTGGAGACAGATCATCTCCAACCTGGAGGGCTCCTTTGTGCCGTTGCGGAGCTCGGCGGCAATGACGGGCAGCTCGGGCTGGCCAGTCTTGCGCCTGCGGGCGTTCTCCTCCTCGCGCTCCTTGATCGACGCCTCGTGCTTGGTCTTCTCACGCGCAATCTGGCGGGTCATGAATGCGAGGTTGTTGGCCTCGTGGGTGTGGAGAGTGAGGGCGTCGAGAGTGTTGGAGAGGTAGGCGGGGAGAGAGTGGGGGAGCGAGTTGACGAGGGGGAGGTACGACGGGGGGAGGGGGACGGCGGGGGTGGAGAGCGTCGGGGCAGTCTCGACGGCGGGGGTGGTGAGGGTCGCGAGGAATGCGCTGACGAGGCCCGAGGAGACAACGTTCACGGGCAGGGTGGTGAGCATGGTCGCGGCGGTGAGCTTGTTCTCGGTGAGGCTGATGTCAGATGTGCTCCTTTAGGTTCAACTTACGCAGCGGCGTCCCACTTGCCCTGCTTGGCGGCCTCGCGGGCTCCGTCCGAGAGACGGTACGCCTTGATGGAGATGTCACCGGCGGCGGCGGCCTTGGACGCGTCGTGGATGATGAGGATGGCCTTTCCGCGGCCAGCAGCCTTCTCGACGGCGACCATGAGGTCGACGGCACCGCGGGTAACGAAGCCACCGTTGTGGGTCGAGAGGTAGACGCCGACGGGCGAGTCGGGGGTCTGGACCTCACCGAGGTGGTTGAGGAGGCGGGTCGAGTACGACGAGGCTGGGGTCAGATGACGTTCATGTAACAACAAAAGAGGAGGCAGAGGTCGCTTGCCATTTGCCGTACTCGACCTCCACATTCACACTCACTCGCGAGCGAGGTCTCGCCGGCGGGGAGAGCAAAGCAGTCCTCAACCTCCATGATGCCGTCAAGGTCGAGGCCGAGCAAGATACCGAGGGCGTCGGGGTGGCTCGAGAGGTTAGTGGGCGGGGGCTGGTTGCGGTCCTGCTGGAAGGTCTGGGCGGGGGGCGGGGGCAGCGCGTCCGTCGAGTGCTTCATGACCTTGAGGAAGACCTGCAGAGTTAGTACACACCCGGCTCCAACGCGCGCAGATCCGCGCCACTCACGAGCGAGCTGAGCTTGACGGACTCGACCTCGCGCGCGCCCTCGACATCGAGGAAACCCTCCATGCGCGCGGGCACCTTGGCGGGCGCGGGGGTCGGGGCGGCAGCAGGCGTGGGCGCCGCCTGGACGGGGAGCGACGCAGCGATCGCGGCAGCCATGGACGTCATCGTGGCTGTTTTTTATGTGGTTGGGGGGGTGGTAGGGGGTGTAAGGCGACGTCGAGCTGCAATATGATCGCGAGCAGCGGACGCGGTGACCAACAATGCAACAATGGAAAACGGAGGCGGGCGGAAAATGCCACGCTGAAAGGCTGCTCGGCGTTTCGGATATACTCGCGTGTGGAGTGCGTGGCTGACACGTGGTGTGTTGAAATGACAGAGTCGGTCTTCTCCGTGCCTGATTGATATTTTTGCCTTTCTGCAGATCTCGAGTTAGATCGATGGAAGCGAGCTTCGGTTACCATCTTTGGGACGTTTGTCATCATCGGCTCTGTTGTCGAGCTGACGATGAGAAAGTTGAGCAGGGAGCTTACGGGCAAAGAGTCCTGGAAGGTCAAGTAGATGTAATCCGGCTGACATGAGGGGATTCCGAGCTGCAAAAGCCCGAGCCCAGTTCAGCCACAGCGATTGGCGAGTCCGTGCCGAGCCCACGACCCTAATGATAGTCGTATATCCTCCAAGCTATACCCGCGCCCCATGCAACAGCAACAACAACAATGCGCAGCCGGCCAGCTCCGCACCTCGTGCCTCTCTCGGTCTGGATCTCGGCGACGGGCGACACGGTGCTCCTCGGAGCTCCAGCACTAGCGAGCCACAACAGCAAGTGCCAAGCCCTCGAAAATGCCCCGAGAATCGGCCCGGCCCGCCCTGGCAACATTGGCCCGCAGAGAGGCCCGCACGATCGGTGTCGGTCCGATGTCGGGCTCGCTAACTGTTGTTGCAAACTGAACATTGCTCTCGCACTTAGTTTGCATACTTGATACGCCGGGAGCGGAGCACGGAACGCACAGCCACCCCACAGTACTCGATGAGCAGCATCGACGCCATGGACTTTGACGACGCCGAGACGCCCGACCGCGACGGGCGCGACGGCTCGCTGCCCCCGCACCGGAAGCGCCACCAGAGGCATTTGCTTGCGTGCGTAGATCCGCTACCCGCCCTCAGCCCACTGACATTCAGCTGTGTCGGCTGCCGCAAGATCAAAGTACGCCGCGGACCCCGGTGTGACATTTCTGACGCCAGACACGCTGCCTCGGGAACGAAGACCAGGTGTCCCCGTGTCTCCGCTGTCGTACGTGCCCGCTGTGGTGGAGCTGACGCCAGAACGCCTCAAGCTCGAATGCGTGTATGCGCGGAAGCGCCGGCGAAAGCTGACGTGCGAGCCGTGAGTCCCTTCTGTCCCTCTGCCTTCTGCGTCTCCCCTCTACCTGCCGCTTATTCGTTTCGCTCTCCGCTGACTCACAGTGAGCCCGCACCCCAGCCGACATACACGTACCGCACGCCGAACCCGATCCGCGCCGCGCCGCTGAGCATAGCGGACACGGTGGGGGAGAGCTCGCGCGCCTCCTCCGGCGCCCTGCCGCCGACCCCGCACCGCGTCGATATCCGCGACTACCTCGACCCCGCGCTGCCGCGGGAGGAGGGCGAGGAGGCGGTCGAGATGCGCCGCGAGGAGAGCGTGGGCGAGGATCCAAGTATGTGCACGCCTGGGCGTGGCTGACGTACAGTCGTCCTCGAGCTCGTTAGCTTGCACGAGGCCGAGACGCTGCATGCGCTGTAAGTCCGTCCGCTGGGCCGTCTGACGCCAGATACATGCAGCACCTGCACCCGCTGATCGCGACGCTGGATCCGAAGCGTACGTATCTCCTGTCTCAGAAGTCCGCAGCAGGGCATCTCCCTGCTCCGGCTCCGCGGCTCCGCGCCGCGCCCCCGACCGCCCCCCTGGCCGCAACTGACCCCGCAGTGCACACCGTTGCGTACCTCCGCTCGTCGCCCGTGCTACTATCGGCGCTCCTGACCGTGTCCGCAAAGTATTTCCTGCAGCGGCACTACCCTGCGCTGCTGGCGCACACGCAGAGCGTGGTGAACCGCGCGGTCGGGCAGGGCCAGTGCGACATTGGCCTGATCCAGGCGCTGATACTGATGATCACGTGGAAGGATCCAAAGGACGGCAGCAGCTGGGTGAAACTCGGCATCGCGATCCGGCTAGGGTACCAGCTCGGCATGCATATCCAGCGCAAGGACATTCTGCCGCGCGACACGGTCAAGGCGCGCCAGGTGGTGGATATCGAGCGCACGTGGTATACGCTTTCCTGTGAGTTGAAGTGATGGTCCGTGCTGACGCGTAGCTTTCGATCGATTGTACTCGGACGTGTACTCGCTCCCGCCGACAGTGCGCATCGAGGAGGTGCCGGACGCAACGGCGTGGGCCAAGGAGACGGCGTACCTCGGCTGCGGCGACTTCCGGCACGCGTGCAGCTTCAGGTAAGTACATGCCAGTATCATCACTCACGCCTAGCTCAGCAACTACCTACCGCATGTGGGTGCAGTACCGCCGCAATCTGCGCTCCATGTCGCGCGAGCTGGCGTGGGTGATTCTGAACGACCTGTACGCGCAGATCGACCAGCACATGAAGCGGTGGTTCCCGCGGGATCCTGGTGAGTAGCAAAGCATTCTAAGTGCGTCTTCTGACTTGTAGCGATTGGCAAGATCTCGCCGTTCGAGCAGACCTATCTCAAATGGTTCGACCTCAACCACCTCACAAAGATCAAGTACCACATGATCGACAACAGTCCCACGAGCGAGTGCGAGGCCAACATCCTCGACTGGCTGCTACTGTCAGAGGAGTTTACAAAGCAGACCGAGGCGCTCGGCCGGCTGGGCACGCTCCGGTTCCTGCAGGACACGAGCGCAACGCACATTTCGAGCTTTGGCGTAATGGTGTATAACGTGAGTTCCGAGCGTCGCCTCTGACCGAATATACTGACTTTTGCAGCTCTTCGCCCGCCTCCCAACATCCCAAAAACGCCTCGTGATCGACTACGTCCGCCGCCTCTCCAACTGCTGCGAGGCAGCAGCACACGACGGGGAGACGGTGATGGGTTTCGTGGGGCGGTTTATGCGGCGTCTGAAAGCCGTGCTGGAGAATGCGGAGCGGGAGGCGCGCGAGGCGGCAGCAGCGGCGGCGGCTCGCATTGCGCCGACACCACCACCGCCCGCCGCGTCGGCGTATCGCGTGCAGGCCCCAGTCCGCGTCGACGCCCCGCCCGTAGGAATGGGGATGGGATCGCTGCCGATGATCTCGGATCCGGTGGGGAGCCAGCTCGATCTGGACGACTTTTTCCGCTCGATCCTCCAGAACGGCGCGGGAGGGCTCGAGGGGACGTCCTCGCACGAGTGGTGGTTTGATCCCAGTGTTGTGTTGAATTGATGTATTGTATGCAGTAGAGCGTTCCGAGCGAGCGGGGTTATTGTGAGGTTGGCGCAGGGAGAGATTCATGATGGGGCAATGATTGTCAGATCGAGCGATATCGCTCTCTATCTCTTACTCTTACCCAATGCAAGTTTCTTCATACTGAAGGATGTACGGCTGTCAACAGGCTGCTCTATGCGGCGCATGCATACAGTGCATGCATACAATGCATGCATTCCTACACACCTACTGATCCTAACTGCCTTTGCAGAGCACAGCAGAGGCGGGCAGCCACAAGTGGAGGCGAAATCACGTGACCCGCAAAAGTTGACCTTGGGCGGCAAACCCGTACGCTCACAACAATCCTCCATCTTCATTACTCCTCTCTCATCCCCACCACCCACACCACAAAATGCGCCAGAAACGAGCAAAGGCGTACAAGCGCGTCATGGCGCTGTACACGTCCGCCTTCGGGTTCCGCACGCCGTACCAGGTGCTCATCAACAACGACTTTCTGCTCGAGGCCGGCAAGCAGCGGGAGATTGACTGTCTCAAGATCGTCGAGCGGACGGTGCAGGGCGAGATCAAGCCTAGTGAGTACAGAGGAGTGGAATGGGGGCGAGGTGAATGCCAGCTGTGTCTCCCGCCTGCATAGCTGGCGTCCACAGGCCTCAGGATACAGATGGGTGGTTGCACCTCTGCATCCGATCACCCACCCCACTTCCTCTCCTCCTCAAGGACAACACTGACATACAGTGGTCACCCAGTGCTGCATCGAGGCGCTCTACCGCCTCGGCAAGGAGTTCCAGCCCGTCGTCGACCTCGCGAAAAAGTGCGAGCGCCGAAAGTGTAATCACCGCACGCCGATCGAGCCGTTTGAGTGCATGAAGGATGTTGTTGGTGAGTACGAGAGGAGCGAGCGGGGCTTGGGGAAGCCAGCGAGCGGAGGATAAGGAGGCTTCTGAGGATAAGGCGTAGAGCTCAGTCGCAGAGCAACTGCGACTGCGATGAGTTCACAGTAGGAAGGGATTACGGCGGCAGCGAGAGGAAGCAGGCGATGGCTGTGTCTTTCTCGTTATCAGCCTTGTCGCCTCCCCTCTCCGGCGCTCTTCACCGTCCCAATCAGCTCTCCCTCTCTTCCCCCCGTCATTCCACATTCCAGAGCACTAACCCGCAGGCGAAACAAACAAGCACCGCTACGTCCTGGCGCTGCACTCGCCCAAGCTCGCGAGCTCGCTGCACCACATCCCCGGCCTGCCGATAATCCACTACAACCCGCGCGGCGTCATGGTGCTCTCGCCGCCGAGCACGGCGACGGTGCGCGCGAAGAACGCGCTCGAGGAGGACCGCCGCGTTGAGGGCGCAAAGGTGCTCGACGGCGTGGTGGACGGCGAGAACGTCGTCGCCGGTGCTGGCGGAGAGGAGCGCAAGCGCAAGGTGCGCGCCAAGGGGCCCAACCCGCTCAGTGTGAAGAAGAAGAAGGCCGACGAGCCGAGTAAGAAGCGCAAGGTCGAGGAGGAGGTGGTTGTCGAGGAGGTCGAGGAGGAGGACGGCGGGCGGAGGAAGAAGAAGAGGAAACGCGGGCGCGGAAAGGGCGCCGTCGCCGCTGCCATTGCCGAGATCAAGGCCGGCGGGCTCGGCGGCGTCATTGGCGACAATGGGCATGTAGGCGCTGCCCCTGCTGTCGAGGAGGGAGAGTCGGATTCGGATTAGGCGGCTGTTATAGATCATGTATTGTGTCCACTGCAACGCTGCCGTGCTGCGCTACTGTTGACGTTATTGGCTCGTTGTGTTGGCTCGTTGTGTTCAGATCTCCCTTGGTGGCTGACCTGCTGGGTCTCTGTTGTAGTGTCGACACTGTAACCTGTATCACTTCCCCTCCCACCAGCCAAGGTTACACCTCGGCCTCTCGGCTCACTCGCTCTGCCAACACGGTGCATGCAGGCGCTCTATGCAAGGAAACAATTAAACACACACGAGTGTCCTCGGACAGGTAATACAAGCTACAATTCCTACACGGCACGTCTCTCGTCTCTCTTCTTTCTCTCTTCTCTCTAGTCGACAGGCGTCGACTGTCTACTGCGGGGTGCGGGCGTCTATCGGGCTTGCTGTCAGCGAAGTCTTGAGTGTCTACACACGCAGTGGCTCGAGGAAGCTACACATCGCGACACCGATCGCGCCATTCTCCGCGCGGCACACCTGACGTCAGTACCAGCTCTTGAAACCATCGGCACAGCTGGACTCACCACCGCGCCGTCGTTCTCGACGCCGACCTGCGAGTACGGAAAGTCGTGCAGGTCCGCCACGCGGCCAATCTCGTGGAACACGCTGCTGTCAGTACACTCCTACGCGTGGTACTCACTCGACAAGGTCCCCGGCGACGATGGGTAAAAAGTACAGGCCCTGGAAGCGGTGGTTACCGAGCTCGAGCGGGGTAAAGTCCGCAACGGCGGCACAGCTGTACAGGATGGGCGAGTTGCGCCAGCTCTCGGCGATCGGGTCGTCCATGTGCGGCATCTCGAAGCCGAGGGCGGAAAAGTCGTTGGGCGACGCGGTGTAGAACCGTCCACCAGGGGAGGGTACGATCGGCTCAAACAACGGCTGGTCGTTGGACATAGAGATGCGCGGAAGGCCAAACGAGTGCCGGCCGTCGGAGCGGTCGTCCTGCGAGTTTTGCGACATGCGCGAGCGCGACTTTTGCCGGCCGAGCGGCTGCAGCAGCGATAGGTTGGTCATTGAGCGGTTCAGCGTGTTCGTCAAACCCGCCAGGTTGGACGAGCTGCTGTTGCGGCTGCTGCTGCGTCGCATGAGGCTGGTAATGCTCGACCGGTGCTCAGAGTTGCGGTTGCGCGCGGCATCCTGGATCGCGGTGAACGACGCTGACCGGCGGCGACCGTGGCTCGAGTCGGACTCGTCAGACATCATCTGCGAGCGCTGCGACTGGAGAGAGGGTGTGTGGCGCAGCGTGGTCGAGACGCCGCTCGACCGCGCGCTGCTGCTGCCGTTCCCGTTGCCTGGCAGCGGCGGTGTGTATGTATACGTTGCCGCACGCTGAACGCCGTCGCCACCCGTGCACTGCAAACTCTTGATGGCGTAGTTTGGCTCCCTGAACGCGTTGATCCACGCACGGTGGATGCCGCGCGTGTTGGACAAATCGATGCGCACCTGGTGGATGCCGTCGCCGTCTGCCATCTCTTCCGTCGGCTTGGTGAGGAAAAGGTGGCCAAACTCGGCGACCTTATCGCGATACGTAGAAAAGTACCGCGACTGCGCCATGACAAATGCCTGGAGCGCAAGGTCGATAATCCGCCCGTAGCCGTCGAGGAAGACAGGCAGCTCCTCCAGCAGCTGGGTGTGGATGGCGACATAGTCGATCGCCTCGGAGAGCAGCACCCTGTCGCCGAGCGACTTTTTGGCGCTGCGGTGCGCGACGTACCGCGCATAATCTGACGCTTTGGTGTTGAGCTTTTCGATGATCATCGTCGGGTTCTTGGCCGCGTCGAGCAGCTTGCCGAGCATCATCATGACCGATTTGGACACCTCAAAGTGCTGCGGTCAGTAATGCCCACATTCAGACTCACCATCTCCTCCCACGCGCTGGCAAGAATGCCCTCCAATAACGCCTTGTAGTGGATGACCTTGGCAGTGCGCTTGTCCTTGCTGAGCTTGCCGTCGAGCGTGTACCACTTCAAAAAGTGGAGATTAATAGCAATCTCGCTCTTGATCACGCCCTTGGTATTGTCGACCCACTCCATGACCTCCTTGCCGAGACGCCGGACGTTCTTGTCGTTCATCTCCAGCTGGCGCACGAGGTCCTTTAACTGCGCCTGTGCGTACGGTGTGATCTCTGGCGGCGGGCCAGAGGGGTCGGTCGGAGTGACGCCAGCAGACAGTGGACCCGACTTGTCCTTTTTGAAACGGCGCAGCAGCAATCCGCGTCCGCCGGGGCCGTTGCCCTTGTTGTCCTTGACCAGTGTGACGGCCGACGGCGACTTTCCAATCACGCTCGTAATGACATCCTTGCGCCGCTTGGCCTCATCAATATCGGTTGCGAGTGCCGCCGCCCCGTCCGCAGCGGCGCAGATGGCCAGGTAGTCGGGGTGGTCGGGTGTGGTGCACGCCTTTAGGTCCTTCATCAACAGCGGGTACCTCGTGATACGCTGCACGGGCTTGATCAGCATCGAGTCGAGGTTCCAAGCGTGCGTGTGCGCCTTGACGAGCGACCAACACTCGTCGAGCTGCGCCGCATAACCAGGATCGCCTTGAAGTTCGACGAGGCGCGCAGCCGCTGCCGAGTGGCGCGAGCAGTAGTACATATATAGTGGCCGAAGGCGGGGAAGCTTGTTGTTAGCGCATATTTGAGACACCAACTCACCATTTGGCAAAACACCTCGCCAAACCGGTCCGAGCCGTCTTCGCGGTCCGCTTCAAGCCCTCCCAGCGCCCTCTCAAACTCTGTTGCGAGCTCTTCTGCGAGCGCTGCCAGCTGCGAAAGATTAAGGAACACTGCCTTGATATCCGCAGCCGTCAATGGCTTGCCGCGACCCATGGGACCGGGCGGGAACCGAGGAGAGAGGGACGGAAGGAGGGTGCTCGAAACCGAGCTAGTCGAGCCGGTTGCCGGAGGCGTGACGAGCTGGTCGAGCGAACCATTCAAGTTCAATGGGAGGTTCCTGCGCACTGGTGACACGACGCCGCTCCATGCCCACGAATCGTGGCCACTTCCGCGTTCGCTGCCCATGCGATCAGTAGGAAGCTGTCGCCGCAGCTCCTCCACTGGGACACCATACGACGAGTTCCTCCTCGCGTGCCCTGGGCGCGAGTCCACTAACCCTGGCGTGCTGGCGGCCGAGTGATCTGTTGACGAGTATTGCGTGTTGGACGAGTGCTGCGAGTCGGGGCGGGACCCCATGAGGGGCGATTCGCGGCCGACGTAGGCATCGCGAACGAGGGCCAGATCGTTCGCATGGGACCGCTCGGTCTTGGCGATCTCGCGGATCAGGTGCGCACGGTGTGAGAGCGGCGCGGTCGTCGGCGATGGAAGGGACGGCAGCATCATCGACTGTGGTCGAGGTGGGTGTGTTTGTGGTGTCAAACCGGCAGTTACCATCGCTGTATGAGATCGTGGCACAACTGGAGATGATTCAGTGTTGCCTCGCGGCCGCCCCTGCCCAACAAGAGTAGGCATCGAGGGTGAACGCGTCGCCATCGGCGAGGGACCTATTGTGGGGCGCACGGGCGTCGTGGGGGTGCGTGGGGGAGCTCGAACAGGCGAATGCAGGGGCACGGCCGGAAGTTCCTTGTCGTGCCAACGCTGGATGTTGAGCTGCGCGCGGTTAGTGATGTGTGTCTAAAACATGCTGCACAATGGAGACAGTGTGGCTACGACAGTGTGTGATTGTGTGCCTGCACAATACTCTCAAATGTCGCACAAAGGTCTCACTCACATCGTCCAGCGGGGGGCTCTCGTCTATCCATTCTTCGCCACCGACGACCCAGTTGTTGATCGAGTCGGGAGGGGCTGATGGCGGTGCCGAGCCGTTCATGTACGTGGACGATGCGGGGGAAAAGGCGGTCTCCTCCATGCCATACACATCCGGCGTGTCAGGTGGGGCAGAACGTGATGTGAGCATGGCAGGGGTATACCCTCCAGACTCGAGTTCCTGCGGCATAACTAGAGGCATGGGTAGCGATGGGGCTGGACCGGGCGGGGCCGATATGGAAGTCGGCGTGTGGCGTCCAGTCGCGTCGGGTGTCGATGCTTCTGATTGAGGTTCTGATTGGAGAGCAGGTGATTCTGTCGGGGTCGTGGAAGCAGTCGTGGAGGCGGCCGATGCAGCAGTGGTCACGACTGGTCTTGGAGGCGTAGTCTGCACCACTATGCTGCGACGGTTCAACTGACGCGTGGTAGGGACATCACCAGAGCTGCCGAGTTGACGCAAGGGGGACTTTGCCGGAAGTGGTGGTGGTGCTGGACGAAGAGTAGATGTGGAACGAGGTGGTGGTGGAGGATCGATGGTGAGACCAGGCGATCTGCGTAGTCGGGCGGTCGGAGCGGTATCGCTATTTTCAAAAGGAGTGTTGCGCGACTTTGGCGACAGTTTGGGCACAATGCGTTTGCCCGGCGACAAGTTTCTTGGTGACGGTGTCGATGATGTTGTCGGTGATGGCTGCAGTGATGCCCTGCGACCAACGCGAGCAGGCAGCCGCGAGACACCTGCGTTTCGAGGCGAATGCTGTCTGCCGTTTGCCAATTTAGTGGGCGACGGGCTGGCAATGCTTGCAGGGCGGACTTTGCGGCCACCACGACCGCCAGAGACGCCATTACGCGGTGGCGTTGCGTGGGAGACGTTGATTGAGGGTGTAGATGGAGTTGCGGGTGTAGCGGGTGTAGCGCCGGCGGAGGGGGAGGGGGAGGAGGTCGCAGATGCGGGACCTTTACGTGTCCTCCCTCCGTTTGCGGTCACTATCGACAAGTTTGCAGTCGAGCGTCGGCGAGGGAGCACACTGCGCGGTATCCGTGTCGACCCCGCGTCTGCCGCAGAACGGGTGCGCGCCATTGGCGGCGCAGTTGTCAGAGCCGAAGCCGCAAGCCCCAGACCGACCATCTTTTCTGAATCTGCGCCCGACGCGATAAAAATCACCTCTTGAGCGTGATCTTCTGCTGTCGAGGGTGTTGTTGTTGCCGACACGACAGAGCGCGTTGACGGTGTTGTTGGTTGCCGCGACGGCACGATGCGTGGAGACGAGACTGACCCACCACTACTTCCAGAGAATGAACGCGCCTTTGGTTTAAACCCCGGATAAGACGATGGTGTTGATACAGGCTTAGGAATGCGAGTGTGTCCCGCACCCGAGTGCAGCCTCGGTGATGTCGGTGGTGTGGCAAAGGGGACGGACATCGATGAGGTCGAGCTCCGGCGCGAGGGGGTCGACGCGCCGGGCTGGAACATGGACAGTTATTTCGGCGGGGGCGTAACGAGTGGATGAGATGTGAGGTCTGAAATGAGGGATAGAGATGCGAACGTCGATGGAATGGGATGAGATGGGCGACGAGATGGGAACGATGCAAGTGATTAGTGAGTGAGTGAGTGAGTGGAATGAATGTCGAGATGGATTACGGATGAATGATGAATGGCGGATGATGGTGGTCAACGTTGTGATGGAGAGGAGTACGAGCGTGTACCTGGTGGTAGTATGGGTGCTGTTAGCTGTTGGGTGGAGAACTGGAGAACTGGAGACTGAGACTGTAGCAAATACCCAGGGTATCCAAACGTGAGCAATCCTGAAGCGCCATAGGATCGTATAGGATTCATGGCCATCGCGGCCCGCTACAGCTTAATTCATACACCAGAGTCAGCCAGAGCTGGCTAGTCCGAGGTCAGGGTGCATACTTAGATCTATGCTGCAAGTTCCAGACTCCGCGCGTGCCACGGTGCGGCCAAGTGTCTCGGTGGTGTCTGTGTTTTGGCTTTTGGTGGCGCTCTCGTTTAAACTCTACTCTAGCCTCCAAGCTCTCTACCTCTCTCTCTGTGTTTCTCTCTCCACCACGCGTTCCTTGTTGCATTCTCGAGTGAGTCATGACTCACAAGCAACGCAACCACAGCAAGGGCGTGATCTGTTTTGTGAATGCATTCGACGAATACCTAGAGGATGCAACGGAGAACCGCCGAACATGATCAGCGGTGCCGATCTGTTCTGTTGATCTGTATTCTACTTCTCGTCTGTTCTCATCGGGATTCTCAAACACACACAAACACACCAGCTATCATCCTATCGTCGTTTAGAACGTCTACCCAAAAGTGGAAACTAGACTCTGCCTGGCTGGCGCTGGATTGCACCCAGCCTGCCCAGCAACGACCCCCTTTTTCTTGTGCGGATGTACAGGTCGCAGGAGACACCGGGTGGGTGCCTTTAGATATTTTACGTAACATTTCCCAAAATGATACCAACAGGCTTACCCATTAGGGGAATGTTTCCGCTCCCCTACTCCCCTGCAGATCTTGCTTCAAGATTTCTTACAAAATTAATAATTAATTAGAAACTGCAGACTAATGACCAGTTTCTAATCCGATTAGCAACGAGTTTTGCTATTCTCACGTGGAAGACCCTATTCACTCCCCCACATTAGATCACCAACTCTGAACATCATCCATCGCCGACATTTCAGTCTCGCACATCAACAACAACAATACCAATCACCATGGTCGACGAGCAGAAGCCTACGCCGGCACAGCTCGGGCGCCCCGCGGTGCCCGTGCCGCGGAGCCATCGCCACCGTCGTGCTGCTGTGCGTATGCCCAGCACTTTGCCAGCTACGGCAAGCCCAAAAGCTGACATCAGGCGCTCGAGGAAGACGCGACCAAGCTGCAGTTTGGAGGTGCGCCAAGCTCTCCATCGCATACTGACGCCCTACAGAGTTCGCAGACGGAGAAGCACTCACGATTGGCGAGGTGCAGACCATCCTCGAGATCTCGCGGCAGGGACCGAACGTGCCCCCAGCCCCGGACAACAAGTGCGTGCGCGGCGGGCGGTATGCGCACTGGGATCCACCGCGATCCACCGCGATTGAAAGCGCATTACTGACCTCCAGGGTGTACAAGCAGACGGTCGAGTACGTCACCGAGTTTACGAACGCGGACCCGAACACTGCGGGAAGCATGCGCGCGTGAGTCCAGTCTCGGCGAGCTCATGCTCCGGAAGCTAACGCTCAGTGCGCTCGTCGCCCGCCCGGGATTCCTGAACATGTTTGAGATTGCGCAGATTATGCATCTGCGCCCGGAAAAGGTCGAGGTCGCCGTTGCGCTCATCCCGAGGTGAGTAGAGTCAGCTAAGAGATCCCGCAAGCAGCAGCTGACAGCCAGTTTGGAACGGTACGCGCAGGGCGACGAGAACGAGGACATTCTCCAGGGTCTGCTGGACGACGTGCGCGGTATCGCGCGGTACGGCGGTGGCGGCGTGTAGATGCGATCCGAGGTGTGGGAGCGGCGCCACGAGGGCAGCGCGTGTCTGTTCTCTCCTGCATGGGAGCACAAGATGGTAGAACGTACCGCTGCGATGGGCGACGTGCGCGTGTCCGTGTGCCCTGGTGAGGAACAGTAGAGCCTACTGCATGACATATGTACAGAATATCTATCTATCTAAGCTACTGCTACCACCGCGGGAGGTCGATCCTGCCGCCGGTGCCTGCCCACTGGCTCAGCTCGGGCGTGACCTTTATCTGGCACCCGAGGCGGCTCAGGCCGTCCTTGTAGCCAATGGCTGTGCCGAGCATGTCGAGCTCGTCGTCCTCGGGCTGCCCGATCGGCGCGTCGGGGTGGATGTAGAGATGGCACGTTGCGCATTCTGATGTTAGCCAGAGAACAGAATCATCAGACCACAGTCCACGCACCCAGGTTGCCACCACACGTGCCCTCAAGACTCGGCAGGTCAAACTCCTTCCCGACCTGCAGCAGCGTATCCCCAATGCGGGCCTGTACGACGCGCTCCTTGCCGTCATATGTGCGGAAGGTGAGGGGCACACGCACGGCCTCCTTGTCTTCCTCGGGCACCGAGGCGGTCGCTCCCTCAAACTTTGTCCCCGGTGGCAGGTGCCGGCGGATGTTGGCCCACACGCGCTCCTGCGCCTCGCCGTCGAGGCCGAGCCGGCCGCGCCAGTGCCGCCAGACGGGCGAGTATGTCGGCCGCTTGTTCGATACGTGCTCTACCAAGTCGTGTGCGTCCGCGGCCGTCAGGTTCGAGAGCATGTCGAGTGATGGGACGAGGAGGGCGTTGGCCGCCCATCTGGGGTTAGTCAGTACTTGCGGGCGGGGAAAGTGGTGGAGGTTGATAGCAGCTGGTGTTCGCGGTTGACAGCTCCGCCTCACCCCCAGCCTGGCGCCTCGCGATCGGCACAGGTACTTGGAGAGTCATAAACCTGTGTCCGCGAGCCAGCGCGCAGACTAAGACTCTGCTTTGGGCATGCCCAGCCCCAAGGTACTCACTTATGACCCCCCACATGCGCGACCTCCCGCACGGGGATGTTCAGCTTGTGCTGCGCGACAATCTCCCTCAGGCTGGCGGCGAGCTTGCCGCCCTTGTCCGAGCACAGGCAGTCGCGCGCGCCGTGCGTGCACACCAGGATCTCGGGGTACTCTCTCGGCCCGCGCGCGAGCGGGAGGAAGTTGGGCGGGGCGAGGGACACGTCCATCGGCTTATAGTCCAGCGCCTTCATGAACTCTGGTTCGGCAAACGTCGCCATGCTGAAACTCGCGAACTGGAAGCGTTTGCCGTCGGGAAACACCAGGGTGGCGGGGTACACCTCCTCTGCGCGCGGCGCCGGCAGGCCGGCGGCGCCCCTCCCGTCGTAGTAGGCGTTCACGCCGACAATCCCCTTGAGCTTCCGGCTCGCCGCGCCGAGGAGCGGCGACATGAGGTCCAGATGCGACGGCCACGTTGTCGGCGGGATAGGGAGCGAGAAGAGGAGCAGGCCGCGGGACGTGTTCTTGATGCTGCGCTCGAGGGGCTCGAACTCGGCCTTCACGGGAGGGGGCGTCGGCAGCTCGGTGGGGACGGCGAGCGGTTGCCGGGCAAGATGCACGGGCGCACACGACAGCGCACGCGCCCGCGGCACTGGTACGCGCGCTGTTCGTGCGACGCATCCGAGAGCCCTCCGCATGCTCCGCATTTTGATGTGTTGTTGTGAAATGTCTGGAACCAGATTCGATCATTGCCCGTTTTCGACTTTTGGCTTGGAGTGACAGACATTTTCGCGATGGGTGGCGGATTTGGCCGAGGTGGCCGAGTGCCCGAGGCGCCGAGGCGGTATGCCACCTCCCTTCACGGGTGTATGCACGGTTCTACAGCTAAGCTCTCTGCGAATGTGTCCTGTGTCCTGCATGACCTGAACTATCGCCCTAGGCCTCGGGAACTGCTTAGAGGTCCACCTGACAGGAGACCAACCGAAGAGCCACGATGACAAACCGAGTGGCGTTGAATCCAAGTACACCCAGTGTAGCTCTTGTGGCACCCCACACACTAACACGCGCCATGAATATCCTCCTCATCTCACACAGCCCTAACTGCTGAAGCTATGGATCTCCATCGTTCAGCTCTCAGATATCAGCCTCAGCAACACCCCAGCACCCCCAAAAAGAGACACCTCGCAAGCGCGGCGTCGTATGGAGTGAGGGTGGATCGAACACCCGACCTAGCGATAATCCCAGAGGACCGTTGAACTGAACTTCAGTCGCTCGCTCTCCCAGCTGAGCTATCCCTCCATGTGTGGGCGTGTGTGCGGGGCGGATCGGCGGCGATCGGCGGCGATCGGCGGCGATGGACGGCGGCGAGAGAGGGGGGAGGGGGAGGGTGGAGTTGAGCTGAGGATGGAGCGGCGCTGATAAGTGGGCAGGCTGGCAAGAGAGTGAGTGGCAGAGACAAGGCAGATGCTGACACTTTGTGCGAGTACAAGTACACGAGTGGCAAGCTCCGGAGGGCGCAATGCTCGCGAAGCAGCAAGGCTGGCGAGTCGCTTGCTTGTTTCCGCTGCCAGCGCCCTCGCGCCCTCATGCAGCCAGAACGACCTTCGTTCCACGTCCCACACTTGTCCATTGCCACTTAACTCTTCACTGGGACGAGTCACCTGCGCTCCCGATCTCAACACCTCTCTCCCTCTCTCGTCCTCTCGTCCTTCCACGCAAACAGTTAGTCCCCCGCTTTCCACGCTCACAGCAGTGCCGACCGCCACGAACAACAACGTGGACGACCACTCACCCCCTCCCGACGCGGCCCCCGACTCGAGCGTCGAGGCCTCCACCGTCGAGGACTCGCACATCAACGATTCCTCCATCGAGTCGAGCGACGTGACCGACTCGAACATCCGCGACTCGACCGTCGAGTACTCGACCATCGAGGAGTCGCGCGTCAAGGCGTCGTCCGTCAGCGACTCGTACCTCGCCGAGGCGGACGTGAATGAGTCGACGGTGCGGGACTCGGCCGTGGTCGATTCCACGCAGAACGGGACCGACGTGCGGGGTGACGGTCGTCTGTCGCATGGCGGGCGTCAGTCGCACGATGGTGGTCGCCAGTCGCAGGGCGGCCGTGCGGACGGGCGTGCGGACGGCCGCGGGTCAAGCGTGAGTCCTTGTAAGAGTGGTGCTGACGACAGTCGGGCGCGACGTCGGGATCGCATTAGCTTCGTAGCTTCGCCTGGCGCGTCAATCGTGACGTATAGGCGCAGGATGGTTCGCGCGGATCGAGTGTGGCACATAGACGACCGATGAAACACCTGTGACCTTGTGACAGGTAGCATGATCGCAGCGGGGTCTGCAGTGGGTCAGAGCCTCACGCTCCCACGCCCCTCTGGGCGCGGCTCCACAGAGGAGCTGCGCATCTTCCCGCTCTGCCTCCCACACACCCAACCTCCCGCCTACCCGACGAGTCAGTTCACCAGGTCGAACGTCACAGTCATGGGGGAATGGGCGGAGACTAGTTTGCGCTGTCCCAGTCTGTCACGATTTGGTCAAAAGGTCAGCGACAGTGTCTGCAGCACTCGCACCGACCTCCGTCAGTCCCTACCGTCAGCTGCCGCTCCACTCCACGCGTGATCATAAACATGCCATCAAAGAAATAAAATAGTGAAACCGATGCGAGACCGAGAAAGAATACGTGATGAGAGAAATACGTGATGACAACAAAGACCGGAAACAAGACATTAATCACCGTGCACGCGGCCCGAGGTCGGGAGGAACGCCCAGACGGTGCCGAGACACATGAGGATGACGGAGACGACGAGGATGACGAGGTGGAACGAGTACTGGATGCCGGCGGCGACTGCGGCGGTCGCGCCGTCGCGCTCCTTTGTGACGCGCGGTCCGAGGCGGAGGTAGAAGATGATCTAATGTTAGGCATGTAGGGTTTGGGTAACTCACTGGGAGGATAATGCAAATGAGGAATGCGGAGAAGCTGCCAAGGAAGGCCATGACCTTCTCAAAGCCGGGAAGGACGATTGCGGCAATGACACAGCCGGCGGTGAGGCAGGTGCGCGAGACGAGACGGAGTACACCCTTCGAGCTCTCCCTGCAAGTGTCAATGTCGGGGACAATGGGCTCGACGGGGGTCTTGGGCGCCCCCATCGCGCTATCGTCCGTGATGGCGTAGTCGGAGGTGGCGACGTTGGAGAGCGTCTGGGAGATGGCCGAGCTGAACGCGTGCGAGATGGAGTGTGCACGCGGGCGCTGGGCGGCGGGGGGAGGGGTGACCACGACCGCCGCGGCGGGAGCGAGGTTGAGGAAACCCTCGACGGCAATGTGCAGCGGACGCGAGCAGAGGCCAAACTTGGTCAACGGGGTGATGATAATCATCCAGATGGCGACGTAGTTGAGGAACTGCGGGTAGCCGTACTTCGGCTTCATCATGTCGCGCGTGATCTGACGTTAGCTTTCTTTCGTACGTTGCAGCTAACCTCGTCGGAGACCTTGTCGCCCATCATGAGGTAACCGGCGCCGCCGGACAGCATCGAGATGGCAGCGGCGACGGTAAACGCCTGGTTGAAGATGCGGTCGACGGCCTCGGGGTGCTTCATGTCACGGGCAATGCTCGGCATAACGCCATGTCCGCCAAATCCAGCGAGGATGAGTCCAACACCACCAAGCCAGTTCATGCCCTTCATCTCTGGGCCCCAGTTGGTCGGCATCGGGTCCAGAATAGACCCAGGTGCCTGTGTCTTCCAGAAGCCGTCAAAGAGAATGATGAGAACAAGGAGCACGGTGGCGAGCGTGGAAAAGACGGATGGCACAGACAGCAGGCTCAGTGGCATGAACACGGTCGGGATCACGAGGAAGAAGCCGATGCACATGCAGTGGTCCTCCGAAATGTGGGGAAAGACAGTGTGGAGCGAGTCACCAAAGAGAACAATCATGGCGATTCTGGATGTCAGTCACGCTGGTCTAGACAAACACACTCGATACTCACCCAAACGCAAACAGTTCGACGCAAAACCTATGATCGTCAGTACGTGCACACATTCCGGTGACTCACAAGAGGTTGATGACACCACCAACCCACGAGCCGAACGCCTTGCGGCCAATGTCGGTGTAGCCGTGCAGCGACGGGTCGGCAATGACGATTTTTGCGAGGAGCTTTGCGCTGGATGTCAGTCTCGATCGAAGAAGAAAACTCACGTGTGACAGGTGAGGTACGAGAAGCCGAGGAGCAGAAAGGTGCCCCCGATCCAGCCGGCGTACGAGAACGCCAGCGGCATGGAGAGTAATCCGACGCCAACAAGAACAGCGACAGAGTTGAACAGCGTCTGGCCGTTCCCGCTCTCGCCCTTGACGGGGAGCGGGGCGATGGAGACACGACGCGAGGCCATGGACCCGCGGCGACCGATGGACAGCCGGCGGTGGGGGCTCGGAGAGAGCGTGTCGCGCCACTGGCGCTGGGTGGACGTCGACGGGCGGCCGGTACGCAGCAGTGGTGTGCGCTCGGTAGCTGCACTCGCTCCACTCGGCTCGCGCTCACGCTCGGCACGCTTCGGGGCCGGCTGGAGGGTCTGCTGGGTGGAGAGACCGAGACCGCGCTGCTGCTGGGTAGCATAGGAGCGCGAGACCGGTGAGGCAGTTTCCTCGGGTAGGCGGCGTGGGGCGGCGCGGGGGGTCTCCGAGCCACCAGAGCCACCCGAGTTGCCAGACTTGACCGAGGTGGATAAGTTGGCGACGGCAGAGTGTGCGGTGGGGGTAGTGCTGAAGAAGGACATGATAACGCCGCGCTTGGCGGGGAGGGGAATGTCAGTGAGTGCCGACGGCGTCGGTAAGCCGGACGACATGGAGCGCCCGCCTACCTCCTCCGTCACGGGGGAGAGGGGTCCGCGGGCGCTGCCCGTGCCCGTCCGGTCGAGGTCGTCTGGGAAGAACGCCGACGCGTCCGCCTGGCTCTCGTCGTCGGCCGCGAGCGCGTCCTCGTCGCAGCTCTCGCACGACGGCCCGGCCTCGGGGTCCCACTCGCGCATGCTGTCGTCATAGTTGCTCTCGCCGTCGTCGCCGTCGCCCCACTGGTAGTCGACAAACGACGGCGCCGACGGGAGGCCGGCAAAGAAGCGCTGCTGCGAGCGCGAGTCTGGGTGTCAGCTACTCGCTACAAGCAAAACTTCCTCGCACGGGGTTACTCACAGCTGAAAACGAGCTCTAGACTGCTCCGGACGACATTCGAGTTTCGCCGGCGCTGCCGCCCTGTGGGCGCAGCGAGCTCGGCGGCGGGGGGCGATGGGATGGGGACGCTGTCGCGGGCCATCTGGGAGGTGGAAGGTGAGAGGGGGGAGTGGTGGAGAGAGAGGGATGAGACGACTGTAGTGCTATGGAATAAAGGAGCAATGGGAAAGAGAGAGCGAGATGGGCATGAGACTGGAATGGGTTCTTGTGTAGCCGAGGGCGGGGGGGCAGGTGATCGCGTCCTCTTGGTTGCTGTTGCTATCTCCCTGCCTGCATACAAAGTGATCGCCCTCTTACTGCTACAGTGCAATACAGTGAAACTTGGTCACGTGCTGTACGTAAAAAGCTGCCAGCCTGGCTGGGTGTGCGGGGTAAAAGGCGGGGTATTGGTACGCGGGGAAACGGTGGAAATCGAAACGAGCCAGAATCACTCACATGCCCACCAAATAAGAAGAAGAGAAGAGAAGAGATCGGCGGCGGGCACAAGACCCGAGGCGAGGCGAGGCAACCAAACAGACTTCTCTTCCAGGCACACTCTCAAATCCTTGGCATTCGCATTGGCTGATACTACCAACTACCGACGACTAATGCTCTCCATCGACTGACAGCAGCACACCACCATCGACATTGCTCCGGCCGTGCAGCAGGGCGTTCTCCACGCCACCGACCCACTGTGCCGCATTAACAGAGACACCAGCGGAACTTGCAGCGAATACAACGACACGACAAGGACTGAAACAAAAACAACAAAAACGCACAAAAGGACCAAAGCCGGGACTGGAGCCAATTACCATCTTGCGTCTCTCCGTCCCTTGGTCCCTGCGTCCCTGTCTCACCTTGAGCGGAGGTACGGAGCAACAAATCGGAAGCCAGACTGGGCCCTGCGACCCCGCACTACGTAATGGTGCAGCGGCTGTGGTTGGTGGAGAACAGTCGCCCGCATGCCGCAGATAAGCACCGGCGACCCTAGCGACCACCGGCCAGCGGCCAGCGACGGCAACCCCGTTGATTCTGCAATTGCAGTAACTTCTGCGATCGGAATGAGATTGAGCGTAGCCCGAGCCCGGAAAAATCCTTAACTTCGACAACCGCTAATAACCGGTCCCACTTTCCGTGCGAACTGATCGCGGCGCCACGCCGCCGCCACTACAGAGCACGCCACACCGCCACGCGCCGCCGCCATCGTTCCTTTGTGTGCCGCCGCGGCCTATCGGACGCATCGGAGCGGGCACCCGGGTACAGCGGCGCACAGCGGCGTGTACGAGTGGTTGCAAGTGCCGACCGGTGGCTTGCAGCGTTGCAGGCGTTGCAGGCGTCCGGATGTTCATGGCGTGCTGCGGAGTATCGTGCAGTCGTGCGACCAAGTGTTCTGCGGGCTATTTCCGGTGGCTTCGCGAACGGTGACTGACAAACCTGGTGGCCGTGCATCGCCGAGCGTCGGATATGTGGATCCCAAGGGGCATGCTCGGCGCATTATTTCGGCGTGAGACCCGGGTGCGAGCAGATCTTCCAGATCAGTGGGGCAAGGACTGGGTCTCCAAGTGGTCGCAACTAGACTCCTCGAAGCTTTCTTGGTTCTAGACGCACCACCTTGACATCTTAGCTGTCGTGCTACCCGGGCTCATAGAGTATCATCAACGACTAGATAAAGATTAGATAACGAACGTGGAAGTGTCCGGACGGATAACCTGTGACTGATTTTGCGAACACAAAGCGATCGAGACGGAAGGGAGTTATTTTAATCGTCCTTGGCGACCTTGGCCTCGTCGGCGTCAGACACACCGCTCTGGACTGCTGGGGCGGGAGGACTTGATGGGACCGGGCTTCCCACCGGAGACGGGGTAGTCGCCGCCACAGTCGCGCGGCGATCCGCCCATTCGGGGTTGTACACGGGCGGCACGACGCCGTACTCGTCCACTGCGCCGCCGTCGAGTTCCTGCATATGGGGGCCGTGAGGGGCGCCGATCCCGTAGGGACCGACAGGGGGCGCGGGTGACGGGAGTGGAAGCGGGCGGGAGACGGCTGGCGGCTGCGTGGTGGGTGGCGGACGCTTGTCTTCCCGTGCGGCGGTGGCCTTTGACGGCGAGGTGGGTCCCTTGGGGCGAGCGGGGGCGACCGCTGGGCTCTTGGTCTCTCCTGAGGAGGAGGACCCGGCACCGGAGGCGCTGATGTTAGCCTCACTCTGGGTAGTACTTACAAGAGGTCGGTGGTAGAGAAGAGGCCCGGCGTGCCGTTCTCGGTGCTCGGCGTGGCGAGATCCTGCCCTGTGTAGCCCGCTGTGGCAAAGCCGCCGGTGATGAACCCCGTCGTGCTGGGCGCTTGCACGTTGTATGTCTGGACGATTGCGGGAGGGACGAACGGTGTGGTGAGCGCGGCTGTCTCGTCGACCTCGAAGCGGGAGAGATCTTTTTCATGCCTGAGGTTAGTGAATCAGGACCCTGTGCTCACTCTTGGACCTTTGCACTCTTCCTCTTGCGGAGGAAGTAGAAGACGAGAATACCAATGAGCGCGATGCCACCCACGGCACCACCGACAGCGCCGCCGATGATTGCCCCGTTGCTGCTCTTCTTTGCCGCACCGGCGTTGCCAGAGCCCGGGGTCACCCCAGTGCCATTACTGCTGTCAGCCGAGTCGCCTCACTACGCACTAGAGGCCCGAGTAGAACGTTATGCTGGTGAGCCCGACGCCCTGGTGTTCCGTCGCCACCACCCCAATGGTCATATTGTACTGCACCGTCGGGTTGAGGGGCTGGAAGTAGAGCAGCGCGTTCGGCACGTCCCAGTGCGTGTACGGCCAGTACGACGCTGGCGACTTTCCGATCGCCGGGACGGGCTCCCACACCACGCCGAACTGGCCGTACGACGGGCCCATGGTGCCGTTGACCACCACGAAGGAGGTGTTGGCCGGAATGGGCACTTGCACCATTGCGAGGTTCTCGGAGGTGGAGAAGTTGCCCACGAGCTGGGTGTACGCGATGGGCGCCTGGCCGCCTAAATGTCAGATGATGACGGGCAGCGAAACTCACCCCACCCGCCCAGCTGCGTCTGCACCTGCCACGAGTTGGCGGCGCCAGTGTATGCAAAGCTCGGATTCGGCTTGCCGTTCTGCACAAAGTTGACGACCGTCTTTGGGACCTCGGAGATGGAGGGTCTGGAGTTTAGTCACTGCCACAAGTGTGAGGGTCCCAGTAGGACGACGACTTGTTCGGCATCTGCGCTCCACTCACGCGTTCGAGACCATGCCGGTCATCATCGTGAGGTCGTTGACGGACCAGTTGCCGCCTCCGTCGTAATCGCTGCGGAGGGTGTAGTTGACCGTGTGCATGCCCCACGCGAGCTCCTTTTGCCCGCCGAGGGTGTCGACGGGGTTCAGGAGCTCGCTGTAGCTTCCGTCGGCGCGGATCTCGATATCCCCCTCCGAGACAGTCGCATTCCACGGCCTCCAGAACCCCGTCAGCGCCCACCCCATGCCGGGGAACGTGAATGCGAAACTCGGCAGCAGGCTGGGACTAAAGTACTGCGACGACACGAAGTGCGTCGCGTTCCCCGCACCAATCATGCCCGCCACAAAGGCCGAGTACGGGATGTTCATCCCGTCGTACCACGACTCCCACGGGATGATGCCCGCCGCGGCGTCGCGCAGCGCAAAGCTCTCAAAGAGCGACCACTCGAACAGCCCGCACATGGTGTTCACCGTGACGTTGAAGATAAGATTCGGGGTGAACTGCTGCGCGCGTGCGGCGTGCAGCACCGCGGCGGCCGCGAGCGCGGTCGTGGCCTTCATGGCGGACGCAAAGGATAGTGATACGAGTGGTAACGAGAGTGGTCGCGAGAAAGAGCGAAAGAGAGAATGAGAGTGAGTCTGAGCTTCACGCGCACACCTATAGCAAGCCAGGAGGCGGCAGAGGAGGTCTGAGCGGCTCTCGACCGGAAGCACCGCCGCTCGTCTGTCTCACAATGGCTGATCTGAGAACATGGCTTGCTGGCGTGAACCAGTGCATGCGCTGCATAAGTGGCGCTGTGGCTGCATGACACACATCATGGGACTTTCACTGTGGGTGCAGCATGCAGCCACGTCAGGAGGGACGAGAGGGACAGCCTGAACTGTAGCTATGTAGTGCAAAACAAGCATAAGGGGCGACGCCGACACACAGCTGCGTCTCAGCGGCATCGGCACTCGATGCATAACGCGCACATCGGCCCAGCCTTGCCAAGCCAATCTGCGCGGACATCTCGCAGGAAGCAGGGGCTGTGTCGGCCTCGGGGTATGCGGCAGTGCATGTTCTCGGCCTGCCAGCTTCCTCGCGTACGCTCGCGTTCATTTCGCTCGAGAAGCTGCCGCCACTGTATGGTCGGCAAATGAAAGCCCCTGTGTTCTGACCCCCCTGGCCTGGGACGCTGTCGTTCCTGCCGCCTCCGCTGCTTCACCATCGCCGCTCACTCTTGTTGTCCGAGATGAGCAAGATGCCATCCCATCCTGGCGAGTCTGTGTAGAGCATGTACAGTCATGCAGAACGAGCAGAACGCGCAGATGATACCCCTCCCCCGTCGATGCAGATGCACTCCTCACGTGCCTTGAGATCGTCGCGTCGAGCCAGCGCCAATTGTGGCACAGTGGCGATCAGTGCCACAGGGCTTGGTGGCTGCCCTTGAATCCAGCGAAACGCCTGCAGAGAGGCCCAATGGCCCTCAGCTCGAGCTGGTCCGGATTCTATCGCGCATATGCACAGCGTGCTCTGGAGGCTCAGCACGCTATACTCCCCGCTACGCAAGCGGCTCTGCAGCGCGCAGCGGTGAGTCTCGGCTCCACCACATGGTTGTCTGCCGGTGCCACGCCACCTACATCGGGACAGCGCTTCAAACAACAACCTCTGCACCCAAATGCCACCTGTGGCTCAACCAGACGCCAGCCTATCTAATCTAGCTTGTCAATATGGCACCACATGACCCTGTTACAGTCTGGAACAGCACCTGCTGTAGCAGTACCCCACAACCGCCCTGCCGCGGTACATGGCCCACTTGCGGCGCCGAGGGGTACGCGTCGGCGCACGTGGGTGCGGTACGGCATGAACGTGAGCTTTACTCGTGCTGCGCGCACTCGACCGCCATGAACGCCCCGAAGGTTTCGGGTCGCCGAGGCTGCGGCGGACATGCGCACCCCGCGTCTACAGCCTCTACTCAGCTGTCGGAGGTCGCACGAAGAGCGGTTCGGTCAGCGCCAGCGCCCACGGTGGCGATTGTTGTAGGAAGATGTCCACGTCGAAGCGCGCGTGTACCACGCTGAGGAGGAGGGCAGCTAGTGTAAGGAGCATCGAGCTGGGTGTGGTGGTGACTTTGGAGGCGGGGCTCCAGACTCAAGGAGAGGCAAGGTGGGCGCAGCGGTCTTGTACCATGACGTGGTATGTATATTCCCTCTCGTGCGCGATGTTCACGCTGCAGTCTGCCGTATTCGTGCACTCACGATGTTCTCAGAAGTCACAGGTCGGAAGCACAAGCCGGTGCCCCGTGGCGCTAGCGGCGCTGGCGCAAGCGGCGTTGGCGCAAGCGGCGTTGGTGCAAGCGGCGTTGGCGTCTGAGGCGCCAGTAGGGCAGCTTGGGGTGGAAGGCGAGGCAGCGCGCCATGGCTTGCGTGCGCTGGGACCGGGGGGGGGGGGGGGACCTCCCTGTCGCACTTCCTAGCTTTCGGAGCCCTGCCGCCCATACAACGGTGGCTCCGTCAGTGGCAACTGGTGTAGATGTCGCTGGCAGCCTGAGTGTGAGTCTTTCGCATGTCGACCTGGAATCTGCCACATGCTCAGCCTCAGACGTCGACCGTAGGTCTGGTCCAGTCCCAGCCGCCGCACTGGGTGGGACCTCCATGCCGAGTCATTCTGAACCAACAGCGCATACCTGATTACACTACTATAACTATGCTAACAAGATCTACGTTCTACAGCCACAGGAAGCGCTTGACGGCATAGTCCATGCGGGCGAGCAGGCTCGTGGCGCTCTCGGCGTCGTGGAGCGACACGACGTCCTTGTTCTCGACGAGGTCTTCGGGGGCGCACCCGTCGCCGGCGCCGGCGCGCACGCACTGCTCCGAGATGCGGCGCGCGATGCGGTCCACGGTCGCGCGGCACGTCTCGTTCGACTCGAGCGCGACGTCGTCCTCGTCCTCCTCGTCCGAGTCGGCGCTCGAGGTCGAGTGCGCGTCGGTGGACTTTGCGATGAACTCGCGCGGCAGCGCCTTGAAGGCGAAAAACTCGACAGTGTCGGCTACGTCCGACATGTGCACGACCGGGATGGGCGTGTGCGGCGTCGTCGGCGTGGACGGCGACGACTTTAGTGGCGACAGGATCGACTTGGGGGTGAGCGAGAGCGGGAGCGACTTGCGCGAGGCGGTCGAAGCTGCGCGCGAGCGGGCCCCGCTGGACGCGGGCATGACGACGTCCGTCACCGCCGGCGACTCGCGGTTCCGGATAGAGTACGTGCTGTACCGCCTGTCCTCGTCGACGGGCGAAAAGTTGATGGTGAAACCCGCATTCTCTGTCGTGTCGCGTCCAGCCTCTTGAAGCGCAGACAGAATGTACGCGCCCTTCTGTATGCTCGTAATGGACTTAAGCGGGATGCGCGTAAACTCGTTCACCTTCTCGAGCGAGTAGTTGAACGACACGACGTACAGCGCCACCTTTGTGAGCAGGAGCACCTTCTCCTCGAGCTTGGGGCTGAGCTTGACATTGCGCTCGTGCGGGGACAGGAGCGTCCAGCCCGCGATGCGCTGCTCGCCGTCGCTCAGCACGCGTGCAGACGTCGTCTCGACTGTGCGAGTTAGCTCTGGTCCTCGCCTAACTCACTGGCTGCAGCGCGCACGCGGCTCTGCTTGATGAGCTGGCTCGCGTCCGTGCTCTGGAGCGTCTCGAGGAACTCGTTGAACACGCCTAGGTTGCGGTGGCCGAGCATGAACGAGATGACTGCCTGGGCGAAAAAGTCGCTAATGGCGCCGAAGAACATGCGGCTTAACGATGACACGCCGTCGTGCAGCATGCCCGACAGGTCGCGCTTGCCGGTGCGCACAAAGTCGCCCTTGAGCGCAGACGTGTGGGCGTAGCACAGCGAGATCATGTCGCCGTTGTTCGCCCAGATGTCGTTGAACACCGACTCGACGTTGCACGTCGTCGGGTCTAGCACGATGCCGACCTGCATGAGCATCTGGTTGAGCACGTTGCGTGCGAGTGCAGACTGCACGACGTTCGTGCGGTCCAGGCAGTCGATACAGCTGTGGTGTGAGCGGTGACCCAGGCGGTCCAGAGCAATCGTACTCACTTTGTCCTGAAGACGCCGTTCTGCTTGCGCACCAAGTCGCCCTGGAGCGACCACGAGTACCCCATGTCATGGAAGTTGAGCTCGTTCACGAGCTCCCCAATGTTCTCCCACTTCATGCCGTGGCACTTTGCGTGGAAGTCGAACGGAACATATGTGAGGTCCTTGCGGTCGAGGTCCTCGACCAGCTCGCCGTAGCCGTTGGTGACGATCCCCTCCTTGCCGGTCTGCTCGGAGAGGTTGACGATGGTCTGCAAGTTAGCTGTGCCCCAATGATCTCGCCAGCTACATACCACTGGACCGTAGCGCGCGCGCAGCTCGTCAAAGTGCAGCGAGGCGACGGAGAGTGTCTGGCTGACGGGCTGGTTGAGCTCGGGCGGGGGCTTCATCGACCACGGGCTCTGGGACCACTTGAGGGGGATCGAGCCGCGGATCTGCACAAACGAAAACAGCGAGACCTTGCCAAACGCCTTGGCGCGGACCATCATCTCTGTCTCGACAAAGTTGGCCACATGGCCCTGGTCGTCAATGCCGCGGCGCTGGTAGCGCAGGCCCGCACGGTCGCGGCTCCGGCGCGAGATCAACACAATGTCGACAGGGATAAACTGCTCGTCGTCGGTCACCGCCGCGTCGACGGGGATATTGAACGACGACGCCTGCACCCACCCCTGCGCGACAGGCAGCACGTATGCGTGCAGGCCCTGCTCGATAAAGTCGCGCTGCAGCCACTCGTTCCAGAAGAACCGCCGGTCAAAGCGCCGCCACAGGGGCACATGCACGTCCGGCTCGACGATATCCGGGTCGCAGCGCACGCCGGGGCTGACCGGGGTGCTGGCCCCGTCCACTTTCTGGGGGTTGAGCAGGGTGGACGGGGTGGGCGGGAAGAATGACTTTGTCTGCGAGGGCGACGCTTCCTTGAGCAGAACCTCGAGCAGGGGGCTCGAGGCCGTCTTGGAAGCAAGCCTGTTCCGCTTGTGCTGGAGCGTGTGCGAGAGGTCAAAGTCAAACGAGTAGTAGAACTCGCCCGAGCCAAGCTCTCGCGTGATCTGCTTCAGGATCTTGGCCTCGAGCTCCTTGCGCTGCGGGGCATCCACCGGGGGAGGCGCCGCCTCAGGCTTGGGGGAGATGGGGCGGGATGGGGAGGGAGTAGGGTCGTCATCGTCCGAGAACAGTGGATGAGTAGGTGCAGGCTCGGCCTGTGCGGGCTCGGCCTCGGCCTCCTGCGCATCCACGGGCGAGGTCTCGGACGATTCAGTCCCGGCGGCGCCCTCGTTTAGTGACCGCTTGCCCTTGATGGCGACGGCGGCACGCACGGCGACAAGCCCCGTCTTGGCCTTTGGCGCAAACTTGCTCCAGCCAAAGCTGAGGCGCCGCTTGACACGGGCCTCGGCGCTCTCGGGCTTGGGCGGCATGTCGACGGGCGTCTCGTCCGCCTCGGGCGCAACAGACGACGCACGGCGCGAGCGCGTGAATGAGCTCGCCTGCGAGTCCGAGTCGCTGTCGCTCTCCTCGGGCACTGATGTGTCGACCGACCACGGCATGCTAAACGAGAGGCTCAGGCCTGTTTTTGACCCCGTGCGGCCGTGCTTGGCTGGCGACGGCTTTGGCTTCTCCTTGGGCTTGCGCTTGGCCTGCGTGTGAGCAGTGAAGATGTGTCATACGCACCATGATGGCACCAAGGTGCTTGACCTGGTATGTTGCCCGGTCCACGTTGAGCGGGACGGCGTGCACGTCCGCGAGCGTGAACACCTCGTGGGCGGAGACCTCGGGCTCTGGGATACTGGGGTCGTTGTTCGGGAATAGCCGTGTCGGTGCCTTGGTCGGCGGCAGGAAGACAATCAAGTACGCCGCTGCAGAGTTAGCTTTCGCCGGGTTCCCAACTCACTGTCCCAGAGTCGCACAATGCCGAGCACGCCGCCAATCTCGACCTCGGGCTCCTGCGCCTCGAGCGCAACCTTCTCGACCTTGCCCTTGGGGCCCCAGCGGACGAGGACCGCCTCGTCGCCCGCGTTCGGACCGACGGGGCGCAGGAGCAGGCCGTCAGGCAGCACCGAGAGCGCGAGCCGGCGGTGGATCTGCGGCGGAAGTGGAGGTACCGTCAGGCGCGGGGGGAGGTTGCGCGGCGGCGACAGCGAGGGGGGTGGTGTTCTCCTGCCCATGGTGGTTGAGCACACGGGCTGAGAATGTGGGATAAGAGAGTGGAGAGAGTGTAGTTGAAGAGAACAAGCAAAGAGGGGTAAGGCCTTAAAAGTCCGAGATGTACGAACTGGCCGAGATGGAGCATGCGGAGCAACAACAGCAACACACTGTTTCAACTCTCACAGCCAGGACAGTCGAACGACAACATTACATGACTTACGTAAAGAGTCCAAAATCCAGGAATCAAGTGGCGCCACATTATCTCATCGTACGGTGAGTAACCTGTTTGTTTTTGTTTTTGTTTCATATCGACATCAGAACAAACATGAACAACTGACGAGAGCCAGCGAGGAGTGAGGATGCATACCGCATGCATGGAATCCGTACCAGCTGGAATGGAACATTCTCTGATCTCCACGACAAGATCTACAGAATTGAGAATACTGCTGATTGTTGTGCAACACTGCGCAGTCGCGTCATGGCAATCGTCCCATCCATGTTTTCCCGGCCGGCCAGCCCCGACGATCACGCCCGCCCTATGGCGCAAAGGGCGGACTCGTCCACTTGGCGTTGTGTGCATCCATCGGACCGAATGTTTGAGATGCATAGTTGTTCCATGTACGCTGCATTCGTAGCGAGGCAATACTGGTCGATACTACCTAGGGAGGCAGTATCTATGGGCAACCCCATGGTAGTACTTAGCCAAGAGTGATTCAAAATTTAAGATGTCTGTCGTACCTACTCCGTAGCGCGTTCAAAGGGTCACACTACCGAAGCATACGGAACCCTCATCGTGAAGCTCAGAGGGCGGATGTTCGATTGAGGCGGGCAGTACTTGGGGTCAAGGGGGAATTTATTTTTGTCTTTCTTTTTTATTTCTTCTTCATTTTTCCTTTTCTTTTTTGGTCTTTTTTAGCTCATTTGTATCTTTCGGTTCTGACGGGTTCCCAGCTGTAGAAAAGACACTATACCTGCTGTACACTGTGTGGCATACACCGCGGGACCATGTGGGATCCACTGTTGGGCGCTTTGGTGGCTCAAGAGGTCGTAACGCTCAAGGCGTAGGATAGACCATTGACTGTTGTTTTCTGGCGCTCACAAGCCTGTTACAAGAAGTTCCGTGACTGGTGGACTTGAGTCCACGAAGAGTGGGTGTTGGAAAGTACTATGAGAATACTCACGACTGTTGGAGCACCTCCAGGCCCACTGTGAAGTCAGAACCTCCTCCATAAATTGCGTGGCACCGTCGCTGCCATTGGTGCCTCTGACCGCAATTGCCGCAACATATACATCGTCGCCTGGGGTGTTGACTCTAGTACGCCATGATGGGATCACCCTACTCCATCTACCTCAACATTACGAGTGTGATAAGATGCACTGGCTAAACTGAGTGCTTAGTCTCGCTCCCATCTCCTAGCACTGATCCTGTTGCCACTCTGCAGAAGTGCTGAGCTTAATATGTAGCGAGGCAGTCACTATCGCGACGTCGACGCTTCGCCCACAATGGGGCATCAGTATCTGTCTCGAGCATGCCTGAGCATCCGGTGAAGCAAACGGGTGTCAACAAATGAGCTAGCTATCCGCGTTTCTAGGAACAGAGACAGTTAGAGATAGCTTGTGATGTCTCACGGGAGATGACTGCAACATCTTAGGTCGGAGATTAGCGATGTCGATAAGCTGTTCTGCATCTGATACCCAGAGGCCAGTCAGAGCGTTAAATCAAGTAGCGGGGCAACATTCACACCAGAGCGAACGCTGAGCTGAGAACGCCTGGTTAGCGCCACGCTCGATCCGCACCTCTGCCCGAATACCACCCTTACACAAAATCGTAATCATGCATCTAGTTAGGCCTTGGTAAGCAGAACGGCGGCAGAACCAAGGGCACGGCGGATGTCCTGGTAGTCGACGTCGTGTGTGTCCTCGACCTCTCCCCAGCGCTCAATCTGCGATGCGACCTCGACATGGGACGCGAGCGCAGCCTCGTGCGCGGTGATGCGGCCCTTGACGAGCGCGAGACCAATGACAAAGCTCTTGGTCGCGTACACCACACGCTCGAACGCGGCGAGCTCCCAGATGTTCATCTCCTCCACGACGGCCTGGAGCTTGACGAGTGTCTCGGGGGTCTGGATCGCGGGCAGGATGCCCTCGGACACAACGAGCTCGACGCCGTACTTGTCCTTCATCCACGAAATGAGCGGGTCCCAGTGCTCCTTCTGCAGGCGGACGAGCGCCTCGGGTGCGTCGCTCGGGAAGCTGGAGTCAGCTGAGATTGCAATGAAAGCTTACCAGATGGTGTCGGTGTCGAGGTAGCTCATGAGCGCCTCAATGACGCCGGCACGGATGGTCTCGTCGCCCATGCCATCAATGGCACGCGACGCGAGAGATGTCAACGGGAGAGCGTGCTGCTTGAGCACCTTGTCCTGGTTCTCCCACTCGTTGGCGATCAGGAGCGCAAGCAGCCGCTGGTCCTTGGGGACAATGAGCTTGGTGCCGCCCGGTGTCCGCAAGTTGCGGTGGTCAAGTGTAACGAGGTAGCCTGGCGTCAGATGCGTTCCGTGTAATCACATCTTACTACTCACCACCGTCCTCTTCCCGCATGTTGACAGTCTTCCAGAAGCGGCGGAGGGTGACCTCGGCACGGTTGGTCTGGGTGAGGGGGGCGCCCGAGGCCTCGGCCCAGACGGCGGCGCGGGCGGAGAAGTGGCGAGCAACGACCGGGGTGGACAGGCGCGACGAGGACGCCGCGCATAGAGCGCGCATGGAGCGGAACGAGGCCATGTTGATGATGGTGAAGTGTCTAGTTGTGACTTTTCTTGAACCTCCACTTTTCATCTCTGCATCAAAGAGTTGGACCGAAACTTGCTTCGATCGCAAAGCCGATTAGAAATTGAGGATTAGAAATGTAATGTCTGATTAGAAAATTGATTGCAATGGGCGGCGGATGTTTCAAAAGCAAGCCAGACCACCGGAGTATGAAGTGACGACTGACAACATAATGTTGTCGAACCTTCTGTTGGGCTTTTTTCTTTTCGACAACACCACCTCTTTCTTTCCTCTTATACCCCCCAATGGACCCCTTCACAACATTCGAAGGAGCGTCTCAGGTGAGTCGATGAGCAGCGTGTATATGGCAGCGCTGACAGGCAGTACGGTGTCGACCACGATGACACGACGTCAATGTATTCGAACGCGCTCACGGAGCATGTTCTCCACCCGCAGTTGGAACACCGGTTCGACGAGATGAGCCTGCACTCCCGCGGGCTCACGTACGACGAGGACGAGATGCGGGAAGACGAGCCGCCTCTTGGCTACGGCATCGAGCACGCGTGCAGGTGCGTACATGCTGCGCAAGGCTATGACTAACAACAAACAGCTACTGCGGCATTCATAACCCGCAATGTGTCGTGAAAGTGAGTCGAGTTTCCCGGTGGCAACAGCTGACGCCAGTGTCTGCACTGCAGCAAGTGGTTCTGTAACTCGCGCGGGAACACTTCTGCCTCCCATATCGTCAACCATCTCGTTAAGGCCAAGCACAAGGAGGTCATCCTGCACAAGGACAGCGCCCTTGGCGAGACGACACCAGAGTGTGAGTAAGCAGAGCCGAACCGACACTGACTTCAGGCTACAACTGCGGCAGCAAGAACGTCTTCCTTCTCGGCTTCATCCCCGCCAAGAGTGACACTGTCGTTGTGCTCCTCTGTCGCCAGCCGTGTGCTGCCTTGACCAACTCGCGCGATATCAACTGGGACACGTCGCAGTGGTCTGCTATCATCGACGACCGCTCGTTCCTGTCGTGGCTCGTCAAGGTGCCGTCCGAGGCAGAGCAGCTCCGTGCGAGGCAGATCTCCATGGCGCAGATCGCCAAACTGGAGGAGATGTGGCGAGACAATCCGCAGGCACGCCTCGAGGACGCAGAGGCGCAGGCCACAGAAGAGGAGATGCAGCCGATTCTCCTAAGGTAAGCTGCTTTGTATACCTCTAGCTCACACGCAGATACGAGGACGCGTACCAGTACCAGAATATCTTTGGCCCGCTGGTCAAGATCGAGGCTGACTATGACAAACGTATGAAGGAATCTCAAGGCGAGACGGAGATCACTGTGCGCTGGGACATGGGTCTGAACCAAAAGCGTTTGGCGTGGTTCTCGATGCCAAAGCTCGAGAGCGGCGAGGTCCGTCTGGCCGTCGGAGATGAGCTCCGCCTGAAGCTCGTCGGTGCTGGCATGAAGGGTTGGGCCACCATGGCCGGATCCGACAAGCTGTGGGAGGGCGTAGGAAGTGTCATCAAGGTTCCGAACAGTGAGTCAAGCGAACATCGCGGATGACTAATGCCAGATATTTCCGACGAGATCTGCCTGGAGCTACGCCGCTCCGACAACGTGCCCGCCGACTGCACTCACGGTTTCGCTGTCGACTTTGTGTGGAAGGCGACCAGCTTTGACCGTATGCAGCAGGCCATGAAGACGTTTGCGATCGACGAGAAGAGTGTGTCGGGTTACATCGTGAGTTGCACATGTCCATCTGCGAACTAACTTCAGTATCACAAACTCCTTGGCCACGAGCTTGAGCCGCAGGTGCTCCGCACCCAGATGCCCAAGAGGTTTACTGCCCCAGGACTCCCCGAGCTCAACCACTCGCAGATGGCGGCCGTCAAGGCGGTCCTCCAGAAGCAGCTTAGTCTTATCCAGGGACCGCCCGGTACCGGAAAAACTGTCACCTCGGCGTCTATCGTCTACCACCTGGCCAAGATGAACCCCGGTCAGGTGCTTGTCTGTGCACCTTCCAACGTCGCTGTGGACCACCTATGTGAGAAGATCCACAAGACTGGCCTCAAGGTTGTTCGTGTCTGTGCCAAGTCGCGCGAGGCTTTGGACTCGTCGGTCGCCTTCCTCGCGCTCCACAACCAGGTCGCCAATAACGACACCCGCCCCGAGCTCCAGAAGCTTATCCAGCTGCGTAACGACCAGGGAGAACTGAGCCAGAGCGACGAGCGCAAGTACAAGTCGCTTGTGCGCGCCTGCGAGAAGGACATTCTCAACGCTGCCGATGTCATCTGCACTACCTGTGTGGGTGCTGGCGACCCCCGTCTGGCAAAGTTCAAGTTCCGCACGGTGCTCATCGACGAGGCTACCCAGGCTGCCGAGCCCGAGTGCATGATCCCTCTCGTCATGGGCTGTAAACAGGCTGTTCTCGTCGGAGACCACCAGCAGCTCGGCCCCGTCATCATGAACAAGAAGGCCGCCCGCGCTGGACTCTCGCAGTCACTCTTTGAACGTCTCGTCATCCTCGGCAACCGCCCCATCCGACTCCAGGTGCAGTACCGTATGCACCCCTGCCTGTCCGAGTTCCCCTCAAACATGTTCTACGAGGGAACCCTGCAGAACGGTGTCACTGCGCCCGAGCGTCTGCGTAAAAACGTTGACTTCCCCTGGCCTGTGGCCGACATGCCCATGTTCTTCCACCAAAACCTGGGTACCGAGGAGATCTCGTCGAGCGGAACATCGTTCCTCAACCGTACCGAGGCTTCGAATGTCGAGAAGATGGTCACCAAGTTCTTCAAGTCGGGCGTCCTTCCCTCGCAGATCGGTGTCATCACGCCGTACGAAGGCCAGCGCTCGTACGTTGTGTCCTACATGCAGCTGCACGGCTCGCTCAAGAAGGACCTCTACAAGGAGGTGGAAGTCGCGAGTGTCGACGCATTCCAGGGTCGCGAGAAGGACTACATTATCCTCTCGTGTGTGCGCTCCAACGAGCACCAAGGTATCGGTTTCCTCAACGACCCCCGCCGTCTCAACGTCGCCCTCACCCGTGCAAAGTACGGCTTCGTCATCCTCGGCAACCCCAAGGTGCTCTCCAAGCACCCGCTCTGGCTCTACCTCTTGACGCACTACAAGGAGAAGTCGTGCTTTGTCGAGGGGCCGCTGAGCAACCTCCAGCCCAGCATGATCCAGTTCAGCAAGCCGAAGAAGTCGCTCTCCCGCGCATTGGACCCCTTCAGGCGGTACGAGACGCCGGCGAACGAATACGTCGAGAAGGGTGAGTTGCCTAGTTGGAGACCGAACTGACATCAGCCGCTCGCAATACTGCGCCCGCACCGAGCCGGTTCGACGCCGCATACTACCGCACACACGATACGATCACGTTTGTGCCCCCGGACGCGCAGTCGGTGGTCTCGCAGGCCATGACACAGAGCTTCCCGCTCGGCTTCCCCGGCGTGGCCGGCAAGAAGATGAGCTACACGGGTTACGCGTCGAGCGTCATCTCGCAGCAGCTGACCGACTCGCCGTCGGACGGCCTGCACCCTGGGCACGCGCTGGCACCCATGTCCTCGCGCGCGTCAAGCATTGCATACTCGCAGTACGACCGTCTGCCCGCCGGCCCGTCCATTGCCGGCCTTGGCGCGCTCAATGCCGCCAACGACAAGAAGCTTGGCCCCCGCAAGCTCTCCATCGGCTCCATTACCCCCTCGGACGCCGTGTCGAGCTACGCCTACAAGGCCGGCGACGACGACACGCAGTCGATTGCACCTAGCCAGGCTGGCGTGACCGAGTTCTAAGTGCTAGGAGGTTACAACCACTTGTGGAGGCAAGACATGCTCTTGTGCAGACACAACAATCAGTCCACCCTTGGCGCCGCACGCGGTCCCGACGCGTTCCGCACGCACTCGCCGCAGCGGCACCACAGCGACACAGCAGATTTCGGATGCCGTGCACACGGCCTGACTGGGGCAGATCTATTCTCCCCGTCTTTGTTACTTGTTGTGTTTGTGATTGCCTGGGCAGCACGACCCAGCGGCTATGCATGGCCTGTGGCTCTACAGTTTTGTGTCTATGTCAAGATGCTGATGCCCTCTACTTATCCGCGGCCGGTGAACTTTTTGTACTCGTTTCCGATGAGCTCGTTGGCGACGAGCGTAATGACCGTGTGCGGCCAGATGCGCAGGAAGTGGGCGGTAGTTCCTGCAAATTAGCATACTGGACTGACAACTTCGCTCGCTGCGCTCGCTCCGTTGGCTGCGCTCGCACTCACCCTTGTACCACCCCTTGATGCCCTCGGTCTTGGCCGTCTTCCACAGACAGTCAAAGGGGTTGGTGTACAGCGCGCCGCGCACGCGGCCCGTGACGGGGTCGGTCACCGTGTTCTGGTTGTACATGCGCGTGAGCACCGTGTCGGCGGGCTGCATGGCGGCGCACACGACGACACCCGACACGCCCGACGAGGTGAGGTACATCCAGAAGCTGTCCTTTTTGAAGATGCCGTATTCTGTCAGGAGCGACTTGGAGTAGTTGTACGACGGGAGCTGGACGGCCGAGCCCTGCGGGGGTTAGCAAGCACCAGGCGGCGGTGGCTTTTACGCACACAGACTGTCCGCAAGATGGCGGCCGAGACACCGCGCCACAGACCGCGCACGCCGTCGCTCTTGACGATCGTCCGCAGCGCGTCAAACGAGTTCTTGTAGTAGTGCTGCGCGCCGACGGGGAGGACGGGCGAGTACGCCTGCATGCGCGCCTTGATGAGGAAGAGGGGCGAGCCGAGGGAGGCTGCGTGTGAGCGTCGGGAGGGGCAGAGAGTAGCGCCAACGAGCTCGGTGTGTCGCCATAGCTCTGACTTCCGCTCCTCTACTCACCACCAATACATCCCGTGATGGATCCCGCCGCGATGGACGTGAAGAAGACCTGCTTGTCGGGGTCGTACCCGAACGCCTTGTTGAGCGTGTGTCGGACGGGCTCGTAGAAGCCTGCGGTCAGCCTGACCAAGGGAGCGCTGGGCTGTATCCCTGCACCGCTCGCGACTCACCAAGCCTAGAGCCGTTCAGCAGCACCTGGTACCCGTACGCCGGCATCAGTCCGCGCTGCAGCCCGCGGATGCCCTCGTTCTTCCATGTCTTGCGGAACACGTCCCCGACGTTGCGGTACACCTTCTCGACGTTTGCGTCCGCCTTGACCAGCTCGCCCTGCAGCTGCAGGCGCGTCTTCATCGTTTCCGCGACGTTGGCTGTGGTTAGCATAAAAGCTCACAGGCAGCAGCTGGAGAAGACCTGGACATGACAGCTGCTGCGCGACTGCTGCACGACTCACTGACTGTGACCGCCGCCATGCCCGCCAGACCACCGATCATGAAGCTCTCGGGCAGCGAGAGGGGCACCCTCGGCGCGGGGGCGGGGGGCGCGAGGGTGGAGGGGCCGGCCGGCGAGGCGGGCGCCACGGGCGCGCTAGTCGACGCAGAAGCCATGTTCGTCGTCGGTTTTTATTCTTGGTGTCGATGGAGAGAAGAGACGGCTGCTGACTCGGATTTGTGATCGATATTCGCGATTCCAGTCTCTACTGGTCGGCGTCAGTTCGGACCGGTGGGCGGGACCAAAACAAAAAGTCTGGGCCGGGGTCGGCTAAACGCGACGGATGAGTCGGGTGGCCAATGTCGTGTGCGGGCTGACGAGAGGTGGGGCAGCGGGCGCGGATGCGGACGGCGGCGAGGGTGTGCAGACGAGCGAAGAGAGCAATGCAGAGAGAGAATGATGAGGATGATGCATAAAGTAGTCTAATGTGGGGCCTCTGGGGCCGCTGTGCCTCGGGATCTCTTGTTCCGGCCGGGTGGTGGGCTTCGATCGGCTATCAAAAGGCGAACGGCATGTCTGGGATTCGAAACGCGCGGGTGTTGTTGATTATCAAGGTTCCGAGATTCCAGACGCCAGGTGCCAAGGTTCCAAGACGCCAGGTTCCAGTTGGTCCGGGGATAGTGGACGGACGTTGGACGCAGCGATTCTACGCCAGCAGCCAGGGCCGTGCGCGCCAGAAGGGGTTCCGGATAATGTCCTCGTGGACCACGGCAATCTCGCCCGTCGTGCCCTCGTACGGCTTGCGCTTCGCGAGGGGCATGGTGGACCCGCCGGCCTGGCGCGGGGCGGCGTGCACGTCGTCGTTGTCCCCGTCGACGTCCTCGGGCACGGGTGCGGTGTCCTTCACGCCCTCAATGTCGATGGTGACCGGCAGCGGGTCGGGGTCGACGCGTACAAGTGTGCTGCCCTTGCGGAAGTACGCCGGCAGGTTGTTGTAGTTTGTCGCAAAGCGCGAGAAGAGCATCTCGTTCTTGTCTTTGGAGTTGGTGCCCTGCAGCTCCTTGTTCGCCTCGCGAGGGGTGAGCCCGTCGTGCACCAGAGCCCAGAAGCACGTGTTGTACAGGTTGTTGATGTGGGCTGAGAGCGTTAGACTGTAGCTAATGAACGACTCCGAAAAGCTACTTACTGTCTGCCTGGCGCCACGAGAAATAGTCGCGGATCTCTTTGTCGGTGGGGTACAGCACGACACGCGAGTCGAACGTCGGGGGGTACTTGAGCTCGTCGTTGGGGAAGTATTTCGGCCAGTAGAAGACATAGGCAGATGTGAAGATGGAGCAAATGGCCGAGTTGAGTTTACTGTTGTCAGAATGTCTCACGCCTCGTAGAGCTCACCTTCTCCGCCGGCCGTACACGTTCGTCTGTCTCCGCATGAGGAAGCTTGGCAGGTCAGCAACAGCAGCTGCTGCCTACGCACCTAAACTCGTCGCTCTCTCCGAACGCCAGCACGATATCGCCAAACTCCTCCATGACCGCCTTGGCCGCACGGTTCATGAGGTCGAGGGCGCGCACATCGTTGGGCTTCTCAAAGTTGTGCGCGTCCGAGAACCTGGCGTCAGCTGTTTCCGAGACCCCATAGCTGATCCGACGCACTTGTGGAACCCGCGGCCGTCGACGCGCACGACAATGTGCGCGTTCGGAATGAGCGGGTCGGGCAGCTCGTAGTTTTTCACGTATTCGAAGCGCGACTTTGCCATTGCTGCTTGCTGTTGAAGAGGTCAAACGTCAAAATAGTTGCCACCATGAAAACATTGAAATCGCCAGGACATGTTAACGTTATATCCCTACCACGTGGACAAATACTCCCACGGTGGGACGCACCAATTCCTCCCGATTGTGAAAAGTCGCAGGACCAGCTACAGCCAACAAGCTACAACCGCTCGACATTTCATCGACGACAACCTCACCACCCACCCACCATGTCGATGCTCCGCTCTGCCCGCCCGTTGACCCGCATGTCGGTGCCCTCCTCGTCGCGCGCGTCCTCGACCACCGTCAACGCGTGGAAGAGCAAGTCGCACATCCGCGCGCCGCCATCAATCCCCAACCCCCTCCCGGCGCTCTACCCGCAGCGCGTGGTGCTCTCGGACGGCTCGACATTTACGGCGTACACGACCGCACCGACGCCGGCGACGCTCCGCATGACGCGTGATGTGACCAACAACCCGCTCTGGGCGCCGGGCACCGAGAAGCGCGGCCTGGACGATGCCGCCGAGGACGGCCGGGTGGGCCGCTTCCGCCGCCGTTTCGCCGCTGCCGAGGCTGGCGCCGCCGAGGGCGAGGCCGCCGACAAGCCCTCGTTCCGCGCAGACGACCTCAGCTGGATGTCCGAGGGAGCAGAGGAGGAGAAGATGTCGGCCAAGCAGCGCGCAGGCCCCATCAAGCCCAAGAAGAAGAAGTAGAGAGACGGACAGAGGACAGGATAGAGAGGACACACATACACTCCTCACCCCCATATATGCACGCCATTACCCACTGCTGAAAGCACAACGCATTTACATATACAGTCTCTCTACGCTACACTGCTACATTACACGAGTCCGACGATAGAGGTGTGCTAAATGACACTGTCGGGGTCTCGGAAGTGCTGCGCAAGGATTTTGTTCATTCTGCGGTCAGCAAATGGTACGGAGATTCTACTCACGTGAACATGTGCAGTTTGTCAGTGTGGAAGACGGTCTTCATAGCGTCGTCGCAGAGGATGAACCGCCGGTCAGACTGGTCCTGGAGGTCGTTGGCCTTGACATAGTCCCATATCCGCTTGACGGTCTGGGGCCGCGAGAGGCGGGGCTCGTTGAGGAAGGCGGCGAGCGTGTCGCTGCAGTCAGCAATGAATTTCCTCAGACATACCTCAAGATGAGCTCCTTGTTGAACGCGCCGCCGCCGCGCTTCTTCTTCGGCTTGTCCTCGGCGTCCGAGTCCTCGACGTCCGAGTTGCTGCGCTTCTTCTTCTTGGGCGTGCTCTTCTTCTTCTTCACGGGCGCAGCGGCCCGGCGCTCGCGCCCACGCGACGACGCATCGAGCTCGGCCTGCATCCGCTTGGCCATTGCGGCATCGCTCTCGATCTGGCCCGGCTTCTCCTTTTTGACCGCCGGCTTGGTGTCCCGCTGGAGCGGCTCTTCGTCGCTCGACTCGTCGGGCTCGTCGGCTTCCGCCTCTTCCGCAGCGAGCTCGTCGTAAATGTCCGCAATCTGGGCGTTAGCAGGTGGATGCGCCGCACATGGCCGATGGTGGAGGCATCACGGTTCACACCGGTACCTTTCCCGGATGTCCAGATTCCCATCCCGCCGCACCCGGTTCGCACTCACCTTTTGATCAATGTCGCCCCGGTGCTCCTTGACCATGTCCGCGTCCTCGCCGTCGGCCACCAGCTGCTTCCGTACCGCCTTTGCGGATCTGGTGGGTGTGAGCTTGCTGATGCCGCCATCCGTGCCAAGACAACAACTTACACTGTCGACAGGTCGCTGCCGCTCAGGATACCGCGGATGCGGCTAACCAAGCCATCGGCGTACTTTTGCATCAGCGGATTGCGGCGCCGTGCATGGCTACTCACCGACATTGTATACAAGCGACTGGAAATAGAGGGTGTGGGTAATGGATGCAAGTGAGAGAACGATGCAAAGCAAAGCAACGAGCTGAAGAAGAGTGACAATGCAAGATGGATGGATGTAGCAGTTGAAAGGTACAGCCACCGGCCACCGGGGGGCGACCCAGGCTCTGACTACTACAGACTCTGCTCTGAGGTCATTTCGCCAGTCCATCGTCTCGGCATCCCACTGTAATAGCTCTATGAGACAGTGCTCAAATTACGCAAAAGGGCAAAATCATCCGGCCATCCGGGCTGGTCGCTTCTCAGCTTCGGCACGGAATCAAAATGTTGGGTTTCCATTCATCTGATTATCCGCAAGGGATTGGTGGGTCTATATATGAGTCGTGATTACAATGCAAATGCAAGCATGGGGCTGCCTCTACTTCTTCTACTGCTGTGCTGCTTCTGCTGCCAGCTCTACAGCTTCTTCTCCTTGCTCGACGCCTGCACAGCGCGGCGCATGGCCTCGACGGCACGTCCGGGACGGCGCATGGCGGCGGCCAGACCCATGAGCGTCGTCAACACAATGACGGAGCCGGCCTGGTGCGCCGAGGCAAGCGGGATCGGGACGAGGTACAGGAGCGTGGTGATGCCGAGGGTGACCTGTCCGAGGGCGGCGGCAGCGACCCACGCGGACCAGCGCTGGGCGATGCGGGGCAGCGCGTAGGGGCCGAGACGGAGCACCGGGCGGCGGGCAACGAGGTGCTGGGCAATGAGAGCGGTGGCGGTGGTCACGGCCTGTGGTCAGTTTTGCTTGGGTCCGTCAAAACTCACAAGAACACGGTGGTTGAACTGGGCAGTGACGGGGTTCTCAAACATGTTCCTCCAGACAAGGTCCGACTTGTCGGCGAGCTTGGCGTAGCGGGGGTCAAGGAGCTCCTCCTTGGGCGGGTGGAACGACTCGCCCATCATGGGGAACTCGTTGTAGACGAGACCAGCGTCGAGACCGGCGACAAAGGCGCCAGAGACGGCGGTGAGGAGAACCATGCCGGTGAGAACGCCAATGAGACCACGGAACTTGCGGACGGCAGGCGAGTTGAGCGCGGCAGTCAGAGCGTTAACCTGGGCGGCACCGGCGGGGCCAGACTTGATCATGGTAGCAAGACGCTGGTCACGGCCGAGCGAGAGCGCAGTGTAGACCATTCCGATGTAGAGAGCGAGGGCGGCGGAGAAGTGGGCGGCAAGACGGTACTGCGAGACACGGGGGTACTCATTGTTCTCGATAATCTCCTGCTTGAGACCAGACGCGACCATGAACCAGCCAAGCGCGCCCTGGGCACCGATACCGGCGGCAATGGCCAGGAGCGTCGTAGGAAGACCGCGGGGAAGCTTGTAACGAGTGCAGTAGTAGACGGCGGGGACGATGAAGACGACACCCAGCGCACGGCCGGCGATGCGGTGGGCCCACTCCATGTAAAAGATCTTCTTAAATTCCCAGCGCGAAATGTTGCCGTTGGTGCTGAGAGTTAGCAGGCATCCACAGGTTCAACTCACATTACACCCTCGGGCGAGAGACGGTACTTTTCCCACTCGGCGTCCCACTCGGCGTCGGTGATGGGGGGACGGATACCGGTGATGGGGTTCCACTCGACGATCGAGAGACCAGACTCGGTGAGGCGGGTAAGGCCACCAATGACGATAATACCAAAGACGAGGGCGGAGCAGCCGATGAGCCAGACGGGGAGCGACTTGGGGATGGTGCGGACTTCCTCGACGGGCTCGGGGGCAGCTCCGAGGCCGGTGGTGGCAGTCGAGGCAAAGCGCGAGGGGGTAAAGAACGATCCGCGGGCCGAGTACGGCAGGTAGCTCTGGGCGAAGAAGCCGGTAGCCGACGGGGACACGCGCGGGCGCTGGGCCGAGGTCGACATCTGCCTCAACGCGCTCATCATCGGTGTCGGCCTGGCCGCGAGCCGGATGGAAGGAGCGACGGCGCGGCTGCACCGGGCAGGCGCGAGTGCGCGGAGGGCCGCGAGGGGCGGCAGGAGTCCGGGCATTTGTGGGTGGGATGAGGTGACGGAGAGAAGAGAACTACATGCGAGCTATATCGGGGCTCGGAAATGGGAGATTTCGGACTGGTCCATAGCAACGGACTGCTTGTCCTGGCTGGTAAGGTGCTTTTGAACTTTAAATCACACGTCATTATGTGGACTGTTAAAGTCGTTATCAGCTCTGTATGCCCTGGGTCATTGTTCATGGCGATATCGACGCCGACGGTAAAAGATGGATAGGACTGTTCATGTTCGACAGCATCACACCCGGCGCAAAATGGATATCAGGCAAGCAACAGTGAGCACAACAACGGCAGCTCCGCCTGACCCCAGATCGAGGACCTCCTCGGCATGCAGAATGCCAACCTGCTCAACCTCCCCGAAAACTACACCTTCAAGTACTGTGCGTCTGCATCTATCCGCCTTCTCTGACCGCAGACCTGTACCATGCCCTGACGTGGCCGGAGCTGTCATACGTCGCCGTCGACCCCGCAGGCCGTATCGTCGGCTACATTCTTGCCAAGATGTGAGTCACCCGCACAACTGTGCTGACAGGCAGGGAGGAGGAGCCGTCCGCCGAGCCGAGCGGGCACGTCACGTCCATCTCGGTGCTGCGCCCGTATCGCCGTCTCGGCCTCGCAAACAAGCTCATGAAGCAGAGCCAGGAGGCCATGGTCGCGCACTACAACGCGGCGTTCATCACGCTGCATGTGCGCAAGTCGAACCGCGCCGCCATCTCGCTGTACCGCGACACGCTAGGCTTCGAGGTGCACGCCATGGAGAAGGGTTACTGTGAGTTGCTCGCTAGAAATGGTAGCTGACAGCAGACGCGGACGGAGAGGACGCGTACGGCATGCGGTTCCTCTTCAAGAAGAAGGACGACGAGGCCAAGGACGAGGCCAAGTAGAGATAGATTGCATGTATATTCTATGATTAGGCACTCCGGATCCCCGACTGGTCGCGCCACGCCTCAAAGTAGTCGAGCATGTCGCGCGTGATGCGTCGGCGGACGGTGCGCGCAGAGTGGAGGAGATGCTCGCGCTTGACAAATGGCGCGTTCAGGTCCTCGTTCATGGCGGTCAGCGCCGCGTCCTGGCAGATGGACGCGACCTCGGCTCCCGAGCAGCCCTCGGTCTATTGTCAGCTCGATTTACAGTGTTTCTACTCACAATGCGTGCCAGCTCGTCGACGTCCACTCCGGGCTCCACGGCCATGCTCCTGAACCGCAGCGCAAAGATCTCCTTGCGGGTCGCGTGGTCCGGGGCGCCGACGTAGATGATCCTGTCGAGACGGCCGGGGCGCGTGAGGGCGGGATCGAGCACGTCGGGGCGGTTCGTGGCCGCAACGACAGTGACGCCCGACAGCGTCTCGACGCCGTCCATCTCGTTCAGGAGGGACGTGAGCACGCCACCCGTCGCCTCGCCGCCATCGCGCGCTGCTCCAAGTGCATCAATCTCGTCAAAGAAGATGATGCTCGGCGACGCAGCGCGCGCCTTTCGGAAGATCTCGCGCACGGCACGCTCGCTCTCGCCGACATACTTGTTCAGCAGCTCGGGGCCCTTGACGGCGATAAAGTTGATGCCGCTCTCGGTCGCGAGGGCCTTGGCCGTGAGCGTCTTGGAACATCCCGGCGGGCCGTACAGCAGCACACCGCGGGGAGCCTCCACGCCGAGACGCGTGAATGTCTCGCTGTGGGTGAGCGGCCACTCGACGCATTCGCGCAGCTTCTGCTTGACCTCCTGCTGCCCGCCAATGTCGCTCCAGCGCACAGTCGGCGTCTCGACAAAGACCTCGCGCATCGCCGACGGCCGGATGGTGGGGAGCGTGTGCTGCACGTCGGCGTATGTGAGCAGCGGCTCGGGCGTGGTGGGATTGTCCGCCCAGCGCTGGATCGCTGCGGTCGCCGATTCCCGCACAAGGCTGCCGAGGTCCGCACCGACGTATCCGTGGGTCTTGCCAGCGACGGCGGCGACTTCCTCGGGTGTGATGTTGTTGGGCATCTTGGCGAGCATGACGTTCACGATGTGAGCGCGGCCAGGCGCATCGGGGATACCGATCTCGATCTCCCGGTCAAAGCGGCCGGGGCGGCGAAGGGCGGGATCGATAGAGTTTGGCCTGTTGGTGGCTGCAATGACAATAACGCGCTCGGAAGCGTCGGCGGTGACGCCGTCCATGAGTGTGAGTAGCATGGCGACGACCCTGCGCTCGACCTCGCCACCTTCACCGCCATCGCGGCGGGGACACAGGGCGTCAACTTCGTCAAGCACAATGATACACGGCTCGCGCTTCCTCGCCTCCTCGAAGATACCGCGGAGACGCTCCTCCGTTTCACCGTGGAAGGCGGACGAGAGCTCGGGGCCGTTGACCACAATACACGAGCAGCCTGGTGTCGACGACGCGATGGCTCGCGCGAGCGCCGTCTTTCCGGTTCCAGGAGGACCGTGGAGGAGCAGACCGCGAGGAGGGGTGAGGCCAAACTTGGTGAACAGCTCAGGCGACTTGAGCGGGAGGTCAAGCAGAGCTCTGACCTGCTTGATCTGAGCCTCGAGGCCGCCAAGGGATTTGTACGACGCCGACGACTGCTCGGAGGGAGAAAAGATGTTGATGTAGGATGGAATAGCAGTGCTGGAGGTGGTAGCCGACTTGGACGTAGTTTCGTCCTTCTTATCTCCCGAGGCCGACGCCTCTTCACCCTCGAAGAGGACCTTTCCGCGCCAGTCGATCTCGTACACTGCAGGCGCGTCGGCGAGGGACAACGCCTGGAGGTCGGCAGCGACATCCGACGCGCGGGGAGCAGCCTTGGTCGACACCTCAAAGTCGGAGACGACAAAGCGGATGTCGCTCTCGCCAATGGAGATCTTGAAGCCCTTGCCGATGTACTTGGCGGCGGCTGTCATGAGCTTTGAACCGGCGACTCAACTCACTCAACGCCTCCTTGACTGCAGCCCGCTTCCACTCGAGCTCGCGCTTCTTTCCCGCCTCATCCTCCGGAGTCTTTGACTCTCCGAGCTGCTTGACAGTGACGCTCTTGAGGAGGCCCTTCACTGCAGTCGGCGGGAAGCGATACAGGTCGACAGCGAACGCGCCGAGGTTGGAGATCTGTGCGGGTGCGAGCGCGACGACTGCTGTCAGTTGCGGAACGGACGCACAACTCACCATCCTCATCAAGACCGACCCGGGGCCAGAGCTGCGCCATAATCCATCCCGGTGCATTCTCGTGGCCGGCCTGCGCCGACTGCTGCCCGGTGCCCTTCAGCAGGATCCACTCGCCAGCCGCGAGCTTGCGCGAATGGAGGAGCTCGGGGGCGAGGTGCGCGCGCCTGTTCCGGCGGAGAAGCGGAAGGTCAGACCCGCCCGCCTCGGTGTCGACCGGGGCGATGGAGAGTGTCGCAAACGGCTCGGCCATGGCGATTATGGATGAATAGCGAACGCAACAAGCCATGGTGTTGGTCATTCATCGACTTTCAGGTTCATCTGAAATCGTATATCACGTGACATCCACACAATCTGGCGAGCCCTGAACAGCCTCCCCTGTTTTCCCTGAGGACATCTGGGTTTGGGTCTGGGGACTCCAGGATTGCGAATGACGATATGATTATGAGACCTCGGTGTGACGGCGGGAACGAGGGGATGACGGAGGTGCGTGTGTAAACATCGCCGGCGATAGTGATAGCGAGCACGGGTATAGAGATGGCAAGCGGAGGGTAGGTGGTGTTGGTGTGCCTGTGTCATGCTATCCTTGCGACCTTTGGGGTACACCGAGCCAGGTGCTAATTTAAATGAGAGACCCCCCGAACCTGTTAACCTGGATGTCCGATAACGCCTTGTTCTAGTTCGCAGTTCGGGACTTTTGCCACCGAGCCGCCACCGTACATACGCCGTTGCGGGTAACTGATACAGTGTAAGGTTGACGCCGCCATTGTTCGTGGTCTGTCTGTCTACGTCTGTTACGTTTGTATTGCGAGCGAATGAGCACAGACTCATACTCGTACTCGTACTCGGTGTTGCCTTCCTTTTTGGTTTTGTACTATCTCTCTCTCTCTTTCTCTCTCTCTCTCTTCATCCATACCTCTCTCCTCACCATCACTTTACCCCCACTCGCCACCACTCATGTCGTCGCCACCACCCCCAGCTACAGCTGGGGAGACCCCTTCCACCCCTCCTCAGCGGGATGATCCGCCGATGGACAGCCCTTCCTCCATCGGTGTCACTCGCACTAGGGACCAATTTGACGCCGACAGCGGCGATGATACCACCGTAGAGTCGCCTCATCCACCCAAGCTGGCTCGCACCGAATGTATGTACAGCACATTACTTGTCTTCCTTTGTGCCTTCCTTTTGCTGACATCGCAGCAGCTGACAACACTATGGACAATGAGGACCCCACATCCCTCGCACTTGTCGAAGAGCTCGAATGCGGCATGTGCGCCGGTGTCTTTATTGACGTAAGTGCGGCGTTGCTGTTCTCACTGACTCTCTATAGCCGGTCGCCCTCAACGGATGCGGACATGTCTTTTGCGGTAGCTGCGTGCAGCAGTGGATCAAGGTGAGCTAGATCTGGGGCACTCCGACGCTCACACACACAGTCCATCCCTCGCTACCCCGTGGCCTTGCTTCCTGGCGACCCCGTCCCTGAGCCCATTGCCTGCCCTCACTGCCGGCACGCCCCGATCCAGACTGCTACTCCGTGTCGGATCGCCAAATCCATGGTCGCCTTCCTTCTCGGCCGCATGCCCAGCGTCGCCCGTCCGCCAAACGAGCTGCGCCAGGCTGCGGAGATCTACCAGTCGAGCAGCGGCGCTCTCAAGGTGAGCTACCACTGTCTACTTAGCTGATAGCAGTTCCCCATTCCGCCGCCGCCGCCCCGCGCACCCATGATGAGCGAGTTTTGGCGCCCCTGCCGATCCTGCTATCCCACGGAGGAAGGCGCCTGGAAGTGTCCTATTCCAGTAAGCACCACTGCACTCACGCTTCCTTTGGCACCGTTCTCACAACAGGTTCCACGCTTTGACGTGCCCGCCGAGCGCGAGTTCTGCATCCGTGCCGATGGTATTCCTCCGGACGGCCACCGTCTTTGTGCTGGATGGTAGGTGTGGCGATCAAACTCACTGCTGACAATAAGCGAGCGTCTGTCGCCTTGCGCCCACCCTAACAGCGCCAACTGCGGTATCTGCGGCGAGGGCTTTTGTGGAGAGACCGTGAGTGTTTGCAACTGTCCCTCGATGCTGACTGCTTCTAGCCCACCGGGTGCGAATGCGTGCCGGTCTCTCAATCCAAGACGACCTCTCACTTTAACCACTTTTCAAGTGTTCTCGTCGACTGCCCCTCGGACATGCTCGCTCTGGCGTTCAAGTGAGTACAAGCAAGCCTTGTATTCTTGCCTAACCCCAGGGACAACTGGAACGAGATGACGTATCTGAGCAACTACATCAGCGAGGACGAGACTACTCGCGGTGCGCCAGAGATCTACCAGGCGATTCTGGCCTGGCTCCGCACCCCTGAGGCTGTCGAGTCTGGCGGCGTCGTCGGCATGATGAACCGCGCGGACATTAACCTCCGCCTCCGCTCTGGTATGACCGAGGAGCTGCAAAAGGCAATCATGCCTGTTGAGGAAGGCGCGACCGAGGCCAAGATTTGTGGCGGATGTGCTGATGAGATTCTCTGTGTACGCCGATGCCTTCCTTCCTCGGCTTACTCTTACAGGCTGGCATCCTCGAGTGGTGGATGCGCGAGCTCAAAAAGCCCGAGGTCGCCAACAGCCGCCCTCCTGCTATGAAGGAGCGTCCGAACTGCAAGTTTGGCAGGGCGTGAGTTGACTTATTAGATCGGGACTGACGTCTAGCTGCAAGCGGCAGGAGACCGACCGCCACGCCAAGAAATGTGAGTTGCTGATCAACTAGATCCTAACTGATTTTAGTCAACCACATTTGCGAGGCTCTACCTGCCGAGGAGGCCGCCCAGATTGACCAGGACGACACCATGCCTGCCACCGCCGCCACCGACGAGGTCGCCGTATCGTCCGACGACGATGACTCTGACGACGAGGACAAGCCCCCTCAGGTGGACGTTGCTACTCAGTGGGAGGCCGCGCCCGAAGCTGAGACCAGGCTTGTCATTTCCATGCCCGAGCCCATCAAGGCCAAATGGCTCTCATCCATTTCTACTTCCACGCCGACCATTGTGACGCCTATTATTCGCACCTCGTCCCCTCGCGTCTCTGGTTCGGCTTCTAGCCCTCTGGCGCAGTCCTTCTCGTGGCCCACCCTCTCTTCCCCCAACACCGTTCGCGCCGAGACGCCACCTCTTGGAGTATCCTTGAACGCCAACATCGGCAGTGCCGACAGCGAGCTTGCGGTGACTGCGGCCAAGCTCACGTTACCCATGTCCCCCACGCCCGGCAAGTGCCTCGCTGTGGGCGATGCCCACTTGAGCCCCGTCCCGACTCCGATGGACGTTGATGCCTAGTGTACCATACATATTAAACTGTGCTTGTTGTATATAATGTGACGACTGTTCCTGTCCACGGGGGGCCAATCAATTGATAAGGGCTGGTTGCAATGGGGTAGACCAGTTGAGTGCCCAGCCTTTGTTGCAGATGCTCGTTCTGTGGTTGGTTGTCGATGGTCCAAGTAGCCGTGATGTGATTGTAATTGTGATTGTGGCTGCGGCTGCGGCTGCGTGGTTAGGCGGCTGCGGCGTTGCGGCAATGGCTTTATTGCCTTGGCTCTCGAGATTGAACAGCATACAGCATGCAAAGAAACAGCAAAGTTGCCGCACAATGGTGAGAATTTAGCGAAGTTGAACCGCGATATTAGATAGAATTTCTAATCAACTTTGCCAAGGATTTGATCCCGCTAATAAGGAGAGTTGAAGAAGTGAAATAGACCAAGTCACGTGCCACGGTGAAAAAAATAGTCCCGCCTGGGCAGGGGCTCTGCCGCAACCAAGGCCCAAGGGTTGGATGGTGGATGGTGGATGGTGGGTTTGGATTCAGTTGCTCTTGGTCTCTGCTCTGTCAATTCGAATGGCTTGGATTGCTTTCGTGCTACGATACCTCTCGAGCTCGGCGTCGGCATCGTCGGTCTTACTCGCTCTCATCCTCGTCTCTATACTCTTCACATCATTCAACCACCATCATCTACCTTGTGCCAACAACCTCTCTAATCCATCACGGCACGACCTTGTACACTCCCCTCGCCACCGCCCACCGCGCCGACTCCGCCTGATCACGTCCCGGTCTTCGGCTTTGTCCGCCCCGCGCCCCCGCCTTTCCCATACCCGGCATTGACAGCCGGACCGGCGCGACACTGACGACCATGTCTGCGCCCTCTGGCGCTATCGCCGCTGCACCGAGCGACGGCGCGCGCCCCGCCGGTGCCGCCAGCTCAGATAAGAAGCGCAAGGCGCCGCCGAGTGCGCCGGCCCGGCCAAAGGAGCGGTCGGGGACGGAGGAGGACGCGGGCCCGTCGTCGGGTGGCGCACAGCCTTCGGCGTCCGCTTCGGCGTCTACCACCCCCGGCGCCGGCGCCGGCGCAGCAGGCGCCCCCGGCTCGGCCCAGCGGCCCCGGGAAGCCAAGCGCACCCGCGTGCACTTCTCGTGCGTCGAGTGCCACCGCCGAAAGCAAAAGTGTGATCGCAAAGAACCGTGTTCGCAGTGCGTCGCGCGCCGCGTGCCGCATCTCTGCCGCCCGTTCCTCAACGGCGTCGAGGACCCAAATGCGTGAGTGACGAGTTACTTTTCAACCGTGGACATGCACCCCTTACTCCGGCCCGTGTCGCCTACCCCCGCACCCCGCGACGTGCCGCACGGACCGGGTACGGTCATCCATCCATCCACGGCCTCCCCCGCTTGAACCCGCTTGAACACATCCGCTGACACGCAGCAACTCGGACGTGCATGCGCGCCTCGCGACGATCGAGGGCATGCTCACGCGCCTCGTCCAGGTCATCCCTCAAGCCATCAACACGGGCAGGCCGGGCCCGCTCGCCGCGCTCGGCATGGATGGGTCGAGCCCCGACGTGTCGTCCATCGCCACGCAGGGCGAGGATGTGTTCCACCCGCAGTCGGCACCGCCGCCGGAACCGCCGCGCCAGATCTATCCCCACAAGCCGCCGCCATCCGGCCTGTTCCCCGCCAACCTGTCGACATCCACGCCCGTCGGCCGCTCCGGATTCGGCTGGGGACTGCGCGAGGGCCGCATGATCAACCTCTCGGTCGACGACAATTCCGAGCTTCGCGATGTGCTCGTGACGCTGCGCGAGAGTGGCGTGACCAAGAACCACCTCGAGTGGCTGATTGCGGGTGTGCCTGGGCGGCGGATGGGCGATGGGCTGGTGGAGCTCTACTTTCGGTGAGTCTGATTGTTGTTGGGTTGTCGCTGACATTACAGGGATATCGAGTACGTTTGCGTCTCCCGGGCCTCGCGGGGCCACACGAGCACAAGGCGACAAGGCGACGGCGACTAACACTGACACTACAGCTGGACCCGGTACAAGATGAACCGCCCGCAGTTTGAGCGCCGCTACGCGTCCTTCTTCGACTCGATTGGGCGGAACCCCACAAGCCCAAAGATTGACGCCGACACGCTGAAATGGCTGCCGTTGATGTTCATTGTTGTGAGTTACCCACACACGTGGTGGTCATCCGTGCTGACTTGGCAGCTCGCTATTGCCGCACTGTCCGCACCGGCCGACATTGTGCCCGCCGACGAGCAGCTCGCCTGGTCAAGACGGTTCTACGGCTCGGCACGAAGTGGCCTCGAGTACGCCAAGGCCTTGCAGCGGGACAACCTCGACGTCCTGTTCGCCGGCCTGCTCGCTTCACGGTACATGCTTCTTACCCGCCGACCAGCCGAGGGGTCTACGCCCCTGACGACCGCGTTCCAGCTCGGTCTGTACCGTGATGGCACGGTCCTCAACCTAACGGACAAACGAGAGATTGAGGTTCGCCGCCGAGCATGGGCCATGCTGTACCATCTCGACCGCACAATCTCCCTCCTCGTCGGCCGCCCTGCGTCCATCTCCGACGCGCACACGGACGCCCGTCCACCGGCCAACCTGGACGACGAGGAGATTGAGGCTGCAGACTTTGACCCTGCGGGCCACCCCATGACCAAGCCGACGGTATACACCTATGTGATCGTCAGGTGAGTACCGCAAAGTGAGGACGGTACTAACGCGGAGGCATCGATTGGCTGAGATTATGGGCCGTATCGCGTACCACACGTTTACGATTCAGCTGCCCGATTATGCGACCGTGCTCGCGCTCGACAAGGAGCTGCTGGCATGGCGCGACTCGCTGCCCATGTTCCTCGCAATGGTGAACCCCGACACGTCGCTGGATGCCGCGCACCCGTACCTCTTTGTCCAGCGGCATCTGCTTGCGTGCGAATGGTACTACACGCGCATCACGCTCAACAGGCCGTACCTGCTGAGACGGAAACCGCAGGACGGGCGGTACGCGTACTCGCGCAACGCGGCGATCGAGTCGGCGACTGCAGACCTGCTGAGCCGCCGCGCATTCATGATGGAGAAGGGCGACCTAATCATCAACTCGGGCGGATACCGCGTGCTCAACTCGTACATGGTGCTCGGCGTGACGATCAAGCTCGACCCCGACTCGCCCCAGGCCGACGAGCTGCGGCACCTCCTGAACGTCGTCTCTGGCCGCGCGCGCGACGAGCAGGGCCGCATGTCCGAGCCGATAGTCAAGGAGGAGCTGGCGATCGTCGAGTTCCTCACTGCAAAGTCGACATCCAAGCCGAATTCCCAGAGCACGAACGGCGCGGCTTCCAACGGGCAGACGCGCAATGCCGAGGGGTCCGACGAGAACACGCCCGTGGACCTGCTGCTCGGCCTCGCCAAGACCAACTCTGGACGACGTGCCGCCGAGGAGGAGAAGCGGCAGCTGCGGTTACAGCAGCGGCGCGAGGTCGAGGAGCAGCGGATGGCACAGCGCCGGTCCCTGTCGGCCAACACGGTCAGCAGCGTGTCCTCGTCGCCGTGGGGCTACGTCGCGCCGCAGATGCCTGGACTCGACGTGCACCAGCCGTTCCAGCAGGGCGGGCGGGGAAACAACGGGAACAACAACAACAACAGCAACCGTCTCCCGCGCCCGCTCCAGCCGCCCGGGACCAGCAACAAGCGCGAGGAGCTCGACGTGGCCAACTGGAGCGACAACCCGTTTGCGTTCCAGGAGAACAAGCACGCGTCCCCGTCCTTCCAGGCGGGCGCCGGCATGATCCCCTCGCCGCACAACTCGTTTGCAAACGTGACAAACAGCAACAACCAAATGTCGAGCATCTCGCCGTACCAGGACATGTCGCTGCTGCCGAACACGGACGAGCAGCTCGCGTCCCTGCAGCAGAGCGCGGACGCGCTCTTCCCCGCCGGCGGCCCGCCGGAATTCGGCGCCGCCGACGTCGGCAGCTTTGACTTTGCAAACCTCGGCGTGCCCCAGCAGGGCATGGACATGGCCTTCAACCCGTTTGCGATCCAGCAGACGGGCGACGAACCGTGAGTTTTCTGGCGTGCTTCGGCTTCGCAGCGTTGGCTAACCCTTCTCTGCAGTCACAACGACCCGTCGCCGGATGACGAGACGACGTTTCTCAACTTTATCCTTACCAAGTTTGCAAACTCGAGCGGCGACACGATGTGAGCCAAGAGCTGCATCGTGCTGTGTGTGCCGCGGGTTGTGTGGACTGGTAAAGACCCAGGTGTTCTCTTCTCTCTCTTTGGATTTCCTTATTCTTATTTTATTTCTCGCTCCGGTTCTCGCTCTTCTCGCTCCGCCTCAGCCCCGCGCTCGGCCTTGTAGTCATATCGCAGACATCCATATCAGCACAGACATACCAATACCCATCCTGTATCTCGAGTATGCATTGGACTCTTGGCGCTGTGAGCGACTATGGACAGAAGAAAACAAGCCTTGTTGTGAAGGGCATGGCCTGCGAGGGACGGTATAACCCACAAGTCGAGACAACAGACGTTCGGACAGCGGCGCACACTCGCTGCACTCGCTGCGCGCGCTACTTGTTCCCCAACTTGTCGAGCGCGCGGTTGAATCCACCCCGACGGTTCATGTACTGACGCCACGTGCGCTTCTTGTTGACCTTTGCCGTTCCCAGGTCGTTGCCCTCGACCTCCTTGCCCTGTGGTGTGAGCAGAGCAAAGCTATAAGTCCTGCTTCCACAGCTGTCGCTCGCGGCGCTCGCTGCGATCGCTGCGCACTCACCTTGGTGGTATTAAACCCCCCAAAGCCCATCATCTGCGCCATGGCGGCCGTCTCCTCGTCCATGTCCTCGTCGACGGGCGTCTCCTCTTCCTCCTCCTTCTCTTCTAGTCTGTCAGCTGCGTAAGCACATCAACTCACCCTCGGGGACAATCTTCGTCCCGTCCTCCGCATACCGCACACCCATCATGCGCTCCTCCTCGCGCCTGCGCCGGCCCTCCTCGATCGCGCGCCGGTCGAGCGGCCGGTTATCCCGGTCCGCGGCGCGGTCGCGCCACGACTGCCGCTCGTCCCGCTGGTACCGGGGTGCGCGGTCGCGGTCGTAGTCGCGGTCTCGCGGGTCGCGGGCGCGGTCATCGCGGGGGTCTCGTGCGTCGCGGGGGTCTCGTGTATCGCGGGAGTCTCGGGGGTCACGGCGGTCATCGCGCGGGTCGCGGTCTCGGTCGCCCCGGACGTCACGGTATCCCCCTCCTCCTCCTCCTCCGCGCCCACCCCGCTCCCCCCGGTCTCCCCTGTCGCCCCTGTAAGATGACCCCCGGTCGTCATCATAGCGAACGGCTGTGCGGGGCGCCTCGCGGCGGTCTGGCGTCAGTCGAGTGGCAAAGGGCAGCTGAGGAGAGACGTAGCACAGCTGATGGGGAGTGGGGCAGCTGGGACTCGATACGTACCGTCACGCCGGGGGGAGCGAGAGCGGTCGCGCGGGTCGCGGCGGCGGTCTTCGCGGTGGGACATTGTTGATGTTGATGGTGTTGTGGAGTTGTTGGATCGATGGATCGGTGGGATGTCATGTTCGGTTCTCTCATGAAGTGTTTACACGGGAGCAATTTCTAGAAAGATCGGTCTATTACAACTCTCCTATTGAATTTCCACGTGGGTTTCAAAAAACAAAAGAGGATCTCTAATGGATCAGTTGTAATCAAAATAAATGACACCTCGTCGTGAACGCTCGACCTTTATGAGCGCCGAACAAGGAACTCTCAACAACACCCATCATGAGCGCGCACACCCACCTCCGGAGCGCACTCACCGACCTCGCGGCATCCCTAGACGCGTCGCGCGACGCGTCGGGGGCGTACTCCACACATAGCGGGCCGAGCGCACTTGCGCCGCTGGATCCGGCCCAGCTCAAGGTGTCCGTCGCGGGCATCTGGGAGACAACGCCCACGCCGTCAGCGACACTCCTCCGCTCGGTGCTCGACCTCGTGGGGCGCGATGTGGCCGTCCGGCCTGTAGTCGACGGATCCCTCCCCGAGCCCGAGGCGGATGCCGAGATGGCGCGCTTCCAGACACAGTTGCAGGACCGCCTCGATGTCGTGTTGACGCTTTATGAGGTTGTGGGCGAGGCGCATTCTGGTGCGTACCATGGCTTGGAAGCGCTTTGTTGTCCGCGCCCCCTTGCATTCGTTCTCGCTGACAGCAGACATGCCCGCCCTGGAGCCCGGCGCGGTCTTCATCCCGCTCCTGGAGGAGTTTGTCGAGCTCCTCTCCGTGTCGACATGGCACACGCTCTTCAGCTACATGGAGACACGCGCGCAGCGCTTCTGCCGCAACATGCCCGCGTCAAAGGGGAAAGCGCTCCCGCTGCTGCGGACGATCAACGCGTTCTTACGCTTCCTGAGCCATACCCCGCAGGACCTCAAGCTGCGCGGCCGCGTGCAGCTGTTCGCGTCGAGCGCCATCAGCGTCAGCGATAAGAGCGCGATCAACGTGAGGGGAGAGTATGCGGTGATCAACACTACGTGGGAGGGTGACGAGGAGAAGGAGGAGGAGAAGGGGGAGAAGGAGAAGGCGGAAGGCGATGGAGACGGGGATGTCGCGATGGAGGACGGAGGCGAGCTTTCTCGCCTCGACTTCCGCTCACACCCAGACAAGCAGCCCGACTTTTACTCGACGCTGTGGTCGTTACAAAAGTACTTTGCGTACCCGCCCTCGCTTGGCGCGCCGGCAGCCGACGGCGGTGAGACGCCGTTTGCGCAGTTCCGGACAAAATCCGACTTTGTGCTCGCGCGGCTATTCGAGCAGACGAAGCGCGAGCGCGTCCTGCGTGGGAAAAAGACGACTGCGCCGCGCAAGCGGACCCGCGAGAGCGACGACCTCTCGTACCCGCGCTACCTCACTGCGCGCAGTCTCCTCGAGCACGAAATCGCCGACCAGCAGTTCCGCCGCCAGATCCTCCTGCAGTATTTCATCCTCTTCCAGTTCCTGCTCAACCTCACGCCCGCGACCGCCAACAAGCAGCAGTTCACCGGCGGCATGCCCAAGAGCTTTGTCATTGATGGCGAGGACCACTCTTGGGTTATTTCCACCGTGCAGGGCATCCGCGAGGAGCTCGGGCGCATGGAGCCCGACGGGCCGCGCTTCGAGGAGACGGTCGTGCAGCTCATGAACCGCGAGCGGCGATATGTGAGTCGAGCGAGAGCGCATACTCTGACTTCAGGCGACATGGAAAAACGACGGCTGCCCGGAGTCCGAATGGGACATCCTCCCGGTCTCCCCCACGCTCGCGTCCTCCACCGCGGAAAAGTGGAAGCGCCAGTGCCGCCCCATGCGGCGGTGGCCGTACAAGCTCGGCACGCCGAGCGTCACGCGCGTCTGGGAGACGGGGTACAAGGGCATGGGCGACTGGCGGAGGCCGGCGGACAAGGACGTGTTTGAGCTCGAGGAGGAGCTGCGGCGCGTCGAGGCGGACGAGGAGGACGAGCGGGCCATGGGGCGCGAGGTCGGGCCGGAGGTGAATGAGGTGAGTGTGCGAGCAGCGGGCGCAAGACTGGTGGCAGTTGCTGTTCCGTCTTCGTCAAGCAACAGCTCAAGGATCCCACTGACGGCAGCAAAAACGCACGATCCGATGGTGCGCGCTCCGCGCCGCGCGCAAGTCGCACCCGCGCATCGTGGCCGCGCTCAAGGTGTACGACCTGCACGAGCTCGTGCGGCTCATCCGCGAGGCGGAGAACAAGCGCCTGGGCGTGCCGGTCGCGAGCGAGGCCGAGGGCGAGGCCGAGGTGGAGGAGGCTGATGCCGAGGAGGCGGATGCGGAGGGCGAGGCCGAGGGTGAGGCTGCAGGAGAAGAGGCAGAGGGAGAGGCAGCAGAGGCTGCTGGGACACCTGCTGCTACTGAGGCTGCCGACGCGGAAGTCAAGCTCGCCTCGCTCCCGGATGAGGATGAGGCTGCCGCTCCAGACGGCGACGTCGCGATGGCTGATGCCTCGGAGCCGGCAGACCCAGAGACCGCAGAAGCTGTAGAGGCACCCGCCGCACCGGAAGACCTTGCCAGCCCGGAAAAGCCTGCGAGCGAGGGGCTCGGCGAGGCAGAGTAGATAGACTAGTGCCATGTAACCATACCGACTGCTGCCATACCGACTGCTGCCAGGCTGCTTCACCGGCCACATTACAACATATCTTGCAGCATTTCATTGCAACAGATCATTGCATTTCATGAGAGTTTTAGGTGTTGTTTGTTTTGTTGGGCACTAAAAGCCCAGGCTTTAGCTCCCAGGACTCATCTATAAGGCTATGGATGGGGGTCTCGTGCTGCACACCGACTTAGTTGTCGAGGGAAGCGATGGAGGGGTGGGGCACCTCGGCGGGGGCCTCGACAGCGGCGAGGGTGGCGGCGCTGATGGGGGTGGGGTTGTGGACCGAGGCGGCGACGACGGGGACGGCCTCGGCGAGGGGGGCGTTGGTGAAGACCGATCCCGAAGCCTTGACGGGAGCCGACTTGGCGCTGTCCCAGAGGTGCTCGTGCGAGATGACGGGGGTGATCTTGCGCGAGACGGGGACGTTGCAGGCGGCGTGGGTGGGAACTCCCTCGATGCGGTGGAAGCCGTTGAGGTTCTTGTGGAGCGTAATCTGGAAGACGGACGAGCCTCCCTGGCGGGCAACGATGACCGAGTAGGCAAGGAAGTAGGACCAGATGCGGAACCAGCGGGGGCCGTACTTGGCGGTGACCTTGTCCTCGTTGCTGAGCCAGTTCTTGTACCAGCGGTGGAGGGTGGCGGCGTAGTGGACACCAAAGACGTCGACCGACTTGACCTCGAATCCGGCGCCCTCGAGCTCGTTGATGACCCAGCCGAGGTTGAGGGACGCGTCGGCACCGGGAAAGACGTACTTGTTCATGAAGATACCCCAGATGAGGTCCTCAAACTGCCAGCACTTGCGGAGACCAGCGACCTGGAAGACAAGGAGACCGTCGTCCGAAAGCAGCTCGTAAATCTCCTTGAGGAAGGTGCGGTAGCGGCGGATACCGACGTGCTCGGCCATCTCGAGGCACGAAATCTTGTTGAAGGCACCCTTGGACTTGGGGATCTCACGGTAGTCCATGCAGAGAATGCGGCCCTGCGACTCGGGGATACCGTTCTCACGGAGACGCTCGGTGCCAAAGGCGGCCTGGGTCTTGGCGAGGGTGACTGAGTGTGAGTAAAAGTGGAGTGGGGGATGTGGTCCGTGGAGCAAGCAGTGCTTTTGCGCAATGTGCCAGCACTGCGCGCTGGCCGTTTGTCTCTCTCTACTCACCACCGGTAACGTTGGCTCCGTAGTTCTTGGCGGCGTGAGTCACAAGTGTTCCCCATCCACAACCAATGTCGAGCATGTTGTCGCCCTCCTGGAGGTTGAGCTTGTCGCAGACCATGTTGAGCTTGTTGTCCTGGAGCTCCTCAAGAGTCTCCTCACGGTTAATGTCCTTGATAACGCCGCCAGTGTAGATCATGCGGGGTCCGAGGAACCAGGCGTAAAAGTCGTCTCCGCGGTCGTAGTTGTCGCGGATCTGGTCCTCGTCCTGCTGCTGCGAGTGGAGGATGACGTCGGGAACCAGGTTGAAGAGGACGTAGCGGAAGTTCTCCATCGAGAGCTCAAAGCGCGACCAGTCGTGGCGGTACTCGAGGACGTCGAGGACGTCGCCGTTGAACTTGATCTTGCCGTCAAAGTAGGCGTCGTGGAAGATCTGCATGGGCATCTTCTTGTTCTCCCACTTGGCAGCCATGTCCTTGTCCGTGATCGTGTAGTAGTCCGAGAGGGGGCGGTTGGGGAACGGCACCTTCTCGTTCTTGCGGGGACCGTAGCGCGAGGTGACAATCCAGTAGCCGACAGTGACCGGCACAAAGAGCACGACGAGGAGGAAAAAGTACATGTACCATCCCGACTTCCAGGGGAGCAGGCGCTGGAGCAGCCAGGGAACGACAATGACAGCGGCAGCAAGGTGGTAGTTGCTGAACGCGCCAGAGCCCTCGGCGGGGAGAGGCGCGTTGGGGATCGCCGCGAAGTTTGTGCTGAGCGTCAGTGGTGATCACGATAGCAACCGTAACGAGGCGAGCTAAACTCTTTAACTCACGTCCTAAAGGCCGGCTGTGCCGACGTTTTCTTCACCTCCTGAAGCGACGACATTTTGGGCGATTGTTGTCGAAGATGAAGCAAGAGAGATGAAGAGCGGAAGAGAGACAGAGATGACAGCCGGCGGACACGACCACGACCACGACCACGAGCCACGAGCCACGACCAGAGCCAGCGCCAGCCAGCCAACCAACGGCCAACATGCCAGCTGCATGCTCTCTAAATTACCCTGCCATTTTATTACAATCGTCCCCTCCACCCTGGATTCCTCGACGTGGAGGCTAAACTGTTAACTGCATCCTAGCTAGTCATTTAGGCCTCCCCTTTGATTCTGGCCTCGAAGGAGACTAGCTCTTGGCGTCGCTGTTGGTGCGGAGAGTGGATATCATAGTCCGTATGCATGGAAGAGTGAAGAGTGGCCCTTCATGGGCGTCGAAGAGACGCTTCTGATTGCTCTGCTCTTCATGTCGTGGTGTGAGCTGGCCCTCGTTTCGAAGCGGATACGCGTCTCCATCTCCGTCAATCCAAAAGGATTAAGGAAATTCGGTCAGGACATGGGACAGCGGCGTGCGCGGCGTGCGCGTCTAGACTGCGCGATTGCAGATCTTACACGTGTATATTGACTCGGACCTAGCCTTATCACCCTTTCCCCTCATATGAAGCCCCCAAGACCAACCCGCCTGACCGATTTTTCCAGCCAACAAGCACAAACACCAGCGTCATCCTGCTCTCGCTCATCAACAACAAAAACCCAAAATGACAGCCCCGGCACCGCTCCCGGAGACCATCGCCTCGCTGTCGGGCACGACCGCTGCGCCGGCAGCGGCGCCCCGGGGTGCGCGGCAGGTCCAGAACATTAGCCATCCAAAGTTTGTCCCTGCGTACCTGCCGCGCACTGTCGCGTGCCCGCTGTCGACCGACACGGAGACGTGGATCGCGCCGCTGAGCGCACCGGCGTACTTTGACCTCGACATCTTTCATTCTGTTCTGCACGAGATGGCACACCATCCGGAGCAGAACTCGAGCTTGATTCTGCGTGCCGAGGCGCTGCCGGACGCCGAGGAGGCGGAGGACGCGGCGCTCGCGGCGCAGCTGGGGCTGGATATCGTGTCGCACGACCGGGTGCGGTTCATCCCCCGGCAGCCGCGGCGGGATGCGCGGCTCGACCAGCGGATCGTGGCCCTCTCGTCTCCCAACGGCGACAAGGGTGTGGTGATCAAGACGCCCCAGGCGGCCAGTGCCGCCGAGGTGCCGTTCTACCACCCGCCAGTGCGAAAGCTGGCGTTTCTGTGGGATACTGCCGGCGCCGACGAGGAGGTGACAGAAGGAAAGGAGCGGTGCTACGGGACCATCACCGTCGCGTACCTCCCCTTTCCGGACACACCGTGCGGGACCGAGTTCCTCGCTGCGCACCCCAAGCCGCCGCGGCGGAGGAGCCCGCTGGCCGCGCCGACGGAGAGCGAGGTCGTCGCTCCGCCCGCGACTGTGATGGAGGAGAACACGCCCGAGGCTCGCGCCGAGGCGAAAGCCGTTGCGGAGCGGAGACTCCAGCGGACGTGCCTTGCGCTCCTGGAGCGCCTGCACAAGCACGGCCACGGCAGCGCGCAGGGCTACGTCAAGCGTGTCGTCCACGACGTGAGCAACACCCCTTTAACCTCACTGACGTTAGACTATCATCCGCCGCGAGCCGTTCCAGGACCTCTACCAGACCCTCAAAGAACGCCACAAGCACCTCAACTCGCGCGTCGCGCAGCCGTGGAGCAACAAGGTCGAGGACGTCAAGCGCCACGTGTGGAAGGTGAGTGCCGGCTGCTGGCTGTATACACACAATGCAAACAACAGTCTAAATGCTTCGAACTGGACACTGGCTCACCCGACGACCGTCTGCTTCCGTCAAATCTGTCTGCTTGGGGATCACAGGATATTGCCATTGCCGCCTTCTTGATGCTGCTGTGGAAGGACATGTACCCCGCGCGCGAGGGGAGCGAGACCGGCATGGAGTGGGACAGGTGGGGCCGCCCGCCGGGAGGGTTCATCGACCTGGGGTGCGGGAATGGGCTGCTCGTGCATGTCATGGTGTCCGAGGTGAGTTGAGTGTGTCTCAGGTAGGAGCCGGAAGCTTTATCATCGAAGCTGCATGGTCTTCGTCTTCCTTTCTATTCCTTCTCTCGGCAGAGCCGGGGAAACAATAGCCCTTCTGTTGGTGGAACCTTACTTCCTCGCGGGCCGAGGGTGCAGGAAGCTTTGATCCGCCGCACCCCTGTTCCTTTCGGCTGACTCTCAGGGCTATACCGGAAAAGGGTACGAGCTGCGCGAGCGCCGCACATGGCCGCAGTACCCCGACGCGACACGGGCGTCCCTCATCGAGCAGCCGATAGACATGCCGGCCTTGTTCCCGGAAACGATTGAGCAGTGGGAGAACGGCGAGCGCCCGGAACAGGGCGTCATTGGGGAGGGCACATTCCTGATCGGGAATCACTCCGACGAGCTGACGGTGAGTCAAGTGGCGAAGTGGCGCTGTCGCAGAACTGACATTGCAGCCATGGATCCCGCTTCTGTCGCTGCTTCCCTCCACACCTTCTCCATACCTCTCCCTCCCGTGCTGCGCACACACGCTCGACGACAAGTTCACAAAGACCGTCTTCCACCCGCCGGCACACGCCCACTCGCCAGCGGGCGGGTTCGACGACGGCCTCGAGCCCGGCGCAAGCAGGTACAAGGCGTACACCATGTGGCTGGGGTACGTCGGCCTGCTATGCGGCTGGAACTGGGAGAAGGAGAGCCTGCGCATCCCGTCCACGCGCGGCTGGGCGATTGTCGCGCGCCGCCGGTGGACGACCCCCGCCGACGACCGTGCAGCCCGCGAGTGGGCGCTCGCCGAGGTGGACGGCGTGCGTGCCCGCGGCGCATTTGTCGTCCGCGCAAAGGAGGGCAAGGACCATTAGAACCCCGGAATGCGTTGCCGTATTGGGAAGGCGGCAGACCCTGTGGCTCTGTGGAACAGCCGGATGCCGCGTCTGGGATACAAGTACAGACCTCAAACCGCCAACACACTCAAAACGGCGTCGGCTGGCGCCGAGGAATGCTAGGTGGACGGGAGCGTGGCGGTTCCTGGCAGCATACAGTGGACGCCGCGGCCGGTGCCGGCCCGAGTTCCTCTCACTCGTCTTCTTTATTTTCGGCCTTGACGCCGGGACAACCTTCCGCTTTAGACTTTGGGCTCGATCGGATGCATTCATGTAACACGTAGCGATAAGCGTTGCCGCGGCTGTGACGGGGTGGGTGTGCAGGTTCGGTACACGGTTTGGACGACGAGTCGGAAATTGGGATCGAGGGGTTGCGACCACGCGCGGACACGAGACCATGCACGAGCACGGGGGCAGATGACCGATGCTGAACCTATACATCGCGAATAAGATCTCTCGTGAGCAGTGAGATGCGGCCGAGCAGGGGACGAGAGCAAAGCGGCCTCAGAGGGACAGCTGGCGGACAGCTCTGACGCACTGGACATGTGCACCGACCGGGTTCTCCGACTCGAGACAAGGAAGCATCCGGAGCCACTTTGACACTGAGGCAGCAGCCATCCTTGAGCTGGTACAGGCCAGGTCACCCTGCATCCTGAGGTCCATGGATCGCAGAAAGAAGCGCACGACGCCAGTCACAAAAGGACGCCACAACCATGCGACGGCGCCGGCCAGGGCACGATGGTGAGGTTTAGCGCGCGCGTTTGCATATTTAGGGACCCGGTTTCAGCTTTCAGAGTTGGAGTGAGAGTCGTCTGAGAGTTGTGAGAGTTCGTCTGTTGCGGTATGCGCAGTGCAGCGTGTTCGACGCAGGGCTGCTTCTGTGCTAGTGTCGCACTAGGTGATGTCAGCGGGGCAGCGAGCAGCAGCCGATGAGGATTGTAGGAATCGGGGGCTCGGGGTCGGGGTGTCAATTGCCATTAGTCTGCGGAGTCTGCAAGCTATCACCCCAGAAGGCCCCAATGCGTAACATTGACAAGGAGTAACGACGGAGCGGACCGTGTCCTCGCAAGCGTCTGGCGTGCAGGGCAGCGCGCTGGCGTGGTAGGGTTCGCCATCTCGCTTTCCACAATGGTCAACAATGGTCCTGAGGGATGGCGTCGGCGAGGGTAAATGTCGGTGCTAGCGTCCTCCGCTGGAATGCAGACGAGTCGGGCGGCGTGCATGCGAGCATTGTTTTTCCTGTTCGAGAGCTGTATTGTTGTTACCTTGTACAGTGACAGGATAGGGACAATGCTAGCACTGCTAGCACTGGTGCGCGTGCTAGAGGCATCATTTCAGTCGCGAGTCGTCCACAGGTCGAGGTCGCAGATTGTGGCGTTAGCCTCATGGTGTCTCTCTTAAAGAAGAGATCTGGGGCTCTAAGCTGCAACGCTCCTGCACGTTGGCGCGTGTTGTTGTTGTTATCGTCGTCGTCGTCTGCGCTGTTCTCGTCGTTATCCTACTTCTCATCGTTGCTCACATTAACTTAGACTTCGCCGTCGCCACCGTCGACAGTGCCCAGCACCAACCGCCGCGCCGTCTCTTACCGGCGAGCACACCCTGCGCATTCTTCCTGGGCCTTCTGATTGATCGAGATCGGGCACCGAGAAGCACAAGAGCAACAGACACTAGTCGGCACTACTCAAAAGGCCGTAGCAGATACACGAACCGTGCTCGTCGCCATTCCCGTCGTCCTAGTCGCCAGTCGCTCTCTTTCTGTTTACTCCTTGTCCTTGTCTCTGTCTCTCTTGGTCCTTGCTGTGTCTCTCCCCACCTCTCACCGGCTCTCGTTTCTCTCTCACTCCCATACGCTCATTCACCCCACTTTCTTTATACGCTAGCGGCCGGACCGAGCGCTTCTTCACCGTCGCCATCGTCGCCAACACTGTTGTTGTCGCCATCCGTTCGTCGCTGCACCCCACACCGGACCCTTTGACCCAACCCTCGCCTCCTCCTTTGACCCCCTCCCCCTCCTGTCCTCTGTATGCCAGAGCTCACAAACAAGCGGCACCCAGACCGCGCGAATCTCGAGATGAGCCGCTCGCGCGCACGGGCACACGCGCTTGGCGCAATGCACCGCCGCCAGAATGATAGCGGCGCCGTCGTGGCTCCGTCGCCGTCCCGGTCGCCTGACACTCCGTCGCCGACAGACGCGACCAACTCGCCCTCTCCACACAAGGACGAGCCCAGTGGGGCCTCCCCCACGCCGACACTCGAAACTAGCAACCTGTCTGCTGATCCGAAGCGATCGTCGGACGAGCCGGAGCCGTCCTCGTCGCCTGAGATCACCGAGTCTAGTACCACGACCTCATCGTCGTCGACCGAAAGCACATCGTCGTCCTCTACAGAGTGAGTGGTTTGGCACATTGGGCGCAGAACACGACCTGCATGAGTTGCCTCATTCTGACGACAGCCAATGGACCTCCTCCTCAACCTCGACACCGTCCGAGACCACACAAACCGAGTGGCAGCCTACTTCGTCCACCACCGAATGGCAGCCGTCGAGCACCACCCAGTGGGTCGACCCCGGGCCGACGTCGACGTCAACATCGACACAGGAGTGGCAGCCGTCGAGTACATGGCAGGAGCCGCAGTCTTCTTCCACCGAGATGTTCGTGGCCGCGGCGTCATCTTCGGATGCTGTCTCATCCTCCTCGCTTTCCTCTGTCTCGTTTACTTCCGTGTCTGTCACTGCCCCGGTTGTCGCGGCACTCCTCAGCTCATCCTCCTCCTCCCGTACGGCGACCTCGTCGGCCACAACCACCACCGCGTCTCCAGTTGTGAACAAGATGATCCCAGGGACAACAGTAGCTGTGACGCACTCGGTTTCTCCAACCCCCACCAACACGGCCGAGGCAATCAAGGCCGCCGCGTCCAGCACCTCCATGTCCAGCGGTGCCATTGCCGGTATTGTTGTCGGTGTCATCGCTGGAATCGTTCTGCTCTTCCTGCTGCTCCAGCTCTGTGTAAGTTGGCCACTCTTTACACGTAGCTTTCACTGACACCTCAGCGCCGCAAGAGCAACACCCGCGTGACCCACGACGAAGACAAGGTGTATGGTGCCACAACCGGCTCGAATCTCAAGCGCAAGGGCACCGCCCACTCTGCGATGGACTTTACCGACGATCCAGTGTCACCCGGACCCCGTTGGAGGCACTTATCCCATCTCACTCTGCCGACTCGGAACCACGACCGTGCCAGCCTAGCTACCAATGCTGGTGTCGCTGGTGTGGGAGCACGCTCACGTGGGCTGGGTGCCAACGCCAGTGCCACCGCCACAGGCACTCCTCCAGCAGCGCACAAGCGAAGTCTGTCAACGAGCGCCATGTCCGACGAAGACGCCCACGAGCCTGCAGTCCAGGTTCGCGACAATGAAGACTTCCGGCTCACGCACTACGACGACTGGTTAAACTACAACCAACTGGACTCCACACCTCCTCCAACTGCTGGCCTCAGCGGCCCGAGCCAATCCTCCCTGGTCCCACCGGTTACGATTCAGCCACTGGAATCCAACACGCGCAAGCCCTCGTACGAACTGTACAACGCATATAATAACGAACGCCAGCCGGTCCTCCAGCGCCTGCCCTGGCTTCGCGTCACTCCCCCGCCAGTCTCGCCTGGGACGTCGTTTGTCGAGCCGTCCCATGCAGAATACGGCATTGCGCGCTAGCGCGCATGCTCGCATTCCGGCTCTCTCTACCGCTCTATTCTTCTCGCCTTGGCCGCCAAGCACTACACCCCTTCTCTCCTCATTCTCCCTCATTCATCCTGCTCTCTATCGCATTACCCACCCCGGAGGTGGGCTCGTTGTATATATTTGGCCCAGAGCCTAGAAAAAGGGCCAGGCGCCGCTGTGGCCTGTGGTCCCGTGCCATCTTGTACTGCCGTACTGTATCGGGATCTCGAGCTCACAGCTGAAGCACACACCGTTTCTTATAGTCATAAACCGTAGGCACTCGCTACGCTTCACCACCTGCACTCTTAGCATGTCACCCGCTGCTTGGCAGCGCACCCAGTACCTGTCCCCCGTCCCCTGTCCATGTCCCGCATCGCTCTATATTCGTCTCTCCGTATCTTGTCTTGAATGGGATGTTAGTAGTAGGATTACCACAAAGAACGATACCAGTCATGCAAACGATACCGTCTGCGATCAGTGAGCGGATTAACAAGCATGCGTAACACGAATACAACTACAATGGAATCACAGCAACGCAGAGCAGGGTGGAGATGTACGCGATCGTCTCTACTCGGTTCGGTTCCCATCACTGCGCCCGAACTCGCCGCTGCGGCGCTCGCGCGACCGCGACCGGTCACGGGAACGACTGCGCGAGAGACCCTGGTCGTCGTGTCCCACGAGCGCGGCGTACTGCCCGCGCTTGCCGGCCGCCTCGCGCCGCTGCATCGTCTTCTTCACCTTGCGCTCGGGCCGGACGACGACGACGGGCACGGGCGAGTGCGAGACGGCAAAGCGCGAGATGGAGCCCATGCCGGGGGCGCCGAATGCCTTGCCCCAGTTCTGTAGGCGCGAGCGCTGGCCCTTTGTGCCGACCACGAGGGCTGGGTGTGAGTATGCGTGTACTGCGGCGGTCACTTACAGTCCGGACGGTAGAGGGCGATCATCTTGAGGATCATGTCCTGCACGCGACCCACGACGAGCTCGACAATGACGCTAATCTTGCGCCCATCCTCCTCGTTGTTCTTGTGCAACACGGTGCGGAGGATGCTCTGCGCCTCCTCGCGCAGCTCCTCGTGCACCTCCTCCGAGTGGCGTTCTGGAATGTCAGCGACAATACAACAGCAAAAAGCTTACCCTCCTCGTCTAGATCCTTTACGCGCATGGCGACGATTTCGTCGCCGTCCTCGACCAGCTCGCTCATGAGCCAGTCGAGTGCATCCTCGCCGCTCTCGTCGGGGGAAACAGCCACCAGGAGCACGCGCGTGTTTCTGGACCGCTTGTAGCCTTCGCTCTTTGCCTGGGGGTTAGTATGCGCATTCGCTCCACATCATCTCTCCGATGGCCTAATTCCACGGGACAGTCCATCCCACAGCCGGCAGCGCCAGGTCAAAGCCCCGGCCTGCACAGGAATAGGAATCCAGCATGTTCTGCCGTCCCATATCCCTGGATCCGTCCAGATCCACAGGATCCAGGTGCAAACGTGCGCCGCCACTGCCTTGGCAGGAGGTCCAAATACCGCAAATTCGGTGCAGAGGGTTGGTCTCGTTAATCTCGCCCTTGAGCCGGCCCCTCTGTCGACCGGGGAGATTCCCCGGAGTAGATTCGAACAATAGGTCCGAGCACGGCGCATGTGCGGGCGGCAAGAGAAGCACGCGGTGCGTCGTATCCGAGGTTGGTGGCAAGAAGCACCGCCGTGCCCTCACGCCGACGGCTACCCGACCACACAAGCCCCAACTCGCATCCACTCACCTGGCACGTGAACGTGAACAGCGTATCGGGCATGACATCGTTGAACGCCTCGAACCCGACTTTGCGGCGGTACTTGCCCTCGTGGCCGAGCGTCGTGCTGTCGCCAGTGTGCGTGCGGGGGAATCCGGCGTGGAGGGTGCTGATCGATCCGCGCGGGGACGCGAGCGCCGAGTGGGGAAACGTCGCGCTCGGCGGCGCGGACACGGTGTCCTGCGACCCCGACGCCGACGTCGCGTACGAGTACGTCGTCGCCTGCGACTCGGGGCGGCCCATCGCCGACGGCAGCGTAAAGTGCGCGCTGGCCGCGGACGGCGGCTCCGAGTTGGGGTTGGGCGACGCAAACTTGAGCGACGGGCGGAGCGACGCGGGTGGAGAGGCGGGAGACATTGAGCGGGGTGGGGCTGGGGTGGTGAGTTGAGGAGGATGTAAAAGTCCAAAGTCGGATGGATGATAACAAGTCAAACAAGTGGAGATCAACGTCGTTGATGACGGTCCCAATCCAGGTTCTTGGTCCAGGGCGGAGAGTCTTATGTGCGGGGATGAAATAAGCCCCAGTCCAGACTCGTGAGGTCATAACATTCCGCAGCCGTCCACTGCAACATCTGTCCGACATTGATCTCCCGCCCTCCGACGTGCACTTCCGATCTTGGTCCTCGCCGGCTCCCTCCATCTCACCAACGGATCTCGACGACGAGAGCGGACGGGAAGACTCTCCGTATTTCCAACGCACGACGGAGCGCCATCAGCCGTCTCAGCCGTCCTGTTCCTGATCGACCCAGGTCAAGTTCCAGGAGCAAGATCCGGTGTGTCGAGTGCGAGCAGGTTGCTCCCCTACATGAACTGGTTCCTAACCTCGAATACCAGCTAGGATAGCAACAGCACTGCATCTAGGATCCAGACTCCTCCACTCGCTCCACTCGCTCCGCTCACACGATGGAGTGGAGGCCGCTCTGCACGACCTGCGCGTACCCCGCCGAGCACGTGTACACGACCTACTCGTCCGCGAGCAATATCCGGCTGACCGTGTGTGTGAGTTGCGAAAGAGGGCAAGCTAGCTGGTCTACAAGACGAGCTTCCAACCCCGTACGCCGCTGACAGCAGCCACAATGCAACGCGTTCGTCGACCCGCTCATCGAGTCCCCGCCGCTCTCGCTCGCGCTGGACCTCGTGCTCCTCAAGCCGCGCGTGTTCCTGCATCTGCTCTTTAACAAGGGCTCACCACCGCGCGTCGCTGCCACCTCAGGCGAAGCCGCAAGCGAGGTCCTCGACCGCTCCCGCTCTGCGGCAGTCTACAGCACGCTCGCCAAGCTCGCGCTCGCGACCGTCCTCGCCGAGACGACCGTGCGGATCGCGTCCTACCCCGCCCACCTCGGAGGAACACTGCTGCGCGTGGTGCTCGAGCTGTCCGCGCAGCTGGCCACGAGTACGCTGCTGACGGTCTTGTTCCTGCGGCTCGGGGGGTGGTATCCCGTCACAGCCAAGACGGAGAGGGTGCCCGGGGGACGCACGCGCGATGGGCGGAGGGACGCGTTCCTCCCCGCCCTCGTGCCGCTGGTCCTGCTGTACACTGCGCTCATTCCGCTGCTCCTGCAGTTGGTGCTCGGGATATGGTACCCCGGCATCAGCGGGCTGGGGGACTTTACGCCAGAGGCAGAACCCACGGCGCTGCTTGGATATCCTCTCTCCGCCCTGCTGCCGCAGCCTGTCGCCGATGTCGTGCAGGAGCTCGTGGACTCGGCCGCCGCGGCGTGGGCTGCCGACCCCGTGTGGGCTGGTACGCGCCTGCTGGGCGGCATGTCCGCTGGGTTCGGGCTGAGAGTGCTCCTCCCCACGCGGCCGTGGGAGACGACAGCCATCGTGCTCTGCGGATGGGGCATGGCCGGCGTCGTGGGCCGGTGGCTGGACGAGGTAGCATAGACATGACATTGATACATTTTTCGTGACATGGCACTGGCTACAGGTCTCTCTATCTCTGACACTCTGCTTCTACAATTACTCAGACTTGACATAATCTGCCGCCTTGGGATCAAACCACACAGCGCGCTCGTCAAAGGATGCGTCCCCCTCCTCGTCTGCTCCAGGCTCGGGCTCGGGCGCAGTGCCCCACGCAAGCACGTGGAGTTTCGCATGCACGTCGCCGGACGCCATCTGGATCAAGTGCACACACGGGCAGGGCTTGCCCTTGCGCGAACTGCGGGCGCGGCACGCGAGGCAATCGGGCAGCGGGATGAGGGTGGTCAGTGGTGGGGGAAAGCCGGGTCTCTGCGGCGGCGGCGAGCGGATCGGTGCGTATGTACATGGTGTGTCCTCATTCACGCACCCGACGCACGGGTGCCGCGGTCTGATGTCAGCTTTGGAGCAGATTAGAGCTTACGAGTAGAGGTACGACGGGAGGAGGCGGATTCCTTCCTCGTCGGGTTCAGGCAGCGCGTCGCGCGGTGTGTCCCGCAGCACGGCCGCAAGGGGCTCATCGATCTTAGTGACGCGCGACAGGAACGGGACGCGCGCGAGATCAGACGGCTTCAGAATGTCATACTCTGGATCGTCGTCGCGGTCGAACGGCGACGCGACCTCGAGCTTGACGCCGGGGAACGCGTCGAATAAGTTTTGATGCACGCGGTATATCGCGTCATTGGTCGACGAGTTGGGCCACTCGTTGTCCCCATCTGGGTCGGGCACGCCAAGGACCTGGTACGTGTTCCGCGGGCGAGGGGGGTTGACGGGCCGGTTGCCGAGGCTTGTGCGGGCCTTGGGCTTGTTGGCCGTACTCGCTGTGCTTGGACGCTCGACGGTTGATCCCGCCGTGCTGCCTGGCGAGCGGGGGAGAGATTTGGTGTCCAGGCTCGCCGGCGTGGGGGGTGTATGGGCCTGGCGAGCTGGAGGTGGTCGACCCGGCTTTGCGCGGGTCGTGGCTGGGGTGGTGACAGCTTGTTGTTGGGGTCGGACAGGTCTTGTATCGGAGGGAGGTTGTGGGGGCCGGCGCGTGTTGACCGGCGCGGCGGGGGTCTGCGCTGGCGCAGCGTTCAACGGAAGCGGCGACTGCGCCGGACCGGGTGAGGGGGAAATGTGGGGATGGTCGGGAGCGTCGGGGACGTCGGAGGAAGCGGCGTCAGACCGGTCCTGCTCAGCTAGCGGGCGGGGTGGAGGTACGCCGTTCCGCGGACCGGCGGAGGAGGTCGGCCGGCCAGCCTGCGGTTGAGGCTGTCCCGGAGGATGTGCGGCTGGAGCGGCGATGCGGCCCTGCTGAGGCTGGGTGGGGTGATGTTGGGGATGTGGATGGTGGTGAGGATGTATTGGCGGGGGTGGCCCGCCATATGGTACCTGCAGTCCTTGGTACTGCTGAGGGTGTACATGGTACGGGGCGAGAGGATGACCTTGGTTCTGGGGATGTGCTTGTTGGTACTGAGCCTGAGCCTGCTGCATGGGGGGCCGAGGCTGCCATAGGAGCTGTCTCGGCACCTCTGGCTGCGGCCTCTGTTGCTGTTGTGTCTGCTGTGTCTGCAGGCGCTGCTGCTGCAGCTGCTGTCGCTGCTGTTGAGCCTGTTGCAGCTGCTGTTGAACCTGTTGCTGGTCCCGCTGGAGTTGCAGCCTCTGCGCCTCCTCTTGCTGCTTCAGCATCCGCCGCGCCTCCTCCTCCTCCTGCACGCGCCGCTTGTGCTCCTCCTGCCCTTGCCGAGTGACCTGGACCGCAGCTTGTCGGCGAGCTCGCTCGCGCAGCTTCTCCTCGTCCGTCATCTCGCGGGCCTCCGCGGGCGGCTGTGCTGGTGCTGCAGCACTGGTGCTAGCTGCCGGCCGAGCGGCTCCGTTACCGGTTCGCATTAACTTTGCCGGCGGCTCGTCGACAGGCGACCCGGGTCGTGGCCGCACCACGCCGCGCTTCTGCTGCTCTCCATTCGCCTTCTTCGCCGAGTTGGGAGATGGGTTGCCGGACATGTTCGGCGTCGCACTTCCACTCGCTGCGCTCACTCTTGGCTGGAGCTGCCGCGTCCTCGGCGGGATGAACGGGACGTGTTTAGACGGTTTGGGCGCCTTGGGCTTGTCCGCCTCGGCGGGCTCGTCCTTGTCGCCTGGCAGCCAGCCCTGCTGCGGGTCGTGCAGGCGTACCCGCTCGGCGGCAAAGCTGCACTTGCGGTGGTAGCACGTGAGACACGGGCGGCGTTGGAGCTGGTGAGCGACCGCGAGCGGGTTGATCCAGATGTAGCACGGGCTGCCGAGCTCGACGCAGCGTGCGCAGCTCAGCTCCAGCGGGAGCTTGCGTACCAGCGGGTCGCGGCTGTGCAGATACTGCGAGTTAGCCGAAGGTCTTTACTAAACTCACGAGTCGTGCCGCGCGTCGCTGGTTGCGCTGGGGATGGGTGAGCACCTCGTCGACCTCCTTGCGCTTGAGCCCGACGAGAAAGTTGCGTGCCTTGCCGCGGATGACCGGTGGGGAGGTCACGAACGCCTCGGGATCAAGGTCCGACAGCTGTGGTGCGCCAGCGGCGTTGCTCGGAGATGCCTCCTCGTCCGAGTCCGAGTCGATGACAATGGGTCGATTGGCGCCCCCGACACGGTCACGGCGGGCTCGTCTTCGCGTGGGCTGGGGGAAGCGGTACTCTGACCCCGACGATTCGGACTCGCTCTCGGATTCGCTGTCGTCGTAGTGGGAGTGGGTATGAGTATGTGATGGTCCGGCGCGTGGGGGGTGAGTGCCGCCTCCGTCGTTGCCAGCACCTCTGCTCGCGCCTTCCCCGGGCACCTTGGCGTCCTCGTCGAGCTCGTCCTCCTCCTGCTTCACTCGCACTGGCTGCGGCCGCCGCGCGCGCGGATCGTCGGCGGTGTCCAGCGCGTCGAGAAACTCCTGGGACTCTTCGGACGGCGAGCGGTACTCCTCCTTTACGCTGGGGCTCGGATCGGCGTGCGCGTCGCGTCGATCAGCAATGTTCGCGGGGTCGGGATCCGCGTCGTCTGTGTGCGCGTCGTGCGCGTCGTTCGCGTCGCCGTGCGCGTCGTTGCTGTCGCTCACAAACTCGGCGCTGATCGGCTCCTTGCGCCGTATGCGGACCATGAGAAATAGACACGAGGAGAGTGTGGTGTTGAAATGCCGAGTGACAGTGACACTAGCGCCGACAATTGTTGTAGCGGCGGGACACTCACCCGGTGGCAATTCGGCGCCAGTACGCCAGGCTCAGGAAAGTGGGTGTCCTGGATTTGTTGACACAATGTGGCGCTAGCGCATGGCGCTCGATTCCGCTTGCGGCCATGTGCTAGTGAGCAGTGCAGATGCGGCCTGCGCATGACGGTGAGACATCCGGGTGCGGAAAAGTGCATTGCGAGATTGATACAAGTGCTACATGATTTACTTGTGCAGGACGCGTATAGAAAAAACTGACAATGTCGGCTATCGCCGGGCATTGTGGCCGCATCGGGTGTAGCACTTTACACATCCTTGAGGCTCTCTCCTGCATGCGTCTAGCTCACTGCGAGGTCCTCATTCACCACGCACTGTGGCACTGTGGCGGGACTTGCGGTATGAAGCCGCTGGGCCTCTCATCTTGCAGCCTGCCAACCGGTTCCGTCCTCATCTGACTGGCCGAGAAATCTACATTTGGAGACCACACGCGACTTTCTGGAACAGTTGCCCCAGCTCGCTGCGTACCCCTTCCCACGCAACAGACACGCCACGGAGGGCTAGCGTGATAGCAATATCGAACTCTCCTCCGATGTCATGTCGAACTCTCCTCCGGCGACCTTACCTCGATTCCGAAGCCGCGGTCAACTTCTTGACTTGTGAACCTGCTCACGTGCCAGTGCACACTCCTTTCGTCAGCTGTCCTGGCTCCCCCCCGTCATTAGTGAGAAAGGCCCCCCCCCCCCCCCCGTACAGGGCCATCATCGGGCGTGGCCAGATATTATCAGTGTCAGATTCCCAGATGTCACCAGAAGGCACGAAACCATTCTCAAACGGCTGCCTCACCGGCCGCAAAGGACTTCGCCCAGGCGGCCCCATCGCCAAGCCCATGGTCGCTTTGTAATACATGCATTTATGCCTTCTTGCCGGTCGCCATCTCGAGCTTGAGCTTCGCGATCGCCTCGCCCGGGCTCAATCCCTTAGGACACGTCCGGCTGCAGTTGAGGATGGTGTGGCTACGTTGTCAGCAAGTGTTGTGGAGTTGTGAGTTGAAGTTGTGTCGCGATGGTGGTTTGGGTGTGGTGGAGGTGGAGGTGGAATTTGGTGGCGAAATTTGGTTCCGCTTTTTCGGAGTGGTGCGGGCAGGTGGAATAGACATCGGTAGAAAGTCGTCCGCCTCCGAGCACAGTCCGCATAGCGGCGCCGAGCAAGGACCCAGCTGGTCCCTACTCCACGGCCAGCTCCATCCACAGAACATCACCCAAACCCACGCCATATTGTACTCACCAACGGTAGAGGGACATGGAGTTCTCGAGACGCTCCTTGCGCTCGGCGCCGTAGGCGTCACGCGAGTCGGCGATCCAGCGGTAGGCCTGCATGAGGACGGCGGGGCCGAGGTACTGGTCCTGGTTCCACCAGTACGACGGGCACGAGGTGGAGCAGCACGCGCAGAGGATGCACTCGTACATGCCGTCGAGCTTCTTGCGGTCCTCCTGCGACTGGTAGAACTCGCGCTCAGGGGGGTTGTCGTTCTGGAGGTAGGGCTGGATCGACTTGTACTGCTTGTAGAAGAGGGTGAGGTCGGGGACGAGGTCCTTGACCACGTACACTGGGGGGTTAGAGAGCCGTTTGATGGTTAAAACGCACTGTGGGGAAGGGGGTAGACCTTGGTGGTCTTGGAGGTGTCCTTCTCGATACGGCAGAGACAGGCGAGGGTGTTGACACCGTCAATGTTCATGGCGCACGAGCCACAGATACCCTCACGGCACGAACGGCGGAAGGTAAGGGTGGGGTCCATCTCGTTCTTGATCTTGATCTGCGGGTGTCAGACGAGCAAAAAGACCAGTCACTCACGAGAGCGTCAAGCATCATGGGGCCACACTGGTTGAGGTCGACCTTGTACGACTCAAGCTTGGGCTTGGCCTGGGGGGTGTCGGGGTTCTGTGTGTTGTGTGAGTACGAGCATCATGTCGGTTGTTTCACTCCGGCTGTCATCAAAGACCGGCGCGTTGGTTGGCTGAGCGCGGGATGCGCGGGGCTCGCTGCAAACCTGTCACGCGCACACTCGTAGCCATACCATCGCCTCCAGTCCTCCCAACAGCTCCGATTCACCAACGTACCCAGCGGTAGATCTTGAACTCCTTGATCTTGGGCTCCTTGCCGGCAGCGGGGGCCTTGGTCTCGGCGGGCTGAGCGAAAGCGGTGGCGGGCGACGAGGAGAAGGCGCGAGCGGCCATGGCGGGCTGCTGGGCGGCGCGGGAGAGGGCGCGGAGGGCGGAGGCGTTGCGCATCATGATGGTAGTGGCCGAAATGCGGTACGGATCACAAGAGAGGAAGAGGTGGGAGAGTGGTGAGTTAAGGGAATGAGAATGGTGGTTGGATGGTGTTGAAAGACGTGGTGTGAGCGAGCAGCAGTGGGTGGTGGTGCTGGGAGCGGGGCTGGGGTGTCCAGTGCGCGCGTATGCAGGTGACCGCCGACTGAGTGAGGTAAACCTGATTCTGATTGTAATGATTGTAATTGGGTTGGAGCGGGTTGAATCGGAATCCTCCCTGGCACGTACACTCACCAAGTCACCCCGTATAACACCGAAAGCCAATCACAGAGCAGATAATACATGGACGCTGTGAGGGGGAAATTGATTCCGCCACTCTGCACGCGGCACTCGCATGGCTGCTGGCCCCGAGGATTCCGAGAGACTCCATATCCGTATATCCGATCATCATCACTAGCTGGGGCTCCGTCGACGTCTTGGTTCATGTTCAGCATGCAGCTCCGAGCAGAGAATGAATCAACGTCGGGAGGCGCGGAATGAGCGAAGGACTCGTACTGCGTAGCGAGCTGAAGATGTCGCTTGGATCACTTGGACGGTGGCAAATATGACGTATTGGGCTTTGGGTGTGTGTTGACAAGGTTGACAGTGTTAATTGCCTCACTACAATAGTCTGGCCTTCCTTTCATCCACTCTCTCATCACATTCTTCATCTCCGCTGTCCCCGCACCGTTGATGACTCCAACGACCTGCCGTTGTGATGGGCAGCACAAGCCCTTCTGGAAAAGGCAAGGAGGTGGCTGTCAGCCTGGAGCTGCTTGATCTCCCGGGCGAAATTCTCAGCCAAATAGCTGGGTACGTACCGCGCCGGAGGTCGCGCTAACTCTGCAGCTTCCTCCCGCTCAGCGAGCTCATACCGTTTCTGTCTCTCAACTCGGCGCTACACAACCTCACCCGATCACACCTCACACCGCTGCGAGCAGTGATAAAGGACGTCCTCCGCGCTGGGCCGCCGTATCCCAACCCGCTGGCTGTTCTGCCGAGCCTCCATCATCTGGTAGACCACGATGACGGCGGACTGTTCATTGAGACTCTGGTCCGTGCTCCGCCCAAGTGGATACTGGAACGGTTCGAACTCGGCAGGTGGCGAGATGCAACCTGGCAGGAAGCATTTGAGCGGCGCTTTCTACCCAGCTGGAAGCGGTACAAGACACCGGAAGACTCGTGGCGTGCGGCCTTCCTCCGTGTCCTTGGGCGCCTGGAGCATCGCTCGGTCGGGTGTTCACATCACGAGTCGTGGACGGTAGGTTCACGAGGGCGTCACTATACCTAACCTTCAGCGGTTCGTGACCCTTCGGCGCAACGGCTCGGCGACGATAAACCGCATCTACACGCGTCCCTTTGATCCTTATGACATCTTCGACGAGCTCAAGTGAGTTGGACGGAGCGCTCTTCGCTAAACTCTACAGACACCAGGCCAACCTGGCAGACTACCCAACGCAGGTCCGCGTGCTGGTGCATCTTCAAGACGTTCGCGTCATCGCCCTCGGTGTCCTCTCCGACCGCCCCAGCTTCTTCGTCAACCCGAACGCGCACCTCGCGCTACATCCGCCGCTCCTTCGGCACATGACACTCACACATGAGCACCGTGGGGCCAAGCCCCGCCCTGTATCGCTACAGCCAGTGCAAGAGGAGGCCCCTCCTCCTGCTGAACCTGGCCCAGCTGAAGTCATTGCAGAGCAGTCAGAGCAGCCAGCAGATAACACTCTCACTCGCACCCTGTCGTCGACGAGCTCCACACGGTCTGGCTCATTTCGCTCAACATCGCCTATAGCCTCAATGTTTGGCGCGCTAAGGCTTCGCCGCCAATCGTCAGGTGACAACGTGGGCGAAGGCAGCGCTACAGCGGGGGAAGGAGGACGCCGACGGTCGTGGTCGTTCAGCCGCCCACGGACCAACTCTGCGTCTTCCCCAGGTCCCCCGGTTCCCATTCCGCTGACGGTCGCACCTGTTTTACCCTCATTGGCTCCACCCCCCACACCCGTCTCTCCATTCTCGCCCATCACACCGCCGATTCCGCTCATGCCCACGCTCACCGAGGAGCAATCCGCTTCCCGTCTTTCTTCTCCTCCAGCTTCCCCGCCGAAGCGAACGCGCTACCGCATGCCATACGCACCCGTCACGCGTCCAACGCCAGCGTACACCCACTCGCTGTACCCAAACTTTACGCCCTACGAAGGCGTCACCCTCGCGCCAGATGCGGACCACACTGGGGGAACCATACCACCTTTCAGCCCACCAGGCGCGCCTGTCCTCTGCGCCCGCGACTTTCGTGGAGACTACTTCGAGATGGAAGAGAACAGCGAGCCGACTGTTAGGTCCTCCAACGACGAGCACTGGGGAGCGGACGGCATGCGCCTGACCGAGTGGGACGCCGAGTTGTCCATGCGCCGCCGCTGGGTCGGCCCGATGATGTAAGTCGCGTGATAACTCATTCCTGACCTGCAGCATCTTAGCACAACTCTTCCCAGCTACTCGCGCCGAGGCCGTACCCGCTGGTGCACCTCGTGACTCTGCAGTAGAGGGACCCGAGCCTGACCTCGGGCCGCGGGGAACATACGCCTCGCTGGGGTGGGAGGACGTTGACGCCCTGTTGCCCTGGGTGGATATCCGGGGCTCGGGGGGGCTCGACAACATGCCTCGCCGGAATGGGCTGGGCTTCGAGCCAGGCCAGGAGTTGTAGGCCGTAGCAATCCCATCTGCATGAGGACTGACGAGTTATGAAGTAACGAGAAATAGCTCCCGAGCGGAACTAGCGGGTGTACGGGCCGCGGAGACCGGCTATCGCCATCACGTGCGGGAATGATGATGCATCTGGAGTGTGGGGTACCAGGGTTAGCAGAACCCGATTACGCCTCCGTTGCCTCCACTTGCGGAATACAACGACAGTTGCCACTCTGTTGCCACCCGCAGTGGTGGGTAGGTTGTTGATCGTGGGAGAGCTGCGCTTGAGCAGGTGCAGATACAGTATACAGATACGGTAGTGCATAGCCCACTCTGGCTACTCTGTCGCTTCGGACCGAGGCGACGAGACGGAGCTTATAATAATATACAGCTCATTGCATGTAGATGCAGGATGGAGAGCAGTGCACAGTCTCTTGGTCAGTGATCCCGGGTCTTGGCTTGCTCCTCCTCATCATCTCCCTCCTCTGCTGAGCATATCTACTGTTATCACTTGCTTCCTCGTCATCATCATCATCGATCATCCCGTACTGTCCATTGCATAGCACTCCTGTCCCCAACTGATCACTCGGCACGAACACCCCGTATCTCGGTATCGCCGCCGTCGTCATCGCTGCACTGTTGCCACCCCCCTGTCGCTTCACCTCACCACCTCCGTCTGGCCACAGCCCGTTACCGACCTCGGTGCGGAGGTGCATACACTAAGCTCGGCGGCAGCGAGCAAGCTCTGCGCTCCGAGCAATCTGAGCCTATATCACCCATCGTCTACCCCACACCTCTCCTACCCTGACATTGTTCCCACCCGCCCCGGCCTCCCCCTCCTCCGACCCCTCCCACCCGATACCACCCGCACACGATGGGCCGCGCGTTCCGCATCTACCTCGCCGGCGAGACGGTGTTCTCCTGCCGGCAATGCGGGAACCATCTCGCTGTCGGCGAGAGCGTCTTGTCTAATGTGAGTGAGCAGCGTGGGGAGCGAGGGCATCACTGTTCCTCCGTGGCTCTGTCGCTCCGCTGGTTGCCCCTAAGCGAGAGCAATGGGAACTCACAGACTCCTGCGCCCCACCGATTGGTGATCACCATTCTGGAAGCGGTAGTGGATCCGCATCCCCCTGTCCTGGAGCTGACGGACAGAACTTTCACGGTCAACACGGCAAAGCGTATCTCGTCCACTATGTGTGAGTGCAGCTCTGAAGCAGGAAGCAGCGCCGTCGGTACAATGAGTATCAGCTGGCTCGTCCGGCTGGCCGACCAGCCCCTGCTCGGGCCAGCCGTAGTTCCTTCCCTCGACGCCTCGGGCGTCGCTCGTGGCGCACCATCGCACATGACGTATCACTGACCGCAGCGTCAACATCTACACGTCCCCCGAGGCCGAGGACCGCGACATGCTCACGGGGAAACATACCGTGCGCGACGTGTTCTGCCGTGTGTGCCGCACCAACCTCGGGTGGAAGTATGTGAGTGCCTTGTGTGGAACCATCGTGTGTGCGAGAGCTCGGGGTAGTGTCGGAGCGCCAGCGAAAGGGGTTATTGCTTCTTAGCTCCACGAGTCTCGGCCTGCCAACACACCTTTGCGATGCGTCTAGCTATCTGGTGCTGCTCGCACCGAGCACCTCGCGCCGAGAACCTTCGGGGATCATGACCTATTGACCTATTCGAGCCATCCTCCTCTCCCTTTGTCTGGGCACACGCTTACACGCAGGACTTTGCATACGAGCAGACGGAAAAGTACAAGGAGGGCAAGTTTATCCTCGAGCGCGAGATGATCACCGAGCGGCCAGAGATGAAGCGAGATCTCGAGCGGCCACGTATCGAGGTGCGCACAGAAGCACCGTCGACGGCCGCCACAGCCGCAGCGAGGGGTTAGGGAGCAGCGACGGCGCGATCACTGCTCCGACTCGGCTTCAATTAAGTCTAGCTGCACCAGTGGTCGTGTGCGTCGTCAGCGTGGTAGACCGCATCCAGGAGCCGAGGTCGACGCTCGCACCTTCGATTCGCAATCCTACGGTCTTATCACACACCTATCATCACCCAGCATCCCGAGGAGGCTCCCCGACGGTTACTCTGAGCGACACCCTTCTCCACACCATCTCACCATTCATCGAGCTCGATCTGAGGAGCGTCCATACCATTTATCACCCCCAGCTGCAATGCCCCATCTTCACTCCTCACCACTGGCTCCTCACATGGTGCCAGTCGCTCGATGCGACATCGATTCCGTCTGCTCATTTTTTGACCCGCGTCACATTTTTCTCTGTTGTGTACTACTTTGGTTGTCATGTCATCTCTTCGTCCTACACTGTGGCAGCTGTCTTCGAGGCGGGTTGAGGTGGGGAGGACGAAGGGAGTGAGTGTGGCTCGAGCTGCATCAGCTTGAGCGTTTACTGATATGGGCTGAAGGGCGTTGTTGTTTGTATCTTCCCTCGTCTACATGTGCCTTCCTCCGCCTTCCTCGTCTTCCTCACCCGTCCTCATCGTTTGGGATCACCTTCCTTCTCCTTCTCCCACTCCGCCATTCATGCACTCGCCATCACCGTCGCCGCCAACACCACACAATGCCACCTCGGCGCCCCGCCCGCCCGCGACCCCGGCACACTACAACAGCCACAGTCACCCCGACCCCGACCCCAACCCCCTCGCCCACCCCCTCAGAAAACGAAGAGAACCAACCCCCACGCCCCTGGGCGTCCCGCCGCGGCTTGGGCAAATGGGACCGCGCCGCGATCGCCTACCACCTCGCGGCCGAGGAGGCCGGTACGCCCCTGATAGTGTGGACAGGCACACGGTGGCGGTATCGGCGCTCCAACTTCCGCGCCTCGGCAATAGCAGCCACGAGCGACGAGGACATTGACGACTGCCTCTTCCTCCTGCACATGGGCACGCTGGCCAAGCTGCACTCTCTCCCCGTGCTCGACTGGATGCCTCCCCACCCGCTGCGTGCCGCGCTCCGTATCCGCGTGCGCGGCACCAAGGCGGAGACGGCCTGCACTGCGTGTCTCCGCGCGGGGCACAAGGCCGGTAGCGCAGACCACCACCGCCAGCTACGCTCTGGCCGCTCGACCACTTCGGGAGAGTTCCGCACGGGGTGCTACTACCTCCCCGGCGCCGGCGGGCGGTGCTCGGGCTGCGCGCACCGGCAGGCAGTGAGCGCGAGCTGCACGCACGCATTCACGCCGTACAACGCCACGCTGGCGACGACGCTCGCCGCCGACGTCGCGCACCTCCGCCGCGTGTGGGAGGACCTGCGCGAGGAGATCGAGGAGGCGTGCGATAACATTGACGCCATGCAGGAGGAGTGGAATGGCGCCTCGGCGGCCGTCGACCGGCTGGAGAAGTATCGCGATCGCATGGAGGAGGCGGTCGGGCGTATCGGGGGCGTGTTTCCGTCTGGGCGGTTTCAGGACATGGGCGAGTGAGTGCAATGCATGTCAGACACCAGAGAGTGTGAGTACGTGAGTGTCGTCTGCCTGCATGTGAACATCTCTGACAAGGCAGATGAGTACTGCGAATAACTGCGATAATACGTATCGAACAATCAGCTGTATCAAACACTGCAAGCGATATGCAACGACAATGTCCGATGGAACGCGGCCCGGTCCGATGGAAGCCACTCCATCTGTATTCCGTCGAATGATGGTTGTTTCGCCGTCAACCTGACCCAGCGGAACGCTTCGAGTACAGCTCTGTCGCTCTTGCACTTGGCGGCTCTACACCGCGGACTGCGTGCGGTACCCCAACAAGCACAGACCCAGCCCCTACCCCGCAATTCCCGCAGGACGAGGAGCATGAACAAAAAGCACTGACACTTTAGCTTCGCGTGGTCGTTCCTATTGTTTGGTCAGCCGTGAATGGCAGCGATTACATCGGATGGCGCATGTGGCGGTGTGCATTTGCTGCATTGCTGCATTTGCTGTGACGTGGCGACAGGGTGCCAGCTCAGCACGGCGCTGGCGCGCTGGATCGGGCTCTGTGGCGTGGGCGGTGTAAGTCTTTTGGGCGATTCTGGTGGAGCTACACTGGTGTGCGCTCGTGCATACACTTCACCTGCAACGTGGATCTGGAGGCGATAGAGTAAGCTCAAAGATGATGCGTAGATGAATGCAGGACAGCACGGGGACGCGGCAAGGGAGCTGACTGATGCATTGCTGGCGGCGTGGACGGCGTACTAGCCGGTGGAGGTGTTCGAGATTTCCGGCCAAGCCCGGCGGTGGTGGCTCGTAGGCGATCGTGGATCCTGCGACTCCTGGCTGGGTCGGGGTCTCGGTGCCTCGGTGAGCCGTGAACCTGTGTCAGCATCATGTCATCGCTACCTCCGCATGGCTGGATCACAATTATACCATTGACACGACCGCATTGCATCTTGGTCTCCATTACTCTCTCTCTCTCACTGTTTCTTACGCTCCGACAACACTCCGACAACTACATTGCTGCCTGCGGGCGCTCTCACTCGCGTCGATAAACACACATTCATTAGAAACACGCATACACAATTCACTAGAGCCAACAACAAAGTTTCCACTCTTTCCACTGGAGCACCACCACCATGGTCGCATTCAACGACATCCTCACGCTCCCCATCCTCGCGCTGTCGGCGGCCGCGGGCTTCTTAGACCCCTCGCGGCCGGACAGCAAAGTCGCCAGAAACGTGCTCGAGGGCAAGGCCGAGGGCTACTGCAGTGTAAGTTTGTGGAGCTGACCAACACCTTCCGCCATGCTGACTGGCAGCCATCGGGCCCCATCGAGTCCACAAACTGCGCATACGAGACCATCGAGACGGTCAACAAGGAGCTGTTCCCGGCCCTGCACGGCCTCGTGAGCCAGCCGTTCTTCAAGTACTACAAGGTCGACCTCTACCGCGAGTGCCCGTTCTGGCAGGAGAACGGCTTCTGCATGAACCGCGCCTGCGGCATCGAGGACACGGACGAGGTGAGTGGAGTCTGGCGGGATAGGGAGGGACTGGGAGGGCAGCCAGGATAGCCGGGTCAGCATGACATCTGTTGCCGGGCCGCTCTTGCTGTCCGTGCACTCATCTGCCGGCCAGCTAGTGCCAGATATCCCTCCCGTACCCCACAAGGACGCACCGCTCACACTCAGTCCGAGATCCCCGAGAAGTGGCGCACAAAGGCGCTGAGCGAGATCCGCACGTCGTCGGCGGACGAGGGCATCTCGAGCTGTTACTTCCGCGACGACGACTTTTGTCACATTGAGGACGACGCGACCCCGGATGGCAGCTACATTGACTTGACCATCAACCCGGAGCGGTTCACGGGATACGCGGGCGACAGCGCGCAGCAGGTCTGGCGGGCAATCTACCAGGAGAACTGCTTTGGCCTGTCCGAGGCGTCGTTCGCCAAGCCGGGAAGTGTAGCTCGCGCACCGCCGTCGGCGGGCAACGGCCTCTCGCGGGCCGGTGGCTTCTCTGCGGCTGGCCGCAACGCGTTCGGCAACCAGCGCGACAGCCACCTCTGCGAGGAGACCAAGCTCTACTACCGTGTCATCTCTGGCCTTCACGCGTCCATCTCCATCCACATCTGCGCCGACTACCTCGACCAGAAGACTGGCGAGTGGGCACCCAACCTGTCCTGCTTTGTCAACCGCGTCGCGACCTTCCCCGAGCGTCTGTCGAATGTCTACTTTAACGCCGTTCTCATGCTCCGCGCTGTTGCCCGCGCCGCACCGTACCTCCGCGCATACGATATCGACATTGGCCCGCGCTCGCCTGGCGCATCGTGCCCCTCATCCGTCCGCGCTGCCGACAAGCAGACGCACGAGATGTTTGAAAACGTCCTCTCCATCGCGGAGCGCAGCGACATTGCGCACGGCTTTGACGAGTCCGAGTTCTTCACCGGCAAGGACGCGCCCGTGCTCATGGAGGAGTTCAAGACGCACTTCCGCAACGTCTCGCGCATCATGGACTGCGTGGGCTGCGACAAGTGCCGTCTCTGGGGCAAGCTGCAGGTGACTGGCATCGGAACCGCGCTCAAGATCCTGTTCGCGCTCGACGAGGCCGACCTCGATCCCAAGGTCAACCCCGACCTGCTGCAGCGCTCCGAGGTGGTCGCGCTCTTCAACGCGCTGCACCGCCTCAGCGAGTCCCTCTCGGCCGTCGACGACTTTAGGAAGATGTACGCGCGCACGCAGGCCGAGGAGGCCGCCGCCGCGAGCGCGCGCGTAGAGGACAAGCGCGCAAAGCTCCGCGAGCGCGAGGCCGAGCGCAAAGCCCTCGAGCACAAGGGCGAAATGTCCTGGTCCGCATTCGTCGCCGGCGTCATCTCTGTCCTCGAGGCCGTCCGCCGCAGCTGTAAAGGCTGCGTCGAGATGTGTGTGCGCACCGCGCGCGGCCTGCTCGGCGCCCCCGCCGGCAAGCCCGAGTTGTAGTTTTGTAAAACATAGAGTAGTTTCATGGTATGGCATATTCTCATCTCAAGTGTGGCGGTAGTCGGCGATGTCAGAGGCCTCGAGCGGAGTCCCAGGCGGCAGCCCAGTAATCGCCGCGCGCGACCCACTATCGACTGCACCCCAGATTACTAAGAGGCACAGCCTCAAAGAAGCAGCAGTCTTGGCAGATGCCCACATGACGGAGCTCAGGAAGCTTCCCTGGAAAGTGTCCATCTCCAGCTGTCTCCGCCTCAGCTCCGTTGCCGACGCCGCGGATGTGCGCTGAAGTGAGGCAGTCACATGTTGTCTTCACTCGGCTCTCCGCCATGACTTCCGACGTCCTGATATAGGATATAAACAGAGGCGTAGTACAATGTATCTGTCACCCATTCATAATGTACTTCACGACACTGTACTTCACGACACTCATTGCGCTGGCAGTATCTGCGACTAGCTCTGGCATAGCGTCCTCTCTGAGCCCCTCCGCCACCGCCGGCAGCTCGGAGCAGGCAAAGCACGCCCGGCTCGCGAGCTACGCCCAAGGCTCGACCTTCGAGCACCCCAAGGCGGGCGACCCCACCGGCCACGTCTTCGCATCCTGGACGCCCGTGCAGGACCGCACGCAGCTCGAGATGGTGTACCTCGGCGCCAACGTGGGGACCGCGACTAGTGCTTGTGGGTGCTACTTTGGCGGGGCTGACGGCAGTGGACGCGGGGGTGGGGGAGTACAATTTCACCGGCAAGCCAGGAGCCGCTGGCGGCAACGCCACGGGGTTCTACCTCGTGCTCGCCACCGCGACCGGGTGCAGCTCGCTCGAGCACTGTGAGGGACACTTTTACGGGGCTGATGGCAGGCATCTATGCGGTCTTGGACGTGTTCACGTATGCCGACGGGGCGCTGAGCACTACGCCGACGCCGCCCGTCTCGAATGAGACTGCGGGACAAGCCGCGTACGAGGCACTCAAGGCCAACTCGTCCCTGGAGATCAAGTACCCCAAGACGGGCGATTACTGTGCGCTTAGCAGCTAGCGGCGCTGACAGCAGGGGTGGCGGGCACGACGAACGGTATCGAGCTCGGAGAGCACGCCAACGCCACGCGGTATGACCTGTACAGTGTGGGAAACTACCATCTGGCGCTGGAGTCCGTCGACGTCGAGAAGGGTGGGTTGGGGGTTCAGACTCGGCTTGGCTGACGGCAGGGAACAGCACCGCAAATGTATCTTTTGCCCTACCCAGCAAGTATGTCCTCCCCTCGGCGTTGCTGACCCCAGACCCACGGTCGTGGCGGGCTACCTCGCCTCCGGCGCGGCGTTCTACGTCGCGGTCTCCAAGTGTGCCAACGACACCTGCCGTGAGTTGTTCAGTGGGGTGGTTCTGATAGCAGATGCGCCTGACGTTGTCGGCGTCACGGACCTCTTTGAGATCAAGGGTGTGGGCACTACGCCCCAGCGCGTGTTCGCGGACCCGTCTGGCGCGACGAGCGCGGCTGGTCGGGTGGGCGTGTCGGTTGCTGTCGTGGTCATCTCACTCGCTCTCTGTATTTTCTGAGCTCCGGCTTGATCTGATGAGTTTTCGACACTACGCACAGACGACATCAGTAGTTCAGCACTGTGATATGGTGTTACCACGCAGATGTCACGGATGTAAGCTGTGGAATCGCACAAAGACTGCCACACTCTGCCCTTCACATTTGCCTGTACCTGCTGTCCACTCCACTCGTCTCGCACAACTTAGATCTTTATACATTGGTGCCTGCAGCACCTCACATCTCCCCTACTGCCATATTTACGACGTCTTCTTGGCGAGCTCGACACGGCCGTTCTTGAGCCAGTTCTCCTTGTCGCGGATCTTGAGCTCGGTAAGCCAGGCCTTGAAGTTCTTGTCCGTGCCGAGCAGGCCGTCGAGGAGGCCCGCGGGGCCATAGTTCTCCGTGTACGCGTAGTGGTGCCAGTCGTGCTGGAGTGCGTTGAACAGGCCGGGGATGTTGTAGTCGCTGTGCGTGCAGAGCGTGCCGACCTGGAGCGACGCGAAGAACATCATCGACACGCACCAGTGGGCGTCCACGAGGTAGAACGGGATGATGATGGGGAGGAGGTTAGACTGAGTGTTAGTAAGAGCGGTAAAGTGGGTACTCACGAAGAGGTGCTCCGGCATGGTGCAGTACGTGCTCGCGAGCGCGACGGGGGCGGTGAACGTGTGGTGGAGCTTGTGCACCTTGGCGTACAGCGCCTTGGCGTGGCAGATGCGGTGGACGACGTAGAAGCCGACCTCCTCAAAGAGCATGCAGAGCCAGTAGTGGCCGAACACGGTCCAGCCGGACGGGAGGGGCAGCGTCGTGCGCAGCGGGTACATGTACGCGAACAGGAAGGTGAGGGGCACATTGACGAAGAGCAGGTTGCGGCCGGCGATGCGCATGACCTCGCGGTACTGCGCCCACGTGAGGCGCACGTCCGGCTGCAGCTTGTACTTTGCGACCAGGCTGTGCAGCGTGTCGTTCATGTCAAACGCCATGAAGATGAAGCCGACCGCCCAGTACGAGCCCGTCGTGATCGCCAGCGTCCAGTACGTGTTGATCTGCCATGGCGTGTAGTTTGCGTTCAGCCACGTGTAGAACGAGACCGCCGCCGCCGTCTTGTTGAACAGGATCGTCACGCCAACGAAGAAGACGATCGGGAGCAGCGGCAGCAGCCCGTCGTTGAGACGCGTATACGGCGACACGGCCCATTTGTGGTTTTCTGTGTGTTAGCTTGGGCAGGGAGTGGCTAGTTGGGAGCCTGGGAGGCGATCTCGGGAGGACCAGCCGCCGCCGCGGTGGATAAACGCCGCGGCTATCGGCTGCGCACAGAGGTTTGTCGCGAGATGTCAAGCAAATGCGCCTCGCTGCGCTCGCCAGCATGGCTCGGCTGGCCATTGCCGCGTTTGGCTTGCGCTCAAACTCGCTCATCGACGCCACCAGTCCGTGCGGCGACGGGGGCGTATCCCCCGTCCCCTCCATCCGAAATCCGAATGACGAGTGTTGCTGCTCGATACTCACTGCCCGCGTAGCGCTGGCCATTGACGCCGTTGCCGGCCACGCTGGTTCCGCCGAGCATTGCTGATCCTGGAGTGAAGAGCTTGAGGAAAGTGTGCTTGTTCGCCCTGTGGGAGAGTTATCCTTGGTTTCGTTCGTATCGTTCTCGCCGTAGCTCGTCGGCGGCGTGTGGAATGCAGAGTGGACAAACGAGAACAAGGTTGTTGACCCGAGGATGGCTTTATAAAGCAGCGTTAAGCGGCAAAACACCGGCCCAGCAGTAAGCTAAAAGGGATTTTCGATCAGGAATATGACGAGCAACCACATGACGCAGTGGCAATTTACCCGTCCACGAGCAATCCATTCCAGTCCACTGCAACATCTGCGAACCGAGTTGGCGGCGTACGCGTAAAGAGCTAGTGCATAATTCTCCAACACGGCAGATTGCGGTCTGCATCTGTGCTGTGACACCTGCCCGAGCACAGTAGCGCCGTCCCCGTCCCCGAGGCTAGGCAATTCGGCCTTGGCCTTGTACATGAGCTTGTTCCGGTTCCTTCGGGAGTGCCGAGCCGGTTCCTAGCCAGTGAGGAGCGGCGTATTAGTGAAAATTCACCGGGGTGTCATGCTCGTGCGGGGCGGGGGGCGGGGTGTGCGGGGTGTCGTCCGAGCACTGTGCATGCCGGCGATGATCTGTCACGGGCGGGGTGGTCGGCGTCAGTCTCTGTTGGAGGTCTGGAAGTATCCGCGTCAGACTGACTCACAGATAGCTCACGGCCAACTGTCGTCCACGCGGCTTCCTCGCTTCCATGACCATTCTTCCACCGCCAGGATACATGGGATACATGTGCGCAGATCTAGCGGAGCGCGCCGCCGGTGGTGGTGGACAGCGCCGCCAAGCACTATACTATGTATCGTCGGGTACTACGGCTCGTCAACAGTGTTGCTACGAATATCCATCTACAGGGCACAACGGGCAGCGAGGACCGCGCGAGCGCCGGCATGCGGGATTCGGTGTGAGCGATTATCGCGAGGACGAGGATGAGCACCTGTCCGCGTCCATGTCCATGTCCTCAATTGACGGGCGCCTCAGGTACCCGTCCGGCGGCGCCCGTCCTGCTGACCATGCGCAGCACACGGCATCCACATGTTCCTTCCCAGGTCCTAGATTCTGTCGCACAAACACTCATTGTTCAGGCCATTGTCTGAGTCATGGTGGCGCCGCCGGCTAGTGGTCTGGGCTCCGAGAAGCGTACGTCTTGTATGGTGCAACGGATCTTGCCCTGTGGCTGTGGTGTGGCGGCGTGTTTCCTGTAAGGGCCGACCACGTAGCGAACGGTATCGAGCAGTCTGGAGACCTTTTAAAAGCACACTGTGGACGCGAAAAGACTTGTGCTCATCAGTAGGAGCTCGCTGCGCAACTGGGAGCATTAGACGCAATCTGCCTACCACAGATGACGGCCATAAGTGTCGTTTTGTTATAATCAGTTGCCCGTTTTTGTCCCTGCAACGCAATGGTGGTCCACATCCATGCCGCCTGGTGTGGCCGCTGGTGAGAACTGCTGCGGCGTCAACCAGCCTCCGCCCATCAGACCAGACGTCGCCGTCGGAACGGCATGTGGCAGTGCAGACCATGCACTCCACGCAGGCCTGTCGCGCGGTTTCCCACTACCTGCTCGTCTGCTTTAACGCTCCTTGGGCCATCTCAGCCATGGCACAAATGAGACAACTACCGCTAGCGCCGAGATTGCGACAAACTTCTGTCTGCTTTGCTGGCACGGAGGAGACGTATATGAATGCTCTGCGCTCTGCATGCTTTCTCGACACGCAGGATGAGGCCGCCCTCGCAGTTCGTCGCTGTCCGGTCGCCGTTGCGGCACGAGCGCAGCTTTAGCGACAGCACGTGTGCGAGCGCGCTCGCTGCGAGCAGCGTTACGGTCGGGAGTACCGCCAGCACCACCGTCGGCGGCATCAGCACCAGCACCAGCTCAAACAGGACCGTCAGCGCCAGCACGACCAGCTCGACCAGCACCGCCAGCTCGTGTGACCAGAAAGCTGTCAGAGACAACAATGACGGCCCGGAACTCATCTACTGCACGGTCGGGACGTACATCCTCCTCCCGCACACTTGGGGCGCACGAGTCCACTTCATGTCTTTCAAGTGGACGAACAACCTAGGCCACCCGCGGAGTGTACGTCCACCACCCTTGCGTGGCTGACATCCCAGGTCACGCGCCAGCAGGTCATCACCGCGTTCCAAGTGGTAAAGGAGCAGCACGTCCGCGTGCAGGCAGCCTACGACGCGTTCGGGTGGTGGTTCCTCCGGAACACGGACGACGCGCGGGCGGTACGCGCCGTGCGTGCCGAGCTGCGGGAGCGGCTGCGGGGACTGTACTGGACAGTCGGTGAGTGAAACACGCCAATATAGCTAATGGCAGCAACGATGCAGCGGCAGCTGGACTTTCTCGCCCGCTGCGAGCGCCGCGGGCAGCTACCCCGCGAGTGGGAGTGGACGCCGCCGGACCTCACGCAGGAGCTGTTCCCTATCACTGCTGCTCCGGGGGAGATACCCTCGCGTCTGGGGAAGCTGAAGGGGTTCGGGGGTGCAGTATCTGCTTCTCTTGTCCGGACAGCCGCAGGAGGCAAAGCGGCAAGGTCTTTCAGAATGAAATCGTCGTCGACCTCCATAACGGACTTCACCTTCCGTGTCGCCGAGTATGTGAACCGTCATGGTGAGCCGCCTATCGACGAGCGCACGGCGGAGCTCGCGCTCATGGCGCTTGAGCTCGCGAGGGAGCTAAGGGGTACGGTGTAAGCGCAGAAGAGTGCCACGAGGTCGAGCACTGTAGCATAATCGTTGATAGTAGCATAATTGTTGAGAGTTAGTGTGATCGACAAGACATGTGACAGTTGTCAAGCCGTTATCAGTCCTCGGCCTATTCCCAATCCCTACAGCTGTCAGCTTATCAGAGTTGAGCTTGGCATTGGCGCAGTGGAGCTCCTGACAAATACCAGCGTTGCGATGCCGATAGTTGCCACTGAGCATCTGGAATGAACATCTGCCGGCACGATTGCGAACCCGACGATTGGGAGGTCATCAGTGGTGACGTGTTTCGCCACCCCGGTCACGACTTTCAAGGTTTGGGCGATTCGGAAGAGATGGCGCTCCATGCCACGGAGTCAGACGTATCAGTGAGCAGTCAGCTGGCCGTCTGTACCGATGTACCTGGCATCGACGCTCGCTTGACGCCGATGGCACGCTCGATGGCGATGTTGAGCAGAACCAAGTTCGCCACAGCGAGCGGAGCCGATTCTTGCTTGATCAGTGGCGACGCACCACAGATCCAGGGCCACCCAATTACGCCGCAACGCCAGCAGCCGACAGCTGCAGTTTTGCCGTAAACCCAACCCGCTTCGTTAGCCTAGCCGTTACGAGGCTTTCAAGTCGATGCAGATGGACCAAATCTGCAGAGCGTGAGATGAAAGAGACAGAAAAGATGTTTTCGAAGATCGAGTCAATCACAAAATCACCACGATGGACAGGAGGCTGAATACCTCCTGCCACTGGGTACCCAATATACTTAGATATGCAACTGAGAAAACATCGTCTCTTTTGGCTGCGCGTGTGCGTGCATGCGCGTAGTGCGGGATGCGCGAAGAAGGCGTGTATATGCATCGATTGGCGGCGCGGTGACCGGATATGAGCCACACCGAAGTCACTAGAGCAATAACCTAGTTCCCAGTGGCTCCGAGGCTCGAAGAGCCACGCCGCTGCCTTGTGGACCTCAAACGCCTACAGCTGACCTGCGCTGAGTGAGGCGTTGCTCACGTGTCTGGTATCTGCATACTAATCTCCGTAAGGAAGTTGCCGCCGAGGGCCAACAACTGCGGTTCACATCATGTAGGAGGGATGACAGAGATGAGCCATGTGGCACAGCCATCAAGCATCCCAAATATCCACTGGAGCAGCACTCGTCTCTCAACAACGCCTTGCCCGGCACGTTACCGTGTGCACCGTTAGTTCCTGTCATGCCGTGGCTTTACGCAAGGACGGCCTCACTAGTCCTTGTCGACGAAACGGGCAAGGTCGATTTCAGTGATGAGCCCAACATTTTCCATGCAACGATCTCTGATCACATTGTGCGGTTAACAAGTGTCCTATTCTTCTGAGGAATCGTTTTGGTCAGGAAGGCGAATGTATCCCGGCCTCGGCTCTACCAGACGGCAGTCATCACAAGTGCTCTCCGAGAACAGCTTCTGCCATCGCGTGTGAATGTCTTGACAGAAGAAGACGACAGCTCATGTCCACATGGTTGAACCCTCGCACTGCAGCCAGTTCAATGACTGTGGCCCATTGACAGGAACAAGGAACGCAGCACTAGCAAGGTCAGGCGACTCGCTGGGCCTGCCCACATTGCTCTCGTATCTCAGCACACCGTCCTCACATGCGGCCTTGCGCTCGCGTGTCCCAAGAGATCTGTTAGCAAAGCGGTGAGCGCGGCTTGCATCTGCGTTTCAGCGCTTTGCGTCTGCTCGCTCGTCGGCAGACTGATAAGATAGACACTGGCTTCTCGTGACGATTAACCCAAGGCCTATCAGACATTCGCAACCAAACCGTGTTGAAACTCGTGTATCGCCTTTATCTGAGGAAGCTCTTTTTGGCGGTGCAGTGAGTGACATGCATGTGCATGCGTGCGCACTGCTGTTTTGAATGCATGCACGGATGCATGCACGGATGTGCAGCTGTCGCGGAGGATGCTTCACACAACCACAGCTAGCTCATACGTAATGAGCCAGCCAGGGTTTCATGTCGGCGACTTCAGCGTTTCATTTCAGCAACGTTTCGGGATGACGCCGAGCACGTCCACGTCGCGTTGATCTTCACAACTCTCTTTTCAGCATCATCAACTCTCTCCACAACACAACCGCCGTTCCACACAATGCCACCCGAGCGCGCCGATAACACTGGTCACGAGCCCGACGCCGACGCTCTCGCTCGTGCCCTCCACATCGAGCCCGTGCTCCTCGACCACACGGCAGTTCCTCACATCATCCAGCTCGTCCTCAAGTACGCGTCCGTCCCCGCTCTCATCGCCTTCCGAGCGACCAGCAGGCAGTACCGCGACAGCGCAGACGCGGTGCTCTTCAAGCATGTCCTGATCGACAACGCGAGCGTCGAGGTCGGCGGATTCCAGGCGCGCTCGCCGATACCACCGTATGAGCGGCTGCCGCTTCTCGGCTGGGAGGCGTGGCTGGAAAGCACGCGCCAGGGGAAGAAGGACACCGAGAGCGTCGATGACGCAGAGGGCGAGAACGCAAACGCGGCCGACGCCCCGTCTGCTCGCTCCGCGGCCCCAAAACCCAAGCTCGCGCACACCCGTATCGTCGAGCTATACAGTTATCAGCAGAGCATCAGCCAACGGCTTCCGCCCATGTTTCCTTCCTTGGAGGTGGTAATCCGGCGAGAGGAGCACAAGGATCTTGCAAATTACCCCCAGGACCCCGACGAGGGATACTCCCGCCCCGTTGAACGCGCGGGGTTCGATGCGCCGCTGGTCCTCTCCGCCCACGTCGTCGAGTCCCGCCCCATGTTCCGGGACGACGCGTTTGAGTGGAACGACAGCGTGAAGCGGCTCGTGGTGCACTACCAGTTTGACAAAAGCATGTCCGAAAGATGGGGGTTCCCAACTCGCGATCCTAGCAGCCTGGAGCGCATGGAGGTAGTGTACTGGCCGCATCTGGATCCCGACGGGCGCTGGGAGCCGGCCTCGCGCTGGGACACAGGATCTGACCTTCGCGTGCTGTTTGCCGTCAATCGCCTGCTGCAGGAGCACATGGAGAGCCGCTTTGTGGTCGAACTCGTCGGCATTGACGCCATGCCCCCCGAGGCTTTCGGCAAACTGCCAGAGCTGGAGGGCGCCAACGATGTGGTGTCCCGAGTGAGGGCGGAGATGCGACGACTCATGCGGGCGCTTCTCGAGAAGCGGCAGATGCTCACCGAGGAGCTGCTCGAGCAGATCATGGCGCGGGTCGAGTTTACGCCGCTAGCCGAATGGAGACAGCGGGTGGGCAAGGACGCCATTGAGGCAGATGCCGGCCTGCTGGGCCTGGAGGATGTCTCGTACGATTCGTAGTGATGTAGTTGTGTCTGACTGACTCTCTGGAGCGCTGACATTGGAGCGCCCGATACAGCAGTCATCAAGTGCATCACTTATCTGTCGGTCTGTAAGAATATTGTGGTGCGAGAGATAGGAAGTGAGCCCGTCTCGACGGACGGGGTGCAAGAGATAACGCGGCGGTGGACGGCGGCGCCAGGAGGGCCGTCAGTGGCAGACGAGGCGCAGAAGCATGAGTGAAGCATCTCGGACGCTGCATGGTGGTTGGTACACTGACGAGGACAAGTGGGTTTCAAGCTAGGGCTCCGCGAACAACGCCAGTGGGCTCAAACGGACCACGGTACGTCGGCAGGTGCCGACCAATAAGACGTCTGTGATACGCGAATCGAGCAGGAGTGGGTCGCCGAGTGCACCCTGCAACCCATCTTCTGATTGCATTGCAAGTCAACACTGGAATGCACAATGCAGAGTCACGCTACAGGAGCCTCTCAGCTGACTCTCATGCCCGAGCACGCTGCCATCTCGCCGCCGGGCTGCTTGGACCACCGGCACATGTGAGCGGCTCGAGCCTGGCACGCGCAGCATGGCCAGCGCGGACATCAGGGCTATCGATATCGTCGATATGCTTAGCCTATAGACACGCTATCGATCGGTATCGATAAGTGGGGCTAGTGGTAGAGGGTCTCGATCAGAGTGCTGCTCGAATGAGACTTCCAGCGGGCGAGATTGGAGCGCAGAGCATGACTGGACAAGACTGTTGTGGGCATCGTCGACCCACTACAATACGATCAGACTTCGAGAGCAACGGAGCCTAGACCGCGCTCGGAAGGCCTCGAGCTGCGTCTCTGTCAGCCATGACCAATGAAGGAGGCTCCAATTCACTCGGCCGTGGACGACCAATACCACGACTAGAATAGGACTCGGCGACTCGATACGAGCGTCCCGGCCCAGGACGTGTTTCAATGTTCCACTTAGGGACGAGGGTAAACGCAACATGCCACGGAGTGCCCGAGCGCCGCCGGCGTCGACGATGATACTGGCGAGTTTATCCACGCCCGAGCCTCCAACCGATCTCCAACCTGCCCCCACAGGGCAAACGGCAGGAACAAAAAGGCTTGGCACTGAGCTGAGAATTCCATTTGCTCTTGCTTTGTATTCCTTGGCCCTGGTGCCACACCTACACGTGATAAGCCCCAGGTTTGGCTGGTATCCCCCGTGGAGGCCCGTCTTTGACGTGAAGAATTCAACGACAACGAGCGTTCTTTTCCAATCAGCGCGCCGCGGTAGATCAGCGCAGTCGACGTCCCTCGGCACTGCACCCGTCGTCCAATTGCCGATCGGCCTCGACAAGGGACGCGACTCGCCCAAATCTCGCGAAAGATGGGAGACGTTCGGGTCGCGGCCTTGCGTCGTTGTCCAACGGAAAGGCACGCAGTGATCTCGATACGGAGCTCTGCGGCTCATCCGACAGGAGCCGCCCGACACGCCCACCTGGCAAGATTGTTTCCGGACGGCGGATGCGGCACGACTATCTGCCCAGAGCATTGTTCAGCGCTGCCCACCACGCTCGTGTCCAAGGATGGACCCGTAGAGGGCCTTTGGCGAGTGCCGTGCCGTACCGTTCCGTGCACCGTTCCGTGCCTGCTCAGGGCTGGTAATCAAGCATCCTAAACATGCCTGGTGGCAGTTGGCAACGACCTGAGGATCAGAGGATCAGAGTTGGCTTCATAAGCAGCGGCTGTTGCTCCAGTTGAGCTTCATCCACCACTAACTGACCTCACTCTTTACCATGTCGGACAAAGTCGTCGACGAGAAACACATTACCGGGGGCGTTGTCGAGATCGACCACCGCAACGATGAGGAGCTCGCCGCCACACACGAGGGCGACTTTGGCACCAAGCGCGACCTGACGCCACGTGTGGTGTCCATGATCGCCGTCGCCGGTACGATCGGCACGGGTCTCTTCCTCGGTTCGGGAGCTGCGTTGACGGTGAGCAGGGAGTGTAGATGTGTGCTGATGTCAGCTCGGAGGTCCTGTCGGCGCGTGGTTGGCTTACACCATCATGGGCGTGCTCGTCTGCTGCATGATGTACACGCTCGGCGAAATGTCCTGCTTTGCGCCCAACGTCGGTGGCTTCATCGAGATGGGCACCAAATACGTCGACCCGGCCTTTGGCTTCATGATGGGCATCAACTACATTCTCCAGACGGGTCTCACGTTCCCCACCGAGCTCACCGCCATCTCGATGCTTATCAGCTACTGGGACACGAACTCGAACCACGCCGGCGCGTACATTACGGCCGCCCTGATCCTTACGCTCGCGATGAACGTTGTCGGTGTCAAGTAGTGAGTACCCTTGTTCATTTCCTAGCTGACTTTAGCTACGGCGAGATCGAGTTCTTCTTCGCCTGCGTCAAGATTGCCATGCTCGTTGCGCTCATCCTCTTCGGTCTCATTGCCAACCTCGGCGGTATCCCGCCCGACCACACCTTCATTGGCGGCAAGTACTGGCGCGACGAGCCGTGGAACGACTCGTACCTCGACCTCAAGCCCGTCAGCCTCTCGCGCTTCCTCGGCTTCTGGGCGGTGTTCACCAAGGCCGCGTTCTCGTACCTCGGTATCGAGTCGATCGCCGTTCTCGTGAGTAATAATGACTGAGCGTGGCTGACATCAGGCTGGTGAGGCCCACAACCCCCGTCGCACCATGCGCATGGCCGTCCGCACCGTCTTCTACCGTGTTGTCGGTATCTACGTCATTGCCATCCTCATCATTGGTAAGTTTGTCCGAGATCTTCCTGTGACATCGATGCTAACTCAGTACAGGTCTCACTGTCAGCCAGAAGAGCCCCGACCTCCTGCAGGCGGTCCAGCTCGGCGGCCAGACTGCCGCCTCGTCTCCCTTCGTCGTCATCTGCAAGCAGATGGGTGTCAAGGTCTTCCCCTCGGTTATCAACGCTGTCGTTATCACCTCCGCGCTCTCGTGTGGCAACGAGAATGTCTACGCCTTCTCGCGCACCTTCATGGCTCTCGCCAAGCAGGGCGACATGCCCAAGATCTTCCTCCGCACCGACAAGCGCGGTGTTCCGTTCTACGGTGTCGGCGTCGCCATGCTCTTCGGCCTGCTCGCGTACCTCACCCTCTCCGAGGGCTCCAACCAGGCCTTCACCTGGCTCAACAACCTCTCCGCGCTCTCCGTCCTCGTCACCTGGATCAGCATCTGCATCTGCTTCCTGCGCTTCCGCAAGGCGCTCGCCATCCAGGGCATTGACCGCCACAACCTCATGCTCCGCTCTTGGTTCCAGCCGTACATGAGCTGGGCGTGCATCATCTTCTTCTCGCTCATCCTCTTCTTCAACGGCTTCCCCAACTTTATCCACAAGTTCAACGTCTCAGGATTCGTCGCGTCGTATATCACAATGCCGATTATTTTCCTCGCCTGGGCGGGCTACAAGCTCTTCCGGCGCAGCAAGGTCGTCGACCTCGACGAGATCGACCTCTCGAACGGCCCCGCCGAGGCACTCATCGGCACCCGCTACGACCGCGCCGCCGTGGACGGCTACGGCGCCTACGCCGTCGAGCCAAAGTACGAGTAGACATCTAAAGAACTAAAGGGCAGTAATAAATGGGCTGGGAGTAATTGTAGTGACCAGGGCGATTGTATCAGAACACGAATGCATGATTGGGTTACGTGCCTTGGAGCGACGAGTCGAGCGGCGAATGGAGACGGGACGAGGCGAACGAGATCGGGATCGACTCAAACACCGGCTCACCGCCACAGCGCTCAACGGAACGCCACTACGAGGTACGACAGCCGTCACAAAACTAAGATGGGTCAATGACGTCGTTCCGAAAGTAACCGTTCACAAGAGCACTAGGCTGGATGCGTGCATTGCCGCCCATCTTATATCACGACGACCACCACGGGCAATGCATCTCTCCTTCTACCATCTTAAAATGAGCGAAGAGCCAAAGGAGCACCTCACAGCTGACAGCGGAAAGCAAGGCGGAAAGCAGGGCGATCCGGCGAGAGCGCTGAGCGGAGGATCCCCGACCATCCCAGCCGAGTACGCCTCGCGGCCGCTGTCTACCCGACTATGGCTGCAATCACGCCTCAAGCCGGCGACGCGCAAGCGTCTCGCCAAGGCGGCCAAGGGCAAGAGAAGCCCAACACGGTCGGACTTTATCCAGGCGTGCAAGCTGCGCAAGCTCACGCTGGAGCAGTGCGGGATTGCGCTGCAGATGGCGTCGATCGGGGCCCGGCGGCTGTGGGTGTTCCTGCAACGCCCCGAGCCGGAGAACGGCATTGTCATGGCGCTGGCAGCACAGTACATTGGTATCCTGGGGGCGCAGAGCCTGCTGCCGGCCTCCAAGCTGTGGTCGACGAGCCAGCTGCTCAACCTCGTCGAGGCGAGTCTCGGCGCTGGAGGTGCGGCGCCCTGGCGCGCAGCTGTGACTGCAGGGCTGGTCGTGGTGGCCGCCACTACCATGGAGCAGTGGTCTGATAACCAGGCTAAACGCACAGAGACCCTATTGACTGTGTGTAGTTGATCAGGTGCTCGCTGACACCAGGCACATCTCGAGTATCTCAACGAAACGGAGCTGATCCGCATGAGGCTCGCACAGCCAGTGCGGCCATCGAGAGACCCAGTAGACGAGGCAATGCTGCGCGAGGCGAGCCTCCACTGCGGTCAATGGGTAGTCGTTCTGGACGGCAAGAGGAGGACCGGATCTTATGAGCTGTTATCTCACAAGATCAGCTCTCTCGCGTCCATCTTCAGGAACGTTGTCTCAATCGGCACCCAGCTCGCCATCACCTACGATGCGCTGCGCGGCCCCGACGGGAACGTGACGACCAACCTTCTCGTGTTCCTGCTGTTCACCGCTCCCCTGATATACGACATACTGTATCCTGCAGAGGAATCGCGTCTCAACCGCCGAACACGCCAGGACCGGTTCCAGGAAGCGCAAAAGGTTGAAGAAATGTTCTTCCGTAATCGAGAGCAGGCGCTCCTGCTGCGGCTTGGCGACATCTTTCTGGAGACCTGGAAGCGTTTCAAGGAGCAGGGCATTGCAGAGCAGTACAAGTCTGTCGCGAGTGGCAATAGTATGCGGCCGGCGATCGTCGTGTTCCACACCCTCGTCTGGGTCCTGCTCGCGACAGGCGCAGTGCACACCTCGGGCTCGCTCGCGACGCTTGTCGTGCTCCAGAACGCCGTTATGGGCCTCGCGGCGCAGGTGCACTCGGTCATGCACTCTGCGCGCTATCTCACCCATTCGGTTCTCTTCATGGGCGCGTATCTCGCCATTTGCGACGAGCTGGAGGCGTCCAAGACGCGCACCGACTTGGTCAACTACGAGGACGTGCGGGATCCCTCGGGGTGCATGGCGATCGAGGTCAAGGACGTGTCGATTTCCTATCCGGGGCAGCCACATGCCGCCGTGCAGGGCATCAACTTGAGCATTGCACGCGGGGAGACGCTCGCGATAGTGGGGTTCAACGGGAGCGGCAAGACGACGCTCGTAAAAGCCATCCTCGGGGTGCTGGGCACCACACACGGGAGCATAGAGATCAACGGCATCAGCGTGACGCAGTACGACTGGTCGACGCTGGCATACCGCATCAGCGCCATGTTCCAGGAGTTTGCGCGATTTGGCACCACGCTCGGGCGGGAGGTTGGCTTTGGCAGCGTCGAGCACGTCGATGACGAGGACGCGCTCGCCGCCGCGATTGAGGCGGGCGGCGCCGCCCCAGTCGTTGCTCGCGTGCCCCTCTCCACTGAGGTTGCGACTCTCGACACCGACCAGATGCGGGAGATACACAAGATCAGCCCGGACACAGACGACGACACGGATAACGAGCCGGACACGGACGACGGGGCACAAAAGGAGGAGAAGGAGAAGAAGGACAAGCACCCCTGGGCCCAGGGGACGGCTCTCTCGGGTGGCGAGTGGCAGCGCGTCGCGCTCGCGCGCGCGTTTATGGGTGCCGACCGCGCGGATCTCGTCGTCTTTGACGAGCCGACCGCTGCCCTCGATCCCCGCGCCGAGGCAGAGCTCTTCGACACCCTGCTCAGCCTCTCGAAGCGGGGTGCGCGCAAGTGCACCACCATCTTTATCTCGCACCAGTTTGGGAATGTGCGGCGAGCGGACAAGATTGCGTTCATGGAAAAAGGCGTGAGTAACTTCCTGTGAAATCGCTGACACTGCAGGCTATCGTCGAGTACGGTACGCACGAGGAGCTCATGAGGCTCGACGGCAAGTATGCCGAGCTGTTCGGGCTCCAGGCCAAGGGGTTTGTTTCTCAGGATGAGGCGTGAAATGATTAGCGTTGCTTTGGTACTCCGCCACAAATATCAAAGATGCACACGATTTGACCTCAATCGCGTGAAACGAGCTGACATGCTCTCCATCGCTTCCAAATGCATGCATCGGTCGACGCATCTGCACTGGCACACCTGACACCAGCTCACCACGACTTTATCCCAACTTGCATTTGCCTACCGGTTTAAGCCCCAGGTCCGTGTTGGACCCTGCTGCTGGCAGGTACTGCAGCGAAAAAGCGCAAGTGTGGCGAATCGAAAGCGACGCTTACCAGCAGTGATGATTACATTTATTCTAATTTTCTCCTCGAAGGGCTTGCCCGACTGTGAACATTGTTTGGATCTGAGCTGATACGAAGCGTTTTTGAGCTGATCAAGCTGAGGACCGTTGGCTGGCGTACAGCCGCAGGAATGCTGGTATGCGCTGGTAGCTGGTAGCCGGTCGGCGGTGTCTGGTCGGCGAATATTGAACATGAGCGGCGGGCCACAAGCAGAATGACTCGTCAGTTTGACTCGTCAGTACTTGTAAACCGTGCTGTCACCGATCGACGACGACGGACCGCCTTACATCGTCCCGTCCTATCCAGTCCTATCAGCGGCATCGGTATCTATCGGCTGCATACTGCGGTATCTTATCAAGTCGCCGATCCGCCGCGTAACGGCAAACACTCATGCTGCCTTCCCTCGCCTTCCCTCGCGCCGATCCATCCCAGCACACACTCTTCCCTCCCCAGACCAAACGCAGGCAAACGGCTTTGCCCAGGGGATACCATCTCCTCTCTTTGCGCGACGATCGCAGCACAAAGCCGGCTTTCAAGGATGATAAAACCTTTTAACAGTGAACTATAGATGACTCACCATCAAGTGGATTTAGGTTGAGAAAGCATTTTTTAAATAATTATAAATTACTTTTTTGTTGGGCGCTGCGTGCGGGCTGCATGCATGGTATGCCTGCCGCAATGGCGGTATGGGCGCATGGATGGTCATGGATGATGGATGAACATGAGGGCTTGGTATGCATGGGCGCATGACAGTCGGCATCGTCGGCATAGTTGAAGCGCGCGGTGGCCAATGTGGCGGGTGCCCAATGTTGCGTTGTCCCACCCCTCCCAACACTTCAACGCAAGGACCTTGTCTATTTCCGTGTCGCCCAGCCGGTTCCTGCGCTATACACTTGAAAGGCTGTAGATTTGGACGACGCGCAGATGCACAGGACTCCCCACTACATCCTTCGACCTCTCAAAACAAAAGAACACTTCCGCGCTCGGACCAACTGACTCAGCCACCCCAAGCCCATACCCCTCCCCGCCCGCTACCTCCCAACACGCAGCTTAGCACGCTGGTAAGCAACTGCAAAGGTTATGTCGGAGCTTGCCTCCAGTATATCGGTCGAGCCGGACTGCGCGGACCTGAGCCGAGATGCGACTTGTGCGCAAGTGCGCCCCGTCTCGGGCTGGGAGGGAGCCTCCCGGCCGCTTGCTACACTTGCTACGCTGAGCGCTGGCAGTGTGTTCCAGTGACTCTGTGGCCCCGCGAAGGTAGCTGTCTTCCCCTGGGCTTGCTACAAGCTGCACTTTTTGGGATTGTAGACGGGGGTTGGATGGGTCAGCGGTACTTCTGGCCATCATGAGGGGAACACCACACACACGCCTACACACTCCTATCGGCCCCCAGCCGCATCAGCAGCTTGGCATACTGGTAAGCACGCGCACAGACCGTGTCGCTTGAGAGATTTATCTCTCTTGGGGCAACGGAGGGACAGCGCCGTGGCGGTCTGTCGGAGATTAGCACCCTGTGCGACTTGTCTCTGGTCCGGGGCGGGGCCTCGGGCCGCATGCTGTACATACTGCGCTCGCGGATGTACGTTCCAGAAGAGTGCTTCGGAGGAGGGATGTCATACTCATCCGGGGCTTGCAGACCGTGAGGTCTAAAGCTGCATTTTTGTGCTCATGTGCTCCAGTGTGATGAGGCGAGACGGGTGGCGGGTGGCGAGCATGGTGAGCTCCGTGATGGTGCCGAGCCGCCGTGGTCGTTGTGCCCATCTGTAAGCGCTCCCCAGAAGACCTCTCCCCGCTGCCCCCGCAGACAAAAACGCAGCGGCCCAGAGCGCAAACGTGGACCCAGCCCCTTCCTCCCCGGAACGCACGAACGACCTGTTCGCAGCAAGCGGCCGGGGGCCCCGCCCGACCCGGGAGGCGTCACAGATGCCTGGAATCCCGGGCAGGCCCGCATCGATCAGTCCTGCATGGCGGTGGGCCTGCGCGCTTGCTTACCGGTTTGCTATGCTGCTTCATGCGGGGGGAGGGACTAGAAAGCTTGAGTGGGGAAGCTGGCTTGACTGGGCCATGCATTGCACACGAATGAGCGTGGTTGGGCGATATGCCGGGCTCTTGCGCTCACTGCTCTGCATGCTAGTAGGTAAGGTGTTCTGGTTCTGAAAGGCATGACAAGTCTGGAGAGCGCCGCGAGCACGAGAGTGGCACTGGAAGCCAGCCATAGGAGTCGCAACAAAAGCCCTCATACCGGTGCAACAAAGTGAGCAGCAGGATTCGAACGCGCGCGCACAAGAGCTGGGGTCCCTTGCGGGGATCCGTGTGGCGGCCCTGCAGGGGAGAGACGCCGGGATCTGGTGCATGGCTGTGGCGCTGATCTCTGTGTGTGGTCTGTGCGTGTGCGGGTCGCTGGGAACTGGAACGAGAAGGAGTGGGTGGGCCTGTGAGCTGATGAGAGCAAGGCCAGTCCGCGACTCGCCGTCTGCCCCACCCTGCGGCTAGCCAACATCGCTTGTATTTCTCAGCTCCCACCTCCCAGCTCCAACTCTTGCATTCCTTTGGCACAGCTCCCACCTCCCAGCACAACACCTCTCGCACGATTATTTGTAGCCAATATGCATAGGTGTACAAAACGCGCCAAGCGCACTCTAACAGACAGCGTCCGAGTATTTTATAATGGCAATCATATAGCCCTGGTATCGTGGTATATAACTTAGTACACCTCGAGGACGTAGCGCTCGTTCTCCTTGAGCTCGTCAATGTACTTTTCGGCCTGCTCGATGGGCCAGCCGGCCTCCTCGGCGAACGAGGTGGTGAGCGCCTCATAAATGTCGGGGACGGGCCAGGTGGGGCCACAGAGGTAGAAGGACGACTGGCCGGGAGCAAGAAGGATCTTGGCGAGCATCTCCTTGTCCTCCTTCATCTTGTGCTGGATGTAGACCTTGTTGGGGCCGTCACGCGAGAAGGCGAGACCGGCGTGCGTGATGATGCCCGCCTGGAGGTACGCCTCAACGTCCTCGCCGTAGAGGTACTCCTGGGCGCGGTAGCGGGAGCCAAAGTAGAGAATGAGGGGACCGACGTCGATGCCCTGCGTGCGCTGCCACGCGCGCTCCTGGGCAAAGGCACGGAAAGGCGCCATTCCGGTGCCCAGACCGGCCATGATGACAGGGGCCTTGGGGTCCTCGGGGAGCTTCATGACGGACGGCTTGATGGAGACGGTGAGGGTGGCGCCGGCCTGGAGCTGGTGGAGGTAGCGCGTGCACTGGCCGTAACGGGTGCGGCCGGTGGTGTCCTTCCAGTCGACGGTGACGATGAGGAGCTCGACCTTGTCGCCGACGGCGTTCTGCGACGACGCAATCGAGTAGTGGCGGGGCTTAATCTCGGGGATGAGCTCGATGAGCTCCTGGATGGACGGGCGGGCCGAGGGGAAGGCCTGGAGGACGTCGGCAAAGTTGACAGTCTCGTTCTCGGACATGCGCTGGAAGAGCTCCTGGCCCTCGGGGACCGAGATAAACTTGAGCTTCATGTTCTCCTCGCGCTTGGTGGCAAACTTGGACAGCTCGCCGTAGAACGACTTGCCCGGCTGGCCGAACAGGTCGAGGTTCTGCTGCAGGAGCTGGAAGACGGTGCGCGAGTAGTTGGTGCCGGGGATCGTGGGGTTGGGGAGGGTCACGACCGCCTCGGGGTCGAGGCCGTACCACTCGCAGAAGTCGGCGACCTCGTCGGCCTCGTTCCAGCCGTGGATACCGATAGCCTCGCCGATGGCGTACTTGAGGCCAGTGCCGGAGGTGTCAATCTCGAGGTGGAAGACGTTGCGGTCGTACGACTCGGGGGTGAGGCGGCGGTTCTCGGTGACGGTGACGAGGAAGGTCTCCTCGGGAAGCTCGGGGGAGAGAGCGTCAATGCCGGGGACGATGTCGTCGCCGTCGACAGTCTTGGCGCCCTCGATGGCGTACGCCTCGCGGAAGAGCACGTGGCGCGCGGCAATCTCCCACGAGGAGAGAGTGGGCACCGGCTCGGCGTCGCGCGCGACGGGGTCGGCAGCGAGCGAGTCCCAGACCCAGGCGTCCTTGGTCTTGCCGACAGTCTCGGGGTCGACCTCCCACTTGGCAACGTCGGTGAGCTCGAAGAGACCCGCCTGGGCCTCCTCGACCTGGTCGCGGCCGAGGTTGCCGCCGTGGAACGCGTCGAGGACCTTCCAGATGCCGAGGGGGAGCTTTTGCGAGCCAGTGTAGAGCAGGAGGAAGCCGACCTGTTCGCGGATGGGGTTGAGGGGGCACGAGGCGTCGACGTCAAAGAGGAAGACGCGGAGCTTCTTCTGCTGGATGGTCTGGATCTCGGCAGCGGAGAGCTTGGTGGGGACGTCGGCCTCGGTCCAGGGGAGCTCGAGAACGAGAGTGGCACCCTCCTTGGCGGTGGCGAGCACGTCGGCGCCCTTGAGGACGGCAGCGTCGGAGACCCAGATGAGGTCCGAGGGAGTCGAGGGAGTGACGTGGGTAGCGGCACCCTGCGAGAGCGCGAGGACCGACTTCTTTCCAGTGGTCCAGGTCGAGCCGTACTCGGCGAGCGAGGTGGCGAGGGACGGCGACGACGCGTAGAGGTGCGTCAGGAGCTGGGGGAGGGGCGCGCCGTGGGCGGTGAAGAAGGTGACAATCTTGGCGGTCTCGTCGGCGGTGGCAGCGGGGGTAACGGCGGCCTTGACGGTGGGGAAGACCGCGGTAGACGAGGTGGGGGCGGAGAAGAGGATGGCGAGAACAAGAGCCTTGAGGGCCTCGGCGTCGGCGCGGGTGGGGCCAGTCACGGTGATGGTCTTCTTGGTCTCGCCGGCGAGGACGGCGAAGAGCGCCTCGGGAGTGGGCGAGAGCGTGTTGAGAACAATCTTGGGGGCGTTGATGGCGAGCGCAGCCGACGACGCAACAGCCAAGTAGAGCTCGTTGGACGCGCCCGAGACGACAAACTCGTCAAAGGCGCCGGCCGACGGGAACTTGTACGAAGTGGTCTCGCGGGCCGAGTAGGTCGACTCGATAATGTGGACGACCTTGTTGGCGGTGCGGTAGAGCGAGGCGGCGGTGGCGACGACGTCGGCGCCGGCGGAGAACACCACGTCCCAGTCCTCGGGGAGCTGAGTCAGCGCCTTGAGGACGCCGGGGGCGGCGAGCGCGTCGGTGAGCTCGAGCGAGGCGGCGGGCTCGGTGGCCGCGACGTGAATGACCACATCGCCCTGGATCGACGACAGGTGCGGGGTAAGGAGGGGAAGAGTGGAGGTGGAAGCAAACACCGAGATCTTGCCGGCGGCGGCCTTCTTGGCGTAGCCGGCGAGCTCGAGGCCGGCGCCCTCGCGCGTCTGCACGGGGAACACCTTGCCGGTCGCGCTGCCGAGCTGGGCGGCGTCCCACGCAGCGAGACGGGTACCGAAGCCAATCTGGACGGCATCGTCGTACACCCAGACGGCGGACGAGTTCTGGACAGCCAGCGCCTCGATGACCTCGAGACCCGACGCGACGACCGTCTCGCCGGCGACCGAAGTCGGGAGCGCCTGGTTGGCAGTCACCAATGCGTCAATGTAGCCCGGCTGGCCCGGGTAGATGCCATTGTTCAGCACGGGAGTGGCACCGCCCTTGGGCGATCCAGTAACCGACTTGTCGCCCGCTTCGGAGACGGCCGTGCTCGTGGTCGAGTAAGGTGTGTCGGTGCCCGCCTGGGCGAGCGCTGCCTTGATTGCAGACACGCCGGCGGGGGCGGAGGGGACGGCGACGGGGGCCATGGTGAGTAGAGAGTGGGAGAGGGGGTTGTGGGGAAGAACGGGGACATGCATTCCGGCATCGGTCTTTTAACGGGAAAAGTTTTGGCAGCAGGTTGCAGGTGGGCGTGAATGCCGTGATGGTTGTTGTCGTGCTCATGCTCATGCTCACGCAATCAGTGCCAGGATTAGGATTATTCCCCAGCAGCGGTTCCATAAAAGCCACGCGACATGCACATTGCATGTAGAATCTGTACGCGGAGTACGCGCGGAGTAAGCAAGTCAAGCCAAGTCCAAGTGCAGGCAGATAAGCAGATGGCAGATTGTGCAGATTGTCCAAGTTGATTGATGTCCGATGGCGTGATTGCGTGATTAATGGCGTGCAACTTTTTTGGATTGATGGAAATCTCAGTCTCTCTATTTGCCACCGTATACCCCGCATTTTACCCCAGATCCCAGTCCAGATCCCCACAAACCCTGAAGCCCCCCTGGTCTCAGCGGTCTCAGCCAGGCTATTCCGAAGATTTTTCGATGAAGTGATCAATCAAAGCAAAATTAGGGATTCACCCAGGCAGAGGCGACAGAAGTACTCGTCATCAACTGTAGTCATATGTACACGTCATTACGGCTAAATCTTATCGTCTTTGGCCCAGCTTACGTATGCCGACGATCCACCTCTTGGCGCTAGCACTAGGATCGGACGGAGCCTGGAGGGCCGAGCCGGAGATCGGCTACACACATTCCCCAACTACCGTCGCTCCCAGTGGCGACCAACATGGCGCCGCCACCTCGACTGCCGCTAGCGTCCAAAGCGACCTTTGGACCACTAGTCGCTGCCTAACCTCTGCCGACCAGAAGTCTGGTTCACACAAAAGCGCACAGCGCAGACTGACATGCATCTGCATCCTCACACACACTGACATGACATCCAACGGCTGGCTGAACGGCGGCTCCGAGGTGCGCCCCGAGACGCGTCTCTTGGCCTTGCTCAACCGCCACAAACTGCCTGCGCTGCGGTACGAGGCGAGCTCGAGCCCGAGCTCGTCGAGCTCCCGCATAGAGCCCGTATGGCCTCACCTCGCCTTCCGGGCCTCGCGCGGCGACAGCGCGATACACAAGCACTTGCTGGGCGCGGCCGACGTCCTGCACCCGACGGGCGGGGCGCATCTCGGCCGCGCCCAGGCGTCGCGGGACGACAGCGCCCGCTTAGGCGAGTACTTTGACGCTGTGACGCGGCAGGCCCGCGCGCACGCGCACCGCGAGCGTATGGCGGACGTGCATGCCCTCAGCGCGTACCTCGACATCCACCTCCGGCAGCCGCTGCACGTGTTTCTCGAGAGCATCCTCGCGCACGTCCCCGGCAGCTTCTTCTGGCGCGCCGTGGCGGACGGGGACCGCACGGGGTGGGAGCTGCGAGCGGGAGGATGTGCTGCTGCCTATTGTTTCATTCTGTGGCCGGGGCCGGGAAGGGCGTCCCTCGCCGCGCTCGTGGCGGAGCTCTCGGCCGGGAGCGTCGAGATGGGCGCCGACCGCAGGCTGCGGTATCGCACCGGGCGCGAGCGCGACGACGTACTCCGCCTCGGAGAGGAGGTAAGACCGCCCTCACCCCTTTCACTCACTCCAGGTGCTGCACAAAATGTTTGCCCGCGAGGTAGACTACTGCATCGTGACGGACTACACGCGATTCGTGCTGTTCATGCATGCCGAGGGGGTGATCACGGTGGTGGAGCAGATGAGCACGCCGTCGTCGCTGTACCACATCGACTCGCCGCTGGCGGTGTTTCTCGCGACGACGCTGTACGCGCTCCGCTCGGCGGGTGTCGACATTGCATACCCCAAGCCGCCCGCGCCGGCGCCGCTGCCGTGGACCATCGATGAGCCCGCGCGCGTGCTAGGCTCTCCGTGCTCGCAGCGCTCCGGCCGGCCCAGCTCGCACTCGACCTCCGACTCGCACTCCATTTCCCACTCCAGCCACTCGCTCTCCCCGCGCGCCCCCGCCCCGCTCGAGCAGGCCGTGACGCCTCCCGCGCTCGGCCCCGTGTCGCTCGCGCACGCGTGGGCCACGCCAGAGGGGATGCAGTACTCGAACCACACGCTGGCGCGCACCATGTTTGGCCCACTCACGCCGCCGCGCACCGTGCCCCGGCTGACGATCACGGGCGAGCTCGGCTGGCAGACCCTGATGGGCACGCCGGACGCGTTCGTCGTCGTCTCCCCCGGCCCCGGCAGCCAGCGCGCAGTCGGCGCCCTCTGGACCGTCTCTGCCGCTCGGCTGCAAATGGCAGACGGGAGCGCGCAGTGGGACGTCGTCGACAAGGCCGCAGAGCACGCCACGTTCAAGGACAACTCGGGCGTGGGCATGGCCAAGCGCGAGCGGGGCGAGCGGGGCGAGCGCAGCGAGAGGGAGGGGGGGCGGAAGCGGCCGCACGGCCTCCTCGTGTCCCCCGACCAGCGCGCGGGGCGCGGCTTCGGCCTCGGAAGCACGTACAGCGACACGCCGCCGCCAACGTCACGACGGCGATACACGTGGACCGAGGCACGGGCCGCCATCGCGCACGAGGCGCGTATCTATGCCGGGCCCCTTGCTGGCCTGCAGGGCTCCGTCGTGCCGCGCTTCATGGGGCTGTTTGGGCGGCTGTACGAGGGCGACGAGATCTGGCACATGGTGCTTGAGGATGTGGGGGTGCCGCTGCGTGTGGAGGAGCGGGGGAACCCGGTTGTTCAGTGAGTCCGAGCGAGCGAGAGCAGGATGGCAGGAAGAGGCAAAGACGAAGTGGCACAGAGAGAGTGGCTGAGTGGCAGCCCGCGCGACCCTCAGCGAATATCCAATCTCTACCCTCTAAACCACAGTAGCTGACGGCAGAACCCAAATCCGCGCACTGTACGCGACCCTGCACGCGGCCGGGATCCGGCACTGCGGCCCCGCGTGGCGGCACATTCTGCGGCGCGGCGCCGAGCTGCGCCTGGTGGACTTTGACCGCGCCGTCTCGCGCGCGTGCGTGCGTGACACGGAGGGCGTGGAGGGGTGGGAGCGCGCGTGCGAGGTCGAGCGCGAGAAGGTCGAGGCGATGCTGCGGTGTGTCGAGGGCGAGTGACTGCATAAATGTATCCATAGTGTCCACTGCTACATCACTACACACGGGGTCTACATATGCCAAGCCAGGCTAAGACGCGACGACCAGGGATCTATCGTCAGCACGACCCCGAGCACTCATACTTACCCATCAGCAGACTCCATATTGACATCATGGAACTGGATCTGCTCAAACTCCCCAAACCCCTCAAACCCTTGCCCATGGCCGCCGAAGTAGCCCTGGTCGGGCAGGGAGGTGGGGGTAAAGTACTCGGTCTGCCACGCGCCGGCACTGTCGTAGTTTCCGTTCTCGTTCGCCCCCAGCTCGACACCGCCGCCGCCCCCGGGCCGCCCCCACCCGCGCTGGAGCAGCTCAAACCCCGCGCCCTCGCGCGCATACACGTTCCCGCAGTCGGCGCAGTGCCACAGCCCGTCGCGCGTGTCGAGGCAGCAGTGGTCTGGTGTCAGCGAGTGCGAGCCGCAGGCGAGCGACAGCGAGCCCCGCGCGAGCGCAGAGCGGAGCGCAGAGTGGGAACGACACTTACTCTTATACTCCTCGCCCTCGGTACAAACGGGCCACACGGCCGCGGTCCACCCCACCACGCCGGGGGGCGGCACGGGCGGCAGGGCGTACTTTGCTTCTCCAGCGCGGGGGGCATATTTCTTGGGTTTCTTGGTGTTCTGGGGCTGCAGAGTGGAGAGGGGCGCGGGGGGCGGGGCGGGCTCGGATGACGAGGGCTCAGGCTTGGGCTCGGGCTCGCGGGGCTCGCGGGAGGGCTTGAGCGAGAGGGTCTGCATCCTGTCTGGAAGCGTGGCGGAGCGTGTTGTTGGCATCGTAGGAGTTACGGGTGAAAAGCGGACAGCGGACAGCGAACTGAGTGTGAGGAGTGAAGAGTGGAGAGGGGAGAGCAAGTAGGAGAGTGATGTGATCAGTGGCGAGGAAGGCGGTGGGTGGTAGCAAAGTGGCAGGCGGCCAAAGGAGGGTACTTTACACGGGTGGCGATTGAAACACGTTGAAAACGAGTCGAGGGAAGTGATGCATGCTGCACTTGCCACCAGACATTGACTGCGACTCACTCTCGCTTTGGTCTTGCGGACGGTCCACCTCTCCCAAGCCATGGATCTGGTTGCGCGCGCTCGGACCGTCGATGGGGGCTCGTGACCTGTGACCATTGTTATGGGGAAGGAGTGGCAGAGTGGCGGATGGTCAGATTGTCAGTGGTAAGCAAATAGTCAGTGCCTGTGTACCAATCCACTAGTGTCACGACTCGTCTGGCCGCATCGTCAGATCATGCATATGTTGACAGGGTACTGACACAAGCACCGTCCGCGACAGCGCGTATAACTAGGATGAATGTATGTTAGGTAGGTATGGTGATAGAGCACGTCTGTGTTGGGGGTGTGTGGGGTACGTGTGTGGGTGTACGCGTGTGGGTGTACAAGTATGGTTGAGCTCCTTGCAGCTCTGGATCCAGATCGCCTAGTCGCTCGAGTCGCCGTCGTCGGCGAACACGGTCGGCGCATTCTCCACCATCCACTGCACGCTGAGGGCCTTGCCGGCCATGTCGCCAAACTCGCGTCCGGGGTCCTTGGACCGGAGAAGGGTGGCTAATGTCAGCAAACGAATGACAAGAGCAACTTACGTCCAAAGACGACACCGAGGTTTTGGCTCGTCATGAGGTTGACGCCGCTCTGCGCCGTCACGCGGTGCAGATGCAGCATGAGCATCTTGAGCGTGTCGTAGTGGTGCCGCGGGAGCTCCTTGAGGAGCGCACACAGCGCGGCGCTCTTGTTGGACGCGTCGCGGATGTCTGCTGTCAGCAAAACCCACAACTTGTAAACTCACTGGCTGCGGCGACAAAGCTCTCGTGCAGGGCGTGGGTCATGAGCGGGTCGGGGAGCTGGCGGAAGTACGTCTTGAGCACCGACGTGATCGAGCTGATATCGTTGAACGCCTCGACATTGTTCAGGTCAAACGTCTCGTAGCGGCCGCGCTCAAACAGCTGTGTAATCTGCTTGGACTGCGACGAGCCGCCCGTCTTACGGTAAATACCCTCATACTCCATGCCGTTCGCCTCCACTGCACCAATGCACTTGATGACAATGGCGGGCACAGATGTGCCGTCGGACTGCGCTTGCTCGGTGAGGTCGCGGCCAAACATGGATGGGGGAAGCGGTCCGTCGTCCTCGGGCTTGCCGGGACACGACTTTGGCAGCTTGTCCGCACATTTCGAGTGGCAAACAACTCCACACGAGGCACATTTGACCTCCTGGAGACCCCACATCTTGTCCTGGCACAGCTCGCAGCGGCCGAGACGCATCGTGCTGTGCTGCTGAAAGTGGTGGTCGCGCATCCCCATCTCGGTCGACGGGCGGAACTTGCGGTCGCCTCGCCCGCTGTCGGTGGGGCGCGGGTTGTTTGCATCGGGCGCCTTGGGCTGCGACTTTCCGATCCATTTGAAGCGGCGCGCAGGTGCAGCCTCCATCTCGGGCTTGGACACCTTGATGACACGCGCAGTGGCAGTCTCCTCGGGGACATCCTGCAGAGCATTGGCGAGGGACGACATGGACGGGCTGCCAGACGGGTGGCCACGAGCAGGCGTAATCTTGATGTTGGTGAATGCCGGGGAGCGACGCGCCAGCGCGTCTTGCATCACCTCCATCTGGCGAGAGAGCGAAGAGTTGAGTTCTGCCAGCTCCTCGTTCTTGGCCGCAAGTGCCGTCGACTCTTCCAAAAACTGCTCGCGCGTCTCGCGCAGATCGTTGATCTCCCGCTGCAGGGCCTCCCGCTGTGCAGACAACGGTCCAAGCTCGTCCTTGTACTGCTCCTTGATCGTCTCAAGGCGGCGAGTAAGCGAACGTCCAAGCTTGGTGGTAGTCTCCTCGACGGTCCCGCCGACATTCTTGTGCTGCAGCTCCTCGACTTCTGCCAGAGAAATGTCGCGCTGAGCACGCAAACGAGAAATGTCGTGTTCCAATCCAGTAAGACTGCTCGCCAGATCCTGCGATCGGCGGCGCATGTTCTCCGCCCGCCGCTCGTCACTCGAAATGACAGACAACCGCGCAGTCTGACCATGCACCTGCGCACGCAGACGAATGACCTCGGCCTCCAGATCCCGACGAATCGCCGCCTCCTTGTCGTACTCTTCTCCCGCAATGGTCAGGCCCTCGCTGTACTGCTGGCTCGACCGCTTGGGACCATCAGCTTGCGTTTGTCCCCCAGGTTCGATCTTGCTACACACCTTGGCACCAGTGTATTTGGTTTTGAGTGTCGTAGCAGCGTCGCGGAGGCCCTGGTACTCGCGGACAATGTCATTGAGCACCTCCTTGTCGACGGAGACCTTGTCGCCCTTGGACTCTGAGAGAATATCCTTGAGCTGCGAGAATGCAGACTCGGGGGCGAGACGGACAGACACAAACGACTCGGCAGAGGTGCGTTTGCGGAGGGTGCCGGCGGGGGGAAGACCGCCTTCGCTGGGGTGCAGGTGGGTCCCGTCGCCACCGTTGGGGCGTACTGTGAGGTCGACATCCTGCTGCTGAATGTCAGTACAACCACTGGAAGCGTTACACACCTCTGGCTTTGCCTGAGGCTCGGGACGGTCCATTTCTTTGAGTAGGACCGCAAAGTCTGGGTCGGACAGGGAAAAGGACATTGTAGGAAGATTGGGAGCATCGATGCGGGGCATCTCGCCCTCCTGTGGAGCGTCCTTGTCGGCAGCCTTGGCCGCCGCGCTGGCGAGATCCTTGTCCTCGTCCTCTGCAGTGGGAGATGCGGGGCGACTCTTGATCTGCGGAGTCGACGATGTCGATGGCAGGAGCACCTCGGGCGCATGCAGATTTGCCGCAGAGAGGGGCACTGGCGACGCCGGGTTGGAGACTTCAGGATCCCCACGAAGTGGGGAAGGCGCCCGTTCCACTGCAAACGTGGCGTTCTGGGTGTCCATGTTGAAAACCAGGCCAGGGTTGATCGAACGCCGCCTGGATGATTTCGTCTCGCTGGTGGGAATGGACAGTCCCGGCGATGACAACGAGCCACCGGGTCCTGCTGTGCGGGGAGTGGTGCTTCGAGGTGTGGGGGTATTCAACGCGGGGGCCGAGGGCGAGCCACCGGATGGCGGCGTGGCAATCACGGCTAGCGGGGAAGGAGGGCTCTGCGGCTGCGCAGACGGCGGGGAAGGCGTGGACCGCGCAGATGTCTCCAACGACGGCGTCGCCTCCATACGGGGTGAGCTTGACATGCTGTGGTCGGCCGTGTTCTTTCGACTGGCAGAAGGCGAGGGCGACGGGACACGTCCAACGGGGCTGCTCGCGCCAATAGACCGGTCGACGCTGAGCTCTCGGGGACGCAAATCGGGCGTTTCGCGGGGCGAGGCCGGATTCCGTGGAGACAGCGGCGGGAGGGACGACTTTCGGTCTGGGCCTTTGATTGAGACAGGCGTAGGGGATGGGGGATGCTCCGCCGGGCTCTTGGCGGCGTTGGCAAGGACGTTTAATGATGTCGACGTTCCGCTGTTGGGAATGTGAATCCTCGAACCGTCCTCACGCTTCTTGGCCTCGGCCTCTTCGCGCTCGCGCGCCTCGCGCTCCTTGCGGGCGGCTCGTTGGCGTTTTGCTTCGGCGTGCCGCCTACTTCTTGCCACGCGTTCATTGTGACAGGACTGTGCGTCAGAACCCGATCCGGTTTCATCACGTACCATGCAATAGATTCCCTGTGTTGTTTTTGCAAAGACGAGCTCTTCTATCCGGCGCTTGCACGTACGACACGTGAAGCAGTGCGCGTGATACGACTCGTCGCCGGTCATGATCGCTTCTTCCGTGATCGCCTGCTTGCACACAAAACACTGCAAATGTCAGCGCGCCGTGGGAGCTTCAAAACCTACCTGGTACGAGCAGTTGCCGCAAACAGGGCTTCCATCGCTTAATAACAGCAGGTTGGTGTCGGCGGACACCTTCTCTTGGCACTTTGCACAGCGAAAGCAGTCGACGTGCCAGAGCGACGAGCTGGGGCACAGAGTCAGCGCTCGGTCCTTCTCACGGTTTCACCCGGACAAAACTGGTGCAGCAGCAGAGAACTTACCCAAAAGCAACAACGATGCCACCATTCTCCTGGTCGATGAGCTTGCGGCAGCCCCCGCAGCGTGCCTCCATGTCGGCGATCGAGGTCATGGACATGGCATCGTTATCCCGCGTCGGTGTTGCTAAGCCGCCGTTCATGCCGTTCGGCGAGGGGGACGCACCGGGGCGAGATATTTCGGTCAAGCCAGGGGCGAGCGCCGAGTCGACGGCTGTCATCGCGAGTGAGTGGAAGAGGGGTGCTAGAGATGAGGAGCTAGATTCAGCACTGCCGCCCTTCACTGGTGGTGGAGAAAGATGCGGAGTCTTGCAAAATCACACGGACAGCTCGAGGGATCGAGGTGATGTGGTCGTGGAAGATGGAGTAAATGAGAGCAAGGATGAGGTGGTCGTGTCGAGGGAAAAGCGTGTTCGGGGGGAGGGGAACGAGGCCAAAGAGGACGAGAAGAGGCAGACCTCTGTGCACGCGCAATTGAGCGCTATGACCGTCTACGGACAACAAACTCGGGTTGATTTGTTGTCGGTTTCCGTTTCCGCGCAAGAGCGATAGAGAGCGAGGGGGAGGAGAGAGAGAGAGAGACGAGGAATGCGTTATCGAACGGCGTTCTAGCTAGAGGCGCCAGAGTGTTGCACGATTCTATTGTTCTGAAGAACAAGTTTTTGCCGCTTGTCCGCCTCTTTGTTGCGGTCCGGTTACGCCTCCAAACGTGATGGAGCGAGGAGGTTTATGGGAACGTTGAAATGTGTACAGGCAAGAGCGAGGTGAGATTATGGGTACGAGAGCTACTCGGCAGGCTCTGGCAGTGATTAGATGTTGAGCTCGACGTGGGTGTATGCCAAGTAACAGATGGTTGACAAAACGGGTCGTGACGCGGACAAGGAATGCGCCGTCTATGTCGTTCGTTCGTTGAAGATGGACAGGGCAATGCGTGGTGGGTGTGTGGGCGAGAGCGAAGGAACGAAGAGAGGGTGGGGTACGAGCGAGACGAGAGTGAGAGTAGCGGGAGAGCGTAGAGGGGAAGGAGGGAGAGGGAGGTTGGAGAGGAGCAAGGAGGGAGGGGGAGAGAGATGAAGAGGAGGGCTCTATGGATGATGAGGAGAGGTAAAGAAGTGACGATGAGTAAGAGTGAGTGAGTGTGAGAGTGCGCTGTACAGTACAGTGGTACAGTGGTACAGTGAGTGAGCAGAATACAGCCAGAAAGTGATACGGTGTGGTGTGGTGGTGCGTGTAACCGTACTGTACCCGTACCGTACGCAGGCAGGGTGAGGCCAGGGTTTGGAACACCGCAAGCGACGACTTTTGTAATGCCCGATTACCGATTGCTAATCCTTTAATTAGAATTCATTTCTAATGAGCCAGAAAAATCACTCAAGCACAGATTAAGAGATTCTAATTACAGCATTCAAATTGAGAATAGGATTCGAGAGTTTTGAAACTGGGTTTTTGTTTTTGGACGCGATTATTATTAGAGTTGGATGGACAAGGAATTCTAATCTCAGGGTGCGATCATTTGAGATTCCAGGGTTTGGTGCTTGACATCTCAGGGAAGAAAGGGGCCAGGGGGATGTAATTCTCGGTGTGGGTGTGGGTGGGATTTTGTTCCTGAAAAAAGATTGGCTTGGACGAACATCTTTCGATTTCGTTCTCGAGCACATCCTGGGATGAGATGAGATGAGATCGACTGGTCGTTGACGTGTGGCGGCGTGCAGCTTCGAGTGTGGCAGTAGTCGCCGCAGAGGTGGCAGTCAAATGCATGGGTTGGAGCTCAGACCAGCATCGACACACATCGTCCGGTGACACAAAAATACGCGCAGCACATAGGACCTTGTTCTAAACGGGAACACGTCAGAATAGGATCCGAATTGGGCGGACCAGACTTTTTTTCTGGTGCTGGCGAGCGAGCTGGGATCGAGTTCCGAGCGTGAGCGTGGTTGCTGTAATCAACCTGATACAGCCGGGGCCGCCGTCGAGACTGCCTCCTCTGGTCTACAGTCAAGGCTTTCGCGCTAGCGTCTCGCGTCTCGCGTCTCTGTGTGCCCCGTTTCGAGCGCTATTCTCCGGCCTGCAGCTAAAACATGACGCGACACAACGTACATTCGCGTGGGCTGGCGGGGGTAGCAGCGTTGCAGAGTAAAGCAAACCGAAAAACCGACTCAAACCCGTGTCGAAACGGAGGCCACATATGGCCACCTCGAACTGGTGCAAAATGCAAAACCCAGACCGACAGCAATTCATGTAATAGTCCGGCCCGGCCTCTCCCCGCGGGGTCGGCCATGTCTTTGGGCCTTGGGTCGAGGCGTCGCGGGACGAAAAAGAGATCAAACGCGCATAGGCACACGCGCCGCGCACGCTCGCGCGCTCGCGCACTGACAAGCCACGTTGAGTATAAAGTTTGACATTCTGACAAGCGCAGAAAGCGCAGAAAGCGCAGATTCATGCTCTCAGCATGTCGAGGATTTCGACATTATTTCGAGATTGCGGCGGCGACTTTCATGCTTCAGACTTTCACTCTTCTGCTCTGTGGTAATTTGGGCCGAGCTTGCAGGTCACACTCGAGCTCATTCCGTCTCCGACACGCCTTTATTGGAGCTTGATGGGGTGGCCCCAAATGAGACGCCAAGCGGCCAAGCGCGGCGCGGCGCGCGGCGATGCAATGCATGCCACGGTCCTGGACCAGAAGAAGCACCGCACAATGCAGAAGCACACTGCAGAAGCACTGCACCCCGCGTGCCGCGCAGGGCTGGCGGCCGGTTTAAACCAGGTCGGCAAGGTATAGCCCCAAACCCAGGATTCAGTCCCAGGGGGCAGCGACGGACGCGTTCCAAGCCTGGTCGACGCGTCGTCATCACATGCACTGGGCGCCACGCCCGACTCTAGCTGGATCCGGCTGTTCAATTGATGCCCACCACGGGAACAGTCCACCGCCAGCGTGCGCCACTGCGTCGACTGCATAGTCTGCTGTGCATTCCTGCATGCGCTACGGCTACCACTTCAGACGCAGCCACAATCGTGGTAACTCTCCTTCCGCGGACACTCGTTCCACCAATTGAGGGTGCCCCTGAGGAACAGGGTTTCGCCACTGCACCAGCTTGCAAGCATGCATTGCCAGCTCCCCCACCCTCGCCTTCGCTGCTTGCTATCGCACTCGGTGGACGCATTGCTGAGCTATTTGCATAGCATGCACATGTGCTTTAGCTGCCCATTCACTCCCTGCGCCCATTGGACCCCGCGCAAGATCCCCGGCATACCCGAGACTACTCCCCTGTGCGATAGCCAGATCTGGGGCAGCGTCAAACGGGGGCAGGGGTACCGCCTCGTCCGCCTCGTTGGCCGTTTCCGGCGTGGAATGCTGCCACTGCTGATGCGTCCTCGTTGGCCATGCCACATGAGCCCCGCGCCGCGTGCCCTCGAAGACGAAACGCCGAACCTGGTGTTCCATGTTGATTACATGGATATATCGAGGTCAGCAACCGGGCCAATTGCGGTTGGCGTGACATTGATAAGAGAGATGGGCTGAAGGGTGACAGAAGAAATGGGGAAGGGTGGCGATGTTGCGATCCGCCACATCCACAGTGGCAGATCACCCTCTTCCCTGCCCACGGCGCCACATTGCATTCCTTCTTCGTTCTTCTGTTCTGCGGGCATGAAGCTGGCCATCGTTCGAGACAAGACGCTTTGGCACTCACTGCCGGTGGATTATCAGTGCTTGTTCAAGTTGACACCACTCTAGACCGGTCGAGCTTCGTCCATCAGACTCGCTCCTGCGAGTCTCCCTCAACTACCGAGTCTAGCAGAACCCCAGCGAGGACGGACGATGGCCGCACTCAGACATGACTGAGATCTACCTGTGGCACGAGTCCTTGCCGCAAGCGTCCACTGCTCAGCACCCAACCTTCCACTCCTTGGCCGCAGGAACAATCTCAACCCAATCCAGTTCGTGAGCTAACGATCTCGGATCAGAATCAAGCATGACATGAAACCCCAGATGGGAACCGCGGTGGGCTTGGCAGTCTTTCCCAGCGCTCAAACCGTCGACAACCTTGCTCTCACCCCGTTACACGTCTCTCATGGCGCAGCGCAGCACCGCGCCAGAGTCGGACTCGACATTGCAACCGCCGCAACTTCAGCTCCAGCGGCATGCCTCGCAGGCACACTCCCGCGTACGTACCCCCAACCTTGTCAGTAGCACGACCCAGCGCGAACCTAACCTGACCTAACTGCACCGAAAGCATGTTGCGATCCAGAGCCGCAGGAACGAGGTACAGGAACAACACGCGCGTGGAACGAGGAACACCGTAATGGCTACAAGCCATGGTGCTGGGCTGACTTTGCCGCAAGTGATGTTGACAGCCTTGAGCATCTTTGTTTGTGGCATGTTTCGGCGCGTTTCGGATCATGGTGCGTGACCCGTCGCGCGTCGCGATGGGCTGATTGACGGCACGGCGTTATCTGCCACTCGTGTTTATCGCCTCATCACCAGTTTCGACTCTGGCCGTTGCATGTTTGGACACCGGCAGGTTCCTGCTGGGCTGGCTGTCGTATGATGTCGTCAGTTTTACGTGTTCCATATTCTTCTTCGCTCCCGAACGGCCATGAAGGAGCGGAGCATGGGCCGGACTGCGGAAGCTCGCCTCGTCAGTGATCCCCAAGCCAGACTGCAACGACGCCAGCAGCACCGACATGCTTGGAGGTAATACATTTTTCATTGCGATTGTTATGTTGAGACATGCTATTTCGGGGCAAGGTGGGGGGGTGTATGTAGTGTGCAGATGGCCCGGAGCGAGCCGCGAGGGAGCACAGGGGTGGTGGTGATGTGGAGAATTGTTCGGTGTGGGCATTCATGTTGTGGTTGTGGGGTTTTCTTCCGTCTTCTCCTGCTCGCGGGGGTATCTCTGCTCCGGGAAGATTGAAAGTGTCTAGACGAACGCCTCGGGAGGGATGGTCGACCGGATCTGGGCAAAGTTGGCAACGGCGGCCTCGAGGTTCCAGTCGTTGGAGACGAGGCACATTTCGGCGTATTGCGCGTTCATGCCCGTCTGCTGGCGACATTGCTCGATGACGGCGGCCTTCTGGGCGGCAGCGGCGTCGCCTGCCGGTGCGGGGGCGCCAGCGACTGGCATGGCGGGGACAATGACCGCCGCGGCGCTGGGCGGAGAAATGGTAATCTCACCGACGGCGAGCGACGAATTGCCGTCAAACGAGCCCGTGCCGAGGTACGAGTGGACGACCATAACGTCGGACAAGACTACGCATGGCCAGCCCTTGGCTGCCGCGGTCGAGCCAGGAGGAGTCGCGCCGAGGATAAAAGTACGGGTGAAGGAGCGGTACGTGCCCGAAGGCATCTCCTGGAACTCGCCCTGGATAACAGCCGAGATGCGGTCGTTGTTCGTGTCAAAGTACCACGCGTCGACATACCACTTGGACGGGTCCTCAAGCGGGTGCTTGGTCTTGGGCACGCGCTTGGTCAGCCACCGGAGAAGCTCCTCCATATCCATCGGAGACTTGAGAGTCTGGACACGCTGGCTAATGGTGGTGCAGGTGCGGAAAAAGTTGCGGCCGGGCAGGCTGGTCCACGCCTCAAACGACACGGGCGCAGGGCGGCGCGTGCTCGAGCGGCTGACCAGTGTCTGCTGGAACGATCTGCTGGGCAGAGTGTTGGCGGCGATCGAGATGGTGGCTTCAGGGTGATAGCCGTGGACGACCTCGGAGCGGTTCGCGTCAAACAGGGGGAAGAACATTTGGCAAAAGCTCATGACAGCCGCTCTGCAGTCTGCGCTCTCCTCAAACTGAGGCACAATGTCAAAGGGGAAAGTGTACGGGCGCGCGGCCAGCACCTTGCGCTCATCGTCCCTGCGTTTGACGACGGGCTTGCGCTCGACGGGGAAAACGATACGGTTCAACTGAATACCGTCGAGGATGAGGAGGCCGGGGAATCGGCGAAGAATGTCGCTGAGAGTTAGCTACTGAAATCGAGCGTCAACTCACTGTTGGTAGAGATCGGGTCCGTTGGGCTCGGTAAGCATCTGTTCGCGGAACTTGACGCCGATGAGCTTGAGCTCGATGAGGCTCTTGAGGGAGCCGGCGCCGGTGGACGCCCTGCCCTTCTGCTCGCCCATCGACTGAAGGTGCTTGAGCTCATTGTTGGAGTGAATGGGGTTGTCGCTGAGGTCCAGTGCGCGAATGTGGGGGAGGGCGAAAGGCAGCCTCGAGAGCTGCGACAGGGAACGGAAGCCGTTGTTTGCGAGTGAAAGGGTGTGGATGTAGTTGCCGGGCTAAAGGTTGGTACTTTGTAGGCGTTATACGCAACTTACGGATTCGAGAATGTTGGAGCTCAGCTGCCACAGCACCTGGCCAGCGGAAGGCGGCGCGTCCTTGTCGCCGGGAGGAAGGATACCCTGCTCCTTGAGCCAAGTGTCTTCCATGAGGTTCTGCGGGTCAGCCCCTGGTCTACACTTGTTGCCACTCACCGACATGTCGAGGACGCCAGGCTGTACGTTCCTGTTACGGATCCACTGTTTGATCTCCTCGCCCTTCAAGACCTCATTGATCTTGCTGTGCTGCTGCTTCTGCACCTGGGCGTGGCGGGGGTTGCGGTCCTTGAGCACATCGGGCGTGCCCTCGGGGTTGCGGCGGGGGTTGAGGTTGGTCGAGCCGCGCTTGCCGCCGCGGGTGGGAACCGAGCTGGGGGCTCCGCTGATACGGTTCGAGAGAGCCTTGCCAGCGCCGGTCGGCTTGGCGTACGGGGCATCCTTTCCGGGGCGATGGCGTCCAGTCTGGTGGCGAAGAATCGAGGGAGAGTAATGGCGATAGATGTCAAGGTCCATGTAGTCCATTTCGTGGGGAATGTAGTTGACGTTGTGAGAGGATAGTGGGAGAGAGGGCGTCAGCTTGCTGCTGTTGAAGAGTGGTTGGGACGAAGAGGGGGAAAGAGGAGTGCAAATCCACAGCAAGATGGAAAGGACATTGTCCGCGCGCGTGTATGTTCGTAAGAACGCTTGTCTGCGAAGGCGACCGAGGCCTTTTGAGGAAGAGCGGGCCTCTGGAGGTGGATTCCCTCGCTCGTCCGCGACAGACAAGGAGAAGCGTGGGCCACCTCGCAGCGCCCCGAGCGTACCAGAGATGGTATGCGGGAACTAGCGGATGATCCCAACAAAATTCCTGGTCCAAACACGATGCCGCCTGTCGATCCCGATCCTGCAATGTTGATGGACGGGCGTACAACGCGAGACGGCGAGCGACGGCGCGGCAGAATGACACAACAATAAGAAATGGCGTACCCGCCTTACACTCGCGCGGCTTTCGATCTGTGCAGCTCTCTTCATCCCATCGTTAGACTTACCTGGTCAAGCGGTCCGGCGGAACGCGCTCCTGTGCGCCGATGTCCGCTGCGGGAACGGCCAACGCCTCCATCAAGCTCCATCGCCTCGCCCGAGTCCGTGCTTCGGGCAGCACCGCGTAGGGCCGACTGGAACGCGCGTCCGGCGCCGCGCACAGCGACTCCCGAGCCAGAGCCCGACGAGTTGTTGGTCGGGTACCCAGCCATAGCGATTGATACAAATGGAATGGTAGTTGACAAAGACTGATTGAGGCGGTGCGGTGGGGAGAAAGGGGGTCACCGACCTGGCGGCTAGGCGTCGGGCAGGTCGAGGAGCGCGGTGTTCGCGTCGAGTGCGACGATGAGGTCGACAGGGGCCGCTATGTGCTGCGAGATGCAGAGACGATGGCGGTTGTAGAGGTGATGAGGGTTGTTGTGGTGATGGAGTACAGCTAAGAACCGCAATGAACCTTGTGAACTGAAAAGCGGGCGGTGCGAATGGCTAGTCCGAGTTGATTGTCTGTTGGGTGGCAAAAATCCAGAAGCGGCCAGGAGGCAGGGTACAGCAGCCCAGTACATGAGTGCCACAGTGCCAAAATCCCGCAATCTCCGCCCAGCCCAGGCTTGTCACCTCCATCCCACTGTGCTTCCCTTCATCGAGCACTTGAACAAATACAACAACAATCCACTCCACCCCAACACCACTCGACCGCCATCATCATGCCGGCACCAGCAAACGGACATCCGGCGGCAAACGGCCATGCGGCGGGGAAAAAGTCGTCGGGCGCAAAGTCCCGCGGCCAGCTGAAGCGTCTCAAGGCCAAGGCCAAGGCGGCGCGCGCGAGCGAGGCGCCGAGTGACGCGGGGACGGAGAGCGCGGCGGAGAGCGAGGCCGAGGTGAGTAGAGGCGTGTGCGGGCAGTGGGCCGAGTCTAACGCGCAGTCGACCACATCTTCGGTGATGACCGTCGAGTCGTTCCTCGACGGCGGTGCCGGTGTCGACTCATCCGACCCCAACTTCTCCCAGTTTGCGACCGTCTTCCAGCACTTCCAGGAGGGCGGAGCCGACGGGATGCCGCTCGTGGACCCCGGAGCATCAAAGGGACACGTGTACTACTCGGACGACGAGGATGAGGACGAGGAGGCGATCCAGCGCGCAAAGGACGACGGCCTTACCCGCCGCCAGCGGAGAGAGGCGTCCAAGCTGTCGATTGCCGAGCTCAAGCAGCTGGTGGACAGGCCGGAAGTTGTCGAGTACTTTGACCGCGACGCGCGCGACCCGCGATTGCTCGTGTCCTTGAAGTCGTACAGGAATACCGTGCCCGTCCCGACACATTGGAACGCCAAGCGCGACTACCTCGCCGGCCGCCGCGGAATGGAGAAGACGCCGTACAGGCTGCCACGTGAGCTGACAGGAATTAACAGTAGCTGACCCCAGCCTGGATTGCGGACACGGGAATCGGAGAGCAGCGCGACGCGGTGCGGTCAAAAGAGGAGGGCCAGAACCTCGCCGCCAAGACACGTGAACGCGTGCAGCCCAAGATGGGCAAGATCGACATCGACTACCAGAAGTTGCACGACGCCTTCTTCCGGTTCCAGGAGAAGCCGCGGATGAGCAAGTTTGGCGAGGCGTACTACGAAGGCAAGGAGCTGGTCACAGATTTGAGGACAAAGAAGCCTGGAGAGCTGTCCGACGAGCTCATCGAGGCCCTCTCGATCCCCCCACTTGCTCCCCCACCGTGGCTCATTGCCATGCAGCGATTTGGCCCCCCGCCAAGCTATCCCAACTTGCGCATCCGAGGACTGAACGCGCCGATTCCCACCGGCGCCCAGTGGGGCTTCCACCCCGGAGGATGGGGTAAGCCGCCCATGGACGAGTTCAACCGCCCGCTGTACGGCGACGTCTTTGGTGTCGTCCAGGGCGCCGAGGTTGCGCACCAGGACCACATTGACCGCACACGCTGGGGAACGATCGAGATCATGGAGGCCGGTGAGTTCAATTTTGGTGGAGCATTTGCTGACAATTGCAGAAGAGTCCGACGAGGAAGAGGACGAAGAGGAGGAGGAAGAGGAGATGGAGATGGAGGAGGACGAGGAAGAGGAGGCGCCGCGCGACGGTCTCGAGACGCCTTCCGGCCTGGAGACCCCCAGCGGGTACAACTCTGTCACATCTACCGTCCCCGGCGGCCTCGAGACACCAGACTTTATGGAGCTGCGCAAGCGGACGACCCGGGTGGTGGACGACGACGAGCCCTCTGGCCCTCGGGAGCTGTACACTGTCGTGCCGGAGCGCGAGACGTCGATCAAGGGCTTCATGGGCTCGTCGACGGGCTACGACCTGTCGGCGGCGCACGCGCCCGTCCTCGGCGAGGACCGCGGCACGAAGCGCAAGTCTGGCGATGTGGACATTTCTCTCGACGGCGACGAGGACGCCGCCGCCCTCAAGGAAAAGTACAATGCGGCGCGCACCGCCGACTCGCGCGTCCACGTCCCCGGCGCGAACGTCGACCGGTCCCAGTTCGACGACGTCATCTCGAGCGAGACCAAGAAGCGCAGCAAGCGCGAGGAGAAGAAGGGCAAGGAGAAGTCTGAAAAGTTCAAGTTCTAGACTCTTGGTGGACTGGAGACGGGGGCCTGCAGACGAGTGTACTGTTGTTATCGATAACATGCAATTGTTGAGCATTGCGCAATGTGGCAGTTGACACATGCAACCGTGAGAAGTAACGGGCAGTGGTTGAGCGGAGGACAGGCAAGACCAAGCAGAAGCTCGGGACACTATACGTCGGCCGAGGAGGATTTACTGATCTCTTGCTCGGGTTCATAACACGACGCCGAGACCCCACCGTCCAAGCCTCTCCCGCCTCCCTGACTTCGGACAAGCGATTGGCCGGCGCCACTGCTAAAGCCTCCCGTCGGCACCAGCCTTCCCGAGGCAGCGAAGCTTCCCTGCTCAAGCGGTGTGAGCGACCAGGTACTCGGAACTGTGATCGCTGGCTGTATCCACCATGGCCCGTCTTGTGCTCAGCCACGTCCTCAGCCTCGTCATCGCGCGTCATGGGAATGCAAGCATACATGCAGAGTATACAAGGCCCGGGGGCGGATACAGTAATGACTAATGGGGTGGCAGTAATGTAAGGTTCTAGTATTAGCGGCCGGAACCGAATGGCCACCAGCGGGGTGCGATGGATGTGCGCTGCTCGCGCTCGCTGTCGTCAATGTCGATGGTGCCGTAGCCGCGCTTGCGCGACGAGCGCGTCGAGGCGGGGCGCGCCATGCTGAGCTCGTACGTCGAGAAGGCCGAGGTGGAGGCCGTGTCGTCCTCGGGCGCCTCGAGCGTGTGCAGCTTGCCCTTGCCCTTGGCTTTGCCCTTTCCTTTGAGGGTGGGCGGGAGAAGGCGAGAGCGGGGCTCGAGGTCGTAGGATGGGTCGCCCTCGGAGGGGCCGGCGAGGACGACGCCAGAGTCAACAGCCTGGTAGCGCTTCGGAAGGCCGTGCTCGTCAAACTCGACAGCGACGGGCTCAGGGGGGATGTCGCCAACCTCAAGGTTGTCCACCACCGGGAGATCTTCGGCGTCTTCGGCGCCCAGGTCGCCCAGGTCCTGCTTGAACACGCGCTTGAGACCGACGGGAATCAGCACAGCAACAATCACGGCGCCGAGACCGAGAATGTTGCGCAGTGAGAGGATGTGGAAATCGTCGGCACTGGTCATCTGGTCCAGCGACGAGCCGATCGTGACGTGGATGACAGACACCGGGGCGATGCCGATAAAACATGTGATCCAGAAGAAGAGGGGGCCGATGCCGAGGTGCGGCGCGACAAAGTTGGCCAGCCAGTGGGGTGGGAACGGGAGGATACGCAGCGTGAGAAGAATGGCGAACACGCTGTCCCAGCCTACCTGCTGGCCCTTTTCTGCGTCGCCCATGATCTTTTTCCGCCAGATTTCCACACGCTTGCGATAGTAGGGGAGCTCGAGCAGCGGCGGGCCGAGGAGGGCAGATAATGTGTAGCACAAGATGGACCCCGTCGAGTCGCAGATGCATGACAGCACCAGACCGATGAACATGCCATAAGCCGCTCCAAACAGGATCGAAATGTACATCGATCCCGGCAACGAGAAGGCCTGGACGCTGGGAAAAATGTCAGACGGGGCACGTTCCGCGCACGTTTCGGCATACTCACTAGAGATAGGCGACGACGCCGCACAGACAAATTCGATAGGGATACAAGTCCTTGTACTTGTGGAGCAAATTGCTGGGAAAAGGTCAGATCCACTACGCACATGCACATGCACGAGTTACTCACTTGAGCGCCTGGAGGTCTGCAAAGCTGCGCGGGAGCTTGAGTGCGGGACGGTCTTCGCTGTGGACGTTAGAGACAATACCAGTCACGCCAGTCACACCGACTGCGTCGACTCACGGATCCACGGTCGGCATGCCAAACCAGAACGTGCCGAGAAGCACGGCGCTGAAGCCCGCGAACAGGATGCAGAGCTTGACGCCGGAGGCGAACACGGGGCCGTGGTACCACTTGCCAGTGCGGCCCTCAGCAAGCAGCGGGGTGGCCTCTGACGCCGAGCCATTAGAGTCCCGGCGGTACATTTCACTCCCGGCGACCGACGACTCTATAGACAGCATGCGCTCGAGGGTGCGGCTGCGCGCCAGCGGATGTGCCATGCGAGGTGAGGAGGAGCGGGAGTCTGCCTCCTCGTCCTCGGCTTCACATGGGTGTGCGCCAAGCGGCGCACTGGAGATCTCGCGTGACAGTTCGCTGGGCCGGAAGAACGCAGGTGAGGATCCACGGTACGACCCGCTCGGCGACGTCAGTGGCGACAGGAGTATAGCGCCCGTGCTCTCTGATGGGCCCGGAGAGCCGAGACCGAGGTCTGTATCTGGCATTGCGATGATAGTCGCCGATGGCCGCCGGAAGCGTTGGCGACTGCTCGGGCGGACGTATGCGTCTGAGCTGTCGGAGGCGTTCCCCGGCGAGGGGAAGCGGGGCGACAGCGGGCTCATGTTCGCCGATGAGAGTGGGGTGGGGGAGCGAGAGGGAGCTGGAGTATGTGGGGAGGGGATAGATAGGGCTCGAGCTGGAGTATGAATCAAGTTGGTCAGATCAACAATCAAGTGTCCGACTCCGACGCCGAAGAGACAAGCAAGTTGAATGTTACGGCCGGGACTGTTCGAGACTGAGACTGATTGAGTGATGGAGTGGCGGGCCTACATATCCCCTCCACCACAGCTCGACAGCTCCAGGCTGGCCCAGGTTCATCGATCATCGAGCCACCAAAAGGGGGCGGCAATTAGGGGCGGTGGCCGTGATAATCCGAGCGATGGTAGGAATATACTCCCGCTAATGACTCCTCCCTTTTTCTATTAGTACACATCGGCAGGAACTTTGTAATCGGACATTCTAACATGGCTCAATCAGGGTCTCAACCCCCATCGTCCACATAATAAACCCTGAATCACTGCCACTACTTATCCGAGCAAGCCAGGATTGCCGCCTCAGAGATCAGACATCTACCACTCGTGACGTCATAAAATATCTCCTACCCAGCCAAGCGATATTTTCTCGTCATACAGCATGTGCTGTTGCAGGTGATCAATTGTCGCGCAGCAAGAAAAAAGAGTTTCTAGGACGCCGAAGATGCCGAGCAACCGAACAGCTAGCAGTTCGAGCACGGGGAGGGTATCGGCGAACAGTGGAGTGGAGTGACGGTGGGGGCGTGGGGGGTCGTAGTGGGCATGAACCTTCTGACGCCCGACATGTCTTATGTCTTAACTGTCTTGACATTGCTACATTGCTGGCTGCAGCGAGAGCAAGACTATCGTAGAGATCCTGACTATTCTAACCTCGACCTCCAACCCTCCCGATGCTCATCCCCTGGCTCGCCATCCTCGCCGCCGTGGCGGCACAAGAGTCCTACAAGCCCTTCTGGACGCCGGTGGACCCCCAGCCCGACGCCACCTCGACCGAGTCGTCCACCACTCAGGCATCTGCTCCGGACACTGCCACCTCGACTCCGGGGGAAATTGGCTGGCTCACTCCCTATACCACTAGCGATGTACCCCAGCCTACCGAGAGTCCCCCCACCCAGAGCTCCACCATCCAAAGTTCGGGGTTGCCCCCAGCAGCTCGGTAGCTGTCACCCCGAGCGGCGGATCAACAACTTCTGGAGCGGTCGTCGGTGGCACTGGTGCCGGAACCAGCGCCACCTCTGCCACCAGCGCTGGAACTTCGGGCACCGGAGCTACCGGAACTGGCGCCACCGGCACCGGCTCCACTGGAACGGGGACCAACGGAACGGACACGAGCGGCTCAAACACCAACGGCACAGACGCCAACAGCACCGACCTCAACTTTGGCCCGGTCCAGTTTGCGGGGTACGACAACTACGTCCTGCGCGACAATGTTACCGCAGCCCAGATTGTGATCTCCCAGTAAGTACTCACTGTCAGACGGAGCTGACTTCCAGGGCGACCTCGAACGGCCCGGCGCGCTTCATCACCGCGTTCCCGAACGGCAACACGGGCGCACTGGTCTACTTCCTGCCATACAGCAACGGAACCCAGGGGAACAACACGATCGGTGCCTCTCTTCAGCCCGACACGATGTCGAGCGTCAGCACCGACAACGCGCAGACCGGCGTGAGCGGCCAGCTGAGCCTGAGCGGCGACGCCCAGTTCGGCGTCACTTTGCGTAAGTCCCCCCTCTGGCGCCACTGACATCAGTCGGGTCCGTCCGCACGCTGCGCGACTACGTCGAGTCCCGCGGCAAGGTCATGCACAGCGTGTTCAACTACACGCTCGGCGCGTACTCCAACTCGTCGGTCGAGCTTGTGCGCACGTGGCTGAACGGGTCGACGGTGCAGTACCTCCGCTTCGAGGCGGTTGAGAACTCACAGTTTGAGGTCCACCAGGCGGTGAACATGGCCGCGAGGCAGGAGCCGGCTGCCAGTGTGACGCCTGCGAGCGATGGGCCCAGTGATGCCAGTGCTCCTGCCCCCAGCACTAGTGCTGCCGACACCGGTGCTGCACCAACCGCCAGTGCCGCCGGGAACGGTTCTGCCAGCAACCCCGCGAGCCCTACTCCCAGCCAGAGCGGAAGTGCCACGGCCCCCAGCGCGAGCCCTAGCGCCGACGCCGGCAAGCCTCCCCCCATCATCCGCATCACCCGCCCCGACGCCAACAAGAACGCGACCATCAAGTTCACCTCGACGTTCAACTACACGGGCACGACGCCCGAGACGCCCTTCGTCCCGCTGGAGGGGCTTGGCGCTCAGACTCTGTTCGTTGCCCCCGGTTCTGGCCACGGCATTACTAACAGCACTGCGGGGAACAATGCCACCAGCATGACCAACAGCACTGGCAACTCGTCGTCGTCGCCGCTCGACGACGTCCTGACGGCCATCCAGGGCAGCAACATCACGCAGCAGACCGCCTTCCTCTCGTACGAGTCGCAGTTCCTCGCCGGCGGCTGGCGCTTCCTGACCTGTATGTCCACTCTAGACTCCACTGACACCAGATTTCGGACGTGACACGCTCATCGCTCTCCGCCTGCTCCTCCCCGTGCTCTCGCCCGAGGCAACGGAAGCCATCCTCGCAGCCGTCATCCAGCGCACAAACGCGACGAGCGGACAGCTGTGCCACGAGGAGACTGTCGGCGACTACGCCTCGTTCCTGAGTATGTCCCCCACAAGGTCTCGCTGACGCAAGACATCCAGAACGGCCAGGCCGACAAAGGCAACACGCCACTGTACGTGTACACGATGGTGGACACCGACTTCCTCCTCCTCCCCGTGCTGGCCGACTACGCCGAGGCCTCCCCCCAGCGCGCAAAGTCGTTCATGGGGCGCAACTCGACCCTCGTGAACGGGTCTTTCGCCCAGCTGCTGCAGGCCAACATCGACAACGTCCTCTCTCTCGCTGGTCCCTTCGGCTCCGCCCCCGAGGCAAAGAACCTTGTCGGGCTGCGCAGCTATCCCGTCGGCAACTGGCGCGACTCGGCCGCCGGCCTCGGTGGGGGAATGTACGCGTTTGATGTCAACTGTAAGCACCACAGCAGCTCGTTCTGACTCTAGGCGCACTCGTCCCCGCGGCGCTCGACGCCATCTCCCGCCTGGCAAAGCTCAACCTCGTGGCGAGCAACTACACCAACTCGTCGTCCACCCTCGCGCAGGCGTGGAACGCAAACGCGTGCGATCTGTTCAAGGTCTCCATCTCGCCTGACGCCGCGTCGTCCGCGCTGGGCAGCTACGTCTCCACGGCCAACCTCTCGGCCAGCCTGTTGTATGGCGCCGGCAGCCTGAATGGGTCGACCGCCGGCGGGTGGAACGAGAGCGAACAGCTCATCGGCGGCGGCAGCGGGAATGACACGAGCACGAATACGACAGTCGCAAACCTCGCCGCCGAGGCTGCCAGCTCCACCTCCAACTCGACCGAGACCGGCCCCGACTCAAACTCGACATTCTACGCCCTCTCCCTGTCGACAAACTACACCCCGATCCCCGTGCTGCACTCGGACCTCTCCTTTGTGCTCTCGTACGCCAACCCGTCGTCGGACATCCTCTGGGCGACCGTGCAGGCGCTCCAGTCGTACCCGCGCGGCCTGCTCACGAACGCGGGCATGGTCGTCGCCAACGCCGCGTACGACCCCAACGCGACGCGCGCAGCCACATTCGCGAATACGGCGTACCACGGCGCCGTGGCGTGGAGCTGGCAGATGGGCATGATGGCGCAGGGGCTCTCGCGGCAGCTGGGGCGCTGCGGGCTGTCCCCCGAGACGCAGCTCGCGAACAGGACTGGCAACAGCACCCGCCCCGAGTGGTGCAGCGACCAGAGCCTCACGGATGCGCTGCAGCAGGCCCAGGACCGTCTGTGGGCCAGCATCCGCGGATCCACCAGCGTGCTCTGGACAGAGGTGTGGTCGCCGGTCTGGAGCGGCAACGGGGCCGACAACGGCACGGACGCCAACTCCGCCGACGCCAACTCCACGAAAGCCAACACCACGTCGAACCGCTTCTCGATCGGCGACCTCGGCGCCATCTCCCCCGAGGGCACCGAGGGCGACGCGATCCAGCTCTGGAGCTACGGCTTCCTCGCGCTCGTGGACCCCGAGAACGGGCCCGTTGCGGCGGGCGGGAACTTGAGTGCTGTGCCCGTCACTGACTCTGGTGCCAAGAGTGCCGCGGTGAGGGTTTTGCCCAGTCTCGCTCTGGTGTTCGCTCTGGTCGCGGGCTGTGGACTGCTTCTCTGAGTGGAAGGTTGCGGATAATGAGTGTCAGAACAAAATCAGTAGAAACCCCCTGAACAGACGTTAGTAGGATGATCTTGAGTACCTCGGAATGCAGAAAGTGCCGACTCCTCCCCTTCCGCACTGGCCTTCCGCGTATCCTTCACGGCGTGCATAACATACTGCAGACAACGACTCCATCACCTCGACCCGACGCGCGTACTCATACCTAATAGACCGCATTTTAGAGCTTGCTCTTCTCGTTCTTGGTGTCCCTGAAGAGGCCGGCCATCTTCTCCGGCTCGAGCACCGACTCGGGGTACGGCAGCTGCGAGCCGCGCATGTGCTGCTGGCCGCCGTCGACGACGAGGATCTGGCCGGTAATGTACTGCGCGGCGGGGGAGAAGAGGTAGAGTGCCGAGTAGGCAATGTCCTGCTTGGTGCCCATCTTGCCGAGGGGGATGGTCGAGCGCGCGTTGTAGTTCTTCGAGCCGAGGCGGGACATGCCCTCGGTGTCGCCGATGGGGCTGAGAGTTAGTACGTGATCGTCAAAGGGTTTCGGCTGCACTCACCCAGGAGCAACGACGTTGGAGCGCACGCCGCGGGGTCCCTCCTCGACGGCAATCACCTGCGAGAGCGCGTCGATGGCGGCCTTGGCGGCCGAGACGTGCGCCTGGTAGGGCGTGCCCGTGTAGTGGAGCGTGGCCGAGATGTGGAGGTAGGCGCCCTGGGTCTTGCGGACGGCGGGGAGGGTGGCCTTGACCGTGTTGTACGTGCCGAGCTGGAGGTCAGCATTTGGGAGCTTGAAGATGGAGATACAGCTGTCCGTCCCATGAGGCCTGAGGGACAAATGACACATTCACACAGCATCTGCAGCACAGGCTCGCACTCACAGTGTCAATCTCGATGACGGTGCGGAAGGCGTTCTCCGAGAGGCCCGAGATCGGGGCGAGGAAGTTGCCGGCGGCACCTGGATGTCAGCAACGAAGGGGACAACTGATTGAAGGTCACTGGGAGCAGCGGAGGAGCCCATGACACAGGAGAGCAGCGGACTAAAGAGTACACAGATCATGGGGGGGGTTCCAATAACCTGGTGCCGTCCGGCCCCTGTATCACAAACCACTCCCTCAACCCCGGACTCAACTCACCGCAGACGACAAAGTCGATGCGGCCAAACGTGTCGAGCGTCTTCTTGACGGCGTCCTGGAGCTGCTGGACATTGCGCACGTCGGCGCTGGCGGGGATGCACTTGCCGCCGGTGGCCTTCTCGAGCGCGGCGGCCGACTCGGCGAGGCCCTTTGCGCTGGGTGTTAGAGGGGGTGGGCGGGGTTGCAGGAGTTGCACTGTACTCACTCGCGGCCGACGATGGCGGCGCTCGCGCCGTGCTTGAGCATCTCCTCGACGATGGTGTATCCAATACCGGTACGGCCTGGGGTCAGCCCACTCAGCCTCGGGACTTACCGCCGGTGATGAAGAGCACCTTGCCCTTGACGAGATCCTTGTTGAAGATGGACATTGTGTGTGTAGTGTGAGTGGGCGGTGGGGAACAAGCAGATGTCGTGGGATATATAGGTTGGTCGACGTCAACAACAGCGAGAGCGGGTTGTGGGGAAGCTCGATTGCATTCTGGGTGGGCTGTGGATCTTTTGGCTGAGCCATCTTGGCTGTGGATAAGCACATAACCGGATGAGACCGACAATTCACCCTGGGGCCGTACTTTTTGGCTCGGTTTCGTCATCTCGGCGCGCGCTGACAATCACTCGTCTCCACCTCTTGGTGCTGCTCGGGCTTCGGGGATCTGGCTTGCCGCAGGTGGGAGATTATCTACCCCACACGATCTCGGCCTCTTAGCTGCCTCTGGGTCTACTTGGATGCTTGCAGCTCCCAGTCTACAGCGTCTATATGGCGGGTGCGCTATGCATACTGCTCCCTCGAGCATCTGACAGTCTGGCCCCAAGGCCCCAAAACATAGTGCTGTCATGATCGTGCATTCTGCGAAGAGGAAATGCGGCGGACTCAGATTCATCCGATCTCGCCAAGGAATGAACCATCACGAGGAATGCAGCCGCCCTCGCATGCATCCAAGACGTCCCAAGGAGCTACAGATGACTGAACTCCGCTCACTGCTACTGATTACCCCACACTACCGACGGCAACTACCTCCCCGCACGCAGGGCATGCACGAGCTCAGACATGGTCTTGGATCGGCCAGGCGTGCCTGATACGCCGAGATCAGCGCCACTTACCCCACCTTGCGTCTCGTCAGAGGAGACACGGGGGCGCGCGGCCGGGCCCCCGCGGCCGAGAAGCTCAGAGCGGAGGCGCGAGTATGCTGGCTCGCTGGCTACCGATGCTGCGTGCTGACGTTCACGGTCCCCGGTGGGATCTGGGCTCTCGCTGCCACCGCGTCGTGCGCGCCGCGATACACTGGTGGGTACGGCTGCCCATAATTCGCGCTCGGCCCCAGCGCCTACGGCGGCTAACGAGTGCCGCACGCGAGGGCGCACTGATGCAGGCGGGGTGGCCGATAACGAGCGGCGCGGGGCTTCGCCCTCGCCCTGTGTGATGCGTCGACGGGCGCGTTGTCTGGCTGTCAGCAATGGCCTAGGCGCATCTACTCACGCTGGTCGTTTGGCAATCTTGGACTGATATGCCGCCCTCCATAAAGCGAATCCATCAGCTAGCGCGTTAGCAACCTGCTACCCATATTTCAGACCGGGTGTACTCACAAAGTAGCCGCTGGTCATGCTCAGCCTCGACAGCCTTGAGCTTCTGCTGCCGCTTGAGCGCCTTCTTCCACCTGGGAAACATGGCCCGCGCGAGGCGCTGTTTGTCAAACTGGACAGCTCGCAGCAAGCGGCCACGCGCAGCCCACTTGTCGAATACGTCAAAGAGCAGGCCGTCCTCGTGCCGCAGGGCCACTTCCTCTTCGATGGGCTTCAGGTCGCGCTCGCGTTTCTGAGCGTGCCATGACGCAAACGCATCCGATAGCAGCCGCTCGTTGTGATCTTTCTCGAACATTTCGAGGCGTTGGTTCAGGTCGCGCGCCTTGCGTGTGCGGACCGTCCAGGTAATAAATGCCCGTCGCATCGATTCTGCTTGTCAGTTCCGTGTGACACCCGCAAACTCACCCTCGCGCTTCACATCCAGGAAGCTCTGCATCAGTGCGGCGAGGTCGGCCTTGCGCTTGAACGCCCGGCCCCACCGCTCAAAGGCTTCAGCCACGATTGTGGCATCCCGGTGCTCGGCAACATCAAGCTCACGCGCCTTGATTTCCACGACTCGTTGGGTCCACTGCGACAGCATCCGCTTGAGCATCCGCTTGTCCTGGCCTGCGCGGAACAGCTCAATTTTCTGGTTGTCCAGCACGCTCTGAGCCATTGCGTCTCGCCATCCTGATCGTCAGTGTACACCGTCTGTTGTAACTCACGGCCAAATGCTGTCTTGAGGTCATTCTGCCTCTTCCTCTCCATGAAAGTCTCCTGCCGCTTGCGCGCCAGCGCAATCCGCCATGCTTTGAACGACTGGCGTAATGTGAAGAAGGCATGCGCCTTGTCGGCAGTCAGCATGTCGTCGGCGAGCTTGGCGCTCGCGGTTTGCCACTTTGAAAACAGCTGGCTCTTGGTGTGCGCCTCAAAGATGAGATCGGCCTTGAGGGTCGCATTGCGTTTCTGGCCCAGCACGTCGCGCCAGCGGCTGAAGTTGTTGTGTAACCTCCGAGTCGTTGACAGCGCTGCAAACTGATCTGCTTTCGCTGATGGGTGAGTAAGACAACCACGACCTTTTACCCACCGTTGAGATTCTCCACGCGCTCCTTCTTCCCCTTCCACTTGGAGAACAGGGTCCGCACTTTGCGGGTGTCGAGCACGCGCTGGAGGAGGTTGCCGCGCTCCAAGGCGAGCCAGACGTTGAACGACTTGCGCATGAGAGCGAGGTCACGTCCGTCCGTGTAGGCGACGAGTGCCCTCTCCCGTTTGTTTGCCTTCTGCAGAGCAGTGCCCATGCGACCCATCACGTTCTTCATAATACGCGCCTTATTGAACGCGTCGGCAGTGAGCTGTTGTCGTCTGAGAGTTGTCAGTATCACCGGCAGCTTATAACTCACGTATTCAACTGCCACTTTGACCATGCACGCGCAACTAGGCGTGATTCTTCCATCCGGACAAGCTTGTCCTCGAGCGGGCGGAGCGACGCCTTCTTGAACCACAGGTCAAAGCTGGCGACAATTGTAGTTGCAGCCTTCCTCCGCTCCCACGATTGGAGGTTCTGGTTCAGCTGGCGCGTCTGCACAGCGCTCTTGTGCCAGGTCTTGAACGTGCGTCCAACTGTAGTCTTGAGGAAATGTTTGTCCGCCTTCCGCTCTCGCGCAATGTCGTGCCATTTCTGATGTCAGTTCGTTCATTGATGTTCAACTCACATCAAAGGCTCTCCGCGCGCGGTTCTGGTCGAACTTCTGTGTGATGGCCGTCTCGCGTACGTGCATATCCGCCTCCCACCGCTTTGTTCGGAGCTTGACCAGCTTGGTGCGCCAGGTCTTGAATGCCGAGCGGGTGTCGCTCACTTGGCGAGAAATGACATACTGCTCCTCCAGTCGGTCGAGGCGCTTCTCGCGCAGCCGGGCCATCCAACGGTCGATGACCTGCTGCTTCTTCTTATGCTCATAGTGCGCATCTGCTGTGCCGGGCTGCTGAAGGCGGCGTTCATGTAATGCTCGCCACTTGGCGAGTGTCTGTTGCAGGAGTAGCGTATCGCGCACCGCATCGATCTGGGCGGTTGCAGTGTTGATCCACTCGGAGCTCTGTCGCCAGGCTCCCCAGCAACGACCGAGTAGTCCCAGACGATGGAAGCGGTCTGCTCGTAACTCCATTTCCCGCAGTACTGCGGGGTCCACCTCCCGCTCACGCTCTCGTTCACGTTCCCTTTCTCTTTCCCTCTCCCGCTCCCGCTCACGTTCACGCTCGCGTTCAACCGACACTAGAGGTCTGGAAAGACCACCGAGAACGGGGCGAGGTGTAAACGCCAGAGCCTTCACCGGCGAGGTGATAGTCGAGTCTGCGCCAGACTCGTCGAACATCCTCTGAGTCGGCGTAAGCGGCCTCCTCATGCGTACTCTGTCGGCCTCGTACCCTCTCTTCTGGGCCTGTACGGGAGTAGACGTCCGAATCGGGCGGGAGTAGTCGAAGCTCGCCTCGGCATCGGACGGGGAAGGCGTGTATCCGACTAAGGAGCGGGCCTCGCGGGCCGTATCGCGCGTAGCCTCCAGGAGCGTCATCGTCTTCCGCGGCGACTCGCGCGTCGCGACCACTGCACTCGTCGCCGAGTCCGCGTCCGACTCGTCGGCGTACCCCTCGTCGAGATCTGAGCTGGCAGAAGCGAGGAAGGGCACCCGCGCACGCATAGGATTCATTGTGCGCCGCGTCGGCAGCCGAGACCCGTTGAACTTTTCCTCCACTGGCGGCGCCTTCTGCGCTTCGTGCGACTCGCGCCAGATGTCCCACCGCTCCCCCCACGTCGGCGCGCGGATCATGCCGAGCTTGATGAGGAACTGGTAGTAGAGCTTGTCGGAGGAAGGCCGGATGCCACTGGGACAGTCAGCTTTGTGGAGAAAGAGGATATCAGCTGGTTACATACTTTGCTTCGAGGACGTAAGAGTACGCATGGTAGACCTGGGGGAAGCTCGTCGCGTCCCGCGCCCGCTGCAGGATCTCGTCGACGATATCGAGGTCTACGGCCTCGGTTAACGATAACGAGATCGACGCCGCTGTTGAGGACCCCAGACCCTCGCGGGCATACTGAGATTGCATGAGCGGCGCGTCTTGTAGAGTTTAATGAATGTCGAATAGAGGTGGGGTGTTGCTTGCTGTTGTTGTTGTTGTCTTTGTCTTTAGGTCGTCTGTGTCATGCTCGAAACGCGTCTTGGGCGGCGAAAAGCAAACGCGTGGCTTATGCGTGATCACGGACATTCTCCGATCTCCGCTAGTCCGACCCTAGTCGCCACCATGACGGCCATCTCACGCATCACAGAATGCCCAGAATCACATGCACATTGCTTGATTGCATGACACGTCCAACAAAGTAGCCATCCACATCCATCGCCGACGCCCACTCCGACACAACCAGTCACTCATTCAACTTGCCCCATCAACCGCTCATTTGCATCACTATAACCCCATAGCAGCCACGGCGACATCCGCGCATTGCTCAACATGGCCGAGGCCAATTTCTCCGCAGCGCTCGCGACATGGAAGGGTACGCAGTCTCCGATGCCGAGAGCTAGATTCGAAACTAATGTCGCAGATATCAACCTGTCCGAGCTGCAAAAGTCGCTCGACACGACGGCAATGGAGCTCGTAGAGGGCCAGAAAGAGACAGTAGTAGGAAGGAAGAAGCTGGCAGAGTCGACGCGAGGTATGTCGACACCGGCTGATATGGAGCCGGCAGATTGACAGAAACTTGCCTCCACATCTCGCCGTTTCGTAGCAACCACAACAAGGCTCACACCACACAGAGTTCAAGAAACAGCCCGATGACTCGAACAAGTTCAACGCCATCAAGGTTCTCCTGAAGGCGTACCAGGGCGAGATTGATGCGTTGACGCGCCGGTCAAAGCTCAGCGAAACGTCATTCTTGAATGTCTACAAGCTCCTCTCGGACGCTCCGGATCCCTACCCGCTTCTCGACGCTGCCGTCGACCAGACCGTCAAGGTCGCCGAGGCGCGTGTACTCGAGTCGGAGCTGCAGCGTCTCAGGGAGGAGAATGCCGAGCTCAAGAAGCAGGTCGCCGACAGCAGCTCGTTTGACGACAAGCGCAAGAAGGCCGAGTCGCGAGTGGAGCAGCTCGAGGCCAAGGTGAGCATAAAGTGTTTGAACAGTGGCACTAACGCATCAGATGGATGATCTCATCCAGGAGCGCGTCACGCAGAAGGAGAACGAGTTGAACGCCGAGTACGACGAGCGCATGCGCAACTACGAGGAGAGGTGTGTTGTCGCCATTTGTCTAGCTAACTCTGTCCAGGGAGAAGGACCTCCAGCGTCAGGTGCAGACGTTCAAGAACCAGATCCGCGACCTGCACACCTCGAACGAGAGCACCCAGGCCAAGCTTCTCGATGCGAGCCAGAGGCAGGGTGAGTTGAACAAATCTCAACCCGACTGACAGTCAGAACAGGGTGTCCCCGCCAAGCTCGCCGAGCTGGACATTGTCGTCGCCGACTTGAACCGCGCCAACGAGCGTGTCGCGACCGTTGAGCGCCGCAACGAGCTCCTCCGCGCCGAAGTCGAGACTGCGCGCAGCGGATCCCAGCAGGCCGAGAAGTGAGGCACTGATGACGTAGGCAGCTACTGACAATACCAGGGTCAAGCAGCTCGAGGACCAGGTCACCGAGCTCGAGGCTGAGGCTACTCGCCTTCTCCGTGCCCACGACCAGGTCAAGGAGGCCAAGGCCGAGGAGGAGCGTTCTGCCAAGAAGCGCGCCGACGACGCTGCCCGCGAGGCCAGCAACCAGGCCGCCGAAATTGAGAACCTCCGCACCAAGGTGAAGCAGTACGGCGACTATGACGAGATCAAGCGCGAGCTCGAGATCATGAAGGTAAGCCGCAAAGGTTGAGGCCAGCGCTGACATCAGTACGTCGAGTTCTCTAGCCAGGACCTTGACGAGGACGACGACCTCAAACTCCCGAGCCCCAAGGCCGATGTCTCCAACAAGCTCGGCAAGTCGCTCGAGAACCTCCTTGTTTCGAAGAACCGCCGACTCTTGGAGGACCTCACAAAGCTGCGTGTCGCACATGACGAGTTGCTGTCGCAGCACAACAAGTCGGCAGAGGGTGGCGAGTCGCTCCGTAACGAGCTGAACCGTATCCGCGCATTGAACGAGAAGCTGGAGAACGACCTGATGAGCCTGAACAAGGGCGAGGGCGGCGACAAGTCGGAGCGTGGAGCGGGTCTGGCGGGTCTGGATATCGGAGGCAAGATTGACCGTGGCGCTTCCCCAGCACCGAGCAACGATTCCTCGATTCTCCCAATTGTTACCTCTCAACGTGACCGCTTCAGGCAGAGGAACGCCGAGCTCGAGGAGGAGCTCCGGCGGCAGTTTGAGACCATCTCTGACCTTCGCACTGAGATCAAGTCCCTGCAGGCCGACAACCTCAAGCTGTACGAGAAGGTGCGCTACATGCAGAGCTACCGCGACGGAGCGCAGACATTCGGCGCCTCGGGCTCGCACACTGGCACCTCCACCCCGGGCGGCACAGCAGCAATGCTCAACGGTGCTTTACGCAGCCGCGACGACGATATTGGACGGTACAAGGACAAGTACGACGAGAGTCTCAACCCCTTCGAGGCGTTCAAGGGCCGCGAAGCGCAGCGCGCGATTCAGGCACTCAACCCGCTAGAGCGCGCTACGTTTGCGCTCACGCGCGCGATCATTGGTAACAAGCGATCGCGCAGCCTGTTTATCATGTATGCTGCCAGCTTGGTGAGTATAGGCAGCTACGATGGCTGGTGACTGAAGCTGACATTATACAGCATTTCCTTGTCTTGTTTGTCATGTGGAACAACCTCGGCTCGAGCACAGCGACTACGCCAGTAACTATCCATCCGTAAAGCATGAAAGGCGGTCGGTATGTACAAGTATGCATCTGTTAGCTTGTGTCATGGAGGAGGGTGCCATTGTGTTCTGTAATTAGGAGAGAGCTTTGACATGAGGCGAGGTGATGTTGATAATCACGATTATGATAGCGACGACTTGCATGAGGACAGCGATCAGAGACAACCGAATGACTGGACTGGGTCGAATGCAAGATGATAATGACGAGGATGAGGAGGGAAGGACAGATGGACAGAGCAAAAAATGTTGCCTTCCTTTCGCATCAGCAGTGACAATCTGAGTCTGGCTGCCTGGCTGGCTTGTCGCCTTCCTTTCTTCACTCCTCGTCCTACTCGTTTATAACTCTCCTTATCTTTTGCTTTTCTCTTTCTCTCTCTTCTTCATTCCGTACATTCTCTCTCATATTTCTTGTTATATACCCCCCCTTCCCTTTCTTCTCTTGATACTCTCCTCGTCACTACCACTACAGCCCTCGTCGCCATCAATAGCCACTACCACCATGGTCGCCGTCGCAAACGCCACCGACAACAAGGGTCCCGTCACCTTCAAGTTCACTTTGACGGACGTGTACCACCCCCTTATCCACGTACGTCTTCCCTCAGCGCACTCCTTTCCTTAGCTGACACTGCAGAAACTCCTGCGTCCGGTCCTTACTCGCGCTTCCCTCGGCCACGATGTCGACTGCTATGAGCTGCTCGTCGCTCTCACCTCTCCGCAGCTCAGGACGGTCATCGTTGATGGTGGGTTTAAGACAGGAGCTTGGCTAACCACCAGAGGGACAGTGCAAGTGCTGCAGCGACGCCGGTACCTGGTGCATCACCGCCATCAAGTACGTGTACACTTGGAGCAACGAGATGAATGGCCCTATCCAAGAGGTCGCCGTCCGGTACGTGTCTTCCTCAGTTCACCGGGGAACTCTCTAAAGAACTGACATGAACGTTCAGCTGCCTCAACTGCGTTGTCAACCACAAGTTTTGCGACCTTCCCCAGCGGACCCGCTTCCCCACTTGCGTGTGCGACTGGCAGATCCCCCCCGAGGACCGTGTCCTCCTGGCCAAGCGCGACGTTCTCCTCCAAGTCGCTGGCAAGCAGCTCGGCCTTCCCAGCAACGACCGTATCCCCGACAAGGACATTGCGAATCTGTTTTGGCGTCTCCGTTCGGTCAACGAGTGGTTTCTTCAGGTAAGCAGCATGGCAGAACTGGTATTGACAACAGCATGCCGAAATGGGCTACCAGATGAACCTGCTCGCGCTCCAGCCTGCCTTGAAGGCGCTCGGCGTCCAGGAGGTTGTCCGCTCCGACGGCAGGTGGATTGTCCCCCACCGCCAGCACTGGCGCCCTTGCCCATGCTACCTTTCTGCCGAGTGCGGTCCTGAGCGCCACTTTGATGTGGAGGTCAACGACACTGGCAGCGACATCCAGGATGAGCTCATGGACAAGGAGCTTGCCCTCGACGGCGAGATTGATCCCGACCGCTCCGCCGAGCAGTGGGAGCTCGTCAAGGGGTACGCCAAGCACACGCCGCCCAAGATCGTCTCGCTTCCCAACAACGAGCTCAAGCTCGACGACACGCCCAAGAAGATGCGCATCACGTCGCTGGGCAAAAACAAGGGCAAGGGCTTGGACGTGTAGTGGACTGGTATTCATGTGTTAATGACCGCTTAACGAGTTTGTAGGAAAGTCACCTGTAGAGAGAGGCGGTATGTGGTGGTGAGTCATGCAGATAAGTATATTGTTTACACGCGCCATGGGCTAGGGTTAGGTCGGCGTCAGTTCCTGAACAAGTCATGATGAGTATGCGCGACAATGTCACGAAGGGCGGCAGCTGAATACATTCCACGCGCCAGATGTCACCTACAACTCTGTCTACCTGCCCTTCTTCTTTCCGTCGCTCTGCACGCTGCCCTTGTTGCCGACACTGAGGACCATGTGGGCCTCGCCCGACTTTTGCTGGCGACGGAGGAAGGCGTCGGCCATGCCGGTCGGTGTGTCGCCCTCGGCCATGGCGAGTGCCTTGCGCTCCTCTTCGATTTTGCGCAGACGCTTTTCCGTCTTCATGCGACCTGAAGTCTTGCCGCTGGGACATGTTAGCAAAACACCCCCCCAAATCACAACAGTACGTACTGGAACTTGTGCGACAGACTCTTCCACGCCTCCTTTGGCGTCATCTTGCGGCCAAACTCGTCGTGGTAGACGATATCCACGTCGGGCTTGTAATTTTTAAACGTCTCGACGGCCTCGCGCGCCTCCTGCTGCTCGCGCTGGCGGTTGTCGTACTCGCGCTGTGCCTGGTCCTTGTTGCCTCCGCGGGCGGCGATGCGCTCGAGCTCGCGCTGCGCCGCGCGGCGGCGGTGGTCGGCGAGCCACAGGTCGTGCTGCTTCTGCGCGCGGTCGCGCGCCTCGTCCTGCTCGGACCGCTTGGTGAGCGAGCCCTGGTTGCGCAGCATGGACAGCATGCCCGCCATGCCCATGCCCATCGACTTGGCCGACTCGGCCTCGGCGGCCGCAATCGCCTCCTCGGACTTGAGCTCGGACAGCTCGGTCATCTGCGCGTCGATGCGGGCGCGGTACTCTGCGAGCGAGAGGCCTTCGCGCGCGGCGAGCTCGGCCAGCTCGTCGTCCTCGTCCTCCGAGTCGGAGTCCATCGCGGCGTCGCCGTCCGCATCGCCGTTCGCCTCGCCCTCCCCGCGCTCGATCTTGACGACCACGGGGGCTGCGGGGCGCGCAGGCGACACGCTCCGGGTCCGCGACCGCGACCGCTCCTGCTTGACCGCCGCGCGGCTCTCGGTCGTGACGTTGCGCACAAACTCGGACGTGTCGTCGAACGTGATGCGCCCGTCGTCGCCGTCGGCGTCCTCCTCTCCCGGCTCCTCCTTGACTGCGGCGGCGTCCTCGGCGCGCTGCTGCGCAAGCTTAGCGGCAATGTCCTCGGGCTTGACCTTTGGCTTCCTCTTGGCGCTCTCTCGCCGACTCCGCGCAAGGGCCGCCTGCAGGTCGTCGTCGTCGACGAGGTTGTCGGGGTCGTCGCCGACGACGCGGCGGGTGAATGTCGGTGCTGGGTCGACGTCCATACCCGCGTCCTCCTCCTCGTCGCCGTCCTTTCTCCGCGTGCTCGACTTCTTCGCGCGGCGCTTCTTCACCTTGAAGCCCTTGTCGCCCTCCTTCATGTAGTCGGACACTTCAAAGTTTGTCGCGAAATCGAGGTCGAGCTTGACTTTGCTGTCGGGCTCCTTGCCGAGCATGGTAATGTCGTCCTCAAACACCTTCTTCTCCTTCTTCTTGGGCACGGGTGCGCCGAGGCGGAATCCCTCATTCTCGACCGTCTCGCCGACAAAGTCCCCGTCGTACTTGTCGAGCACCGCGGCCTTCTTTCCTATCCGGCCCTCCTCAAACTCGTCGTCGTCGTAGCCCTGGTACTTTGCCTGCGCCTTGCGTTTCCGGTCCTTTGCGGCCTTGTCGCGCTCGAGGTCGGCCATGTTGACGTTTTGCAGCTCGTCCTCGTCCTCGCCGAGCACCTTGCTGTCCTTGAGCGTGAGGATAATGTCCTCGCCGGCCTCGAGCTCGTCCATGTCGTGCGCGACCTTGAGGCCCGTGAGGTCGCCCTCGTCGTACGCGAGCTTGTCCGCCTCCTCCATCTCGCGCGCGCGCCGCGCCGCCAGGTCCTTTTCGCGCTTGACGCTGCGCTTCTTCTGCGTCTTGATCCAGTTCTTGGCGCTCAGCGAGTCGTCCTTGGACGTGTCGCCCAGTGTCGAGCCCTTGAGCTTTGCGTGCAGCGCGCGCTGGTTCTTGACCCTGCTTGTCAGCGAGCAAACACATGGCAGTACCCACTTTTCCATCCGCTCCTTGAGCTCGCCCTCGGCCTTGGCGCGCTTCATCTCCGCCCGCCGCTCGGCAAAGTTGGCCTCGGCGACGGCATCCAGGTCCACGGGCGCCTCCTCGCCCTCGGCGACCTCGGCCCCGATGGGCTTCAGCCCGAGGCTGATGCGGACCTTGTTCGTCTCCTCGAGCGTGAGCGAGTCCTGGTTCACAGACATGTCCGCCATCGTGAACAGGTGGGTCGGTTTTAGTGTGGTTGAGAGTGTGTTGTCGAGTGATCGAGTGGTGAGCACATGGATTTACTCAAACGCAAACAGTGCCGTTGGGTGGCAAACGGATACTAAGATATTTAGGCGCCACAAAAGATGAAATCTGCTTTCCGCGCCTGAAATCAGTAGGCACGCGCGCCCGATATGAACATCCTCCTGCCCTTGTCTCGACCTTGACAACATCTCATCTCGACATCATCCCACCACCACAGCAAAATGCCACCCAAGGGCGGAACCCGTCAGCCGCAGCTGCGCGCGTGCCTCGTGTGCTCGATCCTGCAGCCGCTCAAGGACTTTGTCGACAACGGCTGCCCGAACTGCGAGGAGGTCGTCGGTGTAAGTGGACAATCAACTGTGTTTGCTGACTTTAGATGCGCGGCTCGCACGAGCGCGTCGCCGAGTGCACGTCGACGATTTACGACGGCATGATCGCCATGCTGGACCCCGAGGAGAGCTGGGTCGCGCGCTGGCAGCGTATTGGTGCGTGCTGAGCTTGGGTGAGGCTGACCCGCAGACAAGAAGAAGAAGGGCCTCTACGCCGTGCGCGTCACGGGCCGCCCGCCGCAGGAGGTCATTGACGCCATTGAGGAGCGCGGCGGCGTGTACCGCGCGCGCGACGCCGTGGACGAGCTCTAAGATGGGTTCTAGAGACACCTCGACAGTTGCCTATTTCTCAACTGCGCCCGACTTCTCGCGCTTCAGCTAGATGGTCATCGCACTGGCATACCCGCTGCTGAGTAGATTATTATGACATGTTGTACATTTCCTGCTACCACTGCCACTGCGAGGCTCCCACATTCAGGCTACCAATCACTAATCTTGCCCCCCGCTCACTCCTCTACATGTACATGCCGCCAAGATCAGCAGCAGTAGTCACCACCTCCTTGTGGACCTTGCGCGCACCCATTCCGAGGCCAGTGTAGGGCTCGTCGTCGGCCTCGGTCCAGCGGACAGGGCGGTCGAGGGCGGCAGCGAGCGTCGACGGCAGAGTAGCAAGCGCAGCAGCGACGCCGGCGGGCGCGATGCGCGAGAGCGGCAGGGGGAGGAGGAAGAGCGTCGTCTTGCCGAGTGCGAACGCCGGATGTGTTGCCTGCGTACTTGTCAGCTAGTGAGGAAAGGAGTGGACAAGCTGCATACCTGCGAAAGAAAGGCGCCCGCGATGCCCGTCACGTAGTTTGGCGCATCGTACGGCTTGAGCTGCTCGCCAGCGACGGAGCCGGTGGAGAGGTATCGCACGGGCGGGTCGGCGGCGGCGCGCTCGGCCGCGTCGGGGATGTACAGCGCGGGGACGTACGACGAGAAGACGGTCCTGCACGTCAGCTCCGTCGCACGTGGTACCTACCAAGACTCGGCGCCGAGGGCCTTCACGACCTTGTCGACAACATCAAACGCGACCGCACCCCGGTCCTGCTCCTCCAGCACGACGAGCACGCCGTCGCCGAGCGCGAACCCCGTCCCGGCCGCGTCGCCCTCGACGTCGACGACAAACAGCGCCATGCGCGCATTCGCCCGGCGCGCGAGATACTTTCCCGCCTGGCCCACGGCTACTACCGCAGAGGCGACGCGCTGCGCGTCGTCGTGCCACCGCACGCTCACGGACGGAGCACCCGTGCGGATCTTGGGGACAGCCGCGCCGGCGGCGCCGGCATACTGCCCCTGCCCCTCCTCGTCGGAGCTGTCGGACTCGAGGAGGTAGCGCGGCGGAGGGGCCGAGAGGGCCGAGAGCGGGTCGAGCATTGTGTGTCGGTGGTTGGGTGGAGAGTATCGATCGAGGAGAGACGTTGATGTTGATGTGTTCAAGGTGGGTGGAGGACGCGAAAGCGCGACTGGCGACCAACTTCTGCACTTGCATCATCGTCCATCGCGTGGTTTTGGCATGGCTTTTGTGGCGGGTGGCGGCGATCATCAACACCAAAGGAAACGCAGTGCGTCCAAGGCTGTCCATGCACGGAATATTTAGCACAACATGCATGGCAGGGTATGCAGGGGTGTGTCAGTGGCTCTCTACCAGTTTGCCCTTTCATCTTCCTTTGCCAACAAGCGTAAAGTTACACAATTTACCACAATTATTGCTGTCATCAATTCGCTCGAGGCGAAGCCAGACTGGCGTCTTCTATCCATCAACAGCAGCCCTCGCTGCTCCTGCACTTCCTACTCCTCTGCGGCTCATCCTTAGTCCATATCTTTCCATTCCAGCTGTCCGCTCATTTTCTACTCATTTAACACGACTTTTTCTCACATTTCTCGGCAACCTCCCATACCCCCTCTTCTCCCCTTCTCCCAACAACGGCTAATTGTCCGAGTGGTTAAGGAGCTTCCCTGCTAAACGCATAGGAAGTGGGTTATAGTCGGAAGCGCGAGCGCGGCGTCGAGAGCATCTCGGACGTCGGGCTCGACTTTTTGTTGCATGAGCGGGTGTGGAGCGTTGCGGAGACGTGTTTTGTGAAAATGAGAGGTTTGGCCGATTTGGAGTTCACGGGCTCATGAGGTCGTGAGCAAATTCCCTAGCGGGACCAAACACCCTCATGCGGCTATTGTCTTCACTGTGAAGGTGTTTGGGGAAGAGTGGTTCGCCCTCTCCTGTTGCCGAGAAGGTTCGGAGGGGAAAGATGTGGATGTGGCGCTGCCGGGTGCTCAAGCAGCCCCCATCCCTCGTGATATCAATGTTAGGTGGACTAATTGAGTGACCGCACTGTCGCGCCTCGTGGTGTCTGTCTCTGTCTGGCACAGCAGCATCCTTATCGCGTGGCATGGTCCAGCGGTGTGCAGATTGTTTGCCACCGGGTAGTGGCGGCGGGAGTCTGTGACTGTACTCGAGGCTGGGGAGAGGAACAAGCTTGCGTTAGACGACATACATACGATGCAGCTATGTATACGCAGTATGGCTACCTGTAGGAGTATCGGAGGCTCGTGAGGGGTGTCGCGAGTGAGATCATGCCACCTCTAGAAGCTTTTCTCTGTTATCTCTGTTTTCTCGACGCGGACATGCTGTCACAGAGCCAGAGGGCTTTCGTGGACCCGAGCAGGTGTGCCCTGTATGGTATGACATGACGAGTTGGGAGGCCGAACCACCAGATGTCATAAACAGATCAGTGCGTCAGTGTCACGGGGAGAGTAAGCACATTGTGAACAGAGCAGTCCACAAAGTATAGACAGTCAGTATCGTACGATGTCAGCGAGAGACCACCCAGTGCGACAACTTGGGCGGTACGGCTACATGTGGAGAACATACACTCATCCTCCTCAAAGTCTAGCACTCCTTCGCCCTGGCAATCACTACCGCTGTTCTCTGAGCTACGCCAACTACTTTTCCATATCTGTGTCGCCGTCGTTTTGGCCGTTTTGGTCATTCTGGTTGGAGGGGAACATGCGCTCCACCGTCTCAAAGTATTGGCCCCTGGGGCGTTAGCTTGGCGATCTATGTGAGCTCATGACACTCACCACCCAGACCAGTCAAAGTTTGAATCTGGTATCGCGTCCAAGAACGAAATGTCGAGTGCGGCTGGCCCGTCGTCCGAGGCGGCGGCGCGGAGGGCGGGCGAGTGGTCGTACTCGACAAACATTGGGCCCTCGCCTTCGTTGTTGGCCACGTCTGTGAGCTGGAGTTTGCGAGGGGGAAACGCAGGCTGGAGCAGCGGGTCGTGGTTGACAGAGACACTGCCTGCGGTCGACACGGCACCGCCGCTGCTGTGCGCGGATCCAGGTGTTCCTTCGCTCCGATCCGCCCGGTCGTCCGCGTCGATGATGGTCTTGAGCGCCGCCTCGTACAGGAGCGTCATGGTTTCACAGCTCTTGCGCCGGATGCTCATCTGGTCTGGCCGCACGGCCGACTCCCACCGCTGCACACAGTCGCGCGTGAGTTTGAGCGTCTCGAGCGCTTTTGCGTCCTTGCGCCGGGCCCACGTATGGTATTGGATTAACGCGCAGGACGTGGCAGAGTACGGGAAGATGAAGAGCGTGTCGAGCGTCCGGTCGTGTACGTTGAGCCACTCCATGGCGTCGCGCGACCACTTGACCATGTCGTTCCACCGACTCGAATCGAGAACGAGCTTGAGGTGCGGCGGCGGAGGGCGAGTGATGCGGATGAACCCACGCCAGAACAGGTACTGGAGCGCTGTGAACATAATGTGGAGGAAACCGGCAAGGAAATTGGAGTCTGCGCCCTCGAACCGCAGCGACTCTGGGATGCCAGCACGCCAGGCGGTCATGTCTGCCAGGATAGTCTCGAGCTGCTCACTCGTCGCGTGCGCCAGACCTGTGGGGCCGTACATGATCTTGAGGATGCGGCCGGCGATGAGTGCGAGCTTGAGATTCTCGATAAGACACAAATAGCCTTGGTTGATCGGCCACTGGGACGGTTCCAGGCCCGGGACGACCTGGCGCGGTGAAGGGATCAACACATCGCAGTCCTCAATGTCGATCATTTGTGGCAGACCGAGCGAGTTCTGAATCCACCGGTCGAGGAACACACACACCGCCCAAATGCGCCGCTTGGATTCCATAAGGGCCGCTTCGGCAGCGTTCGAGGGCTGAGACTTTGGCTCGCGGTGGAACCCGAGATCCTGTGCCATGCGTGTTGCACATGCCACACGCATCGATGCAGCTGATGCCGTCGGAGCAGTCGGCTGGGCGTGAATCTCACCAATGGGAGATATCATGAGAATCGCCTGGATGTGTTCCATTTTGGCATGAGACAAGATTTCGTTGCACCTGATGAGACCGTTCACGAGGCCTCGCAAACGCTGAAAGACATGTCGAGGGTAGTCGCGGCTAACCGACGCCGCGGCGCAGATGCAGTAGAGCAAGAACGGATTGGGCTTTGGACTTGCGAGAAACTCGTCACGCGAGATGACCGGCAAGAACATGTTGTCGTACTCAAAGTACTTGTTGACAAGAGCCGACATGATCGGACCGGGGAGCACGTACTTGTCCAACCGGGTGGCGTGGTCTTCGCCAGAGTCGAGCGCGGCCGCCTCTACCCGGATTAGCCCTTCCTCGTCCTCGGACACCTCCCAGTGGGAGTGGTTGGCAATGTCATACTGCTCAAACTGCTTCGTGGGCATGTTGGCGTGGAGCAAGAAGGGAATGGAGCCGGGGGCGCTCGGCTTGTCGGCCTTTGTCGTCGACGCCCCATTGGCGCTCTCCAAGGGCTTTTGCGTCGACGGCGACGCTGCTGCCGACGCATCGTCCGCCTGGGGGCGGCGCTTCTTGAATCTCGTTTCTGTTATCGGCAGGAAGAATGTGCACTCAATGTTGTACTGCTTGCAGTGGGCACAGATGGGCTGAACGCCCCCGCTGGTCGCTGCATCCGTGGGCAGAATGTCGCACCTGATCTTCTTCGATCTCTGTCCAGTGGTTAGCATCGTGGCATGGACATGTGGGCAAGATAGGAGAGAGGGGGGTACTCACGCAGGCATCACATGCGCGACCGGTCTTTGTTCGCTTCTCCTCAATCGACGGGCTCTCACCCTCCGGACGCCGCTTCTTCTTCTTGTTGCCTTGGCTGTCGGTTTGTTGTTGTGGGGACGTGATGGATGGATGAGAAGGTCCGCCCATGCTGCCGGTCTGCCGATGCCCTGCAAACCACGGAGTGGATCCGTACGAGTCGTTTGGGCTGACATTAGCTGCGCGCCTGTGAGCGTCTGTGGATGCTGTAGGGGAGCGCGGGCCTTCACCGGCTCCGCTGCCTCGCATCATGTTGTCCGTGTGACGTTGAGGAGAGCGTTGTTGATGTGAATGTTCGTGTCCACCTGGGCTGGGCAGATTGGACGTTCGTTGGGCTTGGGGAGATAGAGTTGCAAAACTGGGGTCTTGGGTTGTTGCGGAAGGGTAGAGCTGGCCATGTCCACCGTTGAACATGGCAGCCAGGGATGTTGTGGTGGTGGTGGAGCTAGGACGAGACGGGAATATGAACCGAGGAAATTGAGCCAGACGATGTGGACAGAGTTGTTGGTGAATGAGATGCGAGCTAGAGCTACTGTTCAGGTCGAGAGGCGGCTACCGTTTAAGGGTATGAGACTGGCCTGGAAGAAGGCAGGGCGAAGAGGCCAAAGAGGCGAAGAGGCCAAGAGGGATGGCGAGAAAGAGAGGATGAATGAGGGCTCAATGCGGGGTTAATGAACGCGGCGCTCTTCTCGTTGATTTGTAGATTGTGGGGTGGAACGCGACTGGCCCTCGAACGACGGTCAGTCGATGCCGATGCGCTGTGCCGCACTGCCTTGTGCGCTTTTTCTATTTCTTCCAGCGCTAAGCAGCCGTTGCTAGCGTCGACGTCAATAGCGAGCGAATCGGAGAGGGCAACCAGTAGTGGAGTAGTGGAGAGATGGGGCGAAATAGCACAAGATGGTTTGGTGCTAGTGACAGATCTAGTGCTGGAATTATTCGAGATTTGCCGGCCGGGTCGTCGGCAGATGCTGCTGCCGTATGCCGTCCTGTTCGGCTGATCAGCAGTGTCGAATAGGGGAGCTTGGATCCCTGTGGCAGGGATGTATGCACGGCACGTTGGGGCGAGGCTGGCCGGGGACAGGTGTAGGTGCTGCCGAGCTGCTGGCTGCTAGCTGCTAGTCACCTGCGCTCTGCGACGAGGATATAATGGGAAGCGAGACAAAAGGTCCGAAAGACAAGGTGGCCTGGGCCGCTGACGGTCGATGGGCTGTGCGCGCTATGCCGAGGCGTTTGCCCTATTGACTCTTGTCGACTGGGCTGGGGGGTGGGGGCTGGGGGGTGGCCGGGATGGAATGAAGGGATGAGGGGGATGAGGGGGATGAGGGGGATGTCGCAGGAGAGACAATGTTCTAGATCTGGACTGTGGGGGTTGCGTGGCGTGGCGTCAAGGTAGGGGACGCTCGGCTCCAGTTCGGCACAGACAGAGGTCAGAGGTCAGAGGTCGGTCAGAGAGGAGAGCGGAGACCTTTGTGCGTCGAGTGTGATGGGTGGGATGGAGGACGAAAAGGAGGGACAGAAGAAACAGGAGATGAAGAGCACGATACGGATGAGAAATGTGCAGCGGCAGAGTGCAGAACCAGTACCCGCCATGCCGCCATGCCGCCATGCCGCTATGCTCTCTGCTCTATACATAGCCCCACACTCATCAAACTCGAGCTCGAACTCTAAGCACTCGCTCGATACGAGATCATACTCCCATACTCCATACTCTTTTGTTGTTTGGGTTCCCGGCGTCTGCCTGGCCCTGCCTGGGCTGCGCCGGAAAAAGAGGCTCCATCCATTCTTCGGGCTAAGACATTTTCATTTCCTTTGATATACATCGTCACTACTCTTGCTCTCTTGCTCTCTCATCTCTCACTCTCACTCTCTCCCTCTCTCTCTCTCCGGGGCTTGCGGCGACTTTTGGACGGTTCTCGGCTCGGACGGCGCGCTACTTGACGACTAGACTTTGTTGATTGGCTTTGGTGCCATCGGTGTGACGCAACTGTCACCGGGATTCCGGACTTGAGTTTTGTCGGTATTGATCCTGCATGTGCCTAGCATGCCTGGCTGGCCAAGAGGGTCCATTGTTATTTTCCACTCCCCTCACCCCCGACACCCCCCATCATCATGGCTGGTCTTTTGTTAGCTCCATCTTGAATGCATCCAAACAATGCAATAATGCATGCACAAAGTTCACATTCCGCCCTTGACGACGACGACCAAGCCGTCCCAAGTGCACAGGGGCTCTCACATGATCTCTTGCCACGAGTGATACGACTGATACATTGGACGTTGGTCTCCACAAACCGGAGCTTCGTAAGGAAGATAGGAGGCACCCGCCAGTTGCGTCACTGGCCCAACGCCGAACACCGTGCTTTTCCCCATTTTCTGCAGTCTCTTTCTGTGAGACAGAATGAGGGCGGTGGGGGGGTACCAGGCTACATTCTCACAAGTGGAGCGATGGAACACCAAACATCATGCATGCCTTGGGGCGGTCGACATGCCTCGAGAGGAGAGGGAGAGGGCGCCAAGTGCATGATCCGAACAAAGAAGTGACGCCTGTCCCATGCCGGTCGTGCCGAACCACCACCACTTCTACACACATATTAGTTGCCCTTGCCTTGGCATGCGGCATGCCCCTGCCGACATGCCATGCCCACCCGAACTTACGCTATCGTCGGCCAAACAAGCCGTTGAAGGACGCTAGCTGCCGAGTCTTGGGAATGGGACCTCTGCAAATACTGTAGCAGAGGGAGGAGCCGTTTCCGCTCGCCGGCCGGCCATGTCGTGATCGAGGCACCTGGAATGGGTCCTCGCAGGTGGTGGGGGTGCAATCGTCAAACGTTCAAGCATTTGGTGGTGGTGGAGGTGGAGCTCCGAACACTGGAAACCCACTGGAACTGTGCTTTTCTTCCTCCCGCGCATGTTGTATGCAACTCACAACTGTTTACTCTGACGCTGAGAGTACAGAGAGCAGAGAGCAGATGGACCGCTCTCGGATGAGAGTAGAAGGCAAGATCCGAAAGGAGCGTGTGGTAGCCGCGGCTGCTTGCAAACTCGCTCGCTTGCGTTCGTTGTCACGCCGACCGATGAGCAACAATCACTTGTTAATGGTTCAAGTGGACAGATCTGGACAATCGGATATACGGAAAAACACCTACTAGACGAGCAAGTGTCGATTGGCAGATTGCAGGGAGATTGCGGGAAAGCGGAAGCAAATTATCCACGATAGTCACACGTGGATTTTGATACACGAAATCTACTCTAGCATCAAAGGCATAAATATGGCTGATGGGCCTAAAGAATTAAATAACGGTAAATGATACAGTCAGCGATTGTGGATTGCGGATTGACGCCAAGGGCGCGTTTTAGATGATTTGGTTCCGCTAATGCGATAATAGTATTACACTTCCCCTTGTCTATTAGGTTTCCTTTCCAGATGCAATATGCCGGGACGAGGCTGTTTATGCGTCACAGCAATGCCATTACACCTTGGGACAGCAAGCACAGCAAGCAGTTCACGTGCCAGCTATCCACCACCGCTCGCTCGCTCGTCGTACTTTACATTGTCCTCACCATCATCATCATCATCATCATCATCATCATCCTTCACATCCTTTCCATCACTTTCTCCTCCCTCCCATTAGCATCGACAGCCTCCTCGGTAGCCTGTCCCAACGACCTCTAAATCAACCCATCCCCACCCGTTTCTCACAGCTTCCACAATGTCTGCCGAGAAGAAGGACCAGGTCGTGCTTGTCACCTCGGATGACGAGCGTTTCACCGTCGAGCGCAAGGTCGCCGAGCGCTCCAACCTCATCAAGTCGATGATTGAGGGTAAGTGACATTGCGTGGGCGCGGTGTAGAGCAGACGTGCTTGCGTGTCGATGACCGCCCCGCCGCCTTCCCTGGCTCTCTTGCCACCCTTATGGTATGACGCTGACGGACCCCAGACCTTCCCGGCTCGTCGGAGGAAGACATCCCCCTCCCCAACGTCTCGTCGTCCGTCCTGAACAAGGTCCTCGAGTACTGCGAGCACCACAAGAACGAGCCCCTCCCCGCTGCCGACTCGAACGACGCCGATGACGCGCGTCGCAAGGCCTCGGAGATTGGCGAGTGGGATGCCAAGTTCATCCAGGTGCGTGTTTCTGGTGTCTGCGCCCGTGCTGGAGAGGAAGAACGACAACAACAAGCACAACAGCGACAATCCAAGACAAAATTTGTACGCTGACACTGTTCCAGGTCGACCAGGAGATGCTCTTTGAGATCATCCTTGCCGCCAACTACCTCGACATCAAGCCCCTCCTGTAAGTGTCTCACCCTTCCTTTGTCGCCCCTTCTCTTCAACGTCCAGTCACACTGACACGTCCAGTGACGTCGGCTGCAAGACCGTCGCCAACATGATCAAGGGCAAGACCCCCGAGGAGATCCGCAAGCTCTTCAACATTGTCAACGAGTGAGTCGCTTCAAGAAGCATGCCCTGCACAGTCATCTAACATTCACAGCTTCACCCCAGAGGAGGAGGAGCAGATCCGCAAGGAGAACGAGTGGGCCGAGGAGTGAGTAATGGCTGCGCGCGCACGCCTCCTTGATCGTCGCTAACATTCCAGTCGCTAAATGCATGCACGATAGGCCGTGACCTATGCGCGTGTACAGTAGTCTCAGTCCTTTCGTTGCCAGCAGATGTAAACTATGAGAGCCGTTATCACGGAGAGGTGGAAGCCACGCTCTCGCCTCGGCCGCGCTGTCTGATACGTCCACGGCGAGAAGTCGAAAGGAGGCTCGTGCGCAAGACCATCAATGTGTGAACTGGCGCAGGACGCGCGGGATGCGCACTTGGCCTCGCGGCCTCTGGCGAACCTGGCGAGCCGCGAGGTGCAGGCGTGAACCTCATGGGAGCCGCAAGTTCTACTGTGCGCTGGTCATTGTCGCTTGATGGGGCGCCTGGGCGCCCCTCCTTTCTGCTTGACTCGAACGTGTAATGTCTCCGAGGGTACAAGGGTACCTGCTCACCGCAGCTAAAGTCTCCGAAGATGCTATGCTAAAGCTCACAATTAATGGGTGCAAGCCGTCAGTCAAGTTGACTATGCCGCCGGACCCGGCGCAAGCCTGTTGGGTGAGGTACGGGACACCATCGTAAATGATCGGCTCGATGTGGCTGATCCGACATGGACTGCTGCGGCAACTCCCAATTTAATGCTAGGCCTCTGCATACACGACAAGACATGACATGTACCGCTCTACTGTACAACCTCACCCGGCGACGAGATACCTGTTCCACAGCTTCTTCTGCCCGTCGTCCCCCTGCCAGACAAAGTTGACGTTGCGCACCTCGTCGAAGCCCTCCTTCTTGTCGGGCGCCTCGAACGCCGACTTCCACTGCGAGAACGCGAGCATCGGCACGGCCGCGTGCGGCGGCTCATCCTTGGGCGCATGCAGGACGCGGTACATTTCGTTGTGCATTGCGAGCTCGACGGGGGTCGTAAAGTGGAACAGTCTGTGGTGAGCGAGAGCAGAACAGCCAACATACCGGACAGGCACCTTCATCTCCTTTGCGAGGTCGACCCACAGCTTGCGCGTCTTCTTGTCCCGGTTGGTGTTGTCCACCACTATGGACTTGCCGCTCGCCAGTGCCTCGCGCGCGCCTTTCAGACACTTGTCGCGGCTGCCTAGCGTGTCCTGGTTGATGTGCTCGTAGGCGGCAAAGTGCCGGCGGTAGAAGGATGACTTGCCGGATGCGCTGCGTGTGAGTAGGTAGGCCTTGAGATGTTTACCTACGGTGGGCCGACGAAGAGAACCATCTCCTGCACGTCTCGCGAGATGGGCGTGTTGGAGGGGATCACTACTGGGACTGCTGGGTCAGAACGGCCGGGTCAATATACCCACGATCGGGATCCTCCAATCTGCTCGGGTGGAAGGACGTAGGCGGGTTGGGGTATGCCGGCTTCGCGCCGAGGAAGTGTTCCTGCGAGTCAGCGGCAGTGTGCGGCTGCACTCACCTCAGGAGTGACAAACGCGAGTCCACAGTTCAGCGCCATCGTGTAGTCTGTGTTGCCGTGGTCGCTCTTGCGGCCCGCGGCGTCGCCGACGTAGATTGACTTTTCGCGGTCTGGCGAGTTAGCGCCGCCATTGAGACGGTGTTCGAGCAAGAGGTTTTGCGGCCTGCGAGCTGCGATATCTGAGTGTTGGGCATGCAGACGCTCGTGGGCTGGTGATTCCTCGCTTTGGATACCAGCTCATTCCAGCCCAGCTCCAAGCACAACGCGACATATCGCGCACCAACTGCACGACTCACCAATCTCCCACCCCTTGGCCGTGTACAGCTCCACGACGAAATCGAACATGCCGGTATGCGGCTTCCGGAACTTGTCTTTACCCATCGCCGCGAGCGCGCGGAAGGGCACGCTGGGAATCTGGGGTCAGGGCCCGAGCGCGACCGTCTCCCACCTTTTCCGCAATCAACGGCAGCTTCTCCTTCCACGCCTTCATGAGCTTTGGGCTCTTGAGCCCCGCCTGGTTGCTGAGGATCACGACGTGTTTCCCCGCCTCGACGTCGGCCTTGAGCTGCTTCGGCACGCTCGCGTCCCACCACACCCAGTCGTCGGCGCCCTTGGGCCACTTGCCGCCGTGCTTGGGCTTGATGAGCGTGCCGTCCAGGTCGTACATGACGAGCGTGACGGGCGCGTCGGGGGGCGGGGCGGCGAGCGGGTCGTCGGTGATGTAGTGCAGCAGTGTCGGCGGCGCGGTCTTGTCGTACGACCCGCGGATCGGGTTCGTCGCGCTGTTTCCGCCCATGGTGAAGATTGGTGCCACTGGGGTGAGTTGACGCGTTTGTGGTAGAGCTCACGCTTTTTGGCTGGCGGGAGCGGACCCGAGGAGGAGCGCTTGCTCATGATGATAAGAGTAACACGAATGGTACGAGTCGGGCGCTGGGCGGCAGTGGGAGCTCGTGAGGCGATGAGTGAGTCACTGATCGCGGACCCGACGAGCATCCATCCATTGTCGCGTTCATGGTTTTGTTGTGACCCAGAGTGGAGGTAGTGATTTGTGTGATTACATAATTCCACGTGGGGAACATTGCTTATTTGACTCGATTGTGTGATTGATTGTGGCTCTGGTGACGGAGTGGAGATGGGATATCGCGACCGATTCGAGATCCAGACGGAATGTGATGCAGCGGCCGATATCAGTCCAGCTCGAGACAACATCTCTTTTGTTCTCCAACCACCTCCCCGCCCCTCTCCAACCCCACCTACACGATACCACCCACAATGGAGGTGCCAGAGTACTCCCCCGAAACCTTCAAGGTGCTGCTGAAGAGCCTCGCGCAGAACCCGCTCGACTTTACCGCCGAGGACTGCGGCAAGGCCTTTGAGCACCTGGCGCGCAACGCCGCCGCGCCCGCGCAGGCCGGCGCTTTCCTGACTGCGCTCACGCTGTCGGGCCTCGACTCCGCGCCGGCGCTTGTTGCCGCCTGCGCCGACGTGCTCCGCAAGCACGCCGTCAAGATCTCCGACCTCGTGCCCGACGGACCGCCGGGGCACCTCGAGCACGGCATGTGGGACTACACCGACTCGGACCCCGAGGGCGACGGATACAAGGGCCTCGTCGACATTGTCGGCACCGGCGGCGACGGGTGGGACACGTACAATGTGTCTACTACCGCTGCTGTTGTCGTTGCTGGAACTGGCGTGCGCGTCGCCAAGGTGAGTCAATGGAGATGAAGCGGGCGGGGGGAGACACGACGAGCGAGACCTGCCATGCAGCCGCACTGCAAAACATCAGAATGCTAACTCTCTTCTTAGCACGGCTCGCGTGCCGCCACCTCGACATCCGGCTCGGCCGACCTGCTGATCAGCCTCGACTGCCGCCTGTCGTTCCCCGTCGAGGCGCTGCCGACGTTCCTCGCCGCGTCACCGTTCCTCTTCCTGTTTGCGCCGCACTACCACCCGTCGCTGGCGCACATTGCGCCGATCCGCCGGCAGCTCAACTTCCGCACCGTGTTCAACGTGCTCGGCCCGCTGATCAACCCCGCGCGGCCGCAGCGCATGGTGCTCGGCGTGGCCAAGCGCGAGCTGGGCGACACGTTTGCCGAGGTGCTGCGGCTGCTGAATGTCGAGCGCGCGCTGGTCGTCTGTGGCCAGGAGGGGCTGGATGAGATTTCCATCGCGGGGCCGACGTGGGTGAGTACAGTCTGTGGCACTGCCATGTGTGCAGCCTTGGGGTTGTTCTGACTCGCAGATCTGGCGCCTCGAGAACGGCAAGATCACGCACTCGTCGATCCACCCGACCGAGGACTTTGGCCTCCCGCTCCACCCGCTCAGCAGCGTCAAGGGCTCGACGCCCGAGGACAATGCGCTGACGTTTAACGCGCTGCTCGACAACACACCAGCACCGGCACACCTCGCCGACCCCGCGGGCCCCGACGCCCCCTCCCTCGAGGCGATCAAGGACTATGTGCTCATCAACGCCGCCGCGCTGCTGCACATCTCGGGCCGCGCAAAGGACTGGAAGGAGGGTGTGGCGTTTGCGCGCGAGGCGCTCGCGTCGGGCGGTGCGCGCGCTGCCTTCGACGGGTTCCGCGACGCGTCCAAGCGCGCAATGGGCGAAAAGGGCCAGGACCTCCCCGCCGCGCCCGAGGACGACGGAGGCGTTGCGGCCCGCAACGGCTTTGTCAAGGCGTGGCTCCACCAGAGGCGGAGTGGGTACACGACGCCGACCGAGTCGTACGACTAGAGCTTGGGTGGGGCAGCGTGCGCTGCATTCCCGCGTTCAGACCGAGGGTCATCATGGCTATACCCGTCTTGCAACTCGACACCAAAAGACGCACCGCGTCTCCACGTAAAACTGATAGGACCGTCCGAGCGGACGGTACATGCATAGCGTAGCATCTATGTCTAAAGGTACATACAAGGGGGAGCAATGGAGCAATGTCTGTGGGCATGTATGGGGCACAACTGGAGGTGGAAGATGGGGGGTATACAAGTATGGTTAGGTGCAGTTACGACAGGAGCACGGCGCGCGCAAGGTCGAGCACGTCGGCCCAGAACCGCTCGATGGCGCCGCTCTCGAAGCCGTTTTCGTCGTATCCGAGCGAGAGCCACAGCTTGCCCGCGAGCGTGTATGCGAACAGCAGCAGCCCTCCGGGCCGCTGGCGCGAGCCGGTCGTGAGGCCGAACAACTCGATGCCGCCGTGGTCGGCGCGGCGATACATGCCGTCAAGGTTGCCGAGCATGGACACGCCCATGAGCGCCCTGCCGGCGGGGGGCGGGGGCGGCTCCCTGCGCTTGGCGGCGGGCATGTCGGGCGCGGGCGCCTCGCGCTGCGGCAGCGTGATGCCGAGCCCGAGGCCGGGGTTGGAGTCGACCGCCGCGTGTTCGATTGCTGCCCAGTGCTGGGACCGGGCGGCACGCGCGGCGGCCGTGGCGCGGAACATGGCGCGGGAGAGGGGCGACTTTACGGCCGCGTGTGTCTGCGCCTTGGTCTGCGCGGCGCGGTGCCACACGAGGTCGGCGGGGGGCAGCGGCGCAAGCGACGGGAGCACGACGTTGAAGTATCCCACCGCGAGGTGGAAGAAACTGCCCTCGGGCGCGGCGTGCGGGCGCATATTGAGCGCAGAGTAGATCATGCTGGCGTGAGCGCAAGTTCAAGATCTGGTACTTACGTTGGCGGAGAGCGGTCTGCACAGTCCTTGTTCCACGCGACGGCGCAGAGGCCAAACACGACGTGCGCAATGGTCACGCCGTGGGCTTTGCACTTTGCGAGCGCGACGGCGGTTTCTTCAGGGGTGAACGCGTGCGTGGGAACGATCGTGTGGCGCGGCTGGCCCTTGCGGATTGGGAGGACTTGGCCGCCGAGCAGCGCCGCGTCGGCTTTGCGCTGTGCGACGTCTCCGACCGCCGTCTGGAGCGTGGAGAGACCGAGGCGAGTCTCGAGGGACGGCGGCAGCTGGGTAGCAGTGCCAACCTCGGCCTCGAGCAGTGCTAGCAGCTCGCCGTCGCTCTTGCTCCCCAGCAGAGTGTACAGCTCGTTCATGAATGTGTGCAGCGCCATGCCGTCGCCGACATAATGGGTTGTGCAAAGCATGACCTCGAATGTCTCGAGATCAGATTCCAGTGGGGGTTCCAGTGCCACTGCCACCCCCGAAACAAGGTTTGGATTAGCAGCTGCCTCTGCCGTAGCTGCCGTTGCTCCCGCCGCCCCCGCTGGTGACGTTGCCGTTGCTGGCGGGACACCCGATGTTCCTATGACGGGGTCGCAATGGTTTGGCCCCGGTCGACTGGACTGCGCCGCGTGCGCGTGCGCAGCGTCCGCCTCCGCACCCGCGGTGTTGGGGCCGCAAGCGCCCGACTGGCCCGCGACCCGCCGCGTGCCGCGCCGCACGACGAGGCAGGCGAGCATGTCGTTGCCCAGCGTCCGCGGTCCGTTGAGGTACGCGTCGACGAGGTCGAGCGCGCCGGCGGTAAAGTACTGCATGCGGGCGTCGGCGGCGGCGAGCGCGTCATCCACACTCGCAGGGTGGGAATGCACGAACGCGACGTCATCGTATGCCCGCATCGAGATGGTGGACGCGAGGAGTGGGTGCCGCGCGAGCTGCACCGCCCATGCGAGCCGGACGCGCGCGTGCGAGAGCTGGGCAGGGTGTGCGCGCAGGCCGTGGTGGACATACCTGGTAGTTAGTATAGCCGCGGTGAAACAGAAACACGCCCAAATCGACGCCTCCGATGCCTCCGAGGGCCGAGACCACTCACATGTCATTCACGCCGTCGGCGCGCGAGGGGAGATAGTACGAGAGCTCGTTGTCGCTCAGCTGCCGGTGGGACGTGCCATGGTCGCCGCGCCGCTTTGCGCGCGCCTGGGGCGTCGTGGCGCCGAAGAGCGGGAGGGCCGGGCCGCGTGCATGGGGGGCGGACGCGGTAGGAATGCATGTCCTGCCGGGGTACTTGGCCGCATAGGCGGGGTACGGCGTCGTGGGCGGCGTGGGGAGCATGGTGCGGACGGGGGCCATGCGGGCCGGTGGTGGTGGGAGCCGGGTGGGAGCCGGGGCGGTGAGTGAAGTGTGGAGGTGGAGTGCAAGGTCGGGAGTGTGCACGTCGTGATGGTGAGGACTAGCTATGAGGTATGATATGGGCGATTAGAGTTGAGAATGCGAGCGAGATAGGAGTACGATGATAATAAACAGAGATGTTTGAGGTCGAGCTGGCCTCGCGACGACGAGATGAACGGTTCGTACAGTGTCCCCCTTGTTTCCGTGTGATCTGGTTGTTGTTGTTCCAAAAATGCCTCGTCTTGGTGTTCTCTGGCAGGTTTGTTCCTGTTCGGTTCCTGTTCCTGTTCCTAGCGCGCTTGTTGACAAGAGAGTACAACGACCAAAGAGACCCAAGAGACCAAGAGATAGCCCAGGAGATAGTCCAAGAGACAGTCCAAGACCGACGGCGTTCTCGAGGCTCGAGGAGCAGCTTGTTCTCCTGATCTCCATATCCTGCTCCTCCTCGGTTTCCTGCTCAGACTACTATGCTGTACTCCTGTCCGACTGTGCTACGACTGTACCTGTTCAGTGTAGCCTGCAGATGCCGTTGACTGCCGCTCGCCTACGCGCTGCACGCCCCGCTCGCCCGCGGCGTGCTTGTCCTCCGTTGGCGGGTGTACGTCAGTCGGGGGGGCGTTTACGTCACATTGAGAGATACAGGGCCGGGTGCGCGGAGGGGTCATGTGTCAGAGTTGGTGGGGTAGCTCGTAGCTCATGCAGGAATTGCAGGTGGTAGCCGACGCGTGCATGCTGGCATTGCTGGCGTTGCTGGCGTTGCTGGCGTTGCTAGCGTTGGCGGGTAAATGGCTAAAGTGTGGAGACTGTGAGAGGTGACAGCGACCCCGCACGTTCTCGTTAACGTCGATCAGCCACCAAGCCACACGGTGGCGGTGGCGCTGCAGATGCAGGAAATTAATGCATTTCTTAGACCATTCCCGGCGCGTTCTAGGCTGGGCCCAGACGGACTGCGTACAGCAGCGACTGGAACGCATACTTGAGAAGTGTACTGTAGCAATCTTGCCCATCGACCCCGAGTGCAATCGCAATCCCTGCTGGCCCTGCTGGCCCTGCTGGCCCTGCTCCCTGCTGCCCTGCTCCTCAGCTCGATCCTCGATCTCGTCTCTCCCGAAGCGCAGGAAAAGTGGTTTATATTTACTACTGTGCGGGAGTGTAGATCTCTCTATACCACATATCGCACATGCTTAAGCCCTGAGCGCCACGCATTTGAATCGTCCAGCGCTAGTCCGCCACGGCATTGCAGGCGCAGGCGCAGGCCGCATGCACGCGCGGAGGTTCGGTAGCCTGGAATGGGGCAGGTGGGGCAGGTCGGTAGCTCGGAAAAGGATATTGGTCGGCTTACACCGGCGCACGTACATGCTGATAGCGAGCTAGCGAGCTCTGGCCGTCTGGGCTGGACCACAGCCCGCCGGACCTGGACCAGCTGGACCAGGCCCGCAGGATGCATCTCCTCGCCTCGTCGCCGCTTAGCTTGCTTAGCTTAGCATCCGCATCTTTCGCATCCGAGTAGGACTCGAGCGTACACGCCATTGTCGTCGTTTAGCATCCGCATCCGCGTCTAGCTGTTGGCCAGACGCGGCCAGACTCGTACAGCACGGCGACTGTGGTCGCCGTAGCCGTAGCCGGTGGCGCCCTCCGACGTCTGTTTCCTCCTGTTTCCTCCGGACCTAGATCCCAGCGAGTCGAGCTAGTGGACGAGGTATGCACCACAGTCACCATGCAGTACGAAATACCTGACCGATGAGATCTGGCGATACCATATGCCCGAGATCCCCGGCGTTGGCGTGGGTCGTGCCCGGCGAGCAACAGGGAGAGAGCGTGGCGACATGCAGACACGCAGCTGCCTAGCACTCACACCAGGTCTCGGGTGGACTATCTTATGCTTAGCCCAAGGTGTTGGGCGAGGCACAGCGCCGCTATTCTCCGTCCGCCGAGAGCCGCGCGAGCCGCGCGAGTCTGGATGCATGTGCATGTGCGGCATGCGGCATGCGGCGCTCGCCACCATAGCCTCATAGCCTCATAGCCTCGTATCTTCGACTAACCATGTGAACTGCGATGTGAACGTGGCTGCAACGAGCCCACAGCCGAGGAGCAGCGTCGCACGCACGCCAACGCGGTCGAACCCTCCATAGAGATCTACGCCGGCGACCGCGATGCGATCCAGTCGCGCCGTGCCTCGCCTGGGGCTTAGCCTCGGGTGAGATCGTGTGAGATCCAACGCGTCTCACTGACATGCCTCGACACGCCTCGAGTGCCTCGGCATGCCGCGGTGTGATCTTCCGAAAGGGGGGTATAGCATCCGTAGGTGTTTGGACAAAAGAGATCTGGCGTGATCTCGCAACGGGCTGGACAGGGCAAGGGCGGAGATGAAGCCAGATGAAGCCAGGACGCGAGAGGGGTACAGTACGCGGTACGCGTGCAAGACATGTAAGCTACCGTTTCGGACCTCGGACCTCGGAGACGCAGACGCCGGGGCCAGGACAGAGAGAATGACTCTTGACCCCTCGACCCCTCGCTCAGCTGAGCTGCTGCACCACTCGATCAACGACAATGCCAGTGTTTCATATCCTGAGCAGACGCTTTCCGCAGGTAAGATGAACACGAGACGCGTCAGACCCACCCCATCTCACCCGCCGCGTCTCGCCTCGCCCCGCCCGATCGACTCTGACACTGTTGTCACTGTTGTGCTTCTCCTGCCACATCATCAGTGCACGCTGATGTTCCGGCCTCACTTCCGATGGACACGAGGGGGGATGATATCACCTACTACCTGTACCGAAACTACGGGAAGGCCTTGGCGACTACACCCAGCACCCCCGATACCGATATTGAATCCTGATACTTTGCCTGATTGTGGATCCGCCGCGGCAGCAGCACCGAGATCGAATCGCAGGCCCGAGACGAGATGGCAAACCTTGTTGTGACGTTGGGTTGTGGTGGGGTGCGGCAAATAGGGGAGATACGGATCACATGCCTCCTGTCAGGTGGTCGTCAGGTGGCCGTGGCCCTGCGGGTGTCGTGCGCTGCTACGATAGTACGCCTATGTTGCGGATATTGGTGCTTGTACATGCTTGTTGCTGTTGTTCTCCTGCGCGTGCACTGTGCGTACGCAGCGTGCTTGGGTGGCACCTTCCCGAGCGGCATGCACACGCACGCCGGACGCCAGTGGCAGCAGGCACGGCCGAGCGGCAGGCCATTAGGCCATGTCCGAGTGAGTTACGGTATCATGGGGTGTCGGACAAAAGGAAATGTACGAGCTGGCGACGATGAGCGCTCTCTGCGCATCCCCATGCAGCTCATCTAATGCATGCCATTGCCGCAATCTTGACACCGCACACTTTCTCTTCACAATGGGCGACGAACAACCGACATGGAAGGTGGCGGCCGTCGTGGGGTTCTACATGGTGGTGGCGCTGACCATGGTGTTTGTGTAAGTTGCAGTGTGCGCGCGTGCTGACGGCAGCAACAAATGGGTGCTCAAGTCGGCCGACCTGCCGCTCACCTTCCTGTTTTTCCAGCTCGTCATCGCCGTGCTGCTGCTGCAGCTCTGGAGCGCGCTGCGGCGCACCGAGTGGGTGGCGCCGCGGTGGAGCAAAGCCATGGTGCTCAAGATGGTCCCCGTGGCCGCGGTGAACATTGTCGGCCTGGTGTTCAACATCTACTGCCTCAAGCTCGTCGACGCGGCATACTACCAGGTCGCGCGCGGCCTCGTGCTGCCAATCACGATCGGGCTGCAGGCCGCGATGCCCGGCGGCTCCCGCCCGAGCGGCATGACGCTCGCGAGCTGCGCGCTCGTCACCTGGGGCTTCGGGTACAGCTACCTGCCCTCGATCCGGGGCGCCGACGCGCCCCCCGAGGCCCCCGCGCTCGGCATGCTCCTCGGCGTCCTCTCCGCCGCCATGATCGCCCTCCACGCAGTCCTCATCAAGACGAGCCTCAAGCACGTCGACGGCTCGACCCTCGACCTCGCGTACTGGACCAACATCCTCAGCGTCCTCGCCATCGTGCCCGGCATCCTCGTCAGTGGCGAGATTGGCGGATTCGCGCGGCTGATCGCCGGCAAAGAGGGCGACCTGCATGCCTTTGCGCTCGGAAGCTTCGTCACTGTGAGTCTGCGCGCGTCCCGTTCTGACCACAGGGCATCGTCGGGTTCCTCATCTGCGTCGCGGGCCTGCTCAGCATCAAGATCACCTCGCCCGTCACGCACATGTTCTCCTCGGCAGCGCGCAGCGTGCTCCAGGCGCTGCTGGGCGCCAAGCTCTTTGGCGATGTGTTGAATGTGTAAGTCACGGCCGTGCGAGCGCGGGGGGTCGAGCGACGAGAGGCAGGCGATCGGGGTGGAAGGAGGGGGAGAACGCAAGAGCCTGGACTCGGCACACACTGATCACACACTGACGCCCAGATCCCGCACCGTGTCCATCTCCCTCATCACGGCCGGCACGCTGCTGTACACGTACCACAAGGCGCAGGCGCAGGCGCCGCCGCCGCCCGTCGACGAGGCCGAGGAGCCGCTCGTCGCGAGCAGCGAGAAGAGCCCCGTGTAGGGTTGGGACGAGGTCGCCACTGGATGGACGGACTATCTGACATTGTTGGGAACTGTATCTTATGCCTCATGCCTCGCTAATGCACTGTGTCGATTTGAGAGCACGGGCAAACGGGGAAGATGAACAGAGCAGAACGCTGTATGTTTGCCTGAGGACTGGCTTGCGCCACACGCCACACCTCGCCCCCATTGGCTCCATTGGCTCTCCTGCTGTCAGTTTTCAGCACCCTCGCTCACATGCACCTGTGCACCCGGTGGTCATCATGGAATCCTCATATCATGAGCTCGGAGCTTGCTATTTATGCAGAAGGGGGCTAATGCAACATATCACACGGGTGGTATCTATGGTTGGTGGTTTGAATGCGTCGGAAAGTGATTTTAATGCGTCTCTTATTGATGGGGCAAGAGATACACTCCCTGTTTACGTGTCAGCGTTGATTCCAGACGACAAGAATAAACAGAAGAGAGAAGGGTAGGAGTCAGACGCAAAGAAAAGGTTGGCTTCTTTCGCCGCTAGCGGCTCAGGCTCATTAAATCAGGTTTGTGTACACATCATTCGAGGGGAGGGGGAGGTGGGGGAAAAGGTTCACACCAAACGGCGCTGTTACTCACCTTACATGCCAACCTGGATCTCGCCCTCGACGGCGGAGCGATGGATTCCGAGGTCGGTGAGGAGCACGTCGTACGCGGCCTCGTCCTGGCGCTTGTAGTACTGCAGGACGCGGGCGCGCTTGTGGACGAGCAAGCGGAGCGCTCGGCGGTTGTGCGTGTCGCGCTTGTTCTTCTCGAGATGTGCCCAGAGCTGGCGGATCTGGTGCGTGAGGAGCGCAGCCTGGACCTGGGACGAGCCCGTGTCGGCGGGGGTGGCGCCAAACTCCTCGACAATGCGCTGGCGGTTGACGGCCTCAATGCCCGGCTTGGAGGCGTTGCGGAGGTCGAGGATGCGCTGCATGGTCTCGGTCTGCTTGGCCTGGTCGGCCACGACGGCGGCCGACGCGCCCGGCCTCTCGGCGTCAAATGCCAGCTCGGCAGTGGTCGCGGGAACCGCGCCAAACAGCAGCTCGCGGTCCGCCTCGCTCAGGCCGTGCAGGTAGTGCTTGGGCTCGGCGCCCTCGGCGTAGTTGGGGGGAGTGGTGTACCAGATGTCCTCGGCCTTCAGGACGGTGCGCTGCAGGCGGCAGCCCTGGTAGAGCGCATCGCCCGATGAAGGGCCGGCCCGGGGCGAGCCGAGAATGGGGTCGGCACGGGTGGCGTCGGCATGCTCAGCAGCAGCAATACGACCGGAAAGGACCTTCTGACGTTTCCTGCGCGCAGTGATCTTCGCCTTGGACTCGGACGCGACTGCAGTGGCCGAAAAGGACCGCGACGACGAGGCGCCAGAGGAGACGGCGACTGAGGAATGTCAGATAAAACCGTCCGCGCTGCGGGAAGCGGGGAGCTGGGGCTACGAGGTGAACCACCGACCAGCCCCTCCCCGTCCGCACTCACACTCAGCGATACGAGCGCGAACGCATGTTGAAAATGGTAAAGAAAGAGACATTGTGGTTGAGTGCGAGAGAAAGATGCTGATCATCTCCGACTTTTGCGACCATTCTCGGAATCTTGGTGCGATGGCGGCGATATGGCCACGTGGCGGAACACGGAAGTAGGTGGCGATGTGGCACTTGGGATCTCCCTCCACTGCAGCATGCTCGTGATGGCTATATCCGTCATATGTATGCATGCTATCGGTCTCTCATGATATTTTCTATCTACAGCCTGCTGAGCCACCACATCCAGATGACCTGCGTCATGGCGACGACGAACAAGAACTGCACGCGCTGGGAGCGCTGGCGGTGCGAGAGAGTCGCGACCGCGCTGGCGCCAGACGCGTTGGGGTCGGGGAGGAGGACGTATTTGAGCGAGCGGAGCTGAGATGTTAGAGCTGAGACGCATGCATCTACTCACGAGGAAAAATGCGTTTGCGCAGAAAGTGTAGAAGAAGACACCCCAGTTGACGACCATGCCAAAGTCGAGCATGGACGCGATAATGGTCGCAATGATGCCGACAAACTTGTACCCTCCATACGCGAGGATCTCGACGCCGCTCGCACCACCGCTGTCCCGCACGTCGAGGAAGTAGCAGCCGAGCTTGATCTCGATAAACTCGAGCATGACGACGGCGATCGCCTTGGTGAGCGACTCGCCGAGCACCTCGGGCTTGAACTTGGACTGCAGTCCGCGCGCAAACGAGAAGAGGAGCATGTACGTAACGAGGGCCATTGCTGCGGGGTCAGAAAGCGCAAGTGTAGACTACCCACAAGGAATGTAGAGGTCGGGAGCGTTAATGTCGTCTCGTGGGGGCTGCCAGCCGTCGACGCCGCCGTTCTCCGCGGCCCGGAGCACCTGGCGGCTCCACGGGCGGTGGCGCCAGGGGAAGAGCACAATACGCAGCTTGCGGAGCACATAGCTGTTCGTCACCTGGAAGCACGTCTTGACCATCGGGAGCGGGAGGTATCGCAAGACCTATCCGTCAGAACATCCACCTACAGCACTCACGTTCTGCTGCACATAGCTCTGGCCGGCTGAGATGGCGCTGCGGCCAAACTGCACGCCCATCTGCGTCGTCGCGTCGTTGACGCCCGGCCACGCAAAGTTTGCGCCGTAGCCGACCGGCGCGTTGGGGCCCTGCGCGCCGTAGCCCGCGCGCGCGTGCATCTGGCCCTGGCCCTGCGCTCCGGCGGGCGCGTACGCCGACGACGACGCATGCTGCGGGTGCGCACCGTGGTGAGCGTGCTGCTCGTAAGCACCAGCACCGGCGGCGCCGACAGGAGGCGACGAGTAGCGCGCATAGCCGTCGGCGTCCTGGCTCAACCGGCCGGTCTGTGAGTACGGCGACGAGGCGGTGCTGCGGCCAGGCGTGTGCGGCGGCTCGGGGGGCGGGTAGGCCGGGTGCGTCGGCTTGGGGTGGAACAGCGGTGGGGGAGAGCGGGACGACATGAACGGCGGCGATGCCATTGTGGCCGTGGGGGAGGTAATGGGGGGGGCAAAGGAGGGTGGGTGAGCGAAGCGAAGCGATGATGATGACGATGTGTTGTTGGCAGGTCATGGCCCGCATACCTGGCATTGCTCGAGATCGTCAGCGCACGCGTGGAGGGATTCTGGCTGCTGGCTGCATGAGACGGGACCAATCCCACGTGGTGGCGTTGCAGGTTGATTAATCTTCGGTTTCAAATATTTCTTCTAATCCGGCCCAAAATTTCTGAAATCATGACGTCGAAATATTTACTTGCTATCTTTTGGCATCGCTCTCCACACATACAGCTACCACCATGTCCGAGGAGACCAAGAAGACCAAGTCGGGCCGCACACCGGAGCAGCAGGCCGCGCGTGACGCGCGCAAGGCGGCGAAGAAGGCCGCCAAGGCCGAGGAGACCACCGAGGCGACTGAGGCCACCGCCACCGAGGGCGACAGCGAGAACCCGCGCAAGCGCCGCGCGCAGGACGACGACGCCAACCTCCTCGAGATCGACATTACCGCCGAGACGCCGCTGTCCAAGGCGGAGCTGCGCGCGAACAAGAAGCGCGCCAAGCGCGGCGAGGAGCCGCTGCCGCCCAAGAAGAACGCGGGCGAGGAGAGCAAGGCCGCGGTTGAGCGCCGCGAGCGCGAGGACAAGCCCAAGCCCCAGCCAAAGGGCGAGTACTCGATCTGGGTCGGAAACCTCTCGTTCCGCACCACGGCCGAGAGCCTGCAGGAGTATCTCAACAAGGCCATTGTCGAGAGCGGCGGCGAGGAGAACAGCATCACGCGTGTGCACATGCCGAAGAAGGCGGACAAGGGCAGCTTTGCGCAGAACAAGGGGTGAGTCAATGGTTTGGTATTGTGCTGACGGCAGATTCGCGTACGTTGATTTCAAGACCGACGGTCTTCGTCTGCTCGCTCTCGGCCTCTCTGAGCGCCCCTTTGACGGCCGCCGCCTGCTCATCAAGGCCGGCGACGACCACAAGGCCAAGCCCGATGCGCGCACGCCCAAGGCGCTCCCTTCGGGCCCCGGCACGATGGGACCCCGTGTGCTTGCCAACCAGAAGCACGGAGAGAGCTCCACGCTCTTCATCGGCAACCTTCCCTTTGACGTGACCGAGGACGAGCTGAGGGATCTTGTCGAGAGCAACGCCGAGGAGACATTCACCGCTCCTACCGAGGAGGAGGAGGAGGAGGCCGAGGAGGCCGAGGAGGAGGAGGCCGCCGAGGGCGAGGACGGCGAGGAGAAGCCGAAGCAGCAGGGATCCACACGCGGCGGCGCAAAGTCGGGCCTCATCAAGACCCGTCTGGCGCAGTTCGAGGACACGGGCCGTTGCAAGGGGTGAGTGCAGTGACGATTGTAATGCTACTGCATACTGACTGCAGATTCGCGTTCTGGGACTTCAAGACCCCGGCACAGGCCAAGGCGGCGCTCATGAACCGGCGCAACCACTCGCTGCGCGGCCGGCGGCTCAACCTGCAGTTTGCGAGCGAGGAGGCGACCAAGCGCTCGGGCGCCGCCAAGAAGAAGGCGCGCGAGGCCGAGGAGCGCGACGGCACGCGGCCCAGGCGCGACGCGCGCGAGGGCGGGCGGGACGGCGGCCGGCCGCAGAAGCGCCCGAGGTACTTTGACAATGCGAACGGCGACGGCGAGGATGGCGGATACGAGGGCCGCTCGAGCTACTCTGGCCCCAGGGACTTCCAGGGCGAGAAGGACGCCGCGTCGCGGATTGCCGCCATGGTGTCTGGCGACGGCGAGGCGCCCGCGCCCCGGGAGCGCAAGGCCGGCCAGGCCAAGTGGGAGCAGGCGGGCCGCCCGCGTCCCGGTGCCGCGCTCGCGATGGCCAAGCGCGAAAAGGTCGGTATTGTTGCTAGCGAAGGCAACAAGATCAAGTTTGACTAGAGCGCTGTGGCTAGATTAGTTTCAGATTAGTGTCATGATTCATGTATTTGGGTGTTTAGAGATGACCGCGACATGGCACAGTTACATATGACAGGGAGACGGATGACGAGAGAGACTGTATATCTATGTACAAGTTTTGAGTTTGTTGTGGTGTCAACAAGAGTGAGGGGGAAACATGAAATAGTGGGAATCAATGAAGGGAATACGAGGAGAGACATGAACGCCGGAGTCGGCAGACTCAGAAGCTCAGATTAAGATGGGGAACATGCCTGCGCCAGTCGTCCCACTGGGGAAGAATGTTGATGTCAGACCAATGCTGGTTTGTCATGACAAGATTCTGGTCAAGGCCAGTGATCGTCGCCACATTCTTGGAGATTGCCTGCTTCAAGTAGGTGGCAAAAGGGATGCGGCGACCTTTGCTAAGGCTGCCAGAGGGACAAAGAGCCCAAGGTTCCCCCGAGACGTAAACCGGATCGAGCCAGTCGCGATCGACTGCGTGCAGTCCGGCAAAGATGAGCCGATTGCCCTCGATGAGCGCCTTGGATGCGTGTTCGATGAGGTTCAGCATGCGGGGATTAGGTTTGTCGGAGAAGATGCCCGAGTCGACCACTCGCTCGTTTGGACGCCAGTCGCTAAGTCGTAGACGATCCGATAGGCGCGGGGAGGTTTGGTGGAGAGCAGATGGGTGGTCGGAGCCTGGCCATCGATAGGGAAGACGATCATGTTGCTCCTGAAAGGGTGGGGTCCGTACGGGGCCTCAAACGAGGCGTCTTCGTCGTACTCACTGAACTCGTACTCGTAAGAGTGGAGTTCACGGTCGACCTCGCCTTTCCAGTCGTCGATCAGGACGATAACATTGCACCAAATAGGGAAGACCCCAGAGACTTCTCCGTCGGGGCCAGGAACTAGCTTGAGCGACGAGGGGACAAGCGAGGTAGTGCAGTGGAATGAAAGACAGCGAGGGCATGGACCGATAGAGTTGTACAGGACCCTTCTAAGCCCAAGGAGCGAACCCTCGTTCTGACCGATCAGTTGGAGAGTGGGCTTAATGTTTTTGTAGTGATAGTAACGCCAGACGTTGGGACTTGGCTGGTCGTAATCGCCACGGAGAGAGTTGAGAACAAAGCCGCTCAGAGTCTGGATATCCAGAGTGCTCTTGTGGACGACCTTGAAAGTCTTGACAGTCTTGACAGTCTTGTTGTCCTCGGGAGCAGCGGCCTCCTTGGGCTTCCCCTTAATGACAATGGTTTCCATATCGCGGTCGATGCGATCACGGAACGCGCGGCTCAGACGACGGAACTTGAGGAGTGTTGCAAAGGAAGTCCGCATGATGGCGTCAACAATGTGGGGGAAGGCGGTGTGGTCGATGACGAAGGGCGCCGCCGGGGCAGCCGAGGACCCCACGCCCTTTTGAGCTACCCCCGTCTTGGCAGTCTTGCGCTTCGGAGTGGATTCAGTGTTGGACTTGCTGCGACCACTTGAGCTCGAGTCAACCTTCCTCTTCTTCTTGGTGTGGTGGTCAGAGGAAGACGCGGTTGCAGTGGTCGTCGCGCGTTGGTCTGAGAGCCTGGCGCTGCGACGTGACGGTAGCATCCTGCTGTGGGTGGCGATGAGCCGCTGCTTGTGAGGGGATACCAAGGAGAGGGGTGACTACCAAAGGGTATAACGATGATGGCAACGGAGAACGAAACGTCGGCGAGGGTAAGAGTGATGATGAGAAAGAGAATGAGAATGAGAGAGATACAAAAGGAAGACTTTGGTGAGTGTGTGTAAGAGAGACCATGATCAGTACAACCGTGCGCCACCGCAAGCATGCACTAAGGATTGGGGGGTGCACATGCTAGCCTGGGTGGTGCTCCATGGTGGAGGTTGTCCAAAGTTAAAACAGTGGTACAGTGGCTTATCTATACGTAATTTATCCATTCATCAGAAACCAACGCGCTCGCTGTCGAGCACTCTTTCTCTTTGTACAACCCTCGGAGTACACTACTACTACCAGTCACAATACGTCTGCCACGAATACCGAAGCCCAAGAAACTGGAGATACAAGTCTATGTCCTCGACAACATCTTCCAGTCCGTCAATGTCCAGGAGAGCAATGACCGCGTCGCGAATATACGTGTGGAGGGGTGTTTGTTTGCCACCTGGTTTGCTACCATGTGGGACTCGAGTCCAGCCTTTGCCGGAAACATAGTATGGATCGAGCCACTCGCGGTCGACGCGTTGGATACCAAAAATGTAGACGACACATTCTAGGGAGAGGAAATAGACAATGTCACTGATAAAAGAATCCATCATTGGGTTTTCGACGTCGCGCATGATCTTGGCCAGTGGGCAGCGTTGGCGCTCGGAGTTCGCGTTTTCCGAGTTCGCTTTGCTGTTCGGGCTGCCGGCGCACGCACAATCCGGGGCGAGCGGCTTCCAGTTGTTAAAGTCGTACACGACCGTGGAACCCTTGGGGATGCCAGCGCCTGGGAGGCCAGCGTTTTTCAGGCGCGTGCATTCGCGACCGCTGATAGATATGACAAAGTCCTTGTGCCTCCAGTCATCAGGAGAGGTACGTTTTGTTTTCCAGCTGTCCATAAGAATGCGTGGTCCGTCCCAGCTATGGCCGGAACCCCCGACGATGCCGTTCGAGTCTGGGAATAGGCGGAAGCGGGTGCGTGGGCTGGGTCGATTCACGGACTTTTCGCCATCCGTAAGAGCACCGCTGAAGATGGCAGCCATTGTGCCGCCCGTGGCTTCGTCAGTGTCGCCAATAAAGTCGATCGTGACAGTGACATTGCGTGTTGAGTGGAAGCGGGCGTATGTGGAAAACGTTGCAATGGCCTCGGGGATAATGGACGGCTGGTGACTTATCAGGTGTGACGTGCTTCTGATATGTGGGTGTGAAACGGTGCGGTGAAGAGGGAAGGACCAAAGGATGTAGCCTCGAGCAGTCTCGGCGAAGACCCTGCCGGTGCAGTAAAAGGTCGAGGGACACTGGGCCTTAAAGGCGCCGCAGATGGCGATGGTGATGTGAGCTAGATCCTTGTCGATGCGATCTCGATACACTGAACTGGTTGCTCGGAAGCTGAGCAGGGTTTCGATTGACACGCCTCGAAGAATGTTGTCCATAATGTGGGGGAAGTAGGCGTGATCAATGACGACCGTGGGTTTTATTGTTCTGATCTCGTCGGGCTCCAGCTTCAGGTCGGTGACCACGTCCTCGACGATTGCCTCGCTGAGGACGGGCGTCCCCAGTCTCCTCGTCTTGTGGGCAGAGGTTCCGGGACCTTCGGCGCGGTCGGGGCTCGATGAGCTGGCGCGGCGACGTCGAGGCATGGTGGGAGTTGACTTGAAATGAGACGTGTGAATATGAGATTATTGTTGAGGTGAGAATGTGAGTCAGGTGCGAGGGCTGGTTAATATATGGCCAGTCCTGCTTCCTGCCTTGTGGACACACGAGAGGGGGCAGAGATTATCTGACGACGGCGTTCGCGCGTTCGCGACGCTTGAAAGTTAGACAAGAGTAGCGCCCCGCGCAAGCCTCGTTTGGTTCTTGACTGTTTCAGCTGCTGAAAGTGCTTGATTGCGGAGATGAGTGGGGCGCAGGGATGAGACGAGTGGCCAGTGCGCAGTGGCGTTTGGTGGTCGCCGCCGAGGACAGCAGAGTGCGATGAGCGCATTCTCTCATCTGGGCAAGATGAGGTGGGGAACCGCTTGGCTTAAGCCTCAGCGGATGTAATGGCGAGGTGGGGATGATGAGAGACGGCACGCAAGGTGAGTGGAAAGTTAGCAGCCTGAGGTTATTTGAGGGGTTGAGTAGATGAGACAGCCCCAGTACGAGAACAAGAATCGACAGAGGCGATGACTACCAGCGCAAGCCGCTCTCTGCCATGTCGTTGCCGTCAAAGCTGATGGACAGCAACAACTCTACCGTTCGCAGGTGGTTATCGGTATTTAAGACACTTATCAGCAACCGACCCAGACAAGTAGAAGATGAGTTGAGGTATGCAGCTCGGCCCGCGGAGCAAAGTAGATGTGTAAGATCACTTCCAAAAGACGACGTTATCAGTCTCGGCGGCACAATGTACGGGGTGGGCGGAGCGCCGGCCGGCGTAAGTATGTGTTGGTACGGAATCTCTCGAGTCCGGGGCCGAGGATACTTACGGGCGGGGTCATCGGTCAAGCACCTCGGGTGGGCGGCTAAGTACCATGCGAGGAATTTGCTTCCGTTATGAGCCTACCAATTGCAGAGTGCTCACCCCAGCCAACAGTCACTTGGTCACTAGCTCGTGGCTCATACCCGTCCGTATCACAGTCACAGTCAGTCTCGTGGGCCGCGCCTCTGTCCAGTTTGGCCGAGGTTTACTTTTACTTTCGCTTGATTACTACCCATCACATCGATATACCACACTCACAATCAACGGTCCGACGCGCACTCCGACCCCGACCCCGTCTTGCGCGCCGTACACACCTCTAAGCGCTCCACTCGCTCGCTTGCCTTGCGGATCATCGACTCCACTCGGCTGGACACTCTCCCAAGATTCTGACTCCAAACACGCCTATCTCCATCCCTACCGCCTCCTCCAGGAGACCTCGGACTTGCTCGCAGACAATCAGCACTCGGCAATTGTCCATTTGCCCACCTCCCCCACCTGTGCTCTAACCGCCGGCCGCCCCCGCGTGCCCGTCATCTGTAAGTTGGCATCTCGGGGCCGCTCCCCCGAAACCGTGCAGACGACGCGCCGTCCACCGCGCCACAGCGGCGAGTGACAACCCAGTCACTGCCATTTGCCGGAGCTCCAGGACCCCGGCTGACACGCACAGGAGGACGCGAAGCAAGGCCTGGTGATGGCCGGCGAGCTCTCCCGCGATGGGAGCGCCGAGGCGACGACGTCGCGCGCGCCATGGGGCCGTAGTCTGGCATCCTCGCATGGGTCCGATGCGGGGTACGAGTACGCGTTCCGCGGTGTGGTGAGCAGCTCGGCGCAGACGGCCTACCGGGACAGCAGGGCGAGGACGCTCGTGCCCGTCCGCCCCGTCGTCCCCGCCGCATACTTTGTGCAGTCGGTGAACGAAGAGTCGGACAGAACGCGGCGCCGATTGCCCGCAGTGCGCGTCCCGGCATCTCTGCACTCGATGATTGCCGGTGCTGGTGCTGGCCTCGTCTCATCCGTCGCGACCTGTCCGCTCGATGTCGTCAAGACCACTCTGCAGGCTCAGAGCGCCAAGCGGGGCAGCACGGGGTACGAAGGCGTCACCAAGACATGTCTGCGTATCTATCGCCAGAGCGGGTTGACCGGGTTTTATCGTGGACTCGGTCCGACTATCGCTGGTTATCTTCCCACCTGGGGTATCTACTTTACAGTCTACGACTTTATCAAGGACCGACTACGGACAGTCCCCTTGGCTAATGGTGAGCACGCGGACTGTTGCGATGCATGCTAACGTTCAGCCCACCCCGACTTTTCTCACATCATCGCGGCCATGACGGCCGGCGCAACGGGCACCATCCTGACCAACCCGCTCTGGGTGGTTAAGACCCGATTCATGGTGAGTCGCCAAACATCGGGGCGAGGGACCAGCACAATCCGACACGGGCACTAACACCTGCAGGCTCAGGCGATTCTTCCGCCATCGGCCCCCCGGTACCGCACGACGTGGGACGCGGTCCGCACCATCTACCGCAACGAAGGATTTGGGGCATTCTACAAGGGTCTGCTCCCCAGCTTGTTTGGAGTGTCGCACGTTGCCGTCCAGTTTGGTCTGTACGAAAAGGCGAAGGAAATGGCAGGTGAGTCACTCTTGTTGACAACCGAGCTGACAAGTGCAGCACAGAACGGACAGCCGCTCACGCCGACGGCGATCCTCATCTGCTCGGCCTTCTCCAAGATGATCGCCTCGCTCGCGACGTACCCGCACGAGGTGCTCCGGACGCGCATCCAGATCCAGAAGGGCAAATCTGCCAACCCCGCCGCGGAGGCCACCAAGAAGGCGGCCCAGGCAGCGGCAGCGGCGGCAGCCAACGCGGCCCACCGCGGCCCGACAGAACTGTACTCGCCGCTCGTCACGGGCTCCAACCCCCCTATCCCCGATACGCACGAAAAGGCAGCAAAGGACGCGTCGAACAGCAAGCGCTGGCGCCCGCGCCCCGGAGGCATCATTGATGTCTTCCAGAAAATCTACCGCCAGGACGGCTGGCGCGGCTTCTACCGCGGCCTGAGCATCAACCTTGTCCGAACAGTGCCCAGCTCGGCGGTCACGATGCTCACGTACGAGCTCATTATGCGTCATCTCTCTGCATCATCAGCATAGGTTTCCCCACCATTACAATGTTTTGTTTATTCTTACATCATCAGTAGACACAGATGGATCTTTGCCATGGAAGCAGTCTGGGGGTACGCAACAGTAGACTGGGAGTGTCGCAAGAGTGAGCGCGGGAACGAAAGATAGGTATGCATGCAGAGATGTGCAGGTATTCAAATAGCTCAAGCGATTGAGAATGGGTGGTGGGAGATACTGGTATCTAAAATGATTCTGGATCCTGGCGCCATTAACTTCTCATCTACAGGTGCGACGCGTGTGTGATTGTTTCATTTTGGGTTGGGTGTTATAATGTTGGTTGAACAGCCGTTTTTAATGGGGTGGCGGAGCAGTGCCGTGTCGAGAACATCGTCGAGAGCAGCGTGTGGCCTCGCGTCCTGTCTCTTGACACTCTCCGACGTGTCTAGTTGAATCGTCGAGAAGCACTTTACAGCTTGACCCTGACACCCTGGCCCTCGAGGAAGCGCTTGAGGTCAACGAGGAGCTCGAGCTGCTCGTCGTTGGTGAGGGAGACGACGGCGGTCTGAAGGAGGGTGCCGACGCTGACGTGCTGGATGCGAATCAACGAGCTGTAGTAGACGTAGGCGAACATGCCCATCATGAACCTGGGAGTTAGATACGAAAACACAGCTCAACTCACTGGCAGTCCATGCGGTCGGTCATACCACCGTGGCCGGGGATAGAGTCTCCAAAGTCCTTAATGTCAAAGGCGCGCTTGAAGCCCGAGGCGAAGAAGCCGCCGAAGGGAGCGACAAGCGAGGCGAAAGTGGCCATGACAAGGCAGTGGAGCTGGAAGGGCGCCCACGAGATCGAGGGGGGAGCACGGCCAAGCTGAATGTTAGTTTGCGCCTCATCGACTGAACTCACGATAGTCTCAAGCATGTTGCGGATGGCACCGGTAAACTCAAACTCGCGCCAGACAAAGACGGGGTTGGGCTTGCAGACAATCGTGGAGAAGGCGTTGACACCGAGATCCCTGGCGGGGCAGATCATGTAGTTGAACTGCATCCAGATGGTTCCCCAGCCGAGGCCGAAGATGAGGGTGAGGATAAAGGCGCCGACAAAGCCCTCGACGGTCTTCTTGGGCGAGAGCTTGAAGAGCGAAGTGCGGCCAAAGAGCTTGCCACAAATGTACGCCATGACATCATTGTTGATGACAAGCGACGCGGGGACGAAGAACCAGATGAGGCCCTCGAGAATGTTGTTCACGATAAAGTGGGACGAGACGACAATGAGAAGAAGCGTAATGTGCACCCAGCAGAAGAGCGAGAACTGCTGGCGGAGGTACTCGCGCTTGAGGTTGCCGACAAAGCCGACGAAGCCTGCGGGTTAGAATAGCTCTGTGCCGCGCGATCTGTCACTCACCAACAGTGTACAGCATGAAGCTGATGAAGCGGTGGTTCTTGGCGAAGGGAATAAAGTAGGCGTCGACAAAGACAATGTGCTTGAAGTAGTAGATGATCGACTCGCCGTAGAGGAAGTAGTTGGTAACAACGAAGAAGTACCTGCGTGTGAGCTACGGGAGTGAATGGGCAGCTTACCAGTTGAGAGTCTTGTTCCAGGTGTCGCCGGTCTTCATCTTGTTGACACCCTTGTCGCGGAGGTCAAAGAGGGCGGTCACCTCCTTGTAGACGAGGGTCTGGCAGAGGAGGACGAGCATGATCATGTACGGGTGACCCATGCAGAGCAGAGCTATTCATGTCAGCACTCGTCGCGGATCTGGAGTTGCCGGGATGCTGCAGATGCACAACCGCACGGACGTACAGCACCTAGCTGCCGCAAGGAGAAAGCACTCACCGATGAAGCCGAAGATCATGATAAAGGTCCAGACTGTGCGAGTGACGGCGTTTCCGGCGGCCTTCTTGGGCTCCGCCTTTGTGATCGTCTTCTCGCCTTCCTCGCCCTCGCCCGGAAGAACGCCGTCCTCAAACTTGACAGAGTTCTTGTTGGGGCTCGCGGGGGCAACGAGGTCGTTGGGCCCATTGGGCGAAAAGTCCTGCGGGGTCTTGCGCTTGCGGTTGGCTGGCAGCTGGTTGGCAGAAGGGTGAAGGAGGGTGGAGGGCAGTTCGGGGTTGAACTTTGTGTTGCCAAAAGTGGGCGATGGGGAGGGGGGAGTGATGGGTGGAGAGGGGGCGAGTCCCTTGGCGGAAGACGTCGACTGATCCGCCTTGGTGGCGGATCCAGCTGGCTTCTCGGCGGCCGGGGCGGAGGCCGTGGAGGCGGGGGCAGGGGCCTTGCTGGACGCAGCGGAGGCATCCTTGCCGTTGGCGACCTTCTTCTCCTCCTTCTTGACGCCGTTTGTAGACGGCGCGGCGGGTGAAGATGTAGCGGCAGGAGCAGGCTTCTCCTGCTTGGGCTTCTCCTCGGTGGAAGCAGCGGCAGCCTTCGCCGCACGGGCAGCACGCTTCTTGGCGGACTTGGACATGGGCTGGGCCGGCTCTGTGGAGTTGGTGGTCGGTCTGTGTGTTAGCATGCATGCTAGATGTGAGGGCCCGCCCAGCTTGCCGGATGAGTCAAGATGACGACCCGGTCAACCTCGCTAAAGGCTGCCGTCCATCGCCGCTCGAGTAGAGATCCACAACACTTACTCGTCGACTTCGACAACCTCCTCCTCCTCCTCATAGTCGACATCCTCTACGTCGAGGGCGTCGAACATGTTGCGTTGAACGTAGGTCGGCATTGTGGCGCGTTTGTTGATAATATTAAAAGCAGGAATATCCGCCCGCCGATATAAGAGAGAAATGAGATGAAGAGAGCAATCAAAGCAAAGGATTGTGGATGAATAGTTGGATTTGGGAACCGAAAAGGTCAAGAGAGGTGTGCAGCCAGTGATTTTATGGAGTGACACATCCACTCTCACACAAGCGCGGCGGCGCGGGGCGGACAGCGGTGGTGAACACGGCTTGGCTTTGGAAACACCAGGCCACCAGGGCTGGCTGCACCAGGGCTTGTTGCTACAGCCTGGTGGATTCAAGTAGAAGCTTACGTCTTACTATCTCGTGCTATTACAAAAGTGACGTAGCCAGTCAAAACAATGGAAAGTACTGTACATACTAATAGCGGAGGCATTTTTGGACTCCTAAACTAGCAGAGCTAGCGAGTGGTGCAGGACTGGTGCAGACGAGCCGGGCTTGCTTTGTTCCCTATTAATGACACGCAATTAGGGGCGGAGTGATACTGATCTCGCACCAAATGGGCTCGCTCTCTTTTTTTTCGCACTGAAATTATCTGGTAGGAATTGGATGCCTGGCTGGGACGAGTGAAAAACTCGTTTCATGTTGATGTTTCTCTCTTCTCCATCATCTCATCCATCTTCAAGGCTCAAAGCACCTCTTCCATCATGGCATTCCGTTCTGGTTGATCATCTTGAGACAGAACAGTCGACCGTGACTACTACTGAGTAAGTGTCACCCCCCAACCCTCTCAACCTCCCCATCTCTGCTTGAACGATGAGCATTACAATCCAACTCCTAAGCGTCGTTGTCCGTTGAACCTCTTGCTAGGTTTGGCGGTCGCGGCGCACGCGCCGGGTAGGACCGGGTCCGCTTGAGGACTATTTTTACACATGACCTGACGCATTGAACATCCATTACGACTTTTATCAATGTTGTGGTGACAAGCGCTGACCGCGTAGCTATCTGACCTGAACTGTGATACCTCAAGCCCGACTCTTTCTCTCGTTTTACTGAGTGAGTATTTCTCTTCCTCTTCCCCCCACCTGCGCTGTGAAGATAAAATCATAACCATACTTTACCTCATTCGTAACCGGCTTCGGCCGCGATTGACGAGACACTTCAGCCTTGACTGAGCGCTCAATCTCCCACAATCCTTTTTGTCGAGAGATCCTAGCTAACAGCGTAGCCTTAATGACCTCTGCGTCTTTACGCGTGTTTATGTCCAGCCACACATTCCGCAAGGTAAGCAAGCCCCGCGCCACACACGCACTCGCCGCAGAGCACACATCTTGATGAAATCTTTTCGATGGGCGGACAGTATCTAAATCCCGCGGGAAACCGCAAACGCCCCGTGTACAAAAGTGGGCGGGGAGGAGGAGTTGGTGAATTCATCGTGAACTGATCTTGTGTGCTTTGCGGCTGTGTTTGTGATGGTCGTCGCGTCGAGAATGCCGCTGACAGACAGTGACCTGTTGTAAAATAAGCTGTCCCATGAATGTGTCCCACTGTTAATATGTCTCTCTGTTGCCTTGTTGTCTTGCTGCAGTCCTTGTTGTTTGAAGTGCTTGGAAGAGAATAAGCTGCTGGTGTATGGCAGTGAGAGTAGCGGAAGTAGCTTGGTTTGCGCACTTGCTGGCTTGCACATCTGCTGGCCTGCTTGCTCCTCTGTGTGCGTCTCTCGTCGTTCCTCCGTGCCCACTGTTGCGCTACTTGTGCATTCTATCCGCACTCTAGACGGTAGCCTCAATCTCCCGCTCCATGGCGAGATGCGGCTCGCCCTCCTCGTCAAACTCGTCCCCGACGACCTCGTACCCGAGCTTGCCGTAGAACTTGACCACGGGCAGCTGCTGTCAGCTCCCCCATTTCCGAGACTCACCTGGGAGTGGATCTTGACTTTCACGAGCGTCCTGCCCCCCTCTTCGCGGGTGTACTTCATCTCCCCCGGGTGCGCGGCAACATACGCCTCGAGCGCGTGCACCAGCACCCTGTCGAGCCCGAAGGCGCGGTACGCCTTGAGCACCGCGAGGCGCGTCAGCTTGCCGCGCGCGGGCACGAGGCGGACGGTGCCCACTCCCGCCCCGTCGCTGTCCCGAACCAGAAAGTGGATGCCCGTGTTGCTGTCGTCCACCCTATCGTCAGCCGCGTCGCGGGGGGACGTACTCGTCAAACTCGGTGTCGGCGGGGAAGCCCTGCGGTCAGTCCCGCCAGCGTATGGCGTACCTGCTCATCGACGAATACTGCCGTCAGCCCAGCCTCGCTCGTACGCACCCGCTACGCGCACGGCGTGGCACGCCGCGATGTCCTCGGCGCTGGTCGCGATGGCGCAGCTGAATCGGTCGGTCATGGTGGGATATGGTCAAGTTCAAGGTGGCCGAGTTCAGGATGACGACAGTGCGAGGCTGCGAGGCACGGAAGTACCGCGTCCATCGCCGGCCGGTCTACATACCACGGCGTGGGCTTTGGTTCTTACGTGCATACGTGCATCCGTGCATATCCGGAGAACAGCGACGTCGCGAGCACTTGCGACACCCTCTGACGGGCATTGCTGCAATGCACGACCAACTCGGCGCAATTGGGACTGTGCGTTGTGCTTAGATTGTTACGTAATCACCGACTGGTGGACTTCGACGATCACGAGCTCCTCAGATGCGTGTGCGGCCAGGCTGCGGAAGCTGTCGACGCTCTCGCAACATGATGACTCGGAGGAACACCTCTCGCGGGGGTCCAAGGCTTCAGAACTTCTTCACCGATGGAATGTGCTAGAATGCGACCACAGGATGCCGTCAAGCCGAGTACAGGAGAACAAAAGAAGCCACAGATCCGCAGGAGAAGAAGGGCTATGAATCACAGCAGCTCTTATGTACTTATCCGCCACGCATTCCACAGGATGCTGCACTCCATTATCGTCGATAGTCCAAGTAGCCTCGTCTTTCAGTACGATGCAGCGTCGCTTCCTTACTTGTGCTCTGGCGATCTTGCACACGGTTCATGCGTGCACTCAGGACTGTGGCATGTGGCGGCCGCCATGTCGAAAACGCAGGATCGCAGGATCGCACGCAGGATCGCAGCCGCAGGACAGACAGGACCCTTAGTCGCGCGCACACGCTATTGTTCGTTCCTCAGGAATCCTAGATGCGCTGGCAGAGATCAAGAAGTAAAAGAAGGTTCTGCCTTGGAGTGCTTGCACCGTTCTCCTCGTCAAGTCCACCGCCTGGGATTTGGGGCACAAGTGCGGCGCGGCGGGCAGCTGGGCAGGTGGACCAAGTCCGTGGAACAGCGACCCCGTGCCCGTGCCTCCGTATACCGTTTGGCTCTGCGCTGGCCCTCTCGGATCTCACAGCGACCAAACACCGTGCAGCCTGCACACCGAACCCTTCATGCGAGCAACTCGGCGAGTCAGCGGCCACCAGGTCTCGCCCAGAACAAAACGAAACTGCGCCAGACAGGACCCTGTCCTAGACACAGCAGGACCGCGCTCTGAAAATTCACTCCGCCGTACCAGACATGCCAGCCAGGACTAGATACGCCACAGGAGGTGGCGGAGCGCCTCGCACAGTACGGCAATGCGACAATAGGAGAAACGGCGTCCTCTGAGGGTAGCGTCTGCTGCCTGCCTGCTGACGAGCTCATACAGCTTGACTAGATCTTGTTAAACGAAATACCCTCAATCAAGAGTGTCTCTGCAAAGCATGTGTATCCGTGGCCGCCAGTATCCATCGGAGGGAGATCTGAAAAGAGCAGCCGCATCCACCATTGTCCGTCGGGGTCTCCATGTCTCATCCCTGCGGCGTGGCGTCGTCCCTCGGCGAGGTCTGTGTCGCGTCTGGTCAGATCTCGCCTCACACTGAGACGACACTGACTCTCCACCATGCTCACACACGACCGATCCCGCTCCTCCGCCCTGTGCACGACGAGCAGACAAGGAGGTGGCGCACTCGACCAGACGCCCTCGACAGTGGCGCCCTTGCAGCTTGCATCTTGCAGCTTGCAGCGGTCTTGTCCTCTTGTCGCCTTCTGCCGGACGGCCCCTGCCCCGCTTACCCTCTTTCCGCGGACAGGTATGCAAGGGCAGAGCAGGCGCAGGAGCTCTCTAGACTCGTGCGCCCGTCTCAGGCTCGGCTCGAGCTCGCAGTGAGGGCCCTCGAGCTGTCCCTTGCGTATGGGCTTGTGCACGCTGCAGCTATCCGATTCCGCCATTCGCAGTCCAGCTTTCCACCGTACTCCCATCCCGCCAGACACGCAAAGCGCTGGTTCACCATAGCAGCGACCCAGCACCCAGCATGCGAGCCCCGCCGTAGCTCCCTCACTTTTCTCCGTCCAGTCCAACGTCCAACTCGTCCTCGACGTTTGCACCTGGCCGTTCCTTGCTTCCATTCTCGATCATTGTCGTTACCATCGCCATCACATTCATCTTCCTCACACTCGAACTCGAACCCCGCCCGCTCACGCTCACGCTCACGCACCCCCGCCCTAACTCTCCTTCACTGCTCGAGACGATCAGAGCTCGCGATCGCACACGTACCCTCTACCCTCGTTCCTTTGACCTGCGAACTTGTCCCAGCGCCCGGATCGATCTCCACACGCCCGCTTGAGCGCTTGATCACCGACCCCGCCAGCCAAGGACAGCACAATCGCACGCACAAGCTCAGTCTACGGCCACGCCCGCCCCTCTATAATACCTGGACCCCCTCCTCTGCTTCTTCTTCTTCTTTCCTTTCACCATGCCGATGCCAAACATGTTCAAGTCGATTGGGCGTAATGGCGGCTCGTCCCGCCCCGTCATGAACATGGGCGACCCCGAGCCGTCCGAGAAGCACGGGTCCGCCATGTACCCGGAGCTCAAGGAGCTCATGCAGCGCAACGAGCGCTGGTCGAAGCGCGTCGCCATGTCTGATCCTGGGTAAGTGGAGTGCGCGGTGATGCCGAGAAGAGAAACATGCTTTCATAGGTCTCCTTGCCCCGCCTCCCACACGCTCTCATTTCTGACAACAGATTCTTCCCCCGGCACTACCCCGGCCAGCGTCCCGAAATCCTCTGGATCGGATGTAAGTCGGGCTGGCATGGAAGGCAGTGGCGCTGACTCTCGCAGGCTCCGACGCGCGCGTCCCCGAGACAACCATCATGGGCTCGCAGCCCGGCGACATCTTCGTCCACCGCGGCATTGCAAAGTGAGTCCAGGGGGTCGATGTGGCGAGGCTGCAAGTTGCAAGCGACAGGCCCAGCTGCAGGCGAGGTACCAGCCGCCCGACAAACACCCGCGCAGGGGAGCAACCTCCCACGCCCCGGGGAACGGTACGCCGCGCATCCTGTGCGCCCGCTCTGCGCCCGCGTACCGAAACTTGGGGAAGTGGGCATGGACCGTCTGCGCCCGTCGCCAAGAGCTCGGAGTCGTGGAGGAGATAAGGGCCAGGCCTGATCGCTGACACGCAGCCTGTACTCGCCCTCGGACGACTCGCTCAACGCCGTCATGATGATTGCGCTCATCAACTTCAAGGTCAAGCACATTATCGTTGCTGTGAGTAGATGGCACGGCGATCGGTGTCGTGGCAGCGTGGCATTCAGCCCTGGCGCTGGCGCCGTGACGGTGTACACTGTGGAGATCGTAGCCAGAACGCACGGGTCGCGTTTGAGCCTGGTTGGGGAGTCACCGCGATCCTGCATGATCCAGAATACCCGATTGCCCTAGCAATGTGCGAGGCAAGCGCAAGCGCAGGCGTCCCACCGTAAGCGCGAGCAGAAGCGCATGCCACGCCCACGACACGCCCACCCCAACCACCCCGCCCACCCGCTAACACCCAGGGCCACTCCAACTGCGTCGGCTGCCAGACGGCGCTGCGCGCGTCCGTCCTGCCCCCCGTGCCCGAGACCCAGGCGATCCAGCGGTACCTCAAGCCGCTGACTGCGCTGGCGCGCGCAATGGCGACCGAGGACGGGCCGCCCTCGCTCGACCTGCTCGTGGAGGAGAACGTGGCGCAGCAGGTGCGCAACTTGCTCCACTCGCAGATTGTGGCCGACGACTGGGCGCGCAGGGGCGACAACGGCGTTACTATCCATGGATGGGTGTACCAGCTCGAGAATGTGAGTAATACCGTATGCGAGCTGCCTTGACGCTGGCTCTCGGAGGACAAAATCACCCGCGCCCGCTAACCCCCAGGGCAACATCCGAGACCTCGGCATCTCGCAGGGCCCGCCGGGCTCCAAGCCCGGCCCCAAGATGGGTCCCAGGCTATTCTAGACGCTGTTCGCAGCGGCGAGCGGCGAGCGGCGAAGACTGAGGCAACAGCGGCGGACCCACCTGCCCGCCGGACGCGTTCGTTGCCTCGTTGGCCACTCTGCAACTCCAGATACCATCTCCATAAAATCTACATTGTTCGTTAATCACCTGCCCTCGCTTGCCTTGCCGTTCCCCCATGAGCCGTCGGCCCCATGCTGCCGCGCTCCCATACCCATACCATGCTTAGACGATCTGTTCCTAGCCCACCTCCCGTATCATACGATTTACGTTGTCATGCCATGGCTCGCGATGCGGTTGTGCGTGTAGTCGTGAGCCGATGTTGAGGCTGTCTGCGGTCAGTCGTTAGAGAGGACAACGCCGCTCTTCCAAGCTGCTGCGGTCAATGTTTGGTCAGAAGCATCTCGGCGGTCAGATCGGCCAACAACAGAACAATTAAAGTGGACAAAACAACATGGTGACAATCAAGAATACAGAATTTACAGAATACCCTCAGGCTCATTTTGTCGTCCTTGCAGGCGGTGATAAGCAGCCCTGGTGTCACCCGGGACCTGGCACACACAAGCTATCGCTGAAGAAATTCAAGCATCATCGGGTAGTGCGCAGAGCGCGTGCGCAGCGCGCGGTGTGTTTGTGTTGTGGGTAGGAGAGGGGGGAGGGGGAGAAGGGGAGGGGGAGAGAGTGAGGGAGGAACACTTCCGACCTCCTGGCGCGCGACTCCTGGCGAACAAATCCAGCGCGGTCGACCAGGAGGAAAAGTGGGCCAAGCGCCAGACTGAGCCCCATTGAGTAACCCGCACCTTGCGGCGAGAGGGCAACCGCATAACTGTGACTGATGAGCGTGTTCGCGCCTCGGCGCCCGGCCGCGGCTCGTATCTTCGCCGGGTCCGGCCGGGGCGTTGGCGGCCGCGCAGTGCGTGGCAGAGCGGCAGCGAGCAGCGAGCGCGCGAGTGCGAGCTCACTGGCTCGCTGCCGACAGCTGGCCCACACACAAGACCAAAGCCTCCCATCGCCGCTGGCGCTTACCGCCAGCTGCTCTCCGGGCGGGGGTACGCGGATGCTCCGGGGACTTTACCCACAGCGCGAGGGGGGTCGGGCGTGAGCCGGACCGTGCGTGTGCTGCGAAAGCGGTTTGTGGTGCTTGGCGAAGAAGAAGAGCGAGTGGAATTGATTTTTGGTCTTTGGCCTGGGTGGCCTGGGCTGGGCGGAAATTCGCGTCGCGACTGGGTGCGAGCGGAAGCAAATTGATAAGCGGTATGGTGCACCAGCGTACCAGCGCGGGGTTGGGAAATACCGCCCTTGTGGCACCCCCCCTGGCCGAACGGGGCAATGTGGCGACGAGGCGATCTCCAAGTGGTGATGAGCGCCGTATCCGTCGTCACCAAGCGCGAGCATGCAGACGAGTACACGTAGCGTCTGGCACCACGAAGCTGGACGATCGTGGATCAGCGGCAAAACATGCATCGCTCGCTGCATCTGCGTATAAGGCAGACCGCTCTCGCATGTCCTTTGCATCTTCCTCTCAACCCGCATCGGGCTGTCTCGTCCTTATCAGCCAGAACCAAGCAAGAAGCCAGCAAGAACACATGCACCCACCAAGGCATAGCTGACTCCAATGCCATGTAAGTACACCCATTCACCATGGGAGGGCAGCACTCACGCGCAGCCACCGAGACCCCCCGCAAGCGCGCGTGGATGATCCCGCCGTCGCCGCTCGCGCTCCCGGCCGCCGTGAGCGCGACGACAAAGTGTACGGATACCTGCACGTGCACCCTCGCGGCACCGGGCACCCTTGCCGCTCCCAAGGGCCCCGTCTCCGTCCAGCCCGTCCGCCGCGTTCGCGTCGTGACCCCCAGCGTCCTCCTCGCCGTTTCCAAGTGAGCGTTACCGTGGATGGCCGTTGGAGGCGGTCCCACCCAAGGTCATCCCGCCGGAGCAAGTCGGGAGAACCAGGAGACCACGCATTTCCAACACCACCTCTGATCCTCCACCCACTCGGAACCTCCACTGCTCGCCACCCATCCCACGTCATGGCGATATGTACAGCACGGCCCGCCACCTTCCGAGGTCGTGTCCTTCGTCCTTCGAGATGGTCCCACAAAATGTACCCAGCCCACGACCCGGCACAATCGTGCCCACCCACCATCCGCCCACCCACACCTGTTGTAATAGGGTAATCATCTATGTTGCATACATCTAGAGCTCCCTCTTGCTCTCGGGGGTCGGGTTCTTGGCCATGGCCTCCTCGATCTTGTCAAAGACGTAGTCGGTGGCGACCTCGACCTGCGAATGTCAGCGGGGGAACTAGTGGCGCGCTGCGTCATAGTGTGCGTTGTTTGTCAACAACAAGCATATTTCGCCCATGTTGCTTTGTTATTGTTTTCGCGACAAGCGCCCACTGTCCGCATACTCACAGGGTGGTCAAAGAGGTACGGCAACGCGGGCACGATGGAGATTCCGACGACGGTCGGGCCCCAGCGCTTGAGCGCGGGGTTGGGCGACTTGATAAACACCTTGCCGGCCTGCCTGACTGCGGTGTGGATGGTGAACGCGGGGAGCGCCATGGACGCGACACCCTGGAAGACGGAGCGCTTCACGGCGACCATGCCGAGACGCGTGGGCTCGGAAAAGTTGGCAGCCTCGAGCGGGGTCGGGCCCTGCTCCTTGGCCTTGTAGGTGGTGAACGCGACGTCTCCGATAAGGTATGCCCACGAGATGCCGTACGCGGCGGTGACTGCGGTTAGCGGGCGCGGAGCGTGGAGCTCAAACTCACCGAAAGCCGGGGGAACGACCGGGCGGAAGGCCTCTCCAATGTCACTCGCTGGGGTGTTAGCATGCACGCTCGGTGTCGACTCACTGTAGGCGGTGTAGCGCGAGCCGGCACGGACGACATCACGGATACGGCGGAGGTAGGCGGCTAAAAGCGTTAGTATCTGCTGTGCCGAGGCAGCTGCGCGTACTCACCGTAACGGATGTTGGAGTCGGTCGAGTCGACTGTGGGTTGTCAGTATACTTGTCGCCGAGCGAGCGCGAGTCCCAGCTTGTCCCAGCTATGGCTTCCATCGGACAAATGCCTAGCGCACGCCGCCGCCGCTGCCGCCGCACGCACCGTCCTGGTCGACCATCTTGTCGACCTTCTGCTCGGCAGCGACCTCGACCTGCTTGGCCGTCGCGTCGACCTTCTCGGTGATGGTGGGGTTGGACATGGTGGGGTATGTGAGAGAAAGGGTGAGAGAGAGTGCGTATAAGAAATGTCACCGGTTGAAGAGTGTCAATAAACCCAAAGTGCCATGCATGCAAGAAAAAGTCGGGATCCAGTTGGTTCATTTCGTGCATAGCAGTGACACACGACGTAATACAGTAAGCGTGAGATCCTGGGTGAGTCCTGGGCGAGATGAGATGACGACAGTGTGCGGCGGCCGATCAATCTCGGCTACGCGGCGTGCGGCTGAGACGCTGAGCTGGCCGACTGGCGAGTGCTGTACGGATCTGTATGGTGGACTGATTGGTCCAGGCCTGGCTTGGCTGTCCACCGCGCGGCCACCGCACAATCATCTCCACCACTAATTCACTAACCCTCCAGCACTGTGGACGCCACTAAACGTGGAGCGGGTATGTCCGTCCATTTCCGTTGTTAGGCCATGCACCAGTCGCGTGCCATTATGTAATACACCCCGATCTCAGCTTTTGAGATCTGGACGCGACTGTGGCACCATTCTCCAGACGCGGTCCCAGCCAAGGCCCTAGATTCCTTCTCGCGCACTGTTCGCTCAATGAGGAGTCGCGGTTGATCACGGACAGCGGCAGGGGCTCGTCCTTCTCGGAGCAGTCTTGGCTACACACCCAGACTGAAGCATTTGCCAAGCACGACTGCCATATGCCATATGTTGTGCCCACCCAGACATGTCCGAAAGAGGGAAAGAGGGAGTCGGCCGTTCTGCCGTATTTACCGAGAACGTCTAGCCAAGCCATGCAGAGCCCAGGATGCCTTAGAGCCCAGGCTGGCCAGGCGGTAGGGAAAGAAACAGACAGGGGAAGATGCCCTGAAACTATTTGGTAAGAATGACCCTGAGCCCCAAACTCTGTACCGGGTACCTTTTCAAGGACAGGTCCAGATCCGCGCGACTTGCGCGACTTGCATGCATGTATGCAATTCAACACTCGACTAGTGGCATATCGACATTCAGTCATGGCTTGCTAGCAACACGCTGCTCTCCATCGACGACGAGGCAGGCCGGACAGGTTGAGTGGAATGCATCGGAGTTGCTACGTTCGGTCTGTTTCTCCATCACTCACTCACTCACTTCTGCCAGCGGCGTCTCGCTCTTCTCGCTCGTCCCCGACTCTCCAGCTTGCCATCGTAGCCACAGCGCCACACCGCACCTGGCTTGGACAGTCTCCGTGCGACATCGGAACCTGCGACCCAGCCACTCATTCCAGCCAACCGGTTTGGCCGCCCCGACCTGGTCAGACTCGCCCGTGACACCCGGATACCTACACCTGCACTGTTCTGTAGTAACGCCACAACGCCCCCGCCGTATCGAGCCCCAGTGCAGCTTGTGTTCTGCAAGCGAACCACCACTGTGCCCCTCTCTGCAGCGGAGGCCATTGCGCACTCACCCAGCCTGGTGCAGCACGAGCACACGGACAACAGCATCGCTCGACTTTTGTGCGGCCCACTGGATCTCTCTTTCCTTTTCATCCCAACCACGTCCTCTTTCCATCTCTTACATCTTGTTTTTCTTTTTCCACTCGGGTTTCTGTTTTTGTTTACCTCATTCCACCACTCCTTGCCGAAAACCTCCCCGCGGCCCCGCAACGTTTTTGGTGTTCAAGTCTGAATAGTCATGTCGTGTGAGTACAGATTTCCGGAGCTGGAACCACTTGTGCTGTGTTTGCCACCATGCCGCCCTGGACATCCCCTCGTGCGGACTGTGGGGCCGTCTGGAGGGAACGGCATCCGTCCGCAGGAGCCAGGAGTGAAGTGATTGTGTTTGAGTCTCCCCCCTTTCTCTCGGCGTGAATGCGCCACCACGGACCCCGATTACCAAGTCTCCGAGGAGCGGGTTGATTTGGTGATGATGACGGCTTTAAAGAGTCATGGCTGTTGCTACTTGAGATGATTCCTATCAAGTACGACTCTACAGCTCGAGTCTAGAGTCTACGGAATGCCAGAGCAAGAGCCAGAGCAAGAGCCAGAGCAAGAGCCAGAGCAAGGGCAGCGACTATTGCGCTGTTCCTTGCGGCCCTTGTGATCCTTTGCGATCCTTGCGGCATTGCCCTGAGCTCATCGGACTTGGGAGAGGTCGTACTCCGTGGATGTGGATATGGATCCATTAGACGCTGCTGTCAGCTGAAGCTGTGCCCACAAGTGGTCTGTCAGTTTTGTATAGCAGGGCTGGGGATGGGGGGGATGGGTGGATGGGGCGGCGGCGTCAATGCCGAGCAACAGGGCCAAAAGGAATCTAAATCCTTAAAAGCTTGTCGGGCCGAGAGTTATTAAGAAATTATAATATTTCCTAATGGCCCTTATTATCATCCGTTCCCTTCCCGTTCAAGAGATTCAAATTGAATTAGTGTCGGATTGGATTCCTTTACGCGCTCGCGTTTTTAGACGCGGGACTGCCCGTGCCTCTTTCTTTCTCTTGCGATCTGGCGGTATCCTTGTATACCAAAACCCGATCCAAAAGTATAAGCTTATTACACCGCAATAGAAATACAAAAACTCTAATGGGGGTTATTAGCTTATTAGAAATCTGGTTACAGGCACCAAATCCCCCAGCTTGCTTTGCACTGCACTGCACCGCACTTTTGACCTCGTGCCCCGGATCCTCCCTCCTCCCCCTCTCCTCTTCTCCTCTTCCCCCTCTGTCCCGTCCCTTTGAGCATTGGTCTCTCTTGTCGTTTTTGCTAGCATAACACTCCCACTTGCCTCTAGTCCCTCTCCTACTCTCCGTCCGTCTCGTACTCTACACTCTCGTTTTTTCCTCTCTCCTTCCTTCTCTGTTCCCCACCCCCGTTTTCCTCTTGCTCGTCGTCGTCGTCTAGCTGTGCTGACGATATCTCTCATCTACTCTACCTCTCTCTATCCCTCGACATTCTCGACCTCTTTGTTCTCCAACACTCTCTTTTGTCAACCACCTCACTTCAACTCACCGCCGCCCACTACAATCGGCAACATCGCGCACTCGCTTTGTGTCTTTGTGTCACTACCACTCCCCGTCTACTTTGGAACGCTGGACCCTTGTCACACACAACACACCACTTGTTCATCCAACAACCAACAACCCACCTTGCCACCTTTTGTCCTTTTGACCGTTTTCTCTCTTGTCCACTACCCCATCTAACCACCTCTCACAATGTCCGACACCGGATCCACGGACACCAACCCCGGCGACTCTTCTGTCCCGTCTACAGCCCCAGAGTCGACCTCCGTTAGCGAGTCTAGCTCCTCGATCGACACAACCGAGACGTCCACTTCGTCGTCCATTTCGACCTCCTCTTCGACCCCCGACCCGCCCTCCTCGTCGTCGACCACCCCTCCCCCTTCGACTGACCCCACCAGTGCTTCCACTACCCCTCCGCCGTCGTCGTCGACATTGTCACCGCCTCCAGAGTCTTCGTCCAGTACATCCACTCCCCCTACCGAGTCGTCCTCGTCGTCTAGCGTATCGTCCTCCGCATCGCCATCCGTTACCTTGCCTTCGTCCACATCCTCACCTCTCCCGCAGTCCTCGAGCTCTTCTTCAGATGCCGTTCAGACTACCGTTCCGCCATCCTCGACCGCTACCAGCGGCCCTCTGACCAGCATTGACCAGAATGGCAGCGTCGTGACTGGCAACATCAGCATCTCGACCGATGCGCAGGGACGAAAGTACACGGTGACAGTGTTCCAAACCTCGACCGCGAGTGGTTCCCTGGATGGAGGCTCTGGCTCATCGCACGGTGGCTCGGGCTTCTTTGACAACACTGGTGCCGTTGCTGGTGTCTTTGCCGTTGTCGGTCTCCTCGTCGCCTCTGGTCTCGCCCTGTTTGCTTGGTACATGCTCCGTCGCCGTCGTCGCCAGCGTCTCGACCGCGACGTTGCTGCTGCCGCCGCGGCCGCTGCTGCTTCCCACCACCCCCGCTTCGAGGACGACGATGAGCCCAGCATGACTCAGTACAACAGCAGCGGCGGATACTACGCGTCGCACAGCAGCCACGAGTTTGACCAGCAGCCGCAAATGCACCAGTACGAGTACGAGGATCCCTCTGGTGGTTACGACCCTTATGCCGCCAATCTCGTCGACGTGCCCCCTATCGCCAACGGTGATCGTCCCATTTCGACTGCCACTGCCGCTGGCCTTGCTGGCTTTGGCGCTTCGTCTGCCGCTGCCAACTACTATGGTGGTGCCGAGCAGGACTATGGACACGAGACGGACTTTTCGCAGCCGCAGCACGATTATGCTCAGCACGACTATGCGCACTCGTACGGCGACCCCCAGTACGACATTGCCCACCAATATGCCGTCCCCAACTCAACTCTCTCCCCAGTTACCGAGATGAGCGCCGAGGGTCACCCTGGATCCGAGCACCACGACATGTATGCCGCCTACGGCGGATACTCGTACAATGACGACGCCGAGTTTGCCCAGCAGCCGCAGCAGCAGCACTCGTCTCAGTTCGACAACCGTCCCCTTAGCGTCGCATCAGTCGAGCAGCCTCGGCCGCGCGACCTGACCGTCTCCAACGTGTAACTATTCTCATCTCGAAGTCAACGTGTGACGGACGTGTGAGCCGCATTCGTTTTGATAGGGGATCCCGGCCACCACGTACCCCACCCACCCACCCACTCTCTCGATCTCTCCCTCAATGCTCCGCAGTGCGGTCACTGTTAAACAGGACCTGTACAATTAGACTTCATGCCCCCCTCACCCACATCCTCCTTATCATACGCTAGAATGGCCTATACCCTCCCCTCTCATCCCACTTTCCTTTCCCCCTTCCTGCTCACGGGACGTTGCGCGGTACGATGGACTCTTTCTTCCTTCTTTTTTGGTAGTGTGCAGGTTTTATGCCACAATGTTATTTAATGATCGCATGTGTGGTGCTAGGTGTCGTTGCTCCTCATCTGACAATCCGCCACTGAGTCGTGGTCGGGTTGCCAGCCGTTGCGGCCCTCCAGTCATCGTCTTCTGATAATACATGTCTCGCAGTCTTGCGTCACTGTCTCTGCCTCGCTCTGCTCTGGTCCGGCTGTCTCGCACCCAGTCTCCGCTCCGACAGCTGTACCAGTGACCGTGTCTGTCCCTTCGACTGTCTCTCCATCCTCCACGCAACACAGTCCAAGTCGTCACGCTCTTCCGGTGAAACTGCACTTTCGGAGTCAGTGTCTGCCTCAAACACGAGCCACTGATCGGTTTCATGCAGTGCCTGGACACTGCGCATTGTTCCAACGTCGCAGTCGCGGACATGTACAGAACTGGTCCGAGGTCGTGCATGTCGTCAAGGCGGACACTTCCAGCTTCGATTGCGATCAGTTTTCCGCCACGGCCACAAGAGGAGCCACGCGAGATTACATAATACCACGTGCCCCCATCATGACTTTCGAGATCGATGACCGTCGCCAGCGCCAGTTGCCAGTCGCGACGATGCGACAAGCACACATACAACCAGCATTCCATTTCTGTCAACAACACACGCAAAATGTCGACACAGAAGATGGAGCTCAACCCGCGCGGTATTCCGCGCGCGCCGTTTGTGGTGAGTGGAAGCTCGTGGAACACGTCGACACGCGACGACGGATCAGCGAGGAAGGAACCCGAAGCTGGACACTATGGACGCGAACGTGAAGGTTGCGGCATGGGTCCCGGTGCGGCTGCCTTGGGGCGGCGCACTTGACGAGCGGCTCGGTGTACTTTCGGTTGGCACCACCGTCGCGGACGGTATACCGAGTTGGACGCTTGAACGCTGGAAGGATCCATGCGGAGCTCGGCCCCTCACGAGCCCGGCAAGCTGGACCCGAACCTTTCTTTCGCTTCGCCGCTCCAGACACCAGCTGTTACTCCCTCTCTACGAGCTGGATATATCTGACATCCAGGACAATGTCGAGGAGTACGTCGGCGGCAAGAGCGCCGAGATCGACGGCGTCATCAAGAAGTTCCAGGAGACGAGCGCGTGAGTCTTACCGGCGGCGGATGTGGGTCCTTCCCCGTGCAGCCACCTGTCGCTGCTTGTGCTCGCCAGATCAAGCTGGCTTGGCGGCCCCCCCAATCCTGCGCTAACTTCCCAGCAAGTACCGCTACATGGAGGTGAACCTGCAGCAGCGCCGCAAGGCGCTCTCGACCAAGATCCCGGACATTGAGCAGACGCTGTCTGTCGTCAAGTTTCTCGCTGCGCGCCGGGCAAAGGCCGAGGGCAAGGAGGAGGAGAAGGAAGAGGACGTCGGGAGCGATCTCGGCTCGGACGACATTGACGCGCTGCTCGATGGCGACGAGGACGAGTCGGAGGACAAGGACAAGCCGCTCACGTCCCTCTTCGAGCTCAACGACACGCTGTACGCCGAGGCGCAGGTGCAGGAGACGGGCGAGGTGGGGCTGTGGCTTGGGGTGAGTGGGAAGCGGAGCGGCGCGGCCGCGCGAGGCAGCGCGAACGCGTTGAACGATCAGTTGCCCCTAGACACTCTCGCTGACACCAGGCCAACACGATGCTCATGTACCCGCTCGCCGAGGCCGACACGCTGCTGGCGTCCAAGCTCGCCGCGGCGCGCAAAAACCTCGGCGAGGTCATCGAGGACCTCGAGTGGATCCGCGAGCAGGTGACCGTCATGGAGGTCAACTTTGCGCGCGTGCACAACTGGGACGTCAAGCGCCGCCGCGACCGCAAGGCGACCGAGGAGAGCAGCCTACTCGGCGGCAAGGACAAGGACGACGAGGACAAGTAGACGCGAGACGCGAGAGGGTAATAGAGGGCGAGGGCGACACATATGCATATATACCGGATCTGTGGGCTGCGGGCTGCGGGCCGGCGCTGGGCTGATGGTTGACTCGAGAACAGAGTACGCAGCAGGAGGCCGTCTGGAGCAACACTTGGGCTGGATAGAGTTTCAGCGGATGGGTCCAAAGGAGATGTTCAAGGACAGACCTGGGAACGCGGACCAGTGGAAGCAGAGTCTCGTCGAACGCCTCGGTGTGCCACTTGAGCGAGGCGGATGTTCCCCCTGCGTTAGCACGCCGAGTGCGTCGATGCACTATGCCATACGCGAGATACTGGATGTGGCCTATCATTCAAGCAGCATATGTCTATCCTCACTCTTCTCTTCCTTGTCTCCCGCGCACACGCAGCTCTCAGTTGCAGCATAAAGTGTACATTTTAGATGACTTGATAACAACCACTTCAGATCCCTCGACAATGCTTTCCCCGTGATTGCGACAGCGCCTTTTCTCCCACACTCTACTGGGTAGCCTTCAGCTTGCGGATGTGCTCATTGACGAGCCCGCGCGCCTCGAGCTGCTCGAGGGAGATGTCCTTGGCGCCCTGCACGAGGCCGAGGCAGGTCTGCGAGTTAGTGCCAGACTAGCGATCGAGCTCTCGAGTCAAATGTCTCAGATAAACTCACCTCGGCACCACAAGTACACTCGAAGCCCTGCGCCATATCCCACTCGGTCGACGGGTAGAAGAACGTAATGTCCTGCCCCTGCTTGAGCCCCGCGGGGCCGGCACGCACCTCCCACCGGCTCGGCTCGTGCGGCAGCGCAAGCTCGGCCGACGGCGCGCACGAGTGGTTCACTGCTGTCAGCTCACTACGCGCGGGGACGCACTGAAGAGCAGATCCGAGTTGAGCTCGAGGTGGTCGTGCGGCCCCGTGCCGTACTGGACCGACGAGTAGGCCTTGACGGGCGCCTGCGACGCGTTGTCGAGGGACGCGAGGCGCTCGCCGGGGGCAAAGTCCTGATGTCAGCGATCTAGGCCAAGTGATGTATGACCGTCCCACACTACACAGATATCCGAGGCACACAACTAGCGGCACAGGCCGCTCGGCATGTCTCGCCTAGCTTCCAAAATCGACTCGCAACTCACCCGCTCAGCGACCAGCTTGGACGAGAACGACTCGACGCCCGGCTCGGCGCTCGCGCTGAACACGACGCGGAACTGGTCGTGCGAGGGGACGTATGCCGCGCCCGAGGCCGGCTTGTCCCATGCGCGCGGTGCGGTGGCGGGGAGCACGGCGGGCTTGATGGGGCCATTAGAGGCGGGGGCGGGGGCGGAGGCGGAGACGTCGACGGTCATGATAGGCGATATGCACAATGCGAGTGAGATATGGGAGATGAGAGACGAGGGGGAGATTAAGAGGAACGGATACGCGGTATATAGGCGGTACCTGGTGGGCTATCGATAGGAAAGAAAGTTCGAGTTAATCTCTGCTCGGCTTTTATGCTAGCCCGCGCCGGTAGCTGCCGCTGCCGCTGCTGCTGCCGCATTGCCGGATGTGCACGCACACGCACGCATCGGGCGTGATTTCTTTGCTAGTCATGCTGTGCACTGCATCTCCCGCTATGGAGCGGGAGCAGACTCGGCGCCGGTAATCCTTGGCGGCCGGCTACAACAGCGCGGCAGGCACGAACACGGACCGTCTGCAGGATATCGGCAGCGATGAGACTGCCGAGGTCTGGTTTCGGTGGCAGCGGCGGAGAGCACGGGGATTAATGCAAGCCATGCTCTCATCCCCATATGGCCCATGCTCTCATCATCACTTGCTCTCTTTGTCCGCGGCGATTGAAGACGGGGGATGCAAAGACGGTATTACCCCGCACCGGAGACTATCTCACCGAAGACTATCAGGAACATCTGCGTCATCGAACATGAAGTCGACGAACACGAAGGACGCGATTCGAAATTCATTCCGTCCAGAAGCGGGATTCGTTCCTCGCCAGCACGCCCTCATGGGCCTAGCTTACTAGTGAGCTCTCGGCCCGTCGTCCTCGGCATGCTCGGCTTACCTGTGCCAGAGATGAGCCCAGTTACCTCAGCTGCTACGATACTGCCCCGTCCACGCTCGAGCCACGATTGGCCGTCCACATCTGGTGCCCCTCCTCCCCACGCGGCCCCTGCCGTCCACTAACACAGTGTTCACATCTCTGCCCCACCACGCACCTCGGAGGAATGCGGAAGCCGCAGAGTGGACGGATCCTGAGTGGCTGTGAGCGATATATAGCTATTATAAGATATCCATAGCTGCGGCGGCCGCGCACAATGTGCGCACGCTCCGCCTGTCCAATGACGACAGTTCGCCTCGGGTACGCTGATCGCTGGGCCGAGTCCATGTGAGGGGAGATTAGGCAGGCAGCACCCCCAGGCCGCCGCTGGTGCTCCCGGTCAGACGCCGGACGGACGTCCCAAGCCGCGGAAGCTAGTGGTGGCTCCCCAGAGCGGGTGGAGGTGGCTTGGAGGCTGCATGAGCTCGGTGCCCCCTCCTGAGCGATCGAGGGCAGAGCCCATTGGGGAGTTATATCTAGCCGGGGGATAGCCGAGATAGTCGAAGAGGAGGGGGTGCTATTCATGAGCAGAACTGCAGTCGCTGGGCTTGTCTCTCCGCTGAAACTTGTTGATATTCCAACCTCGCCACTCCGTCGGCCATATTCAGCACGCATGCCTGCGCTTGCTGAACGCGATGGCGAGGCGAGTCCCAAGCCCATCAGCCAGATGGAAAAGGGAGCTCGGACGGCCTCACGGGCAGGGGACTCCGAGGCCGGGCATCGACCGTCACATGGGGGCTCAGTCGGAGGAAGATTAAGCACGAGGGGGATGAGGAGGAGGGCCTGCCTGCCATTACTGGCAGCGCGAGTCGGAAATCTCCGCAAGTCCGACACGGTAGACACCCTTGTGGACGTCCGCCTCAAATATCGAGTAGAAGCTTTTGAGGAAGGGCTGGCCGAATGTCCACCATGTTCTGCGATGTTAGTACGACCATGTCGCCTCGTCGCCTTGTCTGCTTACTTCTTCGTATTAGGCTCGATGAGGCCGCGGTACAGGAAGACTCCATTTTCCTCGCCTGCAGGGATCCAAAACTCTGGCGGGGCCCATTTCACCACCACCCCGTTCCCAAACGTGAATGTCAAAGACTTTGACTTCCACAACCTCTTGGTCTCAGCTTTTGAGAGGGTGCTGCGCAGCTGATAGACGGCTTTGCCGCCGTTCTGGACGAGGTTGACAGTCTCGTCACTGAATACTGTGGCGTAGAACTGAGCCACCTCGTCGGCCGGTCCGTGGATAGTGGAGGCGCCCGTGTCGAACAACACTCGAGAAACGTCGTGGAGGCCTGCGTTTCCGGCGCCGCTCGTTTTCCATACAGGCTTGCCCATGCCCAGCGAGATGCTAGATATGCGTCCAATCCAGTTCTTCGGTGTCGGCTTGTTGTCCACGTTTTGCTGATTCGGGCTGGAAGTGGCAGCTCCCAGATTGTGGGCTGTCATGTCGATAGGAACCCAGGGGGTGGCGGCTTTTGTCATGCACCTCGGATTCGGTCCACTTCCAGTTAGCCACGTCCGCAATCGCCTTGACACTCACCCAAAAGTAATCTGAGAGTTCTCGCTCTTGTCACCTAACAAAACCGCGAATGTCTTGATTTGTCGTCCCATCTGCCACCAGAGTGGCTGATAGCCTCTGAAGGGGAATGCAAAGCCAGCTACGCCCGTGTACGGCTGCTTCCAAGTTCCTTCAACTGCGGGTTAGCTCATCCTCTTGCTTTGTGATCGTATATCCAAGAGACCAGGCGAGAAGTGGCTTCTTTAGACTATAGGTGATCATTGCCTGGCTGAATACGTACGAAACACATGTCGAGCATTGGCCGTTCCAACAGACACTGAGCCAGCCGCGTACTTGCCGACCATGGCTTTGTCGTCCATGTATTGCAGTCGCCATTCTTCCCCAGGCTGTTTCACTCCCCAATTCCCTTCTGGATCGAACGGGGTGGTCCTGGCAGACACCTTGTTCTTTAAGACGGAAGTGAATGGGGAGCCAGTGTCCACAACGAGATGAACGGTGTCCGGCCCAATATCGACAGGAAGAAGATACTGGCGCTTGAGATATGTGAGCTGTACGGTATTGAGAGGCTGCCGAGAAGCCAAGGATGGGCGGTAGGTCGAGTGGGCCGGGTTGACGTCTATTCGGGCCACAGCGGCGGCGCTAGCCCAGCTGGCGAGGACCACTGTAAGGATCGGAACTAACTTCATGATGTTGGAAGAGGATGGTGTGAGTAAAAGGAGATGAAGAGTTGAAGACAACATGTGCATATGTATATACGTTCAAGACCTCCAGTCTGCCGTGGAACTCATGTGCCAAGAATCGACGCGCAAGTTAGCATTGGCGGAGGAGGACACTTGAACGGAAACCGGTGTCGACTTTACTGGTCCGTGGAACGTGAGCCACCGAAAGGCGGTGGAAAGGCAACGAGGCAATAGCCATTTCGGAGACTTATCTCAGACGCGTATTCTGCAGTTGAATCTGAAACGGCGCTGACTTTGTATGCGAGTCACATTGTCACAGCATCCCGTCCTTCACATTTCACAACTACACGTTAGCATCCTCACATCACCCTCCGATAGCCTCCCATTTCACATATCGCATCCACCCTTAGGATGCTTCTCAACGACCTCCCCTTTGACGTGAGCTGGTTGACAGTACGGTGTCTAACGAAAGGTTCTCGTCCAGATCTTGGCCGAAGTAGACGATGTTGGTGCCTTGGCGAACGCAGCGTTGTCATGCCGGGAGCTCTATCAGGTTGTTTACGATGTGAGTCTGGGGAGTTTGCAGTGACAATCAGCTCATTGGCAGCCAAAGCAGACTATGTGGAAGGCCATGCATGACCGACTCTATGACTCCCCGGCGCAGGCATCCGCGTACCTACCCAATTCTCACACAGGGCAAGGCTGGAGGTCTCGAGTGATAGACCGCGACTTCACTACACGCTACATTCTTCGTCACGAAGAGCTCTTCCAGCAACTTCAACAAGATTTTGGGGATATTCCCGATCTTGCGGACGACGGCCGTTGGAAGGAACTTTACCCCGCCAACCGGGATGACGCTTGGCTGAATGGGTTCTTCAAGGCCACGGCGCGTATCATGACGACCGTGCTGGAGCTGTACCACGAGCTTCCTCCTCCGTCTTGCCTTTCTCTCAATACGCCCCTCATTCTCCAAATTGCTAGCTGCCTTAGCTTCCAATTCATGCTCACCCAAATTCGCCCTGACCTGGTATCCTTCAGTCGCAAACTGAACGATGTCGAAGAGGCGGAGCGTGGTCATACCTCCGTTCTTCGATGGCAACTTCGTTGTCGCTTCATATCCCTTCCGCCCTTCCGCGTTCAAGACGAGAAAAGGCTGAAAACGGTGCTGAGGGGACTTCCTGCCCCAAATGTTCGCCCAAGAGACCGCTGGACAGTGGGAGGTTGGACTTATGGTCCTGCCGTCAACTGGGGTGACCTTCGAGGGGTCATGTCCGAAATGCTCGGAGACCGTTTCACCGACGAAGGACTCGACGGGGCTCGCGGTCCTGGCTGTATCGATATTCCACCACGCCCGTCTCAGAAGGTATGGGATTGGGCGGGTGTGGGCGGCAACTGGAGGGCCAAGACTACAGACATGTCTTATCAACACGTCGTAGTTTACGACGACGATAATCTACCCGACAACCAGCCCGTCCGATTCGACGGGCGCTTTGACCTCGTCGCAGTGGCTGGACTGCAGGAGATCCGTGACGCCTTCGGGCGAGCGGTAAGAGCAAGAAACGTCAATGAGGACGAGTATCATATCGACCTGATCCCTTTCCACCTGAAGAAGATAGAAGACGAACTAAGCGATGCTCTGCCCCCAATCTACTTCCACAGTACGTCCTTTGCCCACGACCCGGTGAACACGTCCCCCACACGTTGGTACGACCCTATGATCGAGCCGCGACCTGCCATGTTCATCTACGGTATGGTGAACATCACACGCGACTCTCCTCCTGAGATGATCTGGACCATGACAGCGGAAGCGATTGGCTATCCCCGAGAGAGCCAGCTCATGCGGGGTGTGTTTGCCGGGGGCAGACTGTCGCCTCTCGGCGTGCTTGGGGTAAGCTTATATCAGTTGAAATTAACTGACGCAAAGACGTGGAACTTCAAGCGCAAGATATACGGCCCTAATCCCGAACTTTACGAGGACTGTTTCGACGGCCTTCTCGACCTCGGAACCGCATGGATCACGCGTATGGAGGATTAGGCGAAGCGTAGAGGCTTCCGATGGTGATACGGTATAAAATGCACGGCTCGATAACGTGATGACATCCGACATGAGATGGTCACCGATAGATCAGATCCGGACAACTCCTGCGACGTGAGGGCTGCAATAGGTTCATAGGAGCGAATGCACATCCCCGTCGTAGCAATACAACTGACGTGTACTCATGTCAAAGCGCGTACTCTGTAGAGGCGTTCAAACACGGACGGACGCGACGCGAACAATGACATGGCGATGATCCCTGATGATGTCATTCAGTAAATCAGACATCACGCGCCCAACTTCTATAACTGGGCAGGAGTTGATTCAACCGTTCTCACCAACACCCACTTACTCGCTTCCACATCCACGCATATCTACATACACCACAATGCCGATGCTCCTCGAAGGGTACGCTCTCGGTTCGTGCGCTGCTAACAATAGCTCCTGCCACTGCCGTGCGATCAAGTACACGCTTGAGGTGAGCCCCCGCCCCGCCCGATCCGGGTCTGACCGCAGTCGAACACGCCGGTGCCGTACCAGCTCTGCCAATGTAGCATCTGCCGCAAGGTCGGCGGCTACGTCGGCAGCGTGAACATTATGGGCAACACGGCCTCGCTCAAGATCCTGCGGGGCAAGGACAAGATGAAGTATGTTAGCACGACGCTTGGGCTGACGACAGGGAGTACCAGGTCGTCAAGACGTTTGACGAGGACGACAACCCCAAGGAGTACTTTACCGCCAAGCGCAGCTTCTGCGGCGTGTGCAGCGCCATGCTCTGGAACGCGCACCCCGAGTATCCCGACGTGGGTCTAACTACAAGTGGAGTCGCTGACAGCAGTGGATCTACCCCTTCGCATCCACCATTGACACGGAGCTCCCGGCCCCAAAGGCCGGCACGCCGTACGTCATCATGCGCGACTCGTGCCCCGACTATGTTCCGCTCCCGGAGGGGTTCAAGCCGTACGATGGCTACGGGCCCGGAGACGGCATCGCCAAGTGGCACAAGAAGCACAAGGTGTGGGTCGAGTGAGCCTCCCAAGTAGAGGTATGAAGAAGTACAACGGATTGAAGTGTCGATGTCATTATCAGGTCCGAGGTTTACACGTTCTCGGCGACTGACATGATAACATGCGCCATGCTGGCCTGAAAGCGAACACTGACGGAGAACCGATGCCTGGATCGCCTCGAGGCTGACCTGGCCGCCGCCTGCATGACCGTGCAGAGGCAGTAAAGCCATGAGATTATGAGACATCGAGGAAGGCGGGGGAAGGCGACGTCAGGGATCAGAATACTCTATCACCGATCACCAAACACAGAAAGGAAGGCAAAGGAAGACATTAAGCCGCCTCTACATGCTCTACACTTGCACTTGCACTTATTCCCTCTCGTTCACTTTCACATTCTCCCACTCACCCACTCATCGAGTCAAGTCCTGTCGCCATCATCTCCGCCATGCCGCCGCCTGCTAAGCGCTCAGCGGGGCCTTCGGCGCAGCAGTACAGCAACCTCCTACAGCGGTACCAGCCGACAAATCGAGACCTCTGCGAGAAGACGCATCTCAAGCTCGGCCTCCGCCTCAACAAGTCGAAAGAGGAGACCCGCGCAGGATACATGTACAGGTGCAAATGGCTGAGGTCCGCTCCAGGCTCTCTTGTGTCCTTCCTCTCCCGCGCTAACAAAGCAGCGACGACTCTCTCCCCTGTGACTACTGCTTCATCACCGGCAAGCCGTACACGATCCGACCGCTCAAGCGTCGCAGCGACGGCAAGATCATTATCCCCAGATGTTTGCACTGCCATAGACAGGGGGTAGTTTGCTCCAATGTCTCCACCTTACGGCTCAAGGACTGGCACGCACATCGCGACCGGCTACGGGTCGCGCGCGCCAACTGTGGTGATCTCCCCCTGGCGCCTGCCAAGTCTACCAGCGGCGCCGTCACCAACCAGGGTACGCTCAAGCCTCGTAATGAGAAGGCGTCCCAAGACGCGGTGCACAAGCCCCCTCGTCCTGTTTCTTCCGCTCCTAGTGTAGGTGAATCCTGATTGACAGCCGCTGACACCCAGGCATTGACTGGCGTAAAGGCTCCTCCTGTCCGCCCCGTGGAGCGCACCCCTCTCTCACGCGCTGGAAGCGTGAAGAACACCGAGGGCGATCTGGGTGGGCGCATCTCGCATGTGAAGGCGTCCCGTGAACACACGGAGCCGATTACGCTCCTCGACTCGGACGACGACGACGACAGCGAGGATGAGGTTAAGAGCGGCGAGACGCATCTCAACCAATTCTCGAGCCTTGGCCCTTCCCTCCAATCCGTTCCTGTGCTTTCCCTACCCATGCCTTCCTCCGCTCCGCCTTCCCTCCCTGTCGCAGACCTGGCTCGGTTCAAAGCCTACGTCACAGCTGGGACGCAGGAAGTCGTCCACAACCCAGGCTTCACCGGCGGTCTTGTCTGCATGCCTCCAAACGTGCTCGAGGCACGTGTGGCGTTTGACCAGTGGGTGCTATGCTCAATCCTCGAGAACGGTATCGTCCCCAACATCACCCCGTCACCGAACCGCAACCTGTACAAGCACTACATTGAGTGGGGAGTCACCGCCTTCATGGCCGGCGTCGCGCAGGTGTCGGAGACGAGCGGGCTCACCCTGCCTGAGATCGGTGCGCGAGCACCAAAAGATTATGAGCGCCTTATGGCTTACCTCGACGCTGTGTGGCCTGAATAGAGAAGAGAAAAGTATATGTGAGTCCTGCCTTAGTGTTAGTGCTGACTTCAGAATGAGCTCGCCAAGACAGGTGCTTGCCAGCTGCCCCCCCACTCCAACAACCCTTGTACTGTCATCCCATTTGTTGTCTCTGTCCTTGCCATGCGTGTTGTAATAGCGTTTCTAACCGGCATGAAAAGCACAGCCCGTGGATCTGAGCGAGGGAGTCTCAGTTCAGTGGTTGACACATTTACTGTATACGCGAGACCAAGCCGCCATCCGTACATGGGTGCATGGAGTCTACTTGGTCATGTGGCCGAGTGAAGAAAGGGCCATGGAAACCTCGAGGCGGCCACACTGGTGTGCTGATGGGCGGAGATTAGCAAGGTTGCGAGTAGGATGGGTGTCGGCTGCCATGCACAATGTCAACAACAAAAGGAAGGCGCACTTTCGACTCCGCACATATCCTCACTTTCTCCTCTTCCATAGTTGTTGGTTCTCCCCCACTCTCATCCTCCTTCTTGACACCATTGCCGTCATGGGGCCCATCACCCGCTCGCAGGCCCGGCGGCCTGCTTCGGCCACAGTCTCCATCACCCGGACGCCAGCTCAGACCACAAAGTCGCAGCCATCGACGAGCACTACGCCGCAGTACCTCAACCTCCTGGAGCCGTATATCGAGCACCACCGCGACCTCGACAAGCAGGAACACCTCCGCTTAGGCTTCCGCCTCAACACGTCGCACGAGGAGGTGCAAGCGGGATGGATGTACTGGTGCGGAGAGTCAACCCCCCCGACCTTCCTTTAAAGCTGACGCGACAGCGACGACACTACTCCCTGCGCATACTGCGTCAAGTTCGGCAAGACGTGCATCATCCGCCCCCTCCGGCGTGACAAGCACGGCATGGTGGTGCGTGCCAGGTGCATGCAGTGCAATCGCCAGACGGTGCCGTGTTCCCGCCGCCGCGCCGCGACGCTGAGCGAGTGGCAACGGCAGCGAAAACGGGTTGTGGCGCATGGCAAGCTTGGTGTAAACAACGCCCAGACCGAAGACCACGTCCATCCCTCAGCCGCAAACAGCACTCTTGCAGGCGAGACCACGGACAAAGTCGAAGCTTTGAAGACGGCTGAAAAGCAGCCCGCTATTCCCTCAACGTCGACAAGCACGGTGAGTGACGAGTCAAAAGGTGCATGCTAAAGCGTAACAGGGCACCAATAGAGCTTTTCGCCTCGACAACACCGCAAAGGATGGACCTCTCGATGGCCCTCGCAGCGTGGAGAACGAGGATGAGGAAAGGAAATACTACCAAGGGATTGAGATCATTGAGTTTCTCGATTCGGACGATGAGGACGAGGACGAGGACGAGAATAGCAGCCACCCATCTCTGAGTGAAGGCTCGAGCGCTGGGCCGTCGGTCCGTGCCCATGTCCACGCCCTCCCTGCCGCGGACCTCCCGCTTTTCAAAGCCTACGCAATGGCTGGGATACACGAGGCTGTCCAGAACCCCATCATGTCCAGCGCACTCGTCTCCATGTCCCCTGACGACCTCAAGGCGCGCACATGGCTCGACCAATGGGTGCTTATTTCCATTCTCGAGACTGGTGTCGTGAGAGCCGACTCCAATCCGCCACCCAGCCTGGAGCTATTCAAAAGCTACATTGAGTGCGGCGTAACGGCATTTATGGCGGGGGTAGTAGCCCCGGAGATCTACACGACGACGACAAAACTGAGCGAGGAAGACATTTGTGCGCGGGCTCCAGAGGATTGTGAGCGCATAGTGGCATATCTCGAAACCGTATGGCCGAAAAGTGGCGGGAACGATAATATGTAGCTCACTCCCATTGAGTTGCGGTGTGCGGGCTCACAGCGTCTCATGTGTATGTGATGCTACACTGTATGTTGCCAATTGCCAAGTTGAGCCGAGGTGGAGGTTGCGGCGAGCATCGAGCATCAAACAGCAAGGTAGCCTCGAGGCAGCGAGGCGAGGGCGCAAAGTGTCAAGTGACTCGACCAACACAAAAGATTCTCACGCTTTGGAACAACCAAACTCTTTCCCACTCTCTTGTTCACTCACTTCCTTCTATCCCCTTTGTTCCTTCCTCTATTCTTCAACCTCGTCTCAACCTGTCACCACCATTGCAGCCATGCGCCGACGTCGAAGCTCAACTTTGTCCGAGTACCTCCGCCCAAAGGCATCATATGTGCCTCATCCGCGGGTGCTGAGCGAGCAGTCGCACCTTTCCATGGGCCTAACCCCCAACGAGGGGGAGGAGGAACGCCGAGTGGGATGGCGGTACTGGTAAGTCTAGCTCTGATGTTGTCGCTAACGAGGGAGCGCCGAGAAAGCCTGCGCGAACTGCGCAGAGGATAACGAGAAGTGTGTCTTTCGGCCATTCCAATACGTTACGGACGGCAAAGTGTTCGTCATGAGCTGCCTGTGCTGCTACCGCTGGAATAGAGGCTGCTCGACTCGCGGCTCCAGGCCGTTTAAGGAGTGGAGGGCCCTCCTCACAATTGGCAACCCTGGAGCTCCTGGGAACAACCCCCCCGTCCGTGCAAACACGCCACCGGCGAACAACGCCACCCCCGTTGCCAACCCCCCTGCTGCGGACGTAAACGTCGTTGACATCACCAAGGACGACGACTCCGAGGACGAGAAGCCGGACATCACCCTCGCGATTGAAGGGCAAGCCGCGGGGCCCTCCCGCCCCCGCCGGCCTGGGCGCCTGAGGAACGCGTCCGCCGGACCATCTCGGGACGCCCAGGCCGTCTTGCCGCCCGCTGGTGTTCCTGCGGCAGACCGTGCCCTCTTCAAGACGTACGTTCTGGCGGGCACTCACGCGGCCTTGCAAACCCCCGCTTTCAAGAGCAAGATGCTCCGCATGAGCCAGAAGGACCTGGAGGCCCGAGTTCTTCTCGACCGGTACGTGCTATTCAACATCATCGACACGGGCGTGGTCCCGGCGGACATGACTCCCCCGCCACACCGTGATCTCTATGCGCACTACATCGAGTGGGGCATCTCGGCGTTTATGGCCGGCAACGTGCCGCCTGAAATGAACAAGACAGAGCTCGGGGAGGACGCCATCCGTGCACGTGCACTCGAGGACGGGGTGCGCATGCTCAACTATCTAGACGGGGTGTGGCCTCAGACGTAGTGTCGCGTAAAATTGGGGAGACAGGGAAGAGGAAGATTGTGGCACCTCATAACCTATTGAATGATTTGTAGATATTTCCATCACCACATTGGAATAGTGCATTTCGTGGGTTACGATCGTCGATGCATGTCCCCCACTGTATGCATACAGGACATGTTATGGACCAGTTGGACGCTCCCCACTTGCCTCGCAGGTGCCACTATCCTACACCACGCCTTGCGGAATGACACTCAGGAGTCAGCCCATGCGCGGCATCGCCAAGTGACCACCGTTGACGTAACCTTGACAGGTCATGCGCACTGTGATACCGCAGAGCTACCCATCTTTCTCTGTGTCTGTACATCACAACTTGATTGCCTGAGGGCCCATGCTCTAAGTGAAAATCATGAGCTGGAGCGGGACACGAGGCGAGGCGCGAGGGTGGAGGTTGCCTCGTGCCCCTCGTACCCCTCGGCCCTCGGTCCTCGAGACATGGCTGCTAGACTTCAAGCCCCTTGAATGATTCCGGCGAGGACAGCTGACGGTGCACATGACAATTGGGGGGGTGCAGGGAACGGCGCATGTGAACTGCCTCCACTTGTTTGTAGCGGACAGCGGCGACAAAAGATGTCAACAAAGGATGCAGTAGCCACACACACCTTTTCTCATTCTCACTCTCTCTCCTACTTTCGTCTGTTCTACTTTTCTCCCCATCTTGTCAACTCCTCACACTTATCATCACTGCGATGTCTCGAGGCTCTCGCCAAAAGCTCTCCGCTGAGGAGGCAAAGCAGCGCGCAGCGCTCTTACGGAAACAGCGCCGCTCGGGGCCATACAAGGAGAGCCCTCGCGACCTCGACCAGCAGTCGCATGTCGCCTTGGGATTCATTCTCAGCGGAACACCAGAGGAGCGGGGTCGGGGATGGCGCTACAGGTAAGTAAGCTCGACGGGCTCGACGTACTTACAGCCTGCGTCCCCGGATTGACCTGCATCCTTTGCAAGGAATACGGTCGTCTGTGTCTCTTCAAGCCCCTCCGATACCGCCGGGATCCCAAAGGGGCGCCCCCTATGCTCTACCTCCGGAGCTGTATGCTCTGCTCTGGATGGGGTCAGCATTGTTGTCCTCCAGACCTCCTGACTCTTGACCAGTGGTGCCAGCGGCTGGTCGCTGAGGGGGCGGGCACCCCGGCGGCGTGTAGCTGCAGTAAGGTCAAGGTCCGCAACGGCGGTAACGGCGACGATAGCGACAACGACCAGCCCAATCACGACATTACAGACGCCCGTAGTAGCGGTAACGATGTCGGCAACACTAGGGCCGCATCGATCATCAACAGTTCAGTCCCCTCTCCTGCAAGGCATGAACGCCAGCTCCGCAGCAACAACACCCTGGCAAATGCCACCTCCGCGAGGGCTGTTATTCCTCCGTCACTCAACCAGGTATGTCTCTAAGTGCTCATGGTCTGTACAAGTCCTCACACACTCAAGACCCCCGTCAACCCCGCCGTACTTGCCGAAGGCACTGAAAAACTGGCGCACACGGATGCGTCCCCCCGTGACCGAGAGATCCGCGCCGTCAACAACCCCAATAACAACTTGCTCATGGATGGTAAGCAAGTCATCAAACCCGACGACGATATCGAGGTCATTGAGTTCCTCGACTCATCTGACGAGGAAATCGACATGAAGCTCGACACGGACACCGACAGCGACGAGGACGAGAGCACCCCAGCGACACAGCTCTCCCGAGCTGAGCCGCGCTTTCGTCGGCCCTCAGGCCCCACTGAGCAGGCATCGACCCAGGCTCCTCCTATTCACCCCACCTCGGCTGAGCCGTCACGTACCGTTTCCACTTTCATTCCCGATCATTCCCCGGTCCTCGCTGCCACCGACTTTTCCTTGTTCAAGGCATACATTGCTGCCGGGACGCAGGAGGCACTGCACAATCTGGACCTTGCCAGCAGCCTCGCCGGGATCAGCAAGAAGGACCTCAAATCACGGCTCGCCCTTGACAGATCAAAACTTTGCCTGATGATCGAGGCTGACGGCGCTCCCACTCGTGTGTCCGCGCTCGACCGGAGGCTGTACGAGCTCTACATCGAGTGGGGTACAATGGCATCCATGGCGGGAGTCGCGGTCGACAAGAAGACGGGCCGCAGCGAGAGGGACATCTACGACCGCGCGATGGAGGACGGGGAGCGGCTTGTCGAGTTTATTCGGGCGTTGCTTACGCGATGAAGAATAAACTTGGTGCGCGCCGTCTCTCCAGCAACATTAACGACCGGGTAGTAGTTTGCACTACAATAGCAGTTTGTACATACAGTAGGATGATTATGCAGGCCATTACAAGCATTTACTGCTTCCCTACGAGATGAGTGAGTTTTGTAAAGGCCATTACAAGCATTTACTGCTTCCCTACGAGATGAGTGAGTTTTGTAAATGCCTTTTGCCACGCAATGTGGCACTGCGAATCGAATGCCACTGAGATTTCGCCACCAGTGGCCGAAGAAGCGATACTATCAGGCCGTCCGCGTCTGAGCATTACTGCACCGCCGTCGCCATGCTTCCATGCAGGCTTGAGGATGAGAGCGCCCCTGTTGATCAGATTGCTCCATCGAGAGGCGGGCTGCCTCGAGGCAAGTGGAGGTGGAGGTGTGTTATTGCCTCGTACAAAGAAGAATGCCAACAAGCACACTCGAGCTCTCACTTCACCCACTCCTCCTCAACAACTCCCACCCTCTTGTCTTCCAACCATGCCCCGCACCCGCCCTCTCACCAGCAGCAAGAACCACTCCCGCCTCCGGCGCCCGTACACGCCAAACCGCCGGAACCTGGACGCAGAGACGCACCTCAGCATGGGGCTGGAATTCCACCAGGACGCTACCGAGGCCCGCCTGGGGTGGATGTACCGGTACGTGCTCTCTCCCGCGTTGCTGACGGCAGCGCGACGCACCCCTGCACCTACTGCGCCAGCACCGGCACACCGTGTCTCTCCAAGCCACTGTACACCGACAAACCTGGCGAGGTGCGCGGTACGGCCTGCATGCGCTGCAGCCATGGCCAGCTGGAGTGCTCCCGCGCGCGCTCGGCCGTCCTCGGGTGGCAGCAGAGGGCAGGGAGTCTGGAGCCCGAGGGGGTCGCCCCTGGACACACGTTCGTCCTCGCCAAGGAGGTAATCGAGAACACGGAGGAGACGAAGGAGATGGCCGTTGCCGTTCCCGCAGATGAGGTTCGTCCACTGTACAATGCTGAGCTCACACGAAGGTCGTTGGCCACGAAGACGGTACCCCTGCCACCGGGGTTGCGGATTCAGAGCGCGGGACAGAGTTGGCCATGTCCGACGATGAAGACACTCCCCAGCCACAGATCCAGCACCGCCACGAGGACGTCGAGGTCATCGAGCTCCTTGACTCCTCCGATGAGGAATCCGACCTGGAGCTCGACACGAATACCGACAACGACACGGACACCGAGAGCGCCTCGGCACCCACACGGGCCCCGCGTGCCGAGCCACTCCCTGCCCCTGAGAATGCTCGTCCTCGCCTCGCTCACCACACCTCCGCAGCACGCGCCCCCGTCACTCCGCGCTATGACCGCCCAGTCCTCGCGGACCGCGATATCCCCTTGTACAAGGCCTACATCGCGGCAGGGACGCGAGAAGCGCTGCACGATCTCGATCTCGCGAGCGAACTCGCCGGCATCAGCAAGACGGAGCTGCAGTCCCGCCTCATGATCGACAGGTGGACGCTGGGCAACATCGTCGAGGTGGCTGTGGCGCCTTCCTTTGTGACCCCGCTCGACTGCAGGCTGTACGAGCTGTACATCGAGTGGGGCACGATGGCGTTCATGGCTGGAGTCGCGGAGGAGACGGGCTTCAGCGAGGGGTACATCTATGGGCGTGCGATGGTGGACCAGGAGCGGCTGGTGGCGTTTCTTCGTGCGCTGTTTCCTACGTAGGCTTGAGGGAAGATAGTTTAGGGCATGCATGCCAACCTGTGCCAGGTCCGTCGACGGTCTGGGATCTTGTTTCCGATGATCCCACTTGAGCCCAGCCGGCATCAAAGGCAGTCACCGTGTGGGACGGGCAGGCGCGAGTGCCGAGGAAGCTAGAAGGTAGACAAATTAGGTGGCTGCGGATCTTTGTCTTCCTCGAGGCAGTCGAGGCAGATGCGGATCGCAATTACGGGCGTCAGCTGTCAGCTGACAGCTGTCCCGATCACGCGCGAGGCAGCCTCCAGGCCCAGCGTCACCGCTCGAGCGCGCGGCTGATGGGGTGACACCCCCGCGTGCCCTCCTTTGAAGGAAGGGGGCAACCCAGCAGTTGACAATACCCACTCTCTCATAGCTAGTCTTTTTCCTGCTACTCGTTGGAACCGTAGCCACTATGCCACCAACAACGCGCTGGCGCTCCCAGAGGCGCGCGACACCCCCACTCGCGGCACCCCCACCCCCACTCCTGCGGCACCTCCAGATGTACACTCCGACGCGGTACGACGTCGCCAAAGCGACTCACCTCGACTTTGGGTTCCGCGTCGCCCGAGGCCTTACGTCGGCCGAGAAGGCCGCCGGGTGGCTGTACACGTGAGTCTGCCGAGTGAGCTACCGCTAACAGGAGCGGCCCCGACGGAGCATGTGCCGCCTGTGTGGCTCGTGGATGCGCCTGCGTCTACCGTCCCCTCCGTGCGTTCAGCCCCAACAACCCCAAAGGGCGCCGCGGCGAGCTGTACAGGCGCGCCTGTGAGCAATGCAATAGACGTACCTCGGCTTGCTCTGGCCTCAAGCAGGCCACCGCGGCGGAGTGGAAGCGCCTCAACGGCGGCGATGGCGGCACGGGAGCCGAGGCTGCACCCAACAACGCCCCCCTYCCCACCCCCGCCAGCCTCACCCCCGCGCCCAACAACGCGGGGCACGCCGACGAGGACGTCAAGCCAGTGGTTTCCGCCGCTCGCAGGAAGCCCTCATACAGAGTGACTTATGAGGTTGTCGACTCCGACGACTCCGATGACTCCGATGACAATGAGAGTGGTCCCCCCGCTCGTCCTCCCTCGGCCAGACCATCCCGCCGACCACAAACGGCCGCACCGAACTTGGTCCATCCCGCCGCCCCTCATCCGGCCACAGGCGGGCCATTCCACGCCCCCACCTTAACCACACCCGCGGCTCCTGTCCCAGCCCTCGGCCCCGCTCCCCTGGCTGGTCCGCAGGTCAGCCTGAGCAACAATATCTTGCTCCTCAACCTGGCCGGCGTGTACGCCATAACGGGTATCCAATACGCCGGTTCGGACCTTATCCTCGCAAGCCGGCAGGTCGGCATGAATCCGATGGAGCTCCAGGAGCGGCTCCCGATGGATGATTGGGTTCTGAAATCCATCCTCCGGACCGGTGTCGTGCCCTCTGGCCTCGTCCCCCCACCCGACCCCCGCCTATACCTCTGCTACCTCCACTGGGGGTTGGCAGCGTACAAGAGTGGCGCTGTGCCGAACAACACCGGCCTGAGTCTCCACGACCTCGAGGCGCGTTCACAGGGCGACTGGAGCTCGATTGTCACCCACATCCAAGCTGCTTTTCAGCGTTTGGCCGCGTGACTGGCCGACAGCGTGCGATTGAAGTGAGCGGAGGGAGTGGCGGGCATAACATGGAACGACGATATTGTGAGTCACCCTCATGCCCGTCCGCGCGTTGACATCTAGATCGAGTTAGTAAGCAGATCAGCAACAAATCGAGCTCGCAGGCCCATCCCAGTCACGTCAGCAAGGGCCATCAGTAGCGTGTATCTAGTCCATGCATGTCATCTACGGGTCGCGCTGGTCGCGGCGATACTGCGCCTGCGCGGTCCTGCGGTTCCTCTCGAGCTTTGCCTCCTTGCGCTTCTTCCTGCGGTCCTTGAGCTGGTCCTTGGCCTTTGCGGCCGCCTCCTCGCGCTTCTTCTTCTCCTCGATCGCGCGCTGCGCCGGCGTCAACGGAATGTCGCCGGGCTTGACGCCCACGCCGCCGGGGTTCGCGCCGCGCAAGCGGATGCGCCCGTCCTTGAGGTATTCGGTGATCACGGGCGAGGCGGCGGGGCGGAACCGGAACTCTTCAGAGTATCTGGGTGTCAGCGGTGCAGCGGTGGGTATAAGCACGAGAGATATGGCAGGCAGCATGTGTGCCCGAGGGCGCAAGCCGCTCGGGACAGGGAGATCTAGCTCGATCTCCCTCGATCTACACCATCTCCACGCCGACACCGCTCGCCGTCTCCACAGCGCCAAGGCTAGGCTTACCTACCGCGTCGCATAGATGATCTTGGGCTTCTCCGGCGCGCCAATCTTGCTGATGCGCCACGCGGCGTAGCCGAGGAAGAAGATGGCAAAGAGGAGCAGCGCGCGCTTCCACCACGCGGGCGGCGGGCGGTTGAACTCGGCAAGCGTGCTGCGCGAGTACGCGTTGGTGCGGCTCAGCTCCTCCTCCTCCTCCTCGGCGCCGCCGGGGGACGTCGCGAGACGCTGGTACGTCGCGGGCATCGTGGTGGGTGGGTGATGCGGTGGTTGTGAGATGTGAGTTGGCGAGTTGGCAAGTTCTCGAACTCTCGATCGGACGTAGCTACGTGGTTGTTTAACAATATTGGGACTGCTGGGTGGCGGAACATTCTCGATTTGATCCCGCTCCCTCAACGGTGGTATGACGCGCGTAAGATCGAACAGCTTTCTGTGCAGCAGATAACAGAATCAGCACCAGACTGCTGGCGCAATGCATATACAGCTACTATACAGCCACTACCACAAACTCATGATGATATGTACACCCGCTGCTCTAATCCTTTGCCCGCTTCTTTGCGCGCTGCGTCGCGGCTTCGTCCACAAGTGCCTCGACGCTCCGCTGGCTCGAGCTACGCCTGCCGTCAGCTACGCCCTGCACGGCAGAGAGAACACCTACACGCGCGGCTCGACGAGGGGGTAGTCGGTGCTGCCCTCGTAGTCCATGTCCATGTAGTCCCACTGGTTCTTCTTGCTGGCCTGGGACGCCTCGAGGAACGCCTCGTCGCGCTTACGCGCGTAGTCTGCAGCGTCCTCGGCGTCGCGGATCGTCCGCTCGCGAACGGTGGCGATCTGCTCGTCGAGCGCGGACAGCAGCGTCTGCGCATTCTTGCACCTGCGAGTTAGCCCTGGTCGATATGGATAAAACTCACCAGGTCTCCAGCCCAGCCTGCACCTTGACCAAACCGTCGGACGACACGTCGCGCCCACTGACCCAGTCGACGTGGAACATCTGTTCGTGGTGGTACATCTTCCCCCCGAGGAGATCGGCATACGACACGTCGATGATGAGGTTCTCGAGCTCGTGCGTGCTGCCGACCTGGAGCGCCTGAGAGAGTTTGGAATAGGGAAGGCTCTGGATGTCAGCTTTGGGAGGGCCTAGGGAAGCTCACGCGGCTCTGGAGGGCCAGCGAGACAAGCGTGAGGTGCTTGAGCTTCGTCTGGTGCGCGGTCGTGAGGGGCGGGTATGCGTCGGGGGCTGCGGTCAGCTCGGAACGGCTAAAGCAGCTAAACTCACACGCAGCGTACTCGCTCAGAGTCCCGTATGCGAACAGCTGGAGCAGGCGGTGGTGCTTTTCGAACGCCGGGTCAGATGCGAGCTGGCAGGTTAGCGGAACAAATGCCGTTACCTACCTCGCGGATGTTGGGCAGCGCCATGAGCTCGGAGAAGACATACACGCCGTTCTGGGGAGTGAGCTGGTTGCCGCAATTGCGGGTTAGCTCGGACTCACCGCAGCAGTGGCGTCGAGGACGACCTTGGCGGCGGCAGAGCCGCGCGTCGACCGCGCCAGAAGGAGAAATGGCTCTAGGCGGGAGTGGACCTCTGCCATTGTCGTGGTGATGGCGAAGGTGATGATGAGGACGAGGTTGTTGATGAGCTCGAGGTGACCTGATGTCAGTCGTCATTGTCACGTTCTGACGCTGAGCGGGAGCATTTCCACGTGCCGTTTAATGTGCTCACCCATTTTGATTTTTCACGTGGAGAGATAATTAGAAATATTTGGTCCCGCTATTCTTCCTCACTGCGCTCACTGCCCTGGTTTGACCATGCGACGCCGAGTAACCAACACACACAGTCTACCCTGGAGCCACGCTCATTGCAACACGCCGTCAAACTCAGCCGCATTGGCCCATTGTTGCTTTCTTTTCCACAACCCACACCAACACACCCAACCACCTCCAACCACATACCCAAGCGCACCCACACACTCACGCACGACGGCCGTCGCTCCGCCCCCAGCTCCGCGCCCCATCCAGCTGTCCGCGGTCATCATGGTGCCGAGCCCCGCCGACCGGCTGACGGTGCAGGAGAAGCTCCTCCTCGCGCAGGCGGTGTACAAGGTCGGGGCCGCAAACTGGCCGGCGGTCTCCAAGCTGCTCAAGGCGCATCCGTGTGTCGTTGACCGGCCGCCGGATTTGTTCTTGCCCAAGGCGTGCGAGGCGATATACGTTGCGCTCATGACGAGCATTGACATCAACATGTGAGAATGCGAGTTGTATTTTGCTGACAACAGCCCTGCGCCGGATGCAGCCAAGCCCCAGGCCAGCGTGCACTTGCAGCTCGCGCGCTCGTTCTACTTTGCCCGCATGGAGGAGCTCAGGGAGCAGATCACGATGTACGAGATCCGTTTTGCGTGAGTTAAGCCGCCACGATTTTGAACTCACACACAGCGAGCTCATGCACGAAATCAACGCGCTCAAGGCCGGCGAGCTCGACGACAAGCTCCACGGCGAGATCCGCGCCGCGCTCGCGAAAAAGTACGGCAAAAAGGTCGTCGACAACTGGGCGCCTGCGCCCGCGGACGTGGTTGCTGTGATTGCGGCCGGGCCAGAGTCGGCCAAGACGCCCGAGCCCGAGGCCAAGGCCGATGCAGAGAAGCAGGAGGAAACTCCTGCCGCTCCTGCTGAAGCCGAGGCAACGAAGGCCGACGACGACAAGGAGGACGAGAGCGACGACAAGGAGGAGGATAAGGAGGAGGACAAGAAGGAGGTCGAGGAGGAGGCAGAGGCAAAGGAGGCTGCGACACCAGCCGAGGCAGAGGCTGACGACGCCGACGCCGACAAGCCGGAAGAGCCAGAAGCCGCCCCGGAGACTACAAAGGCGGATGCCAAGCGCAAGGCCGGGTCCGAGTCGCCACCAACAGTGCGGAAGAAGGCCAAGGCCGACGACGCCGACTCTGAAGCAGGCAGCCCCGCAGCCGACTCTGACGCTGCCGAGACACCCAACGACGCGGAGCCCGACGCCAAGGCTCAGTCTGCGGCCGAGGATGTCGAACCCGAAATGGCCGACGAGGAGGAATCCGCAGAGGACGACAAGGACGCCGAGACCAAGACCGCCGAGCCCTCTCCTGCCCCCGAGTCGCCCGTCAAGGTCGCGGTCGAGAGCCCAACAGCAGAGCCCGAGTCCAAGGCGGCATCCGAGGCTGGGGATGACGAAGATGCAGCCAAGGCTTCCTCTGAAGAGGCCGAGGAGGCCAAGGCAGATGCCAAGGCGGCTGAGGAGGAGGATGAAGAAGACAAGGAGGAGAGCGAAAAGGATGACGAGGAGGAGGGCGACGAGGATGTCAAGATGGAGGAGGAGGACGCCAAGGTCAAGGACGCCTCCGCAGAGGATGACGACGAGATGGATGTCGACAAGGAGCCTACACCAGCTTCTGCCGCCAGCCCGAAGCCGTCCACCCCCAAGCGCACACCCAAACGCCTCACCATCCCGTCCTCTCCCGCATCCGAACTCTCTCCTGCTTCCGACCTCTCGCCGCTTCCACCAGAGGATGCTGCTCCAGCCGAGGAAGTGCCATCGTCGCCTATACCTGCATCTGCCACGCGCTCCCGCAAGCGCAAGGCAGACAGCCAGTCGCGCGGTGCGCCCGCCAAGCGCTCTGGGCGACGCGGCGGCTCTCCTGCTCCGAGTCAGCACGAGTCGGAGCAGGAAGAAGAGGCCAAGGAGGAGGAGGAGGACACTTCGCGCGGACGCCGCTCCTCGCGACGCGGCGCTGCTGCGAAGAAGGAGGCGACACCACCTGCCCCCAAGCGTGGCGTCTCCGCCTCTTCCACCGCCTCTGGCACACCAACCGCTCCCGAGCCGCATCGGACACGCCGCTCTGGCCGCATGTCGCGCGGCATGCGGGACGAGGTTGTGACCAAGGCGGCGCGCGCCGCCTCTGAAGCTGCCTCCGTCAAGGAGGAACCCGAAGAGGACGAGGAGAACGAGGACGAAGACGAAGCAGAGGCCGAGCCCGAGGAGGAGAAGCGGAGCACGCGCACATCCCGCCGCATGGCGGAGAAGGAGGCCGCAGTCACGACGCCCGTTGAGAAACGGGGCCGGCGCGGCGGACGCAGTAAGTACCCATCAACCGCTGCAAGAACAACACCAACGGTGCCGCTGACAGGTAGCCCCCCGGCCAGCCGCACGAGACTCGGCCGGCGGTGAGGACGAATCGGAGAGCCCGAGGGCCGCGAGCGCGGGTGCCGAAACTCCCGCCCACCCCACGCCGACGGGGAGCGCACCCCGCCGCGGCGCGCTGCACGGGACGGCCAAGCTCATCATCTCGCTGCTCGATACCATCCAGCAGCACAAGTTTGGCCCCGTGTTCCAGCAGCCGGTCAAGAATGTGAGTGATGCCGACAAATATGAGACTCGTTACTAACGCTCCAGTCCGACGCGCCAGGCTACTACGACGTGATCAAGCGCCCGATGGACCTCAAGACGATCCGCTCGCGCATCAAGGACGGCACGATCAGCACCATTGAGGAGTTTGAGCGCGATATCCGCCTCATGTTCGCCAATGCGTGCATCTACAACGCGCGCGGGTCGCAGGTGTACGACATGGCGCGCGAGATGCAAAAGGACAGCGAGAAGCATATCGCGCACTACAAGTCCATGCAGCACCACCTCAGCCGCTAGGGGGAGAACCATAGAAGTCATAGGAGAAGTTTGTCATCATACGAGCGCCACATGTAATATATTCCACTCAACCAAGTGTTCTCTTGCGGCTGGACGGGGTGTCAACAATAAATCTGCAGTCATGATCTCGTCCGTACAAGGCCGAAGACGCACCGCGACCTCGCACTGACGACATCGGCCTCGGCCTCGACAAGCAGGCTCCTCGCATGTCCGAGTCAGCGTCTGCTTGCCGCCAGCGACCCTACGGCGGCTAGAAATAGACGCCTCGCACCCGTTGCCGCCTGCGGTGCTGTTAAATGCGGGACACCACTGACCCTGAGCAGCATGCCGCCGCGCCCCCTCCCTCTGCCTGGCTTGCATCTCGGCCTGGTCGGCCTGGTCGGCTCAGCGGCTGGTCGGCTCTGCTGCTGCGACGGTGCGAGCCTGGGAGCTATTGGCCGAATCGGCTTTCCAGCGTCCCTGCGCACTTCAGGAGTCGTGTCCTGGTCTGTCGAGTCTAGAGCCGATGGCATCACTCACTCGTGGAAATTGCGAGTCTGTTGATGTTCAGACTGTGTCGGTGTGGCATAGACATGGTGGTGTGAGACATGTCGGTGTGTGGCAGGCAATGCGTCCTTCCTCGAGCGGCCAGTGCTCCGAACTGCAGCGAGCAGCGACTCTAATTCCTATCATTCCCCGGCCGGACTTGTGCACGCCCCGTGCAAGCACCCATAATTGCTATCACGATGCATCCTTCTCGTACAAATCAAAAAATACCAGCATACCTATACAGGGGAGGTACACTTTTAAATCTAGGCCTCAATCTTCTGCTTCTTGGCGGCGGGGGCGCCGGCGCCGTTCCTGGTGGGGGAGACGTCGCGGGAAGCGTGGTGCTCCTCGAGCAAGCGGTCGAGGATCTCGGGCTGGCCAATGGTGAGCTTGCCCTCCTGGACGGCAGTGTGGTAGACACGGAGAATGGTGTCAACGTCCTCCATGGTCTGGGTGCGGACGTCGGCGAGCTCCTTGATCTTGGCGGTGGCGTCCTTGATCTGGTCGTCGGTGAGGACGAGGTTGAGCTGCTCGACACGCGACTTGACGGCGTTCCATCCGGTGAGACGGTGGCCGATCGAGACGTAGCGGGTCATGCCAAAGTCGGCGGGGTTGAGGATCTCGTAGGTGGCCGGGTTGGCAAGGATAGCCTTGGCGTGGATACCGGCCTTGTGGGTAAAGGCGCAGAAGCCAGTAATGTAGTTGTTGAAGGGGACCTGGATCTCGACGGCCTCGGCGACAAGGTTCTCGACCTCACGGAGCATGTGGAGGTTGTACTTGCCCTTGACGTAGGCAGGGTCGGCGACCATCATGCGGGCAATAAGACCACCGAGGGGAGTGATACCGTTGCGCTCTCCAATGCCGAGAACCGAAGTGTCGACGTGGGTGGCACCGGCCTCGAGGGCGGCGTAGGCGTTGGCAATGGCACAGCCAGTGTCGTTGTGGAAGTGGGTCTCAATGTCACAGCCGACGACACCACGGAGGGTGCGGACGAGCTCGTAGACCTGGCGGGGGTCGGCGCAGCCGACAGTGTCGGCGATACCAACACGGTTGACACCAATCTTGTCGACAGTCTGGTAGATGGAGAGAAGGTCGACGAGGTCGGAACGGAACGAGTCCTCGGACGAGAAACGGATCTCGAGGCCCTTGGACTTGACAAACTCGATAACCTCAATGGCGGTCTTGGTGATCCAAGTCATGTCCTTGCCGTGCGAGTGCTCGCGGAGGAACGACGAGGTGCCGATAACGACATCGACACCGTCGACACCAGTCTCGACGGCGATGCGGGCATCGTCCATGTGGCAACGGATGTGGGTGAGGATCTTGGACCTCTTGAGGCCGAGCTGGCAGATGGCCTCGCAGTGGGCGCGCGACTCGGGCGAGGCGGCGGGCGAGGTGAGCTCAATGTAGTCGACTCCAAAGTCGTCAAGACTAAGAGTGTTAGTGTGGTTCGAGGTAGAGCAAGTCGCTACTCACGCCCTTGCGATCTTGATCTTGGTCTCGAGGTCAAACCACGAGTTGGCAAACTGCTCTCCCTCGCGCAACGTCGACTCGATAATCTAAATGTCAGCACGAGAGCCAAACAAGTGGAGGAGGAAAAATGGCCGTGGCTGGTGGCTCGGGCTCGGGCGTGATTTTTTCCAACTTTTGCAGTCACAGTCACAGTCATTTACATACCTTCCAGTTGCTGGTATTGCTGAGGAAGTCGGAGGGGCGGTTGTAGAAGCCGTGCTTGGCTCCGTGGGTGTGGTCGCCAACGGGCTTCTTGACGGCGGCGCTGACGTCGGCGAGGACCATCTCCTCGGTACCGTTGTTAACGGGCGCGTCGGGGGTGGGGCACATTGTTGAGATGGGTTGTTAGATAGGTGACTGAGGTAAGGGTGCCGTTGTTGGCGTGTGTGATGTGTATGTGTTTTTAGATGACGATGAAGATGGTGATGGTAGCGTCAAGCTATTTTATTCCGGTGAGTAGACGAGGAGGAGAGAGAGAGATAACGAAGAGAAAACTATCACCATATATTATTACTCTTACTCGAGTTGCTGCCCTATCGCCAAGGAGTCGGTTGGTTGTTGTCAGCACCAGCCAGAGTGCAGCCAGAGTCCCAGTGCATAGCATAGCAACAGCATCCAACTCCATCTCTATGCTGTGGATGACCCTAAATGGGGGGGAATAGTAAAAATAATCGAGTCGATGACGATCTCTCTTTGCTCCTGGCTGGGTGATACTTTTGAAATTACACACAGTAGTCAGTAGATCACTACTCGTCTCTTCGAAAAAGAAAAAAAAAACTACGCTGAGAAAGTAACCGTATTCGAGTCAAAGGCGTGAGATCAGAGAACAGAGGATTAATGGGAATTACCCAGACACTCTTTCAGGGACTAGTGATCAGGACAAGCAGGCTAGGCAGTCGTCGTGCGCTTGATCGCGGCGGCGGCAGCGGAGGGCAGCGGAGAGTGGCGGACATTGGACAAATAGCTTCGGAATGTGTCTCATGGCTTTATGGCGAGGAGTGGGAAGTGAGAAGTGAGACCGGTTCTTTCATTCCCGCTCAATTCCGCCAGCCAGCAAGGAGCAAGTGATGCACTAATTAGAAATGCGAGCATTTGGTTTGTTAGCAATCTCTATTGGTTTAAACAGACAGCGTTATATTTGTATGCTGGTTATTCACCGAGTGAGTCGATTGCTTGCTCCAGCCTGGCTCAATTTTCCCACTTGATCCTTTAATTAGCCTGGTTGTCGCCTATCTCGCTCCAAGCAGATCCAACAGATCCAATGTCCCATGCTCAAGAGGCACTCGTCGCTCCCACAGGTCCGAGGCCCCCGCGGCCTAGAGGTCAGTCCTGTGCTCTGTCGTCAGTGGCCGAGTCGCAGTCTGCTTCTCCTGACGCCTGACGCCTCATTTGTCATTGTCTTGACAAGCTCAGCGCTCCGCTGCCACTCGCTTCATCCAATCGAGGACGAGATATCTAAGCGGCGGGTAGCATATAAGCTCGACGTGGCGCGATGCTGCTCGCGGAATCAGACAGTAGAGATAACGAGTAGTGCTCATTCTTCTGCCATTTATCCCACCAACGCGCGAGATGCACGTGGATCTCGGCCGAGGTGAGAGGGTACTAGAGGGTCGTTGAGAGTGGCGCGAATACGGCGTGGCGGCAGCGGCAGCCGGGTGAGGAGGTGACAATCGCCCTCCCTTCAAGTGGTCTTGCTACGGGACAGCGCATGCCTCACGGTGCTGACCGCGAGGTAGGCCTCTAGCGGACAGCGCTTACTCCCGGGTCGCTTGCGTGTCCGTGGCAGGCTCTTCGTTGCGGGTCACCGGAGCCCAATCGGAGGCTGTCCCGGACTTGCCCAGCCCTCTCGATGGCTTGAACACTGAGGTGAGTCCGGCGGAGGGCGGCCCATTCGGATCATCCACTTCAGAAGGCTCCATGCTCCGCATCCTCGCCCGCAGGCGGGGGCGGCGCCCCCCATCCACAGCGAGCGTCAGCCGAACTGTAACGTGCGCGCTGGACTGCTATGCATCAGGGTTAAGACGGAGGCGGGTCGAGTTTACAGGAACCGGCATAAGGCCCGATAGGAGGATTGTAGGTGCCCCGGTAACGACTGAGTAGGTGACGCGACTGGTGACGCGACTGGTGACGCGACGGGAATCCCAGGTGTCCGACTGGGTCACCTATAGCCCCTACTCGAACCTACTCCAGCCCCGAGGCGAGCCCGACACGAGCCCGACGGGTCGCCCACTGGGTCACCTATAGTCCCATCGGGCCAGGCCCGAGTCAGCGCCGGGGGCTGCCCCGGGGGTGGGGACCGGGTGGGGACCGGGGTGGGGATGGGGGCTAGAGGAGCGACCGGAGCTAGAGGAGCGCCCCAGCCTCGGGGTCAGCGCCGGCCCCGTCCCCCCGACCTCTTCCTACGGCCAATGCCGCGCTAGCGCCTCACCCACCGCAAAGACATGCACGCAAGCAATCGCTCCCGAGTCGAGCATAGTCATGCATACCTGAGGGGATGTGCAGGCGACGCGAATTGCTAGGTCAGCGCTCTTGCCCCGCTGCCGGAGCGCCGGGTTGTACAGTAGAGGGCGGCAGTCGAGCGCCGGGGGCAGGAACCCCCCCCCCCCCCCCCCCCGACCCCGTCCCACCCCCGTGGCGCCACGGCGCTGACCCGTTTACCCCGTCGCCGACCTGTTCCAGCCCAGGCCGCATGCGACACTGCAGACTCCCAGCGCAGCGTACACATACAAGAGCTCCCGAAACGAGAGCAGTGTACTTGCATACCACGCGTTGCCGACACGCGAAATGGCCGAGGAAGGCGGTTATGAAAGAGACCCGGAGCCAGAGCGCCGGGGTAGCGCCGGGGGCTACAGGGGCGCCTGACAGCGACCATAGCTACACTAGTGCCATAACGAAGCGACAGTGCAGACCGGTGGGCTGCCTGCGCTCAGTGAGGCCATATGTAGCGCCGTAGCGGCGTAGATGGCCCCGAAGGCAGCAGGTACAGTGGAGGTACGGAGCAGTTACAGTGCAGCTACAGGAGAGCGCTGGGTCAGCACCCGGCGGGTCGACCCAGGTGCCGCCACAGGCGCTACAGGAGCGCGCCATGGTATTATGTAAGCACTCTGGTACCTGGCGCCGCTGGATCTCCAAATGCACACAAGCTACTTGCCGCTTGGTTCAATGGATGGATTGCATCATGGAGATTTATTACGTAACAGAACAAGCAACAACAATAGAAAAATGCGCATTAGTATTTCTATCAGCATTCTTCTGTTAGTGTAAATACTATTTATTATTTCCACCAAATTAGCCACCCAAGCCTCCAGCCAGGCCTTCAGGTCCAGGTCCCACCCAAACTTGACTGTGCGTGGCGACAACTTGGCGAAACGCACCAAACCATACCGTACCATTCCATGCCACTCACTCACTCGCTCACTCGCTCGCTCACTCGCTGGCTCACTCGCTGCACGATCCACGATCCCTTGGTGCCCTTGTTTGATTTCTTTTTCCTCTCTCTCCTCTTTTTTTCTTTCTTTCTCTCTCTCCAGGCTACTCTTTGAACTTTTCTCATCGCATCTCCCAGCGTCCCGCTTACTCTCTCTCTCCCTCTCGAGACCGCAACAGCACCCCTCGCTTTGCATACCCCCCCCTCCTCTCCCCCAAAGGTCACGAGCAGCTCTACAGTTCGTGTACTCCCCTAGCGCTTTTTGCTTCTCCTCTTCTTTTATAATCTCCTTCTGTCCCCACCATGAACGCCGCCACTCTTCTCACAAACGCCCTCTCTGAAGGTACGTACCGCGACTCGATACCGCATTGCTGATATCATAGACGCCGCCACTCGTCAGAGCGCGCAGCAGCAGCTCGAGGCCGCCGAGCGGGACAACTTTGTGAGCATCTCTCTCTGAGACCCTTATGTTTGCACCAAACAGAACTAACCCTTACCCTTTAGCCCGCATACCTCCACACGCTCGCAACGGAACTCGCAAACGAGCAGGCGCAGCCTCACATTCGCAATGCCTCTGGTCTTGCGTTCAAGAACGCCGTCTCGGCTCGTGTAAGTTTTTGTTGACGCGTGGTGAATTGTGAATTGTTGTCTGACGTTTCAGGATGCCGTGAACCAGCCCGCGCTTTCCGAGCGCTGGATGGCACTTCCCGAAGATGCTCGCACTCCGCTCAAGCACACTCTCCTCCAGACTCTTGCGTCGCCCGTTCACAAGGCCGCCTTTGTTGCCGCCCAGTGTGTTGCCGCCGTGGCCGCCGTCGAGCTCCCCCTTGGTGGGTGGCCCGAGCTCATTGGCCAGCTTCTCCAGTTTGTGGCCGAGGACAACACGGGTCTCCGCATCGCCACCCTCCAGGCCGTCGGTTACGTCTGCGAGGTTATTGTGAGTAAAGCTAGTGAATGTCTCTCTGACTCCCAGCAACCCCAGTTCCTCTCGTCGCGGTCCAACGAGATCCTCACCGCCGTCGTTCAGGGTGCGCGCAAGGAGGAGCCCAGCACCGAGGTCCAGGCTGCTGCTATCCACGCCCTCTACAACTCGCTCGAGTTTATCCGCGACAACTTTGAGCGCGAGGGAGAGCGCAACTACATCATGCAGGTCGTCTGCGAGGCCACCCAGTCGAGCGCAGTTGCTGTCCAGGTCGGCGCGTTCGAGTGTCTTGTCCGCATCATGAGCTTGTATTACGAGAACATGGAGTTCTACATGGAGCGCGCTCTCTTTGGCCTCACAATCATGGGAATGAAGCACCCCAAGGAGCCCGTTGCCCTCCAGGCTATCGAGTTCTGGTCGACCGTCTGCGAGGAGGAGATTGAGATTGGCATCGAGGCCCAGGAGGTGAGAGAATTTTTAAAAGAGTTTATGCTAACATCCAGGCCCTGTCGTACGGTGAGGAGCCCGCCATCCAGTCGAAGCACTTTGCCAAGATGGCCCTCAACGAGATCCTCCCCGTTCTCCTCGAGCTTCTTACCCAGCAGGAGGAGGATGTCGACGAGGACGAGTGGACAAAGTCGATGGCCGCCGCTGCCTGTCTCGAGCTCCTCGCTCGCAACGTTGGCGACGCTATTGTTCAGCCCGTTGTTCCGTTCGTCGAGGCTGGTATCCGCCGCCCCGAGTGGCAGCACCGTGAGGCCGCCGTCATGGCCTTTGGCTGTATCCTTGACGGCCCCGACTCGACCACTCTTTCGCCTCTTGTCACCCAGGCTCTGTCTGCCCTGATCGGCATGCTCCAGAGCGACCCCGACATTCACGTCCGTGACTCGGTTGCTTGGACCCTTTCCAAGATCACCGAGCTCATGCTCGATGTCGTCGACCCCGGCATGCACCTCCAGAACCTCGTCACTGCGCTTGTTCTCGGCCTCAACAGCTCGCCCCGTATCGTCAACTCGTGCTGCGCCGCTCTCTCCAACCTTGTCTCGCAGCTCTCGCAGGCCGACGGTCTTGGTGAGGACCCCGCCACCTCGCCCATGTCGCCCTACTACGAGGGTATCTTCAAGGCGCTCATGCCCGTTTCCGAGAAGCCCACCAACGAGAGCAACTGCCGTGCCGCCGCTTACCAGACCATTGCCACGTTCATCCAGTACTCGGCTGTCGACACCCTTCCTATTGTCGACCAGGTTGCTGCTGCCATGCTCGCTCGCCAGGAGGCCCTCATGAACATGCAGAACCAGCTTGTCGGCATGGACGACCGCAACAACTGGAATGACATGCAGATCAACATTGCCGTTGTTCTCCAGTCGTTTATCCACAAGTCGCCCGCGCTCGTTGTCCCTTACGCCGACCGCATCATGACCAACCTCCTCACCGTCATCTCGACCTCGGCCAAGCACGGCGGTGTCCTCGAGGACACTCTTGCCACCGTCGGTGCCATTGCCGGCGCGCTCGAGGGTGCCTTTGTCAAGTACATGGAGGCCTTTGCCCCCTTCCTCTTCCAGGCCCTTGGCTCGTTTGAGGACTACCAGGTCGTCCAGGCTGCCGTCTACTGCGTCTCGGACGTTGCCCGTGCCATTGGCGAGGCTCTTGTCCCCTACGCCGAGCGTCTCATGGTCGCCCTCATCGACGTTCTCCGCAGCCCGGTCATCCAGCGCCAGGTCAAGCCCACCGCCATCACTGCTATCGGCGAGGTTGCTCTCGCCATTGGCAGTGCCTTTGTCCCCTTCCTCGAGACCACCATGAACATTCTCAGCCAGGCCGGCTCGACCGCCGCGTCCGCCAACGACATTGCTCTCACCGAGTTTGTCTGGACCATGCGCGAGTCGATTGTCGACGCCTTTACCGGCATCATGAACGGCCTCAAGGTCTCGGACCCCACCCCCTTCCTCCAGTTTGTCGCCCCGATCATGGGCTTCCTCTCGACCTGCTTCGCCGAGGAGGACCGCACCGAGGAGTTTGTCAGCGCCGCCCTTGGTCTCATTGGCGACTTTGGCGACACCTACAAGGGTGCCGTCCGCGACCAGCTCCTCCAGGAGTGGGTCGCCCAGGCCATTGCCGCTGGTCGCCAGCGTGGTGCTTCCAAGCAGTCGCGTACCAACGCCGCGTACGCCCAGAAGGTGAGCAACCAAACGTTTCAAAGCTAACATTTTCAGGCCATCAAGGACCTCCAGTAAAAAGTTCGACACCATATACCCGATTTCTCTCTTTATTCTCGATTTCTTTGCATCTCAACCAAAGGACATGCCCACCACCACCAACCCACCACCCCCATCGCACACCTTTCAGCATCGTTCACGCATGTCACGGCCGCGCCCTGGTTGTCCAAGGACTTTCATCGCCGCCCCCCCAACACACACTCGCATCAAGTGTTCTCGAAACTAGCATTGCAGGACGTACAGTAGTAGACCCACGCATAGCGACCGAGGTCGCACATGTATTCGGCTAGGGGAAATCCTTATAGTGAATCCCCATATATCGCCACGGAGAAGGATAGAAGTTGATTTGAAGTAGGAGGTATATCTCGTGCATGTTAGTCTGTCTCTTTTTTCTGTGCGGGTGCGTCCGGTGCAAGGGGGGACGGTTGTCTGCTGACCGCGTGGGCGCACAGAAACCAGACTCGAGGCAACATTGTCACTCTCATTAACACTTCCTCTCAGGCCACACGACGCGACAGTTACGCGCCGCCGCTCGTCAAGCAGCCCAAGTCAATCCCTCAAATAATAGCAACATGCCGCCCACAGTCACCCCCGAAGCCAAGGCGGTCCTCGCGACCCGCATCGTAAACTTTGGCATCCTCGCCGCGCTCAAGAACGTCGACCTGCTCGCGGAGGAGGTGCGTCGGACCCCGAGGACGCTCTCATGCGCATAACTAACCTGCAGAGCGGCCTCACCCCCACCCAGGTCCGCAAGCAGCTCGAGGCGAACCGCGGCGTGCCGGCAGCTCGAGGTGTACCCGCAGAGCATTGGCAAGGAGTGAGCGGCAGTAGTTCTCTCGCTTCGGAGTTGTAGAGCAGAAGAACGGATGCATGCTGCGAGGCAGCCTGGGAAATATGTCCTCGTCTGCCGAGTAAGTACAAAGACCTGGCCTTCCGGCAGCGGGCAGTGCAGTCCCAGCCGACGAGGCAGGCAAGCGTAGTGGGCCGAGTCCTCGAGGGCGTGGGTATGATGAGCGGTGTGCATCACTACCGTGCTCCCGCCCTGCAACTTGCTCGTGACGAGCATATCACGTTGGCGCAAGTATACTTCTCTTCACTGTCTCACAGTATCTCACTCTCTCACACGTTCCCATCCACGTACATCACAGCATGCCCCCCATTGCCCCCGAGTCGAAGGCCGCGCTGGCCGAGCAGATCGTCGAGCTTGGCGTGCTCGCGGCCCTAAAGCAGGTCGAGGAGGTGGCAGCCGCTGTAAGATGGACGCCGGGTGTCGAACTGTTGCTGATACGGTTTACATGCCCTTCCTGCCTGCCCCCCGTTCCCCCCGTCCCCCCCGTCCCCCATCCCCCCATCCCCCCCTCCCCCCCATCCCCGCCCTCCTTGTTCCTACTTCCAGACCGACCTCACCCCCGCCCAGGTACGCATGCAGCTCGCCCCGAACCGCGCCAACCTCCGCCGCCTTCTGGAGGCGTACGCGCAGAGCCTCGACTCGTGAGCGTGAGTGCTTGCGCAGGGGGCGCTGACGACATAGATGAGCTCGGGATTGAGCTGGAGGAGAAGATTACGAGCTGGTAGTGATGATGTATGAGAAATCCATTCCCAAAGGGCGTACATGCCATTAACGCACACAGCACAGTCAGCTGTCTTGGTGCACCTGTCTGGCTTCACAGAAAATGCATATTAGCAGAGCGAGACACGTTCTCTCCTCCGCAACTCCCTTTCTGCCTATACGTCGAGCAACCATGTCCCCCCTCTGCCCCGAAATCAAGTCCCAGATCGCCGAGCGCGTCGTCGCCCTCGGCATCGTCGCTGCGCAGAAGGAGGTGGACAGTATTGCTGCCGAGGTATGTTGGACATGTCCATGGGGATGAGGGCTGACACGATGCTCTGATCAACTCGCCATACACCTACCGCCTTATTGACGGCTTTTCACTCCACCCTCATACACGCTTATCCGTCATAGACAGGCCTTACCCCCGCCCAAGTCCGCAAGCAGCTCGCGGCCAACCGCGCCAATCTCCGCAGGCAGCTTGAAGCCTACACCCAGAACCTCGGCAAGGAGTGAAGGTGAGTGACGGTGGGGCACCGCTGACGATTCAGAAGGGCTGAGTTTATCCGAAGAGAGGGGACAGGATGACTGGACCAGAGTGGGTTGTAGTATCTGGAGGCAATTCAGAATCTGCGAGTCATCCCCGCATGACAGTGCCAGGAGGCAGAAGCAAGTGACCAGCTGGAGATGCACCCAGGTGCAGGGCTGATGAAGTGCTCGTACGAGGGCGTGGGGACGAACGTCAGATACGGACAGCATAAATGGCTTGGCTGCACACGACTGCCATGCCCTCGTGGGTCGCCATGTCTGCCCTCAGCGGAGAATACATACCTCGCTCTGACAACTCGGTACATGTCCTCATTCCCCCATTGTTCAAGTCTACCCATCCAGCTGTCTCGCTTTACGCCACTCGCCTCCAACCTACCTCGCCACGCCATGCCCCCCATCACCCCGAAGCCAAGGCGGCCCTCGCTGAGAAAGTGGTCAATTTCGGCGTGGCGACCGCGCTGAAGAATGTCGAGGTGCTCGCGGAAGAGGTATGTCACAGCAGTCTCTGTCTTCTCTGTCCTGGCTGGATTGCCTCTCACTCGCAACTCACCCATTCTTCAGACTGGTCTCACGCCCACCCAGGTCCGCAGCCAGCTCGCGGACAACCGCGCCAACATCCGTCGTCAGCTCATTGCGTCCGCCCAGTGCATTGGCAAAGAGGGGGCTCGTGAGTATGCCGCTAGGACCGGCTGACGGGTAGGCTCATAAGGCTGGACGCTCCTTCGAAACATGGCGAACTTGCCTGTGTGACTGCAGCAGCCTGAGCCTCGGCCTATGATGATGCAACCAGTTTGATCAATGTTGCATGGGAGCATGGGACTAGCACATCTGAGGGCCAAGAGCCAGTCAAGGCCAAGCCTCGATCCATGCATGAGGGCACGAGGGCTACACCAACGAGACCGAGATCACACACGTTATCAGCACCCTCTCCCCGCCAGGCCAAATTCGCCACACCCATGACGTAGCACGCGGCCTCCACCAGACGCACCAATTGTCGCCATCGGTCCGGACTTTCGGGCCTACGACCATTCCGCATCCAACACTTCGCTCTCTACCTCTTCACCTCAACCCACACAACACGATGACGACCCTCCCCCAGCTCCAGTCCCTCTACACCGCGGCGCGCGCGTCCGCACAGCGCTTCAGCAGCTACAATTTCCAGCAGTACTTCCTGCGGCGGGCGGATGCGCGGTTCGCGGCCCCGCTCGCGAGTCTCGGCGGCAAGGTCGACGCGAACCCTTCCAGCAACGCTTCCGAGAAGCTCGACGCCGCTGCCCTCGACGAGTTTGCCAAGGCGGCCACGGCCGAGGCGGCCGTGATCGACCGCTGCGCGACGATCAACACCATGTATGCCGGCGAGAAACTCGTGGTCGAGGGCGTGAGCAGCCGGCATGGGGCTGCTTAGGCGGGATACGCGACGATGGATGGGAACGACGGAGGGATCAGGATTCGGGATATTTGAACACAACACGATAAGACGAATGGACGGATACATCGGACCGACCGAGCACGGAGACGGACAAGGACCGATACAGACGAGGACGTACGCGAGGAGGACGCATGAGTGAAGGATGAGACAACAAAGGCGAAACCGATCAAACGAATCGAGGAGGACCGACAACGAATCGAGGGGGACCATGGAGAGCGACGACGGATCAGCCTGACGCAGCTGCTAAATTGCGCGACATCAACACCGCACGACTCGACCGCCCAACCAGCATACAGCGGTATGCTCGGAAGACACGCTGGCGGCAGCCCCCTCTGCGAAGCCTTTCACATGACGCGCTTACCAGTAGGACTGTAGCGGATGCAGATGATGGCTCACTGGTCCCGAACAGAACTCCCCAACTTCCAGAACCGTTGCGCGCCTAGCTGACCTCTATGACCCAAACGAACTATTGCAGTTTCAGACCTGGATCACTCCGATCTTGGTTACACTGACCCGTATGATCTGTGGCTGACTGTGCCGGTTACCGGATACATAACACCATCTGCTCCGCCCCACCTCCGTCCACGCTCAGCCACCCACCAGCTGCCTCCCAACCAGACCTCGGACCCATCGTGCCTACCACAAACCACCGCCTCATTGACCGAGGTGGACTGACATAGCCAGGAACGTTTCTCCGACATTCAGATCGAGAGCGCGGAGAACTCGGTCGCAAACTCTCATAATGAGATCTCCGAGCCTCACTCTCACGCGGCAGGAGTTCATCGCCTCGCGCAGGAACGGAGCTCCGACAGTGAATCTCCTCGCATCGGTACCTTTCCAGAGTTGTCGTTGGGATGGCCTCGTGGCGCCGAGGACATTGCCCTTCCCCTCAGGCTCAGATCCACGTCCTCTTCCGCCAGTCAAGGCGCCAGCTCACGACCTGCTCGAAGCCCTCGACGCTCGGCGATCGCAGCGCCGCCGCGGATCGGCGCCGCGAACCCCTCCCATCGGCGATTTAGCTCAGTTGGTTAGAGCGCATGCTTAACACTCGACGCAGAGTTACGCATGAGGTCGGCGGTTCGACCCCGCCAAACGTCAGAAGACACCAGGATTCCTGGTGTTGTTTTTTGGATGTGAGAGCAAGAGGGAGAATGGGAGTGTAGATGGACGGGCACGGAGAGTGGCCGAGCGCCAACCGAGCGCTCCGCGACCGGACTCGCGGCCTCAGTAGTCAACGGCTAGCTGGCGAGATCATACAGTCTATCGAGGTTCACTTCGCGTTTACAGGGCTCCGTCCACAGCAGATTGGGTGAGACATGATCCGCGACCAGATATCCGGCAGCTTCTTTGGTTAGTGTCTTACCGTCTGCATCCGTTAAACTGACTGAGGTCCAGAACAAGGGAATAATCGGGTGGGGGCTGATGTCGACTGGTACACGGCGGACCAGGTCAAGGCGTTTGAGCGCGCAGTGTACCCAGCACTGAAGGTTGGTTAGTAGTAATACATCCCGACTAACGGGCAGGCCCTTGAGCTCTCGACCTCCGAACTCGATGCGCTCGCACTCGACGACGCACTGGAAACCTCGGCTGCCGGCATCGGCACTTACATCAAGCCGGCTGCCGGCCTCTGCATTAGGGAGCTCTTTCAACCTCTGCTCTGACAATCTGCAGCATTCTCTCTCGGCAGAGCAAGCGGCCTCAAGGATGGTGGTGATGAGGGCTGTTTGGAAGTGTCCTGCGTTAAGAGAATTATTGAAAGAAAAGGTGAGCGAGGGAGAGGGGGATGATCCAGACTTGTGGATCGACGGAGAGATATGTACGCCGCACCTGAGAGACCGATTGCTCCCAACGGAACAGTGCAGAACCCCTTTGGAAGTCTCCATCGCCAGACCTGCAGTCGTTTCAACGTCAGAACGTCAGCTTGCGCAAGCAGCTTGCGAAAGATCGTCATGGGAATGGTGCTAGACGCCAGGTGCGCACACTAGCCAGTGTACGCTTGCCGTCGCACGCAATTGCAGACAATGAAACGGCAACTGAGAAGACCATCCCGCGGGTTCCATGTCTCCCACCCCCTCGGCCCCTGTTGCACGACTGCATCCCGATGGGACCAAGGAATGCCGGTGATTTTCCAGCTGCCAATGCTCCTAGTCCAGGAGACGGTGGACGAGTCGACTGCCACAGTAGTGCTGAAGCGAAGACCAGCTGAAACCCCAGACTCAAGGCGATGACTATGAAACGCGGCCCGCGGCACGCAGCAGTCATGTAGCTATTCGTCACCTCTTGTCACCTTCATGTCACCGGCGGCCTGCACGTTGCTTGTCGAGGACCCCAGGTCCCCAGATGCTGTCACCGGCACCGAAAGTGCGGATCTAGCCCGAGCCAGCGGCACGAATAGGACAAGGCACATCTGAAACCAGCGTCCCAGTGTCCCCAGCTTCAACTGGCGTCGCACACCCCTCCGCCTGGCTGGATGTCTGGATGGTTTGCCGGATCCGTCCTTATGTCGCTGAGCCTACCTCCTCTGCACGCACATAAAGCCGTTCACACGCTCCAGGAAAGTCTTGTAGCCCCGGCGATTGGGAGCCTCGGATCGACCAAGCTCACATTCCGAGGTGTTGGAAAGCAACTTGGCACAATTGCGAGCTCCCCGCCGACGCCTCCCCCTTCACCTCAAGCTTCAGACTCAGGTTCCAGACGATTCCAAAGTCCAAGGCAGCACAAGCCGAAGGCCAACCTCAGCCGTACCACAGGCTTTAAACTGTCCGAACCGCCTCCAACTCTGGTAATACGTTACTTTGGCTGTGGCCCAACTCTAATGTGCTCGACTGCAGACGGGCAGAGCGAGCACCCTCTGCAGGCGCAGGCATCAGGTGATTCTTTGATGCCTTTAAGCTCCCACTAATCCTCCGCCAGACCCCCTCTACGACGTCGTTCAGGTGGGTGAACCTTGTTTCCCAGACTCTTGTAGGCCAAGCTGACAAGCTGGCGCAGCGGGAGCGAAAGAATGGCCAAGTAAAGTTTGCTGCAGGTCGTTTTCGGATGCTGGCTGCCACAGGTACACTGGTCTTTCCTTACTGGGTGGGCTTTCTTGCGAGGGATGGATTCTTCTCGTTGTGGTCATCTGCTCTTTTTATGCTCGCATTAATCAGATAAATGAACATTCGTTGCATGCCGCTACCGCCCAGCGAGCGGTGCGCCTCCAGTCCCGTTGTTCCCGCTCGGCGTCGACAAATAAAAACATGCGCACAGCGTGATGGTTAATGAATAGCCACGATAAAAGTAATGCAATTGTGAGCGTGAACGTTGCAGATTACAGTTTGCGCCAGGAGCGTCAGGAAGTAGTGTCAGGACCTACCAGCTTTCCACTTTCCCAGCCGCCAGCCCGTGGTGCGTGCGTGGTGCGCGGCCGCAGTGCCTGTGCCGTACAGGACGCCTTCTTGCAAACCTCTCGTAATCGTTGTGAAGAGTGAAGAGGGCGAGAAGGAAGAGAATAACGACATGGATAACATCCTTCCCCTGCAGCTTGGAAGCGTTTTACATGCATGCACAGAGACCCCTGCACTGCTCATAGGACTAAAGATACTACAGAGTCGTCCAAGGCCAGCTGCACATTTTTCCGTCCTACTCATCGTTGCAACTTCGTTCTTCACCGACACGGTCGTTCTTGACACATCTTCCACCGCCATGGGCACGATACGCACGCGGATACGGCGGGGCGAGGTCGCCGTCCCCGTACCAGAACCCTCTTCTACCTCCTTTGACCTCGACTCGTTCCCGGTCGGCATCGCCGCGCGGGCGCTCCGCACCCCGCAGGTGATCGGGTACGCAGCTGCCTACGGCGTAATGGCAGTCTTTCTCCTCATTCGCATTGCGACGAGCAAACAGCGCGACTCTCATCGGCGCGGCGCATATTGGTGCTTTCTGCTTTTGAGTCTTTGTGAGTGCAGGCTTGGCAAGGGGCAGTGGCGGACGTCTGCGGACTTCTGGACGGGAACGGGAGACGACTTATTCGTATCGAGTCCTCATGCTGACGCTGCTTCTTCTCTTCCCGCTGTTGTCTCTGTCTGTAACAATGCGCAGGCCGAATAACAATGTTCGCACTCGGCGCGGTGGTGGTGCATCGGCTCGCGACCGCCGAAACCGACGGCACGCCCGCATGGGCGCTGCTGCTCGCCATGGACATGCTCTCGATCGTGGGCTACGCCGAGTTCTGTGCTGCAGTCTACGCACTGCGCTACAGCTGGCGGGGACGGGTCACTAGCTGGTGAGTGTTTTTCCGATTATCTGATTCTATCTTTTCGGCCATCCTTCCGCCTTCTCGTCGATCCATTGGGCAGACTGTCCTGCACGCCTCTACGTGCCTCTACTCGCCATTGCACCAGCACTCGCAGTCGCGTGCGGCATGTTACATCAACATGCACTCCGGCATGCGTGCACAACAATGACTGCTTTGCACCACCTGCATTCAAGTTTCGTGCTCCAAATCGCGATGCTTTTGAGTTTGGTGGAGGTCGCGTTACCGGCTGGCATCCTGCTCGCTTGCGTGAAACGGATACCGTCAACAGAGATTGGTGTTGTCTTTTGTTGGTCTGTTGCAGGGCCAGGGGAGTCATCACTTGACGACGGCGACGATAAAGAGTTCAGTGCTGGACGCGTCATTGACTCAGCGGCCTCCGCTCGTCGTGATTGCAGTATTGGATCGACCGCCACGCATGACGCGACCTATACCAAACACCCAATGCTGACAGCCCAGCTTCTACTCGGCGCAAAAGGAGACATTCTCCTTCAAGTCGGCGATCGTGTACCTGGTCCCCGTCATTGTCCTCCTGCCGGCGATTGCAGGCAGCATTGTCCGGCTTATCGCGGCAAAGCCAGAAGCAACCCACACCCCCGACCCGATTCTGTACCACAAGGGCGAGGTCCTGGCAAAGGTCGGCACCATCGCCGCCGTCACCATTGCCGTCTTCTACGTCCTCGCCATCCCGTACTCGATGTACATCCGCTGGCAGCGGGCTCGCCTCCACCGCGACGATGACAGCATGTACCAGGAACGCAAGGTCGGGATGCGTGGCTTCAAGCTCCTGTGGGCCTTTGCATTCTGTCTTGTGCCTTGCGGAGCGTGGTTTGTGATTCTCGCATTCACTGCCAGGATCACCAGCCCAACGTGGGAGTGGGCACGGTCGCCAGCAGCTCTCGCTTTCGTGGTCGCGCCCGAGTTTATCGCCCTCGCACTCATCTGCCTTTGCGACATTGACGGCCTCGATCTCGGCGCCGTGCGTCTCTGGGTCCCAGGGAGCACACGCACCCCGTACTCGAGCGACAAGGGGATCAGCCATCTCTCGCCTGCGCCAGACTACTACGGCATCTCCAACCTCACGTACGGCCTGCAGCCGTTCCGCCAGTCGACGGACACCAAGCACGAGAGGGACGACAAGGACAAGGACGACCGGCACGTGCAGCCGGATCTGGAACTGGACGACTTGAGTCGGCCGCTCGAGAGCCCTGATTTGCCCGTGAGCCCAGGTCTGCCCGTGTCGGTGAGCTATCGCCATCAGTCGACCTTTTCGCACGACTCGAGCGAGATAGGGACCGCCCATTAGCTCTTGTCTACTTTGGCAGGGTGTGGGTACCGATAGAAAAGGGGGCACCGGCGCGCGTTTTTGTTCATTGCGGTTATAGCCGCAGCTGCGTAGGCACTCAATGTATTAGTTACTCAGTGCGAGCGCAGTGTGGGGATGTGGTGGTACATCTGTGCAAAGGGCGTGAATGGGACGCGCCAAGTACTTGCGTCGCCTTTATTAACCATTACAGGACGGAGCTTCAGCGCCACACATGCGGGCGCTGTATGACATGATCGTGCTGGGTAAGCGTCCGCAGTATTGCCATCTAACCCCCAGCTATGAATGCAGTCTAGGCGTCAGCTCGAGGCGAGCTCGGCTGGCCACTCTGTGTGGATGTTAAGTCTTGACGGACGCGGTGTGCGACATAGATAATGGACTGAAGACAAGACGACGACAGACACGAGACAATCAAAGCGCCAAGCGCTCGTGTCAGTCCACAATCGTGGCGTCGGTGTTCACCCACGCCCCCACAGCATACAGCAGTGTGGCCCGGGGTACTGCCACTGCATAGCCTGTTGATGCCGCCCCGCATTTGTAGGCGATATCCGAAGAAAGACCGCTGTAATCTATGTGCCCCAGCGGGATGCCAACCCCGCTCAGACACGCCCCAGCCGTTGCCGCAGACATGTGTGTAGGGTTAGTCGTCCGCTGCGATGTTGTGAGCGGAGCAAGTAGCTGCAGCTGCCTATCCCATGCATCGAGCTGGATGGGATGGATGGCCTGGTCCGCGCAGACTCAGTCATTATGTCTCGCTACACGTGCAGTGTGCAGCTACAGCGCTACAACGCCGACACGATCAGCCAATGCCGAGCTGCCGATGCTGCCGATCGACGGATGAACGAGGGCGCAAGGGCGCAGTCAAGGGGATGTCATTTCCGACACGAGGGCGCAAGTGTGGATGTGTGTGTGTGTATGATCTTTGTCATCGTCCAGGCTGTCCAGGCTCTTCTGTGGCTCCTATGGAGATCAGTTCCAGCGATCATCGGCATTACAAAGCGGTCACATATTTTCTAATACGACACGGGAGGTGTGACATAACAGCATTTCGAACGTTTCTGCGCTGCGGACAGAGGCGACGTCGACGTTTTCATACAAAGCGGAGCCTCTCTGTGCCATCCGCCAAGCGGCATTGGGAAAGCTGAGTGAGAAATGACGTCTTGGACGCGCGCTTGTCGTCTGGCACAGAGCAGAGAGCGGAGTTACCAGGTCCGCCTCCATTGAGAGAGCATGAGAGCAGAGAGGCGTATCGATTGTGTGATGGCGCTAGAGCGGGAGCAGATTCAGATTGTGGGCTGGAGCAGGAGCGAATGGTGATGGAAATGAAATGACGGAACAACCCCATTCCCCACAGTCTTTTTGGCGACAACACTCAGCCAGCTACAGCCAGCTACAGTGGAGTGCTGCCTGCCGGGCTCGAGCGGTCAGAGGTCCAGGGTGACTGCATCAATGTAACTGGTCAATCTGGTTGTCGCGGACGTTTCCACCGGTCTCCACCAGCCTCCCCACCGTCTCTCTCCCACACTAGTCGCTGCTGACTGCTTTCTCATCATCTCTCCTCTTCTTACTTCTCCACTTTAATTTAAAAACATAAACATCCAGGTGAGTATCGACTGCAAAACCCCAACCTCTCTTGACCCCGACATCGCTCACACATCCAGCACAATGTCGAGCTTCACCAACACTGACCAGCTCGCCGTCAAGTGAGTGGCCTCAAAGGCGAGCGAGAGTGCCGCCGGCAAAGACTGGCGGGAACTGGGGTGGCCGAAACGGCAGCCATCTGTCAACCGCCACGTTCGTCTCCAGTGTGGCTAACTTCTCAGCACCATCCGTACTCTTGCGGCTGATGTTGTTGCCAAGGTGAGCATCCTGTTTTTGACCCTCCTCGCCAATGACTCGATAACCTGTGAATCGAGGCGGGTGGCTTGGGAGGGTCACTTTTTCCGGATTTGTTCATGAACAGAATGCTAACACGTTTACAGGCCAACTCGGGTCACCCCGGTGCTCCCATGGTGCGTTGCTTTGTGTCCAGACGGACATTGTAGACAGACTGGTTGTATGCGGAGTTCTCACACGTTCTACAGGGCATGGCCCCCGTCGCCCACGTCCTCTGGTCGCGCTTCCTCAAGTACAACTCGCAGGACTCCAAGTGGTTCAACCGTGACCGCTTCCTCATGTCGAACGGCCACGGGTAAGTGGATTGTCGACAATGGCCATCAAACGGGCACTGACAAGCGACAGATGCGCCCTCCAGTACATCCTCCTCCACCTCGCTGGCTACAAGCTCACCATGAACGACCTCAAGCAGTTCCGTCAGCTTGACTCGAGGACCCCCGGCCACCCCGAGGTCAACCACACTGACGGCATTGAGGTCACCACTGGTCCTCTCGGCCAGGGTGAGTTATCTGTCGCTATCCAGTGCTAACTGAATAGGTATCGCCAACGCCGTTGGTCTCGCCATTGCCGAGAAGCACATGGCTGCCACCTTCAACAAGGACGGCTTCCCCATCATTGACAACAAGATCTGGGGTGAGTTGTTAGGATGTCGCAGCGGCTGACATTACAGCCTTCATGGGTGACGGATGTCTCCAGGAGGGTGTCGCCTCCGAGGCCTGCTCGCTTGCTGGGTAAGTCGTTCACTCACTCTCCGCCCACACGTACTCACACATTCAACAGCCACCTCCAGCTTAACAACCTGATTGCCATCTGGGACGACAACCACATCACCATTGACGGCAACACCAATGTCTCGTTCACCGAGAACGTTGAGGAGCGCTTCCGCGCCTACGGCTGGGACGTTGTCCACGTCACCGCCGGAGACGACGACCTTGACGCCATTGCCGGTGCTCTTGCCCAGGCCCGCGACGGCCAGAACAAGCCCACCGTCATCAACCTCCGCACCACCATTGGTTTCGGTTCGCTCAAGCAGGGTGGCCACGACGTCCACGGCTCGCCCCTCAAGGCCGACGACATTAAGCAGCTCAAGAAGAAGTTCGGCTTCAACCCCGACGAGTCCTTTGTCATCCCCAAGGAGGTCCAGGACCTCTACGACGACAAGGGTGCCAAGGGTGTCAAGGCCAACGAGGAGTGGAACGCTCTCTTCGCCAAGTACTCTGACAAGTACCCCAAGGAGGCTGCCGAGCTCAAGCGCCGTATCTTGGGCGAGCTTCCCGAGGGCTGGGAGAAGCACCTCCCCACCTTCAAGCCCGGAGACGCTGCCGTCGCCTCGCGCAAGCTCTCGGAGAACATTCTCAACGCCATTGCTCCCCACTTTCCCGAGCTCGTTGGTGGCTCCGCTGACCTTACCGGCTCCAACCTTACCCGCTGGAAGGACGCCGTCGACTTCCAGCCTCCCTCGACTGGCCTCGGCGACTACTCTGGCCGCTACTTCCGCTTTGGTGTCCGTGAGCACGGCATGACCGCCATCTGCAACGGTATCGCCGCCTACGGTGGTCTCATCCCCTTCGGCGCCACCTTCCTCAACTTTGTCTCGTACGCCGCCGGTGCCGTCCGTCTCTCGGCTCTCTCGCGTTTCCGCGTCTTGCAGGTTGCCACTCACGACTCTATTGGTCTCGGCGAGGACGGGTAAGTTTGCTGCATGCCGTGGAGGGATGACGAGTTGCTGACATGGAAAAATCAAACCCTGAAAATGACTCTACCCTGAAAATACCTCCACCCTGGAAAATACTCCCGTTTCCGAAATCCGCCACACTGCCACTCCACACCTCCATGCTCCGACACATGTCCTTCCACGCTACCTCCGACGCTCTCGGCGATGCTCTCGGTGATGCAGCCCTACTCACCAGCCCGTAGAGACCGCCGCGTGGCTCCGTGCCCTCCCGAACATGCAGTTCTGGCGCCCCGCCGACGGCAACGAGGCCTCCGCCGCCTACTACGTCGCCCTCTCCTCGGCGACCACCCCCTCCGTCCTCGCGCTCTCGCGTCAGAACCTCCCCCAGCTCGAGGGCTCGTCTATCGAGAAGGCCGCCAAGGGTGCCTACGTTCTCGAGGAGGCCGAGCTTGCCGACGTTACCCTCGTCTCGACTGGTTCCGAGGTCTCGATCGTCGTCGACGCCGCCAAGGAGCTCCGTAACAAGGGCCTCAAGGTCCGCGTCGTCTCCATGCCCTGCAACCACATCTTCGACCAGCAGTCTAGGGACTACCAGCTCTCGGTTCTCCCCAACGGCGCCCCCATTGTCTCCGTTGAGGCCTACTCCACCTTTGGTTGGGGCAAGTACGCGCACGAGGTAAGTGATTCATGTCAAACAGCGCTAACAATCCCAGTCGATCGGGTTGCCCGAGTGGGGTATGTCTGCTCCCTACCAGCAGGTTTACGAGAAACTCGGTCTCACTGGCCCCAAGATTGCGGCCAAGGTCGACCAGGTTGTCGGCTTCTACAAGCAGCGCGGCGCCAAGATTTACTCGCCCATTGACACTGCCCTCTCTGTTACCTTCGGGTAAACGGTGCACCTTCCGTGTCTGTAGAATCCAAAAGATAGCAAGAGTTGAGGCTGTATGCATTCAGTAGTCTGTTGAACGTTGTCGGGAGTCGCGAGGTGGCAAAATGTGGTGGGTGAAGCGCCACTATTGCTAAAAGAATTACGTAATCTGTGTTCTACGCTAACGCTCTTCCCTGTGGCCCGTGGACCCGGCCAGGCTGTTCTGACGTCACAGAAGTCGGTCAAAAACAGCGTCATGGTCCGCCGTTCCACATGAAGTTCCACATGAAGTCCCATCATCATCGGTCCCTCTAGAGCCCCAACAACATCCACCTCGACAACACAGCCATCTAGCTTTCTCTTCATCTCTCATTCTCACCATCTCACACTCGTTGCCTTAGTTTCTCACAAACATGTCTGGTTACGACGGAATCCCTCCCGGCCCTCCCTCCAACTCGGTGTCCCCGACTGTTCGCGCACGCGATACCGACACTGACCCTACGGTGGCATCCGGCACGCGGAAGCGACAGACTGCCGACGACCTCCCCGCCGGCAGCGCCGAGGTGACCAATGTTTCGTCTCCGCAATCCGTTAAGGGTGGCAACCTCGTCGACAAGGCCAAGCGCCAGGCTTCGGGGGCCGCCAGTGTCGGACTCGACGCCGTCTCGAGCGGTGCTTGGACGTATCCGCTTTATGTGAGTTTAGCCATGTATTCTGAAAGCTGACAGATAGGGCGTTGCGTATCTCGCTTCGCGTAAGTTGAACACTGGTTGAGCCCTCTGCAACGAACCAGCTTAACGTGGACCTGAATGTGCACTGACGTTTGATCCTGGACTGCCTTGCGCCTCGACATGTGACATCGCGCTTCTGACAACTGACCGCTTGCCGCTGCAGACCCCAACCTCATCGTCCCCGTTCTGCCCCTCCTCCTCAAGGCGCTGCTCACCTCGGGCGCCGTCGTGGGCGCTTGTTTCTTCTTCCTGTACCTCCCGCAAGTTGCGTGGCTGGCCATCTTCACCGGACCACTAGGTAAGTACTTCGGGAGGGCAGTCGATGGGCTTCAAGTGGGAGGTGGGAGCGCCGCTCCAGATGCAAATTCTAACGACAGCGTTCGGCGCCGCGATTCCTCTGGTCTTGGCTGAGTCGGGTGTCGTGCTCTTCTTCTTGAGCAAGACGTTCCTCATCGGCCCCCTCGGGACTGATCTGTTTGATGCTGTAAGTTGATTGACATGAGCGTGAGCTTACTTTAGGTTCTCGTTCAGAAAGGCCACGAGGCCCTCGTCAAGCGCGGTCGTCCTGTTACTACCAGGTCGAACAACTCGAAGCAGCTTGGCAAGCTCCTCAAGGCGCCGTTCTCCAAGCTCAGCTCGGACAACCTCGTCCGCTACTTCCTCACGCTCCCTTTCAACTTTGTCCCCGTCATTGGCACAGTCTTTTTCCTGGGTTACAACGGTACGGTGACAGTACAGGACTCAGCTGACAGCCAGGCTACAAGTCCGGCCCCTCGTACCACGCGCGCTACTTCCAGCTCAAGGGCTTTGACAAGGCGCGTCGCGAGTCGTTCATTGAGCGCCGCCAGGGTGCCTACACTGCCTTTGGCACGATGGCCGTCGCCTTCAACATGATCCCCGTCGTCAACGTTGTCCTCGGCCGTGAGTGAATATTGACCATCTGGCGCTGACCCTCAGTCGCGTCGCACGTCGGCGCAGCCCTATGGGCGGCCAAGATCGAGAGCAAGGACGGCGCCAAGCAGGAGATCGCGGACGTGTCCCTCCCCGCGCGCATGTAGTAAGGCGTCAACCCCTAATGCTCTCCCTCCCCATCATGCCCTAATCCCCGCGTAGCCCTGTTGCCCGCTATCTCTTCCCATCAGAGTATAACGTCGTCAAGTCTGAGCCAAAATGAAGAAGCGCGTCGGTATGCTATGCAAATCAAAGTCGAACTCGAAGCACAATTGATCAAGTTTGGCCTCAAGTTCTCTGTCAAGACGCAAGTGTTATGTCAACTGTGCCAGCACTTAGAAGAGTCTCCGTGCCCGCATACTGAACGTCTCTAAACTTCAGTCGGCAGCTGGCACTGTCGCCACATGCATTCTGTACATGTGTTTGTGGCTAGAGCCAATGCAGCATCAAGGGCAACCAGCACACGAGGCCAGGTCTGAATGGCCTCTCGTTTTGCCTCATAGCACACCCTCATTCGTATTTTTCAACAGTTGTATATTGGCTTAGTAGCAGGGCGTCATTGGGACACCTCCGTTCCAGGCCAGTAACCCCGCCTGAGTTCGCAGATCGAAGTTCGAACCCTCGCCAACGCCCAATATACAACGAATTTGGTTCCTGGAAATAGTGCATTTCCTGGTCACGATGGGCTTCACGTGGCACCAAATTCTTTTGGCTCATGCTTTTTTGCAGACTTCTTTTGCTCGCGCTCTCATGCATCGATCAAAGGATCGGGAGGTTCGCATGATCTAACGGTGCACGATGCAGTACTTGCTAATATACACAAGTTGTTGAAGTTGTTGCTGTTCCGAGAGCTTAAGCCCGGAATAGGCAGAACTAATATGGTTGTATTGCGAACCCACCACGAAAATGACCCAACCCCGTGGAGGCTCCGCTTTCTGCCCCGGCCGTATCTACCACACAAAGTACTCGGCTATTGTGCTGAAACCAAGATCCGAGGCCGGCCGGCTCAAGTCACCGGCTTCGGGATTCATGGCTGTCACCCATATGTACCACCACCAAGTGCCGATGCAGACGAGACATTCTTGCACACGATCCGACTTTGTGATTTTCCTTTCTTGTATCTTCTTTGTATCCCATCCATCACTATCCATGTCCGCCATGCTCCGCTCGCTCGCCATTGCGCGTGCCCGCGCCATCACCACTGCCAGCGCTGCCGCCGTCGTGCGCCGCGCACCCCGCATCGTCCCTGCCATCCCGCGCGGGCGCCGCACGTTTGCGTCCGTCGCGCCGGCTGCGACCACAAATGTCATCAACTACGAGCCGGCCAAGGAGGACAAGCACCTCCGCAAGGTCCTCATTGCCAACCGGTGCGTATCTGTTGTCTGCATCGCTAACGTTCAGTGGTGAGATTGCCTGCCGCGTGATCCGGACAGCGCGTACGCTCGGTATCCGCACCGTCGCCGTCTACTCGGATGCCGACAAGGACTGCCTCCACGTCGAGATGGTGAGAAGCGTGATCTGGCATTAGCTGACCCCAGGCCGACGAAGCGTACCACATTGGTCCTGCCCCCGCTGCCGAGTCGTACCTCGTCAAGGACAAGATCCTCGCCGTCGCCAAGGCTTCCGGTGCTGATGTGAGTGACAACGCGACGGCTTTTGCTCACCATTAGGCCATCCACCCCGGCTACGGTTTCCTCTCCGAGTCGACAGAGTTTGCCGCCGCCGTCGCCGCTGCCGGCCTCAAGTTCATCGGCCCGCCCGCCGAGGCCATCAGGGCCATGGGCAGCAAGCGCGAGAGCAAGGAGATCATGCTCGCTGCCGGCGTCCCCTGTGTCCCGGGCTACCACGGTGCCGAGCAGAGCGAAGAGGTCCTCACCAAGGCTGCCGCCGACGTCGGATTCCCTCTCCTTATCAAGCCGACCCACGGCGGTGGCGGTAAGGGTATGCGTGTCGTGCGCGACATCAAGGACTTTGTCGAGGAGTGCCGCTCGGCCAAGCGTGAGGCCGCCAAGTCGTTTGGTAACGATGAGCTCCTCCTTGAGCGCTGGCTCGAGCGCCCCCGCCACATTGAAGTCCAGGTCTTTGCCGATTCGCAGGGCAACTGTGTCTCGCTGTGGGAGCGTGACTGCTCGGTTCAGCGTCGTCACCAGAGTGCGTACAAGCTTTATTGTTGCAAATGCACACATGCTAACTCACCGCAGAGATCATTGAGGAGGCCCCCGCCCCTGGCCTCACCGCCCAGATCAAGAAGGACCTCGCCGAGAAGGCCGTCGCTGCCGCCAAGGCCGTCAACTACGTCGGTGCCGGTACCGTCGAGTTTATCATGGACGCTGTTAGCGGCGAGTTCTTCTTCATGGAGATGAACACCCGTCTCCAGGTCGAGCACCCCGTCACCGAGGAGGTCACCGGTGTCGACCTCGTCTCGTGGCAGCTGTCCGTTGCCGCTGGCAACCCCCTCCCCGTCACCCAGGCTGAGATCCCCTGCATCGGTCACGCGTTCGAGGCGCGTATCTACGCCGAGCGCCCCGAGTCCAACTTCCTTCCCGACGCCGGACGCCTCATCCACACTGCCGCGCCCCGTGACGCTCCCCACCGTCTTGACACTGGATTCCGTGAGGGCGATGACGTTTCGTCCTTCTACGACCCTATGGTGAGTCAAAGTAAAATTTACCGCGCTAATTGCCAGATCGCCAAGCTTATCGTCCACGGCCGCGACCGTGCCGAGGCCCTTGCCATGCTCCGTTCGGCTCTTGACCAGTACCAGGTTGTCGGCCCTTCGACCAACGTCGACTTCCTCCGTGTCGTCGCGTCCCACCCCAAGTTTATGGCTGGCCCCGTCGAGACCAACTTTATCCCCGAGCACCACGACGAGCTGTTCCCCGTCAAGGACGTTCCCGCCGAGATCCTCGCGCAGGCGGCGCTTTCGCTTGCCCACCACGAGCCCAAGGCTGGCGTTTCTGGAGCTTGGGCGTCGCTCCCCGGCAGGAGGTTCAGCGATGAGAGCATCCACAACTACCACTTTGACGAGGGAGATGTCAAGGTCGCCCAGCGTCCCGAGGGTGGCTACGACATGACTGTCACCTCTGGTGCCTCGGCACCCGTCACGCTCAAGGCTACTGCCAAGCGCACCGGTGAACACGAGATTGTCACCCAGTTTGCCAACTCGCACGACACCGCCACTGTCATCCCCCACGGACCCAAGCTCCACGTCTTCACGCCCACCAGCCAGTACACTCTGCGCCGACGTGGTGCCGAGGTTGACGGTGAGGAGGGCGGCGCTGGTCCCTCATCGGACGTTCTTGCTTCGCCCATGCCGGCGACCGTCATCGACGTCCGCGTCAAGCCTGGAGACTCTGTCACCGAGGGCCAGGTCTGCGCGGTCCTTGAGAGTATGAAGATGGAGATCAACATCCGTGCGGGCCGTGACGGTGTCATTGCTGCGGTCAATGTCGCCAAGGGCAATGCTGTTGAGGAGGGCGCGAGCCTCGTCGCTCTTGAGCCCGTGAGTGAATGAGTTAATGTAGATTGTGTATGTTAGAACGATTGAAGCAGGCACAGGTATACGAGGTTGCRYGGGGGGGGGGGGGAGCTCGAGGAGGACACGGGACGCGAGGGGACGATGCCGAGCACGGGGCAGGAGGAACTATCTACCACTCGATTGGGTCGAGGACTTTGGGCAGGAACGGGTCGATGAAGTTGGGCGGGGCGGGAGAGCGGCTACCGGTTGAGCTCGAGGCAGCTGACTCCGAAGTTGTGAGCGTCTCGGCGGCCATCATGTCCGAGCTCGTGCTTGCCGCGGGGGTGTCGGTCTCCGTTTCGCCGTCTTTGTTGCCGCCCTTCCTACCGCGGTTCCTGGGGTGGTTCGTGGGCCGTTTCTTGCGGAGAAAAGTACTGATCATGCCTCGGCGGGGCGCGGGGGAGGGGATGTCGGCGCGGAGAAGGGAGCAATCCACATCACGCGCCGCGCAGGCGCGACAGGGGTGCGGCGAGACTACCAGCCCCTGTTCACCTCTACGGCGAAGTGGGCGGATTGTACACGGGCGTCCCACGCAGCCGTTGCAGGCCCGGCTGCGCGTCCTTCGAGGCATCAGACACTTGGACAAAATTCCACCAGAAAATGACTCACGTGTATTTCCACCCCGCCTCTACGTCTCAGTGTTCCTTGAGGATGAGCGTGTAGCCCAGAGCCTCGTGCTCGCCGACGCTCAACTCCTTGGGCGACTTGTGGTACTTCTTGAGGAGGCCCTCAGAGCGGAGGACCTCCCGTGAACATGGTCGCGTTGGAGACATTGGAAGAGAGCTAAGCGAAGGAAGCAGAAAGCAGCTCGAGGAGAGGAGAACAGGATCCGGATAGAAGGGAACGTGATAAAAAGAGACGATAAGCAAAATGACACAAGAAATTGGATCGGAACAGAGTAAATATACACTAAACGAGAGGAGTGGAGAGGAGGACATGATGAGAAAAGAAAAAAACGCTCTCGACTCGGCTGCATATATATCATTTCTGCTACCACTGTAGCATGTTCGCCTTGTACACTTTTCACCGCTCGTGCTCGTCGTCGTGTGACGGTGAGTGGACTGATTGGCAGCCTTGGCAGTCTTCGAAACTTGACTTCGTCTCATATATCCCTGCTGATCTGATTCACTGGACCCGATTACGGGCCAATCATTACAGGATACCCCGTCTGCGCGGGCCGCATCGACGTGCGTCGTTGCTGCGGTGAAGTGGCAAGGAGCATTGCGGTTGAGGACGGGGCAAAGATGTTGCTGTCCAGAGGAAGCCGTGTCTTCTTGTGCTGGTGCGAAGATCGTTGCGACGAGGAGGGTAAATGCAGATATGCAGACAGCCTCGAAGAAGTTGTGAGTGGTCAGAACATGTCAGCAATAATGGTCAGCAGTGTCAATCAGTCAGTCTGAGTTAGTGAGGCAACAGCCACCAGTCAGTGCGGAACGTGAGGTACCTCTAGGTTTGGCAGAATATACCATCACATCCCTAAACCTTACTAGCCACAGCAATACCGACACGACACGCGGCACCGACAGCAGCACTGAGGAGCGCGTGTCCCGGCGCCTTGAGCGCGCCCTCCTCCACCGCAGTGTCCAGGTGTGCGAGCTCGTCGTCGCGGAACTCGGCGAGGATCTTGTTCAGGAGCGGGAGGGCGGGGTGGTTGTTGGCCTCGAGGACGGGCTTGAGGGCCCGGAGTTGGCTATTATAAGCACAGTGACTAGAATCAGAATGCAACACTTGACTCACTCGTCGTAATGCTCCCCGATGACAGTCTCCACCGCCTCGGTGCATGCCATCGCGGCCTCCTTGCCCATCAGGGCCGTACTCGCGCCGAGACCCCAAGCGAGCCCTTGCCACAGCGGATAGAAGGCCGTGGGCCGGACGCGGTGCTGCTCCGCCACGCGTGTAAGGACGTTCAGGTGGTGCCGCTCGTTCTCCCACATTTCCTGTGGTGTCAGCGGAGACAATTCTAGCTCAAGCGACGCAGCACACTCACCTCGACCTGTCCTGCCGTCTTTCGGTCTCCCCGCATCTGGCTCGCCCACTTCTGCCCCCGATATATCCAGTTCGCGCCAAGCTCGCCTGCATGGTCGACGCGCACAATCTCCTCGAGCAGCCGGCGGTGCTCGGGGGAGAGATCGGGAGAGGTCGTCGTTGCCGGGTTTGGTGCGGGCGGTGCGGCTCCAGCGGGTGGTGGAGGGCCGGGAGGTCCGGGGCGTGGCGGTCCAGGTTTGGCGTACGCGTGCGACGCTGTTGTGAGGCCGCGTGCGAGTCGAGGTGTGAGGTGTGGCCGCATTTTGTGATGAGAAATGGTACAATAACAAAGTGGTGGAATCAGGGCTGTCGCGAGATATCGGCGGGTGGAGTGGAGGTCTGGTATTGTCTTGGAGGTGTAAAATAATAGACCAAATTCTAAATCGCCTTTGGTGAGAATCGAAACGAGAAAGAAGGTACAGTATATGTAGGGCTACGCTACCGTGGCAGTGGGAATGGGCTGTAATTAGCCTTACCGTGTCAGTCTTTGTCTTTGGGAACAGAACTCGCTCTCTCGCTTGCAGTATACAAATTACTTGATGCATTTAGTAGCGACAACAGTTACATGGTCCCTCTCCGTATCCCGCGGACGTCGCAGCGTCCCCTCCTCGCTCGCACTTCTCACCGCTTCTTCCAGGGGCCGTCGGGGTCGGGGAAGGAGGTGGGCGTGTCGAAGTAGTCTTCGGGGCGGGAGCGGGGGCCCACATTCGACTTCCAAGTAGGAGGCTTGTTCGCCTCCCACTCCAGGAACATCTCGTCGACCTCGGCCAGCAGCTGCGAGGCGGGGCTGAGAGGACGGGGGAGCGCGTCGTCGGCGGTCGTGTCCGAGGTGGCGGTGATGGGCGTGGGCGTAGGCTGCTCACCAATCTTGGGGCCATCGGACATCTTGACGGGGCCGGGGGCACGCGAGGACGAGGGAGACAGAGGGGTCGCCTTCGAGCCCTCGGGGACGGCACGCGAGGCTGACCCGGACGCGGGAGCGGAGGGGGGAGTGTTGACGCGGTTGTCCGCCGAGACAAAGGGCGCCGAGGTCGACCGGGGAAGGGAGAGGTTGGCGCGCGGCAGGGAGCACTGGAGGTTGCCGCGCTCGCATCGTTGGCAGCTGCGAGCCAAGACAGCGCTGGGGTCGCCGTTGGTGCGGCGCAAAGGACGCACCACGCAGAAACCGCGGCCCCGGCACGCAGTGCAGCAACGGGCGCGAGACCTGCACATGTTAACCTCGGAGTAGAGATGATGAAGACACGAGCTACTTACCGATACTGGTACCCCTCGTAGTATTCGCCTGCCGTGGTTACCGGCTCGTAGCCGAGGGCGTTGTGCTCGAAAAGGGAGAGGTCCTTGGGCGACGGAGTGTAGCCACGGAACGAGTTCTTGCGGGTGTTCTGGGAGCGCGAGTTCGAGGACATGGCGGGTGGAGAAGAACAATGCGATTCGGGTTGGATACAAGAAAATACAGTTCAAGAACGATATGCAAATAAATTGCTGGCGAGAAAAGAGTACTATTGAGCGTGGGTCAAGACGAGGGGGGGAAGTGGAATTGAGTGTCAGTCTATCGAGACGTGAATAGGACTAGAAGGAGTGGAAAAGGATAGCGCTGATCTTGAGAGGAGAAGGATGAGAAAGAAATCAGTCGTGGGGTCACTTTATATATCACAGATCGTCCACTGACCTCCAGTTCTCAACCACCACTGTTTCCTTGGGCCTGCAATGGTTATCACCCACAAATTAGCCTGGAGCTCTTTTGGGCTACGAGGGACATGGTATGGCGACGAGGGAGAAGGCGCAAGAGCAGAGGGGACAGGCTACAGCAACTCTGTAGCTGCTATTTACTTTTATGGTCTGGGTTGCTCTTTGGTCAGTTATCGAGTTATCGAGCTCCTCGGTTGGCGGGCTGCGCGTTACTCCCCTCGCCCGTAGCCTGTCATGTTGAGCACTGAAAGCTAATGTCACCCCGGACTGCGCAGCGTTTCAGTCTGGGGCCATGGCGTCGAGCGCATGTGCTGCGGAGCTGGTGGCTGAAAGTCGCATGAGTTGAGAGGGGCAATGGTGATCTGGACGCGGTCGAGTGAATAATTCTGGAGTAAAATCACAAATAAATTTCGAGAATTCCCCAACATTACCTCGCAGCAGCGCAAGCGATACCTTTCCTCCTGCGCCGTTATCTCGGACATCCCATGGGATGTGTTGTACACCTTTCGTCGGTGTCACGCTGTTCTGATGTTCCGCAGTCTGCAATGGGGTCGCGTCAGCGTTCACAGCAACATGTGACCACGCCGGCGGGTGAGGTGCGGTCGTCTCGCCAGCAACTTAACCGGACGATGGCCGCAGCAAATACATCGTGATATACATAGCACAGAGGCGCTTTCTCTGCCCCCATACCGTGAGAGCCAAGGAAAAGATCCCCGGGACCGAGACGCATAAGGTCACCGACGATCCGGATTATCGAGTAATATTATTTCACCCAAACGCTTGAAATGACAACGAGCTCTGAGAGCTGGGAGCATGCATTTACCGTAAAAAGCGCATCACATGCAGCACTGCAAGCACAGAGAACAGCAGAAAAGCACACACGCATGAATGCTTGCGCGCATGCTTGCATGCTCGATGTGTGATGCAGATGCTCTCACTGCCACAGCGCCACAGAGAAAATGCAAAAAGTGAATTTAGAGCTAGTAGAACTACTACCAGCAGGGCACTCGTAGGTGGCTGACCCAAATCCCTGCACATTAATGGTCTCGTTAAGATTCGAACACCCAACCAAGTGACGAAATTGGGGCCGAATTGTCCGAAGACACCTTAACTACACCGTTAATGACAGTTTGATGTTCAGAAGCAATGGGGGTTATACTTGAACCCAATTGGCAAGCCTGGCTGGCGGTAACTTACAAACACGCGACTGCCTTCTAAATTGCCCCCGCAGCACAACAACACCCATCCACGAACCTACAGCCGGTCAACGTTACAACACCACAACCACGACCACGACTCCACGTATCTTGTCAGCATACATCATGGCCCTAGCGCGCCGCGAGCCCACCGACGAGAACCGCCGGACACCAGCCACGACCCCGCGGACGATGCGCCCCGCGCCGCCGACAGCGCGGAAGCGGACCGAGGGCAAGGAGAACGAGAATGGGCGCGAGAAGGACAAGGACGGGCGCGAGGCCAGCCGCGACGGTAAGGGCAAAGAGGCGAGGGATGCACGGCCCGGACGGAGCGATGCGGAGAGCAAAGCCCCGCGCGCCAAGACGCCCCGCCGCGCGCTGTCGACTGTCGTATCGGGGCAGGAGACGCCCCTCGCCCCGCTGCCCGCTGCCCCGCGGCGGCCCATCCCCAAGCGCGCACTCACGAACCCGTTGTTTGTCGACGCTGGTGCGCCCAAGCCGAAGGTGTCGTCGTCTAAAACCTCACGGCCAGCGTTGGCGTCGACTTCCGTTGCCCCCTCTGCGTTTGCATCCGCTCTCAAGGCGTCTGCATCCGCCTCAGCATCCACCTCGGCGTCTACATCCAAGCGCAGACTGAAAACCCCCACGGCCTCCCGGCAGCCATCACCGCACACACCCGAGGACCGCATCGGAATCAACCCCCTCAAGCGCGGTGCGCCGACGACGTACGACCGGCCGACGGGCGGGCGCAAGTTCCGCCGCATCGGGGAGACGGAGGAGGACGAGGGGCCAAAGAAGCGCCGTGTGGTGCTGGACGACGAGGTCGAGGACTGTGATCCTGTCACTGGTGAGCAACGAGCTGCCAAGTTGACGCTGACTGCAGAACCGGGATTCGCACCCCTGTCACCGCCAAAGAGCCGCAAGGCCCGCGCGCTCGAGACGGCCATCGAGGAGGAGGAGAGCGAACCGCAGCCCGCCCCACGGCCAGGGATGCAGCTCTCGCTGCCCCCCATCCCGGCCGAGGGCGCCGACGATCTCGGCCTCGAGCTGCCTGAGCTGCTCGATCCCGAGATGCTTGAGCTGGATCTCGGCGGGCTGGACTTGCCGGACATGGACTTCCTTGTGTAGCCAGCTGAACGACCCAACGTTAACACTCCCGATATACAACGATTCGCTTGCCTCACGCAATGCTCTGCCGTACACATACTGCTGTACTACCTACCCCACCCCGTTGTCTCTTGTACCGTATTCCCATCACGCTATCATGCACTGTTTTGTCCAAGTTGCTGTCACTCTGCTCCTTCATTACGCCTTCGCCTCGTCTCGTCCTCGCTTGCACCTTATTCTCAAGTTGAAACAAATGTCATGCTTACACGATATATCTACCACATGCTGCACTAATCCTCGTCCATCTGCTCTTCTGACCTTCCGGCCGCGCCCTCCGCCTCGCCCTCTGCGTCCCTCTCGTCGTCGCTGTCGCTGTCGCTGTCCGAGTCCATGTCGTAGCTGAGACCGCCGGCGCCGGCGCCCGCCTGCTTGGCAGCCCAGTCCTGCGCGGCCTGGAAGAAGCGGAACGTCGAGGGGTTCTCCTCCTTTTCGTCGTCGGGGAACACGAGGTCCCAGTACATGTCCATGTCGCCCGACGCCTCGTTCTTGCGCCACTTCTGGCGCGTCTGCGGACGCAGCTCGGCGACGCGCGCGCGGTCCGCGTCGTCTCCGTTCTCGTCCTCGAACTTGCCCCAGGCGTCGAGGAGCAGCGCGCGGTCCTCCTTCTCGCCACGCGCGCGGAGATCCTTGTACCCCCGCTCGAAGATTGCGCGTGCGCGTTCGGCATCTCCCGCCTCGCCTGCAACCTCGTTGCCGTCCTCGTCCTCCCCGCCGCCCAGCTCGGACGCCTCCATGAGCGCATACGAGATGAACACCTTGTAATGGCTCGTCCGCTCCAAAAGGCGCTCGTACAGGTGTCGTGCGCGCTCGCGCTCGCCCTCACCCGCCTCAAAGTCGATGTATGCTTTCCACACAATCTCGGGCATGTCGAGGTCCTGCTGCACTGCGAGCTCGAAGATGCCGCGCACACGCTCAAAGTCCTCGACGGCGGACTCAACCTGGGTCCACTGGATCCATGCCGACGAGAGCGACGGGTCGTACTGGAGAGTTAGCAGTCGTATTCGTTGTTATTCAACTCACTGTCAGGAACTTTTCATACAACGTTCGCACACGGTCGAATTCACGCAGACGCATCTCGAGCTCAATGTAGCCCGTAAACAGCTTGGGCTTGGGGCACATGCCGATGCTGGCGCCGAGCACCTTGCGAGCCGCGTTGACGTCCAGACACCTGATCTCAAAGTAGGCATATGCGAGCCAGAGCTTTGCGAAGGTGAACACCTTGTGGGGGACGAGTTTGACGGCGGCCTTGTAGACGTCGCGCGCGCGGTCATAGTCCTGGGTGTCGATCTCCTCGAAAGCGGCGTACTGCAGCCACAGGTAGATGTATCTCCGCCAGAAGCGCTTCTCTGTTGCTGGCGGGACGTTTGCGACGGCGCGCTCGTACACCTCGCGGACGCGCGTCGGGTCGGCGGCCTCACCATCCTCCTTCTCCGCCCGGTAGGCGTCTTCCTCCAAGCGCGCGAGCGAGAACCACGCGTCGTAGTCTGTCCCGTCGTACGCGACCTCCTCCTCGTACTGGATCCTCCGCTTGCCGAGGACAGTGAGCTCGACACCGGACCGGTCGCCGTGCTGCTTCTCGAAGCGCGTGTACTGCGCGTACAGGTTTGCCGACTTGGAGCGCGGGAGGCGGGCCAGCGCAAACTTGTAGATGACACGAGCGCGCTCAAACTCCTTCAGTCGGGTCTCCATGCGGGCAAAGGCGCCGAACACCTGCTGGGCCTTTTCGATCTGCTCCTCCTCGTCGCCAAAGAACTCGAGCGCGGTCTGGAACACCTCGCGCGCCTTGTCGGGCTTGCCGCGCTCCTCCTCAAACTTGGCCCATGTGACCCAGTTCTTCGGAATGGGACGCACACCGATCCACCGCTCGTAAATGTCGCTCGCGCGGTCGAGCTCGTTGTACCGCTCCTCGAGCTTGATGTACGACTGCCACGCCTTGTCATTCGGCTCCCACTCGAGCCACCGCTCAAAGATCTGGCGCGCGCCGGGAACGTTGAGCAGCAGCTCCTCGAGGTAGACGTATTTGTACCACAGCGCGTCGACGCGGGGGAGCAGCGTCACGCCGCGGTCGAACAGGTTGCGCGCGTGGTTGACGTTGCGCGCCTTGAGCTCCATGTCGGTGTACTTGATCCACAGGTCGACGGAGCGCGGGTCCACATCGAGCGCACGCTCAAACACCGACCGCGAGCGCTCAAACTCGTTCTGGCTCGCCTCCCACTGCGCGTACTTGATCCATGCTGGCGAGTCAGCTGGTTTATCCTGTGTGCCATAAACAAGGTTACTCACCCATGATGGCATCGCGCGAGTAGCGGATACGGCCCTCAAACTCGGTACGCTTCCGGCCCTGGTACTCTTTCAACTCCTCGAGGTCCTGGATACGCTGCTTGGGCGCCTGGATGGGCACCTCCTGCCTGTCGTGCGCCTCGCGCAGAATCTGCTCCGCCGTGATCTGTACACTGTTAGCTGGTTGTTGGTCGCTCGCGCTCGGCGCGCACGTACCTGCATCGTGGCGGGGGCGCGGTTCTTCACGCGCGGCGCGCGGTCGCGCGCATCTCGGCCGGACATGGTGCTGTCGTCGAGGTGTGGTGGTAGGGTGGAGATGTAGGCGGTTTTAGTTGTTGTCAACAATCCTGTACCGAGACGTCAATCTTGAATCTCAGCTCCTTGGTGGCAACACCAGCCAGGCAGGGGCGGCGTTTGCGGCGATACCACAGGTGGCTGCTTTCAGCGCCTGCACCTCCACTTCTTCAGCACTCTCCAAGCACCATCACTAAGTTGACTCTATGCATACGATGGCCAGCGAGCATGGGGTACTCCTAATCATGACCTTTTGGAAAAGAGGATGGAGTGCATGGCGGATGCACAGGAAAAAAATGATACAACAAGAAGAATCCCACCATACGCCACACGGGGGGACGCTACCGCCAGGCGGCCTCTCTACTGAAGCAAGACTCTGCCCGGGTCGAACAAGCTGGACGATCCGGGCCGAGCTAGTCTGTCGTCTATCAACATGCACGCTTAGTCGACGTTCATGCCCATGCCCATGCTGGCGCCCTCGGCGGGGATGAGACGGCTCTGCTTCTTGTGCTTGCCGGCGGCGGCGATCTGCTGGGCGGCCATGACCTTGCGCTGCGCAGCGCGGACCTTGATCTTCTCGCGGGCAGCCTCCTTGGCCTCGAGGCCCTTGCCGGCGACCTTGCGGGGCTGGACAAGCTCGATGTGCTTCTCGACATCGACGGCGGCGGCGCGGAGGTTGCGCATGGGGTTGCCGGCCATGCGGTTCTTCCAGAAGGCCTTCTCGCGCTTGGCACGGATCTCGGCAATGCGGTCCATGGCCTTGATGGTGGTCGCAACGAGCTCACGGTCGTAGCGGACGGGAACGTTGCGGCGCTTCTCGAACTCGTAGGTGGAGTCCTGTGGAGTTAGAAGTGAACGGGACGTTTAGTCGCGCGTAGCTGGCAACGACCTTTGCTCAGCTGCACAGACCCCGGTGGCAGGACGCTGGGCAGTAGCAGGCCCGAATGTCGAAGCCGACAATGGCGGTATGACACACGCCTTCCTTGCCACCCAGCTATCCATCCTCCACCCCCTCCATCAACACTCACGATAGTCATCTCCTTGCCGTTCGCGCGACGGAACGCCTTGGTCCAGCGGACCTTGCGGGGGTTGCGCTTCATCTTAAAGTTCTTGTGGCACTTGGCCGAGCAGAAGCGGAAGCACTTGGCGTCGTTACGGACGAACATGGTGCCGTGGCCGGGGTACACCGGGACGGAGCAGCTGGGGGAGGGTTAGTGGTGGTGACCATGGTCGAGTACACGCGGGGACGCACAAGTAGCAGGGCTCGAGCCTCATTTTGACGGATGGGGGTGGATGGGATCAAGGTGGTGTTGGACAAGACAACAAGGGTTGAGGTGACTTGCTCACAAGATGCGACAGCGACGAGAGCGACCTGCAGTGTTGCAGATTGCACGAGACCTGGGCTGGGGCAAATTCTCCAGAACGGAGAGAGCAAAAAAATCCTACAAAGATAGCCCCGCGTGGGATGCCCTGAGGTATCGTGGATCCCACGTGATCAAACTTCTCACGGTGGCCTTGCCTGGTTCCGCGACTTTTTACTTGGCTTTCAGGATCTATTAAGAATCAGGATATTTCTTCAGGCGCGTTCAGAAAAATCGATCAGCCATGGGACATGGTCGCGACAAGGCGGCGTGCGACGTGCAGTGGGCCAGTGCCTAGTCGGGATGATGGGGGCCGGCGGGAATGGCATGACTGGCGCCCACCCGCTATAATCAGCTATGCGGAATGTCCATATGACCTCCCCGACACTCCAGCGCGCCACCAAGGCTACGGGCTGCTTGACACAGGCCGCGGGCAGGCCGGGCTGGACTTGCTGTCGAGTTCTGCATTTATCGTACGCGTGCGGGAGTGATAGTGAACGTCAGTGGCTGCTGTTTATTATTGTCCTTCTCGATCAGTAGTTTCAATCCAGCACCAACAGTCCCAATGGGTCCAACATTTGCTACTTTGGTATAAACAGCAGCGACTGCGGAGAGAGGGTAAAAGCTGCCACTCGGCGTCGCGGCGCTGCGTCCTTGTTGCACAGACCACGGAATGAGCCACTTAGTTTGGCTTGTGATCTTTGTGAAACGCTGCAAACCCGGTGGGTCCGACGGATTTGGACACGTTCCTTTGCAACGCGTCCACCATGGATCCACCAAATGCAATGAATGAAATGATCCACCGGACCTACACGGGCCTCGAACCTGTTTCTTCACTGTGGGCGGTTTCATCAATGATTGTGCCACACTCTACGTCGACCAGCGTGTCTGCACTATGCATGCTTCCTCTTCCATACATTGGTAGCTCTCTGTATCGTTTCACTCAGAGTAGAACTCGTCTATGCACCTCTCTCTTTGTATGCTAGATGTCTTCAACTTTTGTTAAGAGAAAACATGTTCTATTTTAGCCGTATTAACCTGTCTCTACAGGTAGACAGACACATTACGGTAGAGCAATTGAATTGAATGTCACATTCGAATGAATTACCATTGATAGATTGATTGATTGATTATTCCTTGGCTAATAGACCAAGTCGTCAAATAGAATCGCTCGTCCTAATGATTTATAATTGGAAACAAATGCCCAGCATGCAAGGCTTCCACGTTCCACGTTTTAATCTCGACCATTTTTCCAGCCAGCCTAGACGGGTTGTCCAAGGTCCAGGGTGGCCCTCGTTTCCCTGGCATAATGCCCCCAATTCTAATTGTATACAGAGTAGTATCGGCAGGCTGTTGTGGTCCACGCTCACTCCTCACTGCTGCTGCTGCTGCTCACTGCTCACCGACCGGCCACTTCCAGCACGCTCACTCTCTCGCTCACTCTAACCGCCATCATCCCGTTCATCCATCGTTGCTCGGTCTACTTTTTTTACCTTTCCATCATTCTTGTTCTTTCGTCTGTCATCCTCTTCTACTCTTTCATCCCCATCCCCCCCTTTAATCCTTAATACACCATGAAGATGAGTTCTCCCTCGTCCAGCTAACACTCGACGCCGGCGACTAACACCAGTGCACGCTCTTATTCTTGTCGGCGGTTTCGGTACCCGTCTTAGGCCGCTCACCGTACGTTCTCGCGCGTCCGGGTCTCAGTGTGCTCCAGGCCGAGCTTGGGATGCCCCGGAGATGCACGTAGAGAACAGCTAGCTAACTCATCCTCAGCTCTCGTGGCCCAAGCCCCTCGTCGAGTTCTGCAACAAGGTGAGTTCTTTGTCGGCTAGATCGCAGTCGAAGCGCCGGATGAGACTCTATGCTAACAGTATCAGGCTATGATGTAGGTCGACCCGCTCTCAACGTCGCTGGAACTCCCAAAGGCGGCTCACTGCATCCCGGAGGTCGCGCATTATCAGGCTGCACCATGTGTGTCGGCTGTGTCAATGCGTGGCCGGTGCAGATCAGCTGCTCAAACCGCGACTGCGCTGCCCCGTCCCTTTGCGCTCCTGCCGCGTGTAGCTGTACCGAACAAGCCCAACTAACATCTCCCAGCCTGCACCAGATTGAGGCTCTCGTCAAGGTACGTAGCACACTGTGGCTTATGCCAGCCTGGCCCCTGGGCTGCGCCTGTGCTCCGCGGAGTGCCCCAGAAACAGCAGCTGACATCCCAGGCTGGCGTCAAGGACATTGTCCTCGCTGTCAACTACCGCCCGGAGGTCATGGTTTCCGTCCTCAAGAAGACTGAGGAGGAGTACGGCATCAAGATCAGCTTCTCGGTCGAGACTGAGCCCCTCGGCACTGGTACGTTTCGCGTGACATGTCCCGGAGCGTTGTGCTGACTTGTGCTTCCAGCCGGACCCCTTGCGCTTGCTCGTGACATTCTTGGCAAGGACGACTCGCCCTTCTTTGTCCTCAACTCGGACGTCACCTGCTCGTACCCCTTCGAGGCCTTCCGGTGAGCATTTTCGACATGGAGCTGGACCCGTCTGAGCTTCATTCTGCGCCCCGCAATCGTTCCATTACTGACATGTGATTCAGTGACTTCCACCTCAAGCACGGATGCGAGGGATCCATCATGGTATGTTCAGGTCGAGGAATTCAAAGAACCAGCTAACGTTCGTCAGGTCACCAAGGTCGCTGAGCCTTCCGCCTACGGTGTCGTTGTCACCAAGCCCGGATCGACCATCATTGACCGCTTCGTCGAGAAGCCCGTCGAGTTCGTCGGCAACCGCATCAACGCCGGTATCTACATGTTCAACCCGTCGGTCCTTGACCGCATTGAGGTAAGTGGACGTTTGTTGTTGTTGACGTCTTGGACTTTTGCGTCATGCCCACGTGTGCTGTTATCTCTTTGAGACTTTCACCCACATTCCTTGTCGCAGCGCGTCATCTTGTTCCAACGCGTTGCACTTTGCGCTGGGTGACGTTTGCATGACTGGAAAATGACCCAGTTCCTCTTTTGGCTTAATTGCCTCCCAGAACATTATCTGACTCTGTAGCTCCGCCCTACCTCGATCGAGAAGGAGATCTTCCCCGCTATCGCTGCCGACCACCAGCTCCACTCGTTTGACCTTGCCGGCTTCTGGATGGACGTCGGACAGCCGAAGGACTTCCTCTCGGGTACCTGCCTCTACCTCTCCCACCTTACCTCCCAACACTCGCCTCTGCTCTCCGACCCCTCGCAGAACAAGTGGGTCTACGGCGGTAACGTTCTCGTCGACCCTGTGAGTCAAAGACAGTGATAAGCCGTGCAAACAGTGACTGACCAGGCAGACCGCCGAGATCGACCCCTCCGCTGTCATTGGTCCCAACGTCGTTGTTGGCCCCGGTGCCAAGATCGGCAAGGGTGTCCGTCTCCAGCGCTGCGTTATCCTCTCCAACGCCGAGGTCCGCGACAACTCGTGGATCGCCAGCTCAATCATTGGCTGGAACAGCACCGTCGGACGCTGGGTGAGTCTCCCTTGTTTCTGTAATTGCTACATTGGTACTAACTTGACCAGTGCCGTGTGGAGAACATCACCGTCCTCGGTGACGATGTCACCATCAAGGACGAGCTGTACGTCAACGGTGCCTCGGTGCTTCCCCACAAGAGCGTAAGTAACATGAAGTCTGAGCATGTCGCTGACTTTACCAGATCTCGACGAGCATCACCGAGCCCCGCATTGTCATGTAAGCGCGGCATGTCTCGAACGGCAGCCATCACGGGGACAGGTGCGCATGAACGTACGAGGAGGGCGCGCGCGACTCACCCGCGCGCTGCGTGCATGTGTGTGTGGTGGTGCTAGTTTCTGTCTTGTTCAATCATCAAATCTACTCTCTCTCTCCTCTTCCTCACAATTTAATGGTGGGACGAATTATCATGGACTCTAACCCGGGTCTGGGATAGCTATGCATTGGATACTTAGACGCTGGAGAGTGGGCGACGTTGCTGATCACAAGAGGTGACTGGACGTCGTGGTCCAAGATCATCAACACGTGACTGACGGACGATAAGCAATACACCGACAATCTTATCTGAAGCGCGAGTGGCTAGGCGTCCTCTTGATCAGAAAGGTATTGAACAATGAGAGTTCACCAAGTAGAACGTGCTGGACTGGCTACGCATGGCAGGGAGGTATAATCCGGGCTGCAAGTGGCGGCTTGCTCGCGAGAACTCACGCCACACCCCATAGTACTCACATCAAAGGAGGCTCTGCCTCATCGGACATCCACGCGAGCATGACCTCCAACCGAGCCTAAGCGACCTCAAGCCAAGCACCATAGGCCACAGTAGCCCGCGAGCAAAAACTTTTCCACTGCGGGAGGCAGAAAGCACTCGTAACGAGTCCCGAGGACCGGAATCACTGCATTAGCGGGCTGAACGCAGCAATCCCTCTAGCCACGACTTCCCTGTGGAGCGTGGAGCACTAGTACTAGAGCATGGAGCGTGAGCGCACTAGCGCACAAGGCAAAAACTTGGGCCAACACGTGCTTTCTGGTATTCTGGTTCTGCACTATCCAATATAGAGGGAGCTGGAGCCGAACAGACGCACCCGGTACCGAACAGATGGACGCTGATCTCCCGCCGACCGGTTTGGCCCTAAGTCCCTGGGCCGGGTTGGACGGATACGAAGGATACGAAGGAGACGAAGGACATGGGTGGTCGCGCGGGTTGCGCGGGGCGTGCGGGGCGTGCGGGCCTGACGGGCTGACGGGCCAGGCGGCACCGAGGCGGCGGGAAACCGTGGCGTCGAGGTAAATTGCATGTGCCGAGGAGACCAAAAGAGTGCGAGCACTCGAGCACTCGCTTGGGCACTTGGGAGTGAACGTGCGCGGCGCGGAGGAAGCGCTAGTAAGCTTTGCGCGTGCTGTTCCTAAGTCTTGCACGCAATTGATCTCTGCGAGGTCCTATGCCAACTCTGTTCAATCCGAGGACACCAAGTGAATGCTTAGTAGAGTTTCACGCCGCCCGCTGTCACACTTCGTGAGCTTACCGGATGCAGCGTGCTGCGTACTGCTCGTGTCTGTGGGAGCCCTGTGATGTGTGAAGATGCCTGTCGCTGTCTCTGCCCGCATGCATGACGCCCTGCCTTCTAGGATCCTGTACTTGCCCCCGAGACCGGGATCCCGGAAGTTTTGGCATCCCTTGTCTTGATCCCTACGGCTCCCTGCGGCTCGACGAGAGCGGGCATGCGGGAAGGATTTCTTGTCGTAGCGTTGTTGAGCGGGGAGGTTTGTGAGCGCAATCTGCGCAATCTGTGCCACGTAAAAACACGAAAAACAGGGAAAACCATAGGTAATGTCAGGATTCACTGATCTGTCCGCAATACCAAGCGACATGGCAGCCCTGGGGGGGCTTGGATCCTTGAATATCTGGGCTCGTGAAGGAAATGTCAGAATGGATCAAAGAACACGATGTGGTGTTGTAATGCTCAAGCATGAGCAGGCTGTGCAGGTCGCGGATTGTGTGAGGTGGTACGGCGGGAAGTGTCCTTGCAGTTTCCAGTGGCTCGATCACATGATGCCCAGATCGGAGGCAATCTGGAGTGAGGTGGGATGGTTACCAGGCTGCCGCAGGTGCGGCCGTTTAGGTTAGTGGGCGAGACGTCAGTCTGGGTACGCACGCTGGGATCGCATGATGGTCTCGGAGAAGCGCGTGCGCGCATGCAACAACGACATTGCTGTACGCATGCTTGCGACGCGATGCACGAGTGCGTGGCGATCGCTACGCAGGCGAAGTGGCTTGGGTTAGTGTTAGGACCAGATGGGGACCAGGTGTGGCATCTCCATTGTGGTCGCTCACGTACTCCTCTGTGTGGTGGGGTAGGGGATCTTGGTTGGTTATCAGTTACGTTTGCGATGCATGCGAAACGAAGAGATTGCGAGCGGCGACGGGGACATTGCGAGGAGATGTACACGAGAGCATGATGATACATCCGACGCCTTGTTCGCGTAGATAATCTCGTTGCCACGTCTATCGTTTTGCTTGTTCTATTCTCATCTCCGCTATCATCGAAGTCCGACACACCGTCTCTCCTCTGCTACACTCTGTACTCCGACGGACTCCCCTACAATCAGAGTCTACTCTCTACCCTCGACAACCACTAGCAGTACGTCACGGAGTCAACGGAGCCCCTCCCTGGCCCCCATCAATCTCGTCGTCGAGGAACCGGAACCGCCTCGGCATTGCGCGGTGCAAGAGCAGTACCACACGGATCTCAGGTCAACACAGTCGTCAACAGAGTTGCATAGTCCTTTGTCTTAGCTGTTGCCTGTGCCTTGACCTTGTACCTCTCTCTCTTGGCTCTCAAGTCTCGGACCATTTGCTGGCTGGTTTAGTGGGTGGCATTCTGGTAAGGTTACGACTCTCGTAAAGCTTCCACAACAAGAAACGTTCCTCGCAAACCGAGCACGCCCAGCACGTAACACAATCCACCTCAAAGCCCGTGCCGTTATCTCTGCCGCTGGGTCTACCGCTCTACCGCTGCCGCTGCCTCTGCCGCTCTTGCCGCGCGCCCCGTCGTTTTGCTAGAGGTTCTCCTCTCTTTTTTGAGCTCACCATTCACCCTGGTGTGCATGGGTACTTGGGGATAAGCTCAGTTGCGCTGAATCAAATCCCACGCTTGGCTGCTTAAACTCGCTTTGGGTCGAGCATCATAGTTGGGTCTGCCGTAGCTTCGTGCTCCCTTGCTCGAGCACCCGCCCAATTCTAGTGCACAAGAGCAGAGGATCCAGTCGGGTTGCTTTTGCGTACGTGCGTACGTCGACGGCCTGAACCGCCGGAAACAGGACAAGGTTATCGACATTACTGGGCGACAACACGGCATCGGACACTACAAACGTACTCTATCACCAGGTACTGCTTTCACTTTCTGGCTGTCACGGTGCGACCGACCTTTGCTCTCATCGACGACATCTCGTCTAATCTCCTCCTCGCTTTCACTTTCTTTTGTTTACTCTTCATCTTCGAACACTGTCTTACTCGCGCTGGTCCGACGAGCACCACATACGTCAATCCTCGCTTTCTCGCATTCCACAGCAGCTCGCTTGCACTGCTCTGCCGCCAACCGACGACTGTGGCATTCCTCATCACGACAAGGTTAAACGCTCACAGCTGAGCGTCACTCGGAGGGTCACCTGTTGGAGCCAGTCATATAAAAAGCACATCCGCGCCCACAGCACACGGTCCGCTCCCTCCGGACTCGTTCATTTTGTGGCTTGATCACTCGGTGTGCAGGAATTACTAGAGTTTGCTGGGCAGGAAAAAAAGATCTTCCAGCCCGCTGTCACACCTGGCCCGCCCACCCCGCGCCCTGACCATTCCAGTCGCCATTTTTGGACCTCATATACCGGGACAACAACATCTTTTCTTGTATCCTTTCTCATCTCTTGCACCGTCGGTGACTCACTATCACCTCGTACGAACACCATCTCTCTCGCATTCATCGCTCGACAAAGACAACGCGACGAGCGACAACGGCTTCTAGCTCGACTCTGAAAACTTCCTAGCGCAAAATACTTGCCGCGGCGCCACCACTTTTCCCGCCGGAACCCTTGTCTCAGACGCCCCCCAGTATCCAAGTCTCTACCAAGTGAGTACTCTTATCCCCCCTGCAAAACGCACGTTCTCAACGATGGCTTGGAAGCTTGGAATGCGCTCTAGTCTGATGGGCGCTCGATGTGCGCGAGCGGTCACCTACATGTCATCATCGGGCGTTCACGAGGAACGCTCGTCCCCCCTCCACCCACGTCGTCCACACACCATGGGGCGATAAGGGACGCAGTGCTAGAGAAGCTTGTCTTAGCTAGCGTCCCTTCACAGTGGCGCTTGCACTTGCTCGGTCGCGAACAGTCGCTCTGTCTGTTGAATTGCCGCGTGTTGAGCGTGCTCAACGCCTCGTGAGAAAATGGGAGCGAGGAGCGTTCAGCTTGCCCCCAAAGTTCTGCCGTGGTTGCTTCATATCATGATCGCTGGACCTCCTTTGACACCAGACGTTGATTCTCTTACCACTTTGCCTAGACTGACATCCAAGCAATGGCACCGTTCCCCGACGACGACGTCTGGACCCCGGTGTTCGACGCGCGTGACACCGTCGTCACCGTCATTTCCATTATCGATTCGCCAACAGAAACCGCTTCGACTCCCAAGCCTGCAAAGAAAGTTGCCATTGGCCCGATTGTCGGTGGACTAGTAGGCGGTGTCGCTGCCGGTCTTCTCCTCACCGCTCTGGTCGTCTGGTACATTGGCTACCGCAAGAGGAGGCGCGAAGAGGCTCTCGCCATTATCGAGCGCCGCCAGCGCCGACTTGCGTCACAACGCCGAGCCAAGAGCAGCAGGCAGTCGCTGGCCAGCACCCGGGCCAGCACATCAGGCAGCAATTCTCGTCTTTTCGGCTCGTCCCGTGCATCGGGTTTGAACTTCGACCGTGCATCGGGTTTGAACTTCGACCCTAGCGTTCCCGTCGCTGCTCCCCGCCGGCCGACCAACTCGTACGCGCCTCCCAAGCAGTACGACCAGTTTGCCAACAACGAGAAGCACTACGGATACGAGCCGCAACCGCTCGCCTATGTTCACACTGGCGGCGAGTACTTTGTTCAGGTGCCGTATGAGCAGCCCTCAATGCGCACAGACGTCGACAGGGGAGCAGACGGCACCGAGGGCAACGCTCCTTCCTCCAACTCTTCCAACTCGTCTACATCACCGCCAAGCTCCGCGAAGCGCACATCACGCCGGAGCAATCCCCGCGTCCTGAGTGCAGAGAAGGCGGCCTTGTCTATCGCCATGCCAGCCACCTCACGCCACCGTCCCACTCGCCCCTCGCCTCTGTCTGCGCACGCGGCCAAGATGGGCGACAACTCTGTGAACTTTGCGACATCGCAGGGCCACTCGCAGGGCCACTCGCCAACCGGATCGTCCAGCAACAACAGCACCGGTCCTCCAAGCTACGACTCGCACGCGTATGCCTCTGCCGCCAGCGGTGCATGGGGCATTGCGCTCGGCGACCCCGAGTCCGACCAGTACGCCGGCAGGGAGAAGAAGCAGGCCGTCAGCAAACCGCGGAAAGAGAAGTCTGCCTCGGGCCAGTACTCTGCGGACCCGTTCGCCGAGTACCACATTTACGAGAGCGGGCTGGGCCTCTACGACGAGGAGCACCTCAACGACGGAGACGCCGACGGGGAAGTCATCGACTTTTCGCAACACGCCAAGTACTAGACACTACTTGGCTAGCGGACGGCTAACAGATAACGTTGGGCGGATTCCCATTCCCACCCCCTTGCGCGTCCCTGCTGCTAGTCTTTCCGACGTCCCCGACCTTACAACATCCGTTTCCGAATTGCCGCAACTGGCCGTGATTCCAAAACGTAATGGTACAAACTTTCGTTAGCGGTCTGGCATCAGGTTCCCCACAACCATTTAAATTCCCGCCCGTCTGTACATAACTACTGGACGCTGGACACTCTCGACGGCGCTCGGAGAACTTTGCCGAGTGGACGCTATAGCCCCTTTGTTCATATCCTCCTCCAGGACAGAAGAACCCTCCAGGTCTCTGCTGTCATCTTCAACTACATCTTCTCGCTATATAGTTTTAGGCAGAGCCACTGCCACAATCATTGTACATTTATACGTAACCTCATCTTCTATCCTTGTTCTCTTGTTTGTTTACATTCGCGTCTCCCTGCATGGATACTATACTTGCTACAACTCTGGCGAGCATGCCGCGGTGCCTGTGCATGCTTATGCTGGTGGAAGCGCGTAGCGGCCTCTCGTGCTCTCGTTGTACGTAATGGCGACAGCTGCCACGCGAAATTCGACGCGATCCCACGCGACCACCCAAGCCAAGTTCGCATTTTGGCCACCCATGTATCCAAGCAATCCATGTCCACCCGGCGTCCTGTGATAACCTGACGCAAACACCTCTCTTCTCTCAACTCCTTCACTCATCTATCTACCATGTCGACCATTGTCGACGCCCGCCCACGCGGGACATACACCGCCGTCGACTGTCCATCGTGCGTATCCGGCGAAAGAGAAGGGAGCGGCGCGTAGTGCCGGCGCGTGCTCTCGCGCGTGCTCGTGCGCAACAAGACGTGGAGGCGGAGCAGAGCTGGGTGGTACCGCTTATGCTGTCGAAGCTCACTGCTCCTCCCTCTGAATCTTGCACTACTCCTTCTCCCCTCTGCCCGCTCGCCGCTAACTTCCAGATGCAAGTCGCAGCAAGAATACCTCGTCCCGCCAACATTTATCGGCAACCTGCGCGTCCGCTGCTCGGGGTGCAAGGACCTCTTTGCGCACCCGCAGCCGAAACCCAGTACCGCGAGCTCTAGCACGGGCGCGTCGTCGTCGGCGGTCGGGTCCGGCTCGTCCCGCCGCATCGGCACCGACGCGAACCCGATCGATATGGCCTACTACGACGTCCTTGGCCTGTCGGCCATGGCGACCGACGGCGAGATCAAGAAGGCGTACCGCCGCCTCGCTATCAAGCTGCATCCTGACAAGGTGAGGAGGAAGCCCAGGAAGGCAGGGCGGGACCGGGCCCGCTTCCGCTTATGCCGGGGAAGACACGTTTGCTAATGGTACAGAATCGCGATGACCCCGATGCTGAGGAGAAGGTATGTTTCCACCTCCACGAGGCCACGGGGCCGCGAGGCCGTCGACTATCTGGCCGATCGTCAGGCGTTTGACGTCACAGCTGGTCGTGACAAACTCGAACACTACGCTGACACTGCAGTTCAAGGAGATTTCGATCGCGTACCAGGTGCTCTCGGACCCGGCGCTGCGAAAACAGTACAACGAGTTTGGACAGAAGAATGGCGGCGGCGGCGGGTCGGCAGAGAGCTTCCAGGACCCCGAGGAGGTGTTTGGCAAGATGTTTGGCGGAGACCGGTTCGAGGACTTGATCGGAACTATCAGCATTGGTGGGTGCGAGCGGTGGTGTTTCGATGGCTGGCAAAGTGGAGAGCTGCACTACATGAGTGGCTTCCAGCTCTCCGGGCCGCCTTGTCGACCTGGCTAACGCTCCAGGCAAGGACATGAAGGATGTGTTCCAGAAACAGCACGACGAGGAGCAGACGAGCGACTTTATGATCGGCCCGAACGGCAAGCCGCAACTGACGCCCGAGGCGCAGGCGCGCCGTAACGAGCGTGAGCGCAAGGCAAACGAGGAGAAGGAGCAGGCGCGCAAGGAGCGCGTCGACAAGCTCGTTGCCAACCTCATCCGCAAACTCAGCATCTTCACAGAAGTCGCTACTGGCCCCGATGATCCCGAGGTCGGGCCGTCGTTCAAGGAGATTTGCCGTCTCGAGGCGGAGTAAGTCTTATTTTCTGGCCAGGAGAATGTCGCTAACAGGTACAGGGAGCTCAAGGAGGAGAACTACGGTGTAGAGCTGCTGCACTCTATTGGACGGACGTACCAGGCTCGCTCGGCACAGTATCTTGTGAGTTACCCACCCTCGACGTCCAAACTCACCTGGCAGGCATCGAGCGCATTTGCTCCTCTCGGATGGTTCCACGGAGCAAAGAACACCTTCAACACTGTGACTGATACGTGAGTTTCAGCTATTCACAGTGCACGGCTAACAGCAGCGTGTCGACACTCCGCTCGGCCCTCGAGCTCAAGTCGGTCTTCGAGAAGCTGCAGGCCGCGGAGCAGTCGGGCATGTCGCCCGAGGAGCTGCGTAAGCTGGAAGAGCACGCCGCGGAGCAGGGCATGCGCACACTGTGGAAGGGCGCCAAGCTCGAAGTCGAGGGCGTCATCCGCGAGGCGTGCGACAAGGTGCTTGCGGACCCGACCGCGTCGCGCCGGACGCGCGAGCTGCGTGCGGCCGCAATGAACCTCATGGGCGAGGCGTTCGGGTCGGTCCAGAAGGGCGTCGACGGGCTCAGCGAGGAGTTTGTCAAGATCGAGACGGCGGCCAGCAAGAAGCGCGAGGCGGGCGGAAGGACAGGATCGCCCGCATCGTCGTCGTTTGGTAAGCCGACCTCTGGCCTCTAGCCTTGAGTCTTCACACTGCTGACGTGCCAGAAACCGACCACAAATCTTACCAGGCCTGTAAGTGGAAAGCTGCAGCATTGGTCCGAGATAAGCTGACACTTCAGACGAAAGCAAGCGCCGCCCGTAATAGATTCACCCTTCTCCGTCTCCGTTGTTATACAGTGAATGCATACAGTACACTATCCACGTCCGTCTATCAGCATTACACCTTCTGCACTAGTTAGCTTCGTCCTCCGGGATCTCCTCGATCAGGTCGACGCTGAGGTAGAACGCCTGCCATGTGTCGTCGTCGGGTTTCTCGTCCGCCCAGTCCGCGACGGCACGCAGGAGCCGCGCATGCCGCCCCGCCTCGCCCTCGTCCGCGAGCACGGTCGCGTCGTAAGCATTCGCGGGCTGCGGGCGCACCGGAAAGTCGTCGTGCGGCCGGAGCACGTCGATGAATGAGTCCTCGGCTGCGTCCTGTTTCCGCAGCGCGTCGTCTTCATCTTCCTAAACGTCAGCGGCGTCGGCGCTGCAACTCACGATATCAAACTCGTCCTCGCGCTCATCATACTCGACATTCTCCTCGAGCTCCTCGAATCCCGCCGCGAACGCGGCCCAGTTGTCCGGGCTGCGCGTCTGCCAGATATGTATGTCGCCCGAGTTGGCAACGGACGCGACCACTGGCCGCGTGGGGTGCCACTGTATGTCAGCTAGTGGCTTCCTACGACGGTAAGCTCACATTACAATCCAACAACGGCTCGCGCGGGCCTTCGAGGACTTTTACCAGAGCGCCGGCCTCGCGGTCCCACACAAACACGTTGTGTGCCATCTTGTGCCCCGCCCCGCCCATGACGTACTCGCCGTCGCCGCTGAACCCCACTGCGTTCCAAGGGGTGCGGTTCACGAGGTCCTGGAAGCGGTGGATGGGGAGGAGGTCGCCGGTCTGCGGGCTAACGGTGAGGATGCGCAGTGCGCGGTCAGACGAGGAGAGGACGAGGTTTCTGGAAATCATGTCAGCTATGCGTAGGACAGTGGTGAGCTGACTCACTGTCCCGACGCGTCGAATGCCAGCAGCCGTATCCCGCTCGTGCCGACCTTGATCCGCGAGAGCACCAGCAGCGAGACGGGGTCAATGATGAGCACCACTCCAGCCGTGGTGCCAGCATATATCCTGCTACCGCACGAGGACCATGCAGCGCATGCGAGTGACGACCTGGGTGTCAGCTCTCAAGTCTTCGCGTAGCTTACTTTTTCCGCTTTGCGCCGCCCTCCTCGTCCATCTCTTCCCCCTCTGCCTCGACTTCAGCTTCGGTGACGTCCTGCAGTACTGTCCGCTTCCCGCTCCCACCCGCGCGAAGGTCCACGAGCACGATCTCGTTACATGTAAGCGTGGCCAGGATGATGCGCGAGTTGCGAGGGTGGAACGCCGCGGTGGCCACTGGGGCATCGAAGCGGATCGTCTCAGCGCGCGCAGAGGGAAGCTTTGATGCTGATGCAGACGCTCGCGTCTTGGTCCGCAGAAACGGCGAGATCACGGCCAGGTCCCATATTATTGCTGTGCTGTCGAGAGAGGATGTGAGGAGAAATCGGTTGTTGCGCGACCAGCTGTGACGAGTAAGCCAAAGGAGCAGGAGACAATTGAAGGCCAGTGTCTTCATCCGCCTTCCCTGCCTTCCTCGCCTTTCTCGCCTTCCTCACTCACCTCAGCCCACCCACGGCCTTGACATGCCCCTCCAGGACGCGAATGACGCCGCGCGACTCGACATCCCACACCTCGACGAGCCCGTCCGACCCGCCCGCAGCGAGGTAGTGGCCAGCATACGGCCCCGAGGGGTTGAAGCGGACACTGACGGCCTGCGAGGAGAGGGTTGAGTCGACGCTCTCGGGGTATTTTTGCGCGAACGGGTCTGAGTGTTAGCAAGTCGTGTGAGGTTAAGTGAAGAATAGAGCATCGCTGTGCGAGTTTCAACAAACGGGTGGCGTTAAACTCGCTGTGATGTTTCTAGCTGAACACTCACTGAGAAGCTGCTGCATCGCAGCTGTTTACTCCTTCTTCTGTTCGCGATGCAGTAATGTCGGTGTTGAGGAGGACGGAAGAATGTTGTTTTTGTGGACCGCGTCGAGCTATTCGGCCAACAGGCAGCCCTGGGTGACATTCAAAGCCGCGGACAGCGAAATATCTCCGCGGAAGGTCACGTGCTCCCAACCAGCGATTCATGACCGGCGCTGGGCGGGAACGAGGGAGGAAGGCAACAACAAAGACGATGCAGTTGCTGTTAACGACCTCACACTTGTCGACCACGCCATCTCTTCCTCCTGAACAACGCCCCACCCCGCTCTCCCCTCTAGAAAGCTGGTATACCCTCAAGATGCAGGCCCGCCCGCCGCCCGCCGAGCGGTTCATCCCGCCCACAGCGCCCGGTGTCCCAGTGCAGGCGATGCAGAACCTGATCCCGCGCCTAGCGACGACGATCAACGACATTGATGGCCTGAAGAACCAGATCGCGGCGGGGAATATGGATGGATCGATGCCGAACTGGTGCGTGCTGGCTCCAGCGCATTGCAGACACGTAGCCAGCCATTGCTGTTGTCGCTGCCGTGGTGCTTTTACTGTGGTATCAATGCTGACTGTCAGGGACACCCTTCTGCAACGTTACTCGATGCTCCTCGGGCGCGTGCAGCAGCTGAGCGCGTACATTGCGCAGGAAGCTCGCAAGGGTCCAGGTGGCCTGCCTCTGGTTGGAGCCGGTGCCGTCCGTCCTCCTGCTGCTGGCGCTGCCGGTCCTTCGACGGCAGGCCCTTCCACCCCCGGCGTTACCGAGAAATCAGCGGCTCCCCCCGCTCTTTCAGAGTATCTCGTCCACGCGCTCCGCCCACTCCCGACAGAAGGCGTGCCGCCCGAGGCGGTCGACACTCTCTTCCAGGTGATCAACACGATGCAGTTACCGCAGCTCGACGAGGCGCAGCGTGCCCTACTGGCGGACAGCAGCAGTGGGCCGAGCGTGCTCTCGTTACCCGGCCAAGTGAAGCTTTTGCCGCTGGAGGAGCTGCGGAAACTCGACGACAACGCGCTCGTGCGGTTAACAGCCGACATGCGCTCCCGCCTTCAGCGGGAACACCACCGCGCATCCGCCATGGTGAAAGAGATCCAGCGGCGCGAGGACGAGTACGACTGGGCGTTCCGCATCACCGAGGACGACGACGACGACGAGAAGGACGACCTGTTCGATGACGAGGAAGAGGCCGAGGAGGACGTCAAGATGAAGCCGGCACCAGAGGAGAAGGCGCCCAATCCTAGAGAAGGGTGGAAGGTTGCCGATTACCTCAAGTTCCTCGACTCGGGGGATGCGCCGCCGCCACCGCCCGCACCAGTCGCTCCGGCTGCGGGAGCGGGGACCGCAATGGTAGTGGGGTAGAGATAGAGTGGGGGTATGCATGTGTATCATAGTCCAGGACGACGAAGAGCGCTCAAGGACGACGGTGACTCCGTAGACGATTCCAGGTAGCGAAGGCAACCTTATGCCGTACCCGGCAATCCAAACATACACCGCGACCTCAAGGAGCGTCTCCGTTCACGTCGGGTCTGGGGACATGGCAGCTGACCTTCAAGCATGCATGCAGATTTAGCCGGGTGCTAGATGGGACGCAGGCTGGTGGCTCGCATTTGCTGCTAGGCTGCTGCCACACCCGAAAAGTAGGCGCGGGGTCAAATAGGCCTGCATTTCACCACAGCCGTTGAGTTTAACACTGCACGCTCATGAACAAAGGACAAGTGACGAACCACTTTCCATCCCTCCGTTCGACGTGACCTCGATCTCTCCAACAACAGATCCAGATCTCAGCATCTCATTTCTCTTTCTCTTTCGCCCACTCTCTCTCTGTCAAAACTCGTTGATCCCAGCCTCGGCTCGATAACTGGACAAGTCGATTTCGGATTCGATTTAACGGCGCGCGAAAAACATCAACACCCCAGAGGCGAATCGACGCACGATGTCTGACTACGAGCGGACGTCCTCTGTCGAGCCCAGCTCGCCTGTGCGGCCCAAGAAAAGGGTGAGTCGGAGTGAAGCTGAGGCGGGACGCGCAGGAGCGTGAGCGGCCGAGGCTTGTTTGTGAGCAGGAGATCAGCTGGCCCCTCTCAGGCTATCAGCTGAGTACACCCCGCGACACAAACATTCACCCAACGGCTCCGAACGCATGCTGACTCTCCCAGGCTAGGATCGCCGATCCGGACGGTAAGCTGCAGCATGGCTGTGTGGTTGATGGTTATGCTGACACGATTGTTTCCCTATCCAGAGGAAGAAGATGTGAGTCGCTTCAGAAACAACAATCGCTGACCCTGAAGGAAGAGCCCCAGTCCGGTCCTGTCCAGCACGAGGACCCCGACGAGGAGGAGGAAGAGGACGATGAAGACGATGAGGATGAAGACGATGAGGATGAGGATGATGACCGTAAGCTAGTTGGTATAAGGGTATGCTGACATCCAGGCGGACGGAAACACAAGAAGAAGAAGCCCAAGCGTGCTGGAAACCGTTTCCTCGATGTCGAAGCCGTAGTCGACGACGATGAGGATGAGGACGATGAGGACGACAACGATGAGGATGGTGAGTTCATACTCGCGTGTCACAAACTGACGTTCAGTCGCTGCTTTCATTGAGGAGGACCGGGCAGACGAGGGCGAGATGGACGACTCGCACCACAGGCGTCTCAACCGTGATATCCGCCGCGACGAGGAGCCCAACATTGAGGAGATCATTGCTGGTATCAAGGAACGTCACGCCCGCCAGGCCAAGTACAACTCGGACAGCGACCACGTTCCTCAGCGACTGCTCATGCCTGGTGTCGACGACCCAAGCCTATGGCAGGTGCGCGTCAAGACTGGTCGTGAACGTGCTATTACCGCGTCCATTTTCCGCAAGGTGTTCCACTCCGACAGGCAGGGAAACCCCATCGAGGTGCTGTCCGTCTTCTACCGCGACTCCCTTCCCGGTCTCATCTACCTCGAGGCGCGCCAGTCGGCATCCGTCCACGCCGCTGTCAACGGTATCGTCGGCGTGTACCTCAGCCGCGGTGTCCAGCTTGTGCCCATTGAGGAAATGGCCCCTCTTCTTCGTATCAAGAAGAAGGAGGTCAGCCTCACCCCTGGCATGTGGGTCCGTCTCAAGCGCGGAAAGTACACTGGCGACTTGGCGCAGGTTATCGACGTCGATCAGCTCACCAGCGGTGTCGTTGGTGTCAAGTTTGTTCCCCGTATCGACTTGACCTCGCGTGACAAGAAGCAGGACAAGCTGGCGAACGGCGCGGGAGGTCTTGGCGGTACATTCCGTCCTCCGCAGCGCCGGTTCAACTACGAGGACGTGCGCAAGACCTACGGTCGCCAGAATGTGCGCCATGGCGCGCAGGGAAGCCACATCTTCGACGGCGACGAGTACGACAGCGACGGATTCTGTGTCAAGGATGTCAAGATGACATACCTCGAGACCGAGGACGTCAAGCCTACTCTCGATGAGGTGTCCAAGTTTGCTGGTGACGACGGCAACACCAGCCGCTTCGACCTTGCGACCATCGCCGACGCGAACCGCAACATCACCGCGTCCTTCTTGACGGTCGGTGACCAGGTCGAGGTTGCAGAGGGAGAACTGGCTGGTATTCTCGGTACCGTCGAGCTAATCGACACGGACACCATCTCGATCACAGCCATCGGTGGCGCAGTGCACGGACAGTTGATCGAAGTGCCCGCCCGCAGTGTCCGTAAAAAGTTTGACGTTGGTGACCACGTCAAGATCACCAGCGGCCAGAACAAGGACGTCTCGGGCATGATCGTCGACGTCAAGGGCGATATCGTCACTCTCATGTCCGACCAGGACCAGCAGGAGATCAGGGTATTCTCGAGGGAGGTGCGCAAAGCGGCGGAGGTCAGTGGTGGTGCCTCTGCTGCTACTGTCGGCATGTTTGAGCTGCACGAGCTTGTCCAGCTGGACACGGCCACCTCTGCCGTCATTATCAAGGTGGAAGGCAGCAAGCTTCGTATTCTCGACCAGAACGGCATCACACGTGTGGTGAGCCCGCAGGAGGTCAAGGTTCGCCGTGACAATGCCAGGTACGCCACTGCGACCGACTCGGCCGGCAACACAATGAAGGTCGGCGACGCTATGAAGGAGATTGATGGCGAGCACCGTCGTGGTGAGGTCGTCAACATCTCGCGCGACATCTTTGTCTTCCTCCACAACCGCGAGATCACCGACAACTACGGCTGCTTCGTCGCTCGTGCCCAGTCGCTGGTCTCTGTCACTCCCAAGTCGGCGATGAGCGACCTCACCAAGCTCAACCCCGCTCTTCAGCAGGCTCTGCCCCACGGTGGCGCCAGTCTGATGCCTCCCCCTCCCTCTGTCGGCAACAGGAGAATTATCAACACCAATGTTGTTGTCACCCGTGGTACCTACAAGGGCCTTCTCGGTGTTATCAAGGATGTTGTCGGAGCAAACGAAGCTCGTGTCGAGCTCGCGACCAACAACAAGACGATCACCATTCAGACGGCATTCCTCAAGCGCAAGGACCCGAAGACGGGCCAGACATACCCTCTCGAGTCTGGTGGCGGAGGTGGTGGTCGCGGACCGCCCGGTGGAGGAGGCTACGACAATCCCTACAGCAGCATGGGTCCTCCCCAGAATGGCGGACGCACACCTGCCGGTGGGCGCTTCGGTCAGACTCCCAACCCCTACGCCATGGGCAAGACACCAAACCCCTACGCATCTGGAGGCAAGACTCCCGGATGGGGTGGTGGAGCTGCTGGCGCGGGTGGCAAGACACCAGCGTGGGGCGCGGGTGCTGGTGGTGCTGGTGGCAAGACGCCAGGATGGGCAGGGTCGGGAGGCAAGACCCCCGGCTGGGCTGGCAGCGGTGGCAGGACACCAGGATGGGCTGGTGCAGCCAGTGGTGGCAAGACGCCCGCACCTGGCGGGTACGGCGGCGACGGAGGACGGACACCTGGATGGGGCGGCGCCCGCCTCGACGGAGGCAAGACTCCTAATCCTTACGGAGCCGCAGCACCCACGCCTGGTGCTTACAACGACTCTGGGTCGAGGGTGAGTGAAGCTTTGCCCCTTTTGCACTAACAAGCAGGGACCCATGTCGGCGCCCACACCCTACGGCGGTGGACCATCTTACAGTGCACCCACCCCCGGAGCGGCTCTCTCCGCACCGACACCAGCACCGGCGGGTGGTTTCAGCGCACCAACGCCGTACTCGGCACCCACACCCGGTATGGCCCTCTCGGCGCCTACTCCTGGTATGGCCTTGTCTGCTCCTACTCCTGGTGGCGCGCTTTCCGCACCGACACCAGGCGTTGGTGGCGGCCAATTCGGAGCTCCGACGCCCTTCGGCGCACCCACACCGTTCGCTGGCGGTGGCGGCGCCATGTCACACAACACGAGTGGAGTACCCTGGGACTGGGCTCTCGACTTCCGCAACGTCATGGTCGTCGTCGGACCCTCGCAGCGCCCCGGCACGCGCAACCCGCGCCACTTCCAGCGCGGCTTCTACGACGGCAAGGAGTTTGGCATCGAGTCGACGACTGGCGAGATGGTCAACTGCCGGTCACTCGAGGACAACTCGAGCATCGAGGTGCCGGCCGAGTACCTCGCGCCTGTGCGCCCCGACGACGAGGGCCAGGTCGTCATCTTCCTGTCTGGCGGTGATCTCAAGGGCCAGCAGCGCACGACGCAGTACAAGTCGGACAACCAGTGGATGATGGAGCAGGAGCCGTCCGACGTTGTCGGTCTCGTCATGGACGAGGACTGCCTCGCGCGTATTTGGAACACGGATTAGGGTAATGGCGAGCAGAGTTAGATCGTGTACGTCACTAGTTAGTAACTGGAAACAACGCACAGACCCGTGTGGTTCCGTATGTATGCATCGTGTTTCGACTGGTCGAGTGAGACAAGTAGAGTGAAGCTTGCAAGGGGATCCGTGACGAGCGATTAATGTCATGCCTGTTCTTCATTCCCCACCGTCAGTGCTCGCAATCCCTGGCACAACTATCGATTGCATATCTAAAAAAATGGGCACAGACTAGGGCTATCTAATCTGTATCGGGCCTCATGGTGGTAATCATAAACAGTATCTCGCCCATCATCCTTTACTTCATCCAGTGCTGGCTCATAATCTGCTGGACGGCCAGCAAGCTCCTGTAGCGGACGTCGGGGTTCTCAGAGGTCATGAGCTCCATGACGCGCGTCTTGCCGTCGAGCTTGGTGATGAGCGACTTGGCGCGCTCGCCGCCGTACTTGACCATCTTGCCGACGTCGTTGCACGCGACAGCCAGCACGACGGGGTCGGTCGACGACTTGAGGACCTCGACGAGACGGCGCACAAGCTTGCCGTTGCCCTCGTTGATAATCTGGCTCGTGTTGACGCGCCAGAAGTCGTCCGACTCGTGCGCAGGAGACCAGACCAGGTGGCCAGAGTCGACTTCGGAAACGTACTCGTCGTAGGTTCTGGGCGTCAGCTTGTGCTCGATGCTCGGAGCTGAAGAATGTAGACCGGAATGCGCATCTACTCACGACAAGCCCTCCAGACGCGACTTGAGCTCCTCCTTGAGGTAGTCGATATCCTCGACAATGTCCTCGTCCGACCACTTGCGCTCGCTGAGCGACTGGACGAACGCAAGGAGACGGACAACAAACATGGACGGCAGGTTGGCAGTCGGTGCGAGCCAGAGAAGATTCTGATATCAGTAAGCAGAACTGTGCATAGTATCTTACCCGGAACGTGGCCACGACCACACGGATGACCTTCTCCTTGACAGCACTCTTGGCAATGTCGATAAAGAGGGCAACAATGTCGTAGCGCTTGTCAAGGCCGTTGGCGGCCTCTTCCTCAAACGACAGCTGCCAGATGCAGCACACACACGAGTACTGCTGCTGCGGCGAGGGGTTCTCCTTGAGCCACTTGATGAGGCTGCGTTGTCAGTCAGCTTGTGTCATACGCCCGATAGCTGATCACAACGTACCCAGAGATGCATTCACCCTCGGCCCAGACAGCCGTGCGGAATTGCTTCTTTCCGAGGACAGCGTTGAGAACCTGGGCAGCGACGTCGCGGTGTTGGAGGCGGCTCGAGTTGAGGAGCGACGAGATCGACTTCAAAACAGTGGGCATGAGCGATGCGGGGAAGTCACGGTTATCCGTACTGCGTGTGAGTTTCTCGGAAAACGGTGGGAAACTCACGCAATGAGGAGAGCAAGGATGCGCAAGCTCTCGAGTGAGATAAACTCCTCGTCGGTGTCCATCGTCAGGCACTTGACGATGGGGCCGTACGGGTCCAGCGGGTCGTGGGCGCCCAGCTCGTGGAAGTAGGGGATCGCCTTCTCGTCCGCGAGCATGTTGGAGATGGACACGAGGACTGCCTGCACCGTGTCCACCCGCTGCAGCTTGCGCAGAAGGTCAATGTAGAGCTTGGCATACTCGGCGCCCTGCTTGTCAAAGACAGTGTTGCGCTGCGAGAGGGGCTAGGCGTAAGCGGAGATCAAGACGGAGGAGCTGTCTTCCTCGACCGTGGTCTCCAGTGACGAGTGGCCTGATGGGTGCAATTACTCGTCGCCCCGGGCAGCCCCAATACAGTAGTTTTACTCACAAGCTTCTCCAGAGACCGCAGGAGGGTGCATTCCTCCTGACTGAGCAACTTGGCTCGCTGGTATCCCTGTAGCGAGTTAGGATGGATGGCGGTTCCGAACAACTCACCTCCCAAGGAATCTGCTTTGCGGAGAGTTTCAAGATCTGGTCATCGAGGAACGGCGAGAAGAATGGCGGAGGAATCGCAGCGACCGCCATTGTGAATGTGGTGTGAGGTGGACGATGGAGAGAGGTTGAAACGACGATGAGATGTCCAGCAAACGAGATGTCATAGTATCGTACTCTGGCCCAGGGCGACAAGCGGTGAGTGATGGTGATGACACTCAGGGAAGCAGCGTCATTAAAGGGGGTGAGCAATTAAACTACCGCCCACCTCACTCCACGTGTTTTGATGTCGAGTGGCAAATTGGATTTCCATATACGATGCTAGTGATCGACTTGAGCCGTCTTCATCGTCTCCATCCATCTCCACCATGCCGTCGAGAACAGGCTGGAGCGCCCCCTCGCAATCTCGCTTCCGCGACGACTCGGACGACGAGGACAACTTTGTCCGCCGACGGAACGACGGCGACCGCAACGGCGACAGTCGATCGGGCTCCTCGCGCCCCCGCGAGCGCGTCAAGGAGGAAAAGTTCGACGGGTTCAGCAGCAACGGCCGCGGGCTTGGACGCAAGAGCTCTCCTGACCCGCTTGTGATTGCCCCCCAGCCAAACAAGGACTGGCGCGAGGCTAAGCGCGGCCCCAGCTACCGCCCAGACGAGCAGACAGGCCCCGTGATTACGCATGAGCGGACCGGCGACGAGCCGCAGCGCGCCGGCCTCCGGTTCCTCAAGCGCGAGGAGGGCGTGAAGCGGGAAGAAGTCAAGGAAGAGTTTGTCGAGGACATCAAGCCGGATGAGGAGGAGCGCGAGCGCAAGCCGCTCACTCTCGAGGAGCAGGCGCTGGCCGCTGTCCTCGCTGGTGAAGCGGGTGGAGGCGCTTCGTCCTCGGTCCCGGCAGACTTCACGATCGCGACGGATGCGAACGCGCGCAGCTTCCCGACAGACGAGGACGCCCTGAAGCGGGACCTCGCTGCGCTCCCAGAGGAATCGAATCTGGACGACTACGACGCTGTCCCCATCGAGGCATTTGGCGCGGCCATCCTCCGCGGCATGGGCTACAACCCCTCCAACGACACAAAGGTACACGTTCCCAAGCCCCGCCCCGCACTGCTGGGTCTGGGTGCTACCTCGCTCTCTGCCGAGCTCCCGCCGACTTCGAAGAAGAAGGACTCCAAGGCGCGTAAGGAGGCGTTCGCGACCCGCGGCGGGCGTGGATTCAACGCTTCCAACCTGCTGGTCCGCTCAGGTACAAACACGCCGAGGAGTGACAGGGAAGAGCCCCGCGGGGACGATTGGAGGGGTGACAGCCGCGAGCCCCGCGAAATCCGTGATCGTGACCCGCGTGACTCCCGGAACGGGACACCTGACGACCGTCGGCGCAGGCGGGACGACGATGATGACGGCGGCCGGGATGCAAAACGCCGCGACGACCGCGACCGTGATCGCCGAGACCGTGATCGCGACCGGGATGGCCGGCGATACGAGACGGAAGAGGAACGCGCACGTCGCAAGGCTCGCGAACGTGAGAGGGACAGGGACAGGGACTACCGGCGCGATGACCGGCGCGACGACCGGAGGCGAGATGACCGCGACAGGCGAGACGACGACCGTGACCGTAGGGACGACAGGAGGGATCGTGATCGCGAGAGGGAGAGGGACCGCCGATAGAGCTATGTACTGTAGATGCATGATACACTCGGTTGTTCTGTTAGTGTGACATGAGGTGAAAGCGTTGCATACATGCTTGGCGACAACTTGATGGATGCATGGAGAGACTTAACGCATACCTAGAGCCACCAGTTGGCGTCATAGGGAATCCCGATTTGTACATTTCAACAGTTGTATATTGGCTTAGTAGCAGTGCGTCATTGGGACACCTCCGTTCCAGGCCAGTAACCCCGCCTGAGTTCGCAGATCGAAGTTCGAACCCTCGCCAACGCCCAATATACAACGAATTTGGTTCCTGGAAATAGTGCATTTCCTGGTCACGATGGGCTTCACGTGGCACCAAATTCTTTTTGTGGCACTCTGGCACTTTGCATGCACTCACGGGGACTTTAGCATTGTGGCCATCCGGCAATATCTGCCATATCTGTCCTTGCATGCACGCGTGATCGCGCGATCATGCCCTCTGCATGCATGTTGCCGTCTGCATCGGCCATGGGCGGTAATTAGTGTACGTGTGCACTCTAACACTGCAGGTATGGAGTGAAGAGCGGCGTGCAGATCTTTGACATTGAGTAATGTTACGCGCTGTTGAACAAGTTGCCTCCCTTGGGCATGTATAATTACTTGCCAGTGTGAGCGTATACTCCTCGTATCTCCAGTCATAATTCACTCTGTGACTCTTGAGCATGCCTGCATACGCATTAACAGTGGGCAATATACGTCAGGGGTACATGAGCCCAAAGTGCAGTAGATGAAATCGTCACATGTCACTTGTTGATCTGTTGACAATCTGAATAATGACTGTACTAAATACAGTAGTCGCTCAGTGTACACCCACCTGGGTAGAGCAAGGCTCCCGCCTGATTTCTCTTTTCTCTCTCTCTCTCTACACTCATTATCACTGTTCTTGTCCTCATTTCTTCTCCTTTTCTCGCTATTTCTCGCTATTTACTTGTTCACCCCGCTCTACTCTCTACTCCACCGTCTTCTGTTTTCTCTGGAGTTTCCGAAATGGCTCCTACACGAACCCAGGACGTTACCAAGGCCCTCCGCGATCAAGGTCTTTCCCGTCGGTACAACTCGTCGTCTTCGGAGCTCTCGGTTGCCGAGCACGAGCTCCTCGGATTCCAGCCCGCCCGGGACGTCCAGTCATGGACGTCCGGGTGGCGATACGTGTGAGTCATCATGTCCATTCTCGCAGCAATATGGTAATCTAACACGGTACTTTAGCACACGGAGCCGCGCATGTGCCTCGTGTCAAGGCGAGGACTGTCATGTCCGGCCGTTGTGTCGATCGGGTCGAGCCGGGAAGATAATTGGCGCGACTTGCTGCCGCAAATGCGCAGCCGAGGGGGGCCTCTGCTCGCACCTTGGCCGACGATGGACTCTGCCCGACGCGACCAAGCGTCCGAGGAAGCGCCCCACGGCCCACGTCGTCAAGCCTGCTGTCCACCGCCGCGGCAAGAGCGAGATTGCCAAGCTGGCCGACACAATGAGCGCCACTTCCCTTGGTGAGCCGGACCTTGTCCCGCTGTCCTCGACGTCCAGTGCTGGCCACCGCACCGTCTCCAAACTCGCCGACGCCCTCAAGGCCGCTGCCATCTCCGAGAGGCACACCGACACCGACCCCCGCTCGCCCTCTCCCTCTGTTGCTCCCTGATTCCTTGCTCCGCTTCGCCCTTCCCCCGCTCCACTGCCGGGGACTCTCCGAGATACCTCCCCTCTTGTAGCCCCGTTTCCTGTACTCCCCTCAAGCCTGTTCTACCATACAATGTACATTTGCTCATGCCTTACGGGCTACAACTCTACGGCCGCCATACTCTGAAGTACGACGGCGTCTCCACTCTGCCCCAGCGCGTAAGCAAAATGGTACTGGCCCCATCCACTTCGCGGCGGACGACCTCGTACACTCTGTTCCCGCTCCCGATCTCCTCCACAGGCAATGTGGCAGCAACACGGGCAAGCACCTCACGCGAGACGTAGTTCCCGTGCGAGTTGGCGTGCCACACGCGCAAGTTCTTCAGTGGCGAAAAGTCCACGTCCTCAAGCGTGTCCTCCGAGTTGATGGAGAAGTACAGCTCCTCGAGGCGCGGGGCAAGCCGCACAAGTTCTCGCAACAGCTCGCCATCGAGCACGAGGCCAAGCACGGCGACCCGCGAGAGATTCCCAAAGTCCACCTGCTCCGCGAGGCCGAGGACGTCAGCGCGAGGAGACATGTTGGCCGCGCTGGGGCCCGAGTGCAGTTCGAGGGCGCGCAGCTGTGGTGCATGCACGCGCGGCAGCAGGCCACGGAAGGAGAGGGAGAGCGTGTGGAGGGAGGAAAATGGGGCGTCAAAGAGGTCGAGCAGGTCCTGTTGTCAGATACGCCGGGACTAACACTCACCGACTCGTCCGGGATATCGAGCACCAGCTCCTCGACCCCGCCGAGCAAGCCGTACAGCCCGGTTTTGCTAATCCGCTTGGCGCCCATGAGCGTAAGCCGTTTGAGGCCTACACTCGGAGCGATATCGAGCAACAACGCATCGTTGATGAGATTGGAAGCCTTGCACACCAGTCCGAGACCTGTGAGTCCCCCCTGCGGCCTGGAATCGAGCTGCGCAAGCACATACGGCAAGGCGGACCGCACACCCGCGTCGGGCATCATGATCCTCAAATCCGTCAACCGCTCCATGGTCCCCAGTAGCCCGATGTCGAAACCTGCGCTGTGGCCCGACATCTCGAGCGAGAGCACGGGTAGCGAGGCGATGACGGCGAACAGTTCTGCGGAGATCGAGCGGTCGCGCTGGACGTCAGTCGGAGTACAGCAAGCCACTCACTGTCCACACAAGACGGGATAAACTCGTCATGCCCCGCAGTGCCACAAGAATATTCGCCTCGAGGTCCGTCAACGCGTCGCCCTGCAGGTCCAGTGGAAAGAATCGGATATCTGCCATCAGAAGAGCCAGCACTCAACGTACCGAGGACTTTGACCAGCGCACACAGCTCGGAGTCCCGCGCCAGTGTCCGGAAGAGGTTGATGAGCTAACGTCAGAAAAGCCCTCAGTGAACGCGCGCAATGCCTCACCTTGGGCTTCGGCGCCGCCTCCCACGGCCGTACCCACACCTCGCCATACAGCCCCCGCCTCAGCGCCCAGCGCCAGGCCTTGCACACGCGCATGGCGCTCGCGACATGCCCCGGCCGCCGGAGGTGCTCCAGGACACAGGGTACGAGGTCGGGATAGCCAAACAGCTTTGAGAGCGGGGACACGCCTTCGGCCGGTAGCGGAAGCGTGAGCCCCGCGTCCGTCGCGAGCGGTGTGCGCGCCCCCGACCCCGGGTTGCGGACGTACGTGCTCCCCGGCACATCTGGAAACATCCGCGCGAGGCCGAGTGCGCGCCGCGGCGGGTCGACGCGGATCGCGCCTAGGTCGTGCAGTTCCGCCGCGAGGTCCATTGTAGCGCATGCGGTCGTTATCGCTCTCATCGCTCTCATGCAACTCATGTCATCGACCTCCACTCGACCTCCACCATCAACCGCCTCCACCGTGGGAGAACTACTTTGCTCCCGCTTTCACTTCTCCGTTCCTCCCCTGGAAGCCTGGAAATGTCGAAATGTCCAAGTCTGAATGAAATGTCGAAATCAGACGGCACAAACTCATCAACACCCACACACCATGCTCACCCGCCCGATTCTCTCGCGCTCCAAGGCGCTCGCGTCGACGTCGCTCGCGGCCGATATCCGCGCGGAACTCTTTGGCGGCCCTTCGGGTGTGTATTCGCTTTTCGGGAGGGAAGAGGGCTTTTCGGGACGAGGTTTGCTTCGGGCTGCGACCCGCTCGGTCTCCGGTGCTCTTCGAGGCATGCAGGTCGGCAAGAGAGCGAGGACGAGGACAAGGAGCGAAGGCAAATGTGAAGAAGTCCTTGCGCTGAGGAAGCCGGCTTCCGGGTCTTGAACGTCAGCCGGCCGATCCTCGCGCTCCGCGCCTCATCCTCGACCTCGTCCTTTCGTCGTCCTCGGCACGCAAGCGGCCTCCTCCAGGACCTCTTGCCTCCTATGCTCCCTGCAGTTGTCCGATGATATCCGCAAGCTAACACCCAGGCCTCCAGACCCAGATCCGTACCTCGACCAAGCGCGGCGGTGGATCCTCGCGCAACGGACGTGATTCCGCCGGAAAGCGTCTGGGCGTCAAGAAGTGGACGAGTGAGTGCAGCGTGAAATTAAGATGGGGAGAATAAAGTCAGAGGTGTGGCAACGCCCGCGTAGCACCTCGAAGACAATTGAAGCGTTGGTTGAGACGCTGGGCTGCAACTGTCTTGGGCTCTGTCGATGAGCCAGAGTAGATGTTGCCGCTGATCTTCAACCCACCCCCTCTCCCGCCCGAACACCACTGACCGCAGACCAATACGTGCTCCCCGGCCAGATCCTCATCCGCCAGCGCGGCTCCGAGTGGCACGCGGGCCAGCACGTCGGCATCGGCAAGGACTTTACGCTCTTTGCGACCGAGCCGGGATACGTAAAGTTCTACACGTCGTCGCTGCCGTTCCCGCACCGCGCCGAGGACCTCGAGGCGCAGGCGGCCAAAGATGCCGCACGGCCCGACGTCAACCGCCCCCGCGGCGTCAAGCAGTTTATCGGCATTGTGCGCGAAAAGACCGACACGCTGCCGCGCGACGAGCGCGCCATGGGCCGCGACAGGCGGTTCTGGGGCTGGCCCAAGGCCGGCGACGTCCAGGGCGCCGTCGAGGCATGAGGTGTTGTAGTTGCCTTGTATTCCCCCACTCATCCATTCCCCTAGTAGCCACTACTGCATCAGATCATCAGATGCATCTATCCATGCCGAGCAGGGTCCATGATGGCTCGGCAGTTGTGTGAGAGTGTGCGAGATAGAGAAACCTAAACACGAAGTACGGGTAGCTTTAGCTGTCCCTTGGTTGCTATGAGAAGAAACTATCCACGGCGCGAGCCTGTTGTCAGCTGCTATTCTGAAACTTTCTTTTCTCACCTAGTAGTTGAGGCCCGGCAGGTTGCGCGGGTGCTTGATCTCGACCGCCTCCTTCGAGTACGAGCGCGCCGGCTGCTTCTCCCAGATGGGGTCGACATCGGGGCCGTCAATGTCTCCCGCTCCGTCCCATCCCCAGCACCAGACTGAGAGTTAGCAGTTGTCTACGTGTACTATGTGCGATCGCTGCCCGCGGCACTCACCAGCCTCGGGCCCAGGGCCAAACTTCATCACCTCGTCCTCCTCGGGCGTAAACAGCCGGTCGTGGGGGCCGTACCACGAGCGGTCCTGGGGGTCGGTGCGGGGGTCGTCGGGCAGGCCGCCGAGCCGCTTGTACCCGCGGATGGCGGTGAGGTTCTTGCGGTCGGGGTGGATAATGTCAAAGACCTTCTTGTCGTACGCGAGCTTGACGCGGGGCACCATGATGATGCGGCCGTAGCCCATGGCCCAGTAGTCGTTGCAGATGAGCGAACACTCCGAGGCCGAGCACTCGCCCTTGGCAAGGTTGGCCATGCGGAATTTCACCGGCGGCGCCATGTAGAATGGCTCGGGGTCGAGGACGGCCACACCGTTCCAGCACGACTGGACCTGGACGGGAAGATGGCGCTGGAAGCGGTGCGATGACTCGATGTGGTGGAACACCTGCTCGAACGGCGCATTCTCCAGCGCAGTGCCGTTGAGATCACGCGCGACCCAGTTGTCGTAAAAGACGGGGGCGCCAATGTCGTCGTGGTACATGTAGTCGGCCGCGCAGGTGATGCCCGCGTTCTGGCGGCGCGACTGCCAGATGAGCTCGAGGAGGTCGTCGACACAGGGCAGGATATCGTTCATGAACACAATCGAGTCAAACACCTCGCCCTCGTTGTCGCGCAGCTCGTGCAGCGGGACCATGGCGGCGTTACGGACCTCGGCGAGATACTCGATACGGTGGTTAAAGGCACCACGGGTACGCATCGACGAGCGGATCACGACACGCAGGCCGACAGTGCGGGCGAGCGCATCGACAATCTTGAGCAGCGCCTTGGTCTGGTCTTTGGATCCGTTCTCGTAGATTGACACATACACATTGTGGAAACCGAGGACCGACGCGGTGCGGAACAATGTCGAGAACAGGTCGGGAATAACGTCAAACGAGTTGTACAGGTTGATGGCAAAGAAGTACTTGTGCCCCTGCTGTCCCGACGCCGGAATGAGGTCGCGGCGCACCTGGTCGCGACGACGGAACCGGTCGTCCTTGTTCTGGTTTTGTGTAATGCTCAGCTGCTCCTTGCCCTTGGAGCCAAACAGCTTGCCAAACAGACCGCCCGATCCCCAGCTCTTGCCGTGTCCGACGAGCGGCGCGTAGCGCTCCTTGACCTGCCCGACGTATAAGTCCTGGGGATTCCGCGTGCACTCCTTGGTGTGGTGCTGCGAGAGCGTGCCGAGGAGCTCGAGAATGCGCAGTCGCTGGTCGAGCGACGGCAGCTGGATCTGGGACCGCGCCAGTCGGTTACCAGTGTTGATCGCGTTCGGGCGCAGGTTCTTGTACCCGGTTCCTCGCCATTCGGTGGATGTCTGTATGTGGAGTGCGGAGATGGAGCGAGGACAGGATGTTGGAAAGATAATGTCAGTATCATCCGCGACGGGCGAGCTCTCAATCACTCACGTCTGAACTGCGTAAGAGCTGTCGAGGATAAGCAACAACGCGCACATGTCAGCATATTATCAGACAGAAGCACGACCCAGCGTCGCGACCTTCTCGACTAGTCAAAGAGAGCCAGAAGGCCGGAGAGCGCAATGTTGGATACGCACAGACGCAACGAGCAGGCCGACAAGGATACCGATAAGCAGCGGGCCGGCGGCAGCCCTCCTCCAGAACGGCATCGTGGGGAGAGGAGAGGTGAGCGAGGGGGGCAGGAAAGAATGGATGCAAGATGCCTTGGTTCAAGTCGGGACCAAAGCGGTTGGCGTCGCTCGTCAAGACGTGGTGGTGTCGAGTGGACGCGCCGAGGTGTGATCGACGGAAAGGGCGAGATGGACACGCCCGCACACAGACCCTCTCTTCAAAAAGTCGAGCGGGGAGATGGACGCGCGGCCAGCGGGGTCGAGTCGTAGAGCGTTCCGTGTCGAGCTGGATCGCGCCTAGAGATTGACGGCGACGATGGTGATGAGGGGTATGGGTAAGAATGAGAATGGATAAAGTTGGAAAGAGAGGCTCGAAGTCGGTGAGTTGTGTCTGTCTAGAAGCTAGCAGATCGTGGCATTCACACATTTCAGAGAATGAAAGAACAGGCCCAGGGACGCAAATAGGGGAGCAGGAATTCAGGGTCCACAACCCGATTATTAACTCTAAGGAAATTTCTAAACTTTCTAATAGGAGAATCTCGAAATCGAATTAAGATAAAGCAAATTCAAATACACTTGCCTGGGAGTAAATACGCTAATTGAAAAATTCAGTGGAGAGAGCGTGAATGGGCGTCTCTTGGCTTCAGTCAACGGCAATGGGTGGTCGAGTGAACCTACAATGACGGGTGGTGAGGCAGACCTGACCCTCGTCGAGCGCTAGTACACTCCCGGACTGGAGCCGCATATTTACAGTCCTTAACATTACAGACAAGGGCTGCCACTACAATATCACACCTATCTATAAACATACACGAGACTATGAAGCCTCTTCCACTTACTCCTTCATCTCCTCGGGGTCGCCAATACCGTTGGCACTACGAGGGTTAATGCATGCTCGTGGTCGAGAACTCACTTGATGGAGAAGATACCCTCGGCCTCAGGAAGACACGGGCTATCGACAATCTTGCACACACGGGACGAGCCTCGTCCCTTGCGCAGCGAAAGTCGGGTCGTCGAGGCGTGAGCCATAATGTTACCGCCGCTGATGATTAGCTGAGAATGTTGGACATGCTTGTCACTTGCATGGGCTTCTTTGAATCGGCTGTGGCAAACTGACCGCCGTCGACCTGGGCCACGACCTGGTTGGTGACTACGACGGCGACTCCAAACTGGTGGGTTAGATGGTGCTTTCAAGATACACCCACCTCGTCGGCAAGACGCATCAGTGTGCGCAGGAACTTGGCGAGATGAGTCTGACGAGCGGATAGCTCTCCACGGCCGGAGAAGTCGGTACGATACAGGGATGTACACGAGTCGACGATGAGGAGCGAGAACCTGATGTCAGCGGGGTAAAGGAGCTTACTCACCTAGACTCGGCCATCATCGCACTCGCCTGGACGAGAAGCTGCATCTGGTGGTCGGAGTTATAGGCACGGGCATAGGCAATGTTGTCCAGGACCTCCTCGCCATTGAGGCCATACCTCTCCGCAACGGCGAGCATGCGCACTGGACGGAATGTTCCCTCCGTGTCGATGTAGAGGCATTTGCCTTCTCCGCCGCCCATGGAGATAGGAAGCTGCAGCGTCAGGCCAGCCTCTTAGTTGAGCTTACCTGGCATGTGACCGCGAGCGTATGGCAAATCTGGGACTTTCCGGTACGGAACTCGCCTGGGGTCAGTATTACTCTGGTCAAGCGGTCCTCACCAAACAGCTCAGTAATGGCTCCAGTCTCGATTCCGCCTGATGTCAGAGGTACTCATAGTTTTATCGAGTTCTCGCAACTTACCTCCCAGAATTGTGTCCAGACCGACCGAGCCAGTCGTGATGTGGACGAGCTCGGACCGCCGTGCGTGAATCTCAGTCGCGGTCGTAAACCCCATGGGAACCAGCTTGCATGCTAGAAAAGTCAGCCCAGTTCACTCCACTCGCCACCCACCCTCGGCAAGGATCTTGTCAGCCTTGGCCTCGGAGATGCCCTTGATGGTGCACAGCTGCTTCTTCGGCGTGAACGCGACGGCCTCGACTGTGTGGAGACCAGAGTCGGCGAGCTTTTGCGTGTCCTGGATTGATATTCCGTATTCCTGTGCGCGTCAGCTGCGGCGTCACAGTATTAGCTGAACATACAGCCAGCTTTGCCACCAGAGTGGGTGCGAGAATGTCGTAGTCCTCCTCGCCTTCCTCGCCCTGGAATGGGTCCTGTTCGTGCATGGTGTTGTGCGATGGAAGAGTGCTGAAGGGTAGAGTTGATCAAGTTGAGCGTGAAGATGAAGAGATGATGATGAGGAAGGGAGAAGATGTGACGACAAGAGGTCAAGATGTAGCCTCGACCATGAACTCATTCAAAACGCTCCAGTCCAGTCATTCGAATCGGTCTGTTTTTGCTTTGTTTGTCATTGAAAAATAGAAAAGTCGCGTCGCGTCTGGTTCATTTCTCTTATTAGGTGACGTGTGTTTTAAATGACTTGGATATTTGATTCCGTTAATGATCCAACGAAATCGATTGTAAGTGATCTCCAAATTGTAATGCCCGGAGCGCGTACTACTGTAGCTCATCTGCATGGATGCCTGTACGAGTGAGTGGGTGGGCCTGGCCGCATGCAATCGGACGGATCCGAGTGAGTTTCTGTAGACGCAGATGAGAGCAACAAGGAACCCAGCCAGTAACCTCGGAGCTCGTCTCGGCCACACTCCACTAGAGACGCGCACAACAACAACCAACAAGCAACACCCAACACCGAGGACAACCAGCACATCCCCATCCCCACCACGACAACCTCCCACACTACCACAACACCTTCCTCCATCATCACTTCTACTCTCATCACCATCATCCATCATCTGATATTCTATTCTCATCATCCCCATCCACCAACCAATCATTCTCAATCCCATTACCCCTTTTGGAGAGAGACATCATTCTCCGACGCCCAGATCCCTAGATAGATTTCACTTTGGCGCAAAGAGCAACTGTCAGTCTGTCGGTCTTTGCGAGCAAGGACCCATCACAGTCTCGCTCTCATCTTTGACCGACACACCCCTTCCCATCATCATCCTTACCTCTTGCGTACTCGATCTCCATCTTACATCCGCGATTAGGTCACGACACTCCATCCGCTTGCGAACGATTCGCAGACAAATGGTGGAAAGCCCCCTCGGCGTACAGTAGTCGTGGTCTCCGTTATCCAACCCTTACGACTCGTCGCCGAACTCGAACAATTCCTCAAGTGGGTGGGATCGATCCCTTGACCTGCATCAGAATTATTTAGCCGCGCGTCACCCTCGACGTTGAACTCAACTCAACTCCGCTCCTAGATCCTTGATCCTTGGTCACATCCATACTCTCCAACAAGCCCCCTTTACGCCTCTCAACGTCGTCTTCATCATCCCATCCCCCAGCTTTTGACTCCTCCCCCTCGAGCCCGCAACCACTGGATAACACACCATCACCCACGCACCAGCCCATTCAAGGCCAAAGGACTCTAACAATAGCGTAGTCGTGAGTTTGACCATGGCTTTGCATCATCATCATCCACTCAACGCTCACACATCTTAGCTCCAAGCGACCTACTCTTCGTTCTTGTTATATTGAGCGCAACACACCTTCTACATCTCTACTTTCCTCGACACATTTCTTCACAATGAGGCCCAAGGTCCTTGAGATTGCGTGAGTCTATGCCGTCCAGAGCGCCTTGCTGACGGCCAGCTGGCACGATACGCAGGCCATCTACTCGTGCGACTTCCAGCCTCTCCCCGCTACTCAACTCAAGCGACTCCTTCCTTCCACCTCCGAGGACGAGGACAAGACTGACAAGACTTCGGTCGTCGGCCGCCAGTACCGCTTGGCAACATGCGGGGGTGACTTCAAAGTCCGCGTGAGTCACCATTGCGACGACATCTCTGACCCATAGCTCTGGATGGTGCACCCAAACATCCCATCCGTTTCTTCCTCGACCCATGCAGCTCTCACCGGGCAGGAGGTTGCTCCTCACCCGCCGCGCGTAGAGTACCTCGCAACCCTCTCAAAGCACACCGCCGCCGTCAACGTTGTCCGTTTCTCCCCGAACGGGCAGATGCTTGCTTCTGCTAGTGACGGTGAGTTGTGACGAAATCCGTAAATCTCAGCGCTAACCCGTTAGACGGCAACGTCATCCTTTGGGTCCCGTCAGATCGTCCAGTTACCAACTTTGGAGAAGCGGCAGAGGAGCTGCCAGACAGGGAGCATTGGCGTCCGCAGAAGATGCTTCAGTGAGTTGGCCGCATTGACCTTCTCCTAACCGCGCAGAGTAACGAACAAGCATGTTTACGACCTTGCATGGTCGCCTGATGGAGAGTTCTTCATTGCGGGATCAACGGATAACACGGCGACCGTTTGGAAGGCATCGAGTGGTGAGTCACTAGTCCAACTGGCGCTAACATTCAGGCGAATGCGTCTTTGCGCTGCGCGAGCACACGCACAACGTCCAAGGCGTGGCGTGGGACCCGTTGAACGAATACATTGCTACTCAGAGCAGTGACCGGTGCGTGAAACTTGGACCACAGAAGCTAACTTCAGAACCGTCCATGTCAACACCTTTTCGGTGCGCAACGGCGTCCCAGAGGTGCACCCCGTTTCGCGTGGGAACAAGCTCGAGATCCGCCATTCAAGGACACCATCGTTCCCATCGACCCACAGGCCTTCCTTTGTTCGTCGCGGCTCTACCTGTTCCGAGACAGGCTCTGTCATGACGACTACGTCTGAGATGACAGAGCTGCCGCACGTAAACACCGCCGCCGCCAACCTTGCCGCGCATTTGAATCAACCTCCTGTGACACCCACGTCGATCTCGGTGCCCTCCACGCCAAACACGAGCAGTATGAACCCACCCCCGCCTGGATCCGGCCACAAGGGATCCACCTCGCGGCGATCGTCGTTCTCCTCACAGCAGGCCGCGTCCCCGGCCTTGAGCGTTACCAACCTTGGCCGTGGACGATCGCCTTCCCCGATCCCCCCGTTACCGGCGATGCGCGCGCCTCCTGCAAGCGGGAGCATTATGCAGAGGCTGTATGCGGATGAGAGCGCCACCAGGTTCTTCCGCCGTTTGACCTTTTCGCCTGATGGCAGTCTTCTTCTCACCCCTGCCGGTCAGGTTGAGGACCAGCTGTACAAGAACTCGCCGCTGTTAATGGCCCGAACGCTGTCAACTGAGGCTAGCGAGCGTCCAGCCGGTTCTGGATCGTCGTCTGCGAGCGGATCGCGTCGCCCTCCGAATGTTGACGTCGGCAAGCCGACCGTCTACATTTACTCTCGCGCCAACCTTGCGCGGGCACCGATCGCCCACCTGCCAGGACACAAGACCCCTAGTGTGGCCATCCGATTCTCTCCCATCTTTTACGACCTCCGCACTGGCGCCAGTGCCCAGACCCCTTCCGAGCCCAAGCAGATCACTCTGGACGCCTCCAACCCCGCGCCTGTGCACGTGTCCCTGTCAATGCCTCCGCCACCGCCACCACAGAAGGATGGCGCCGACAAGGACAAGGAGAAGCCGCTCGCGAGCGTGTTTGCGCTCCCGTACAGGCTGCTGTATGCTGTGGCATGCCAGGATGCGGTCTTACTCTACGACACTCAGCAGGCCGGTCCAGTCGCCATCTTCCGCGGCCTTCACTACGCCGGCTTCACTGACATTACCTGGTCCCCTGACGGACAGGCCATGATGCTGTCGAGTGCTGACGGCTACTGCTCGATCGTCGTCTTTGACCTCGGCGAGCTTGGTGCCGTCCACCCGACGCAGCAGCACCACCGCCAGCTGGCTGCTATTGCCCACTCTCACGGCGGAAGCTCCTCCGCTTCAGCTACCCCCATGCCGCTCTCGCCTTCCGTCGCGACCATGCGCCAGAGTCCCGCGCCGCCTCGCAGCGAGCGCGAGTCGTCCGCCGCCTCCAGCATTCCCACCGCAGGCGCCACCCAGCCTCCGCTCTTCCCCACCGCCCGCCCGCCGAGCAGTACAGCCAGCTCGGACCACCCCCTTCCGACGCCAACTGACGAGTGGGACTCTGCCTCTGCGAGCGGTCTCCGGCGGCCATCCAACGACTCGGCCTCCGCCACCGAGGACCCGAAGCGCGGTCGTCCCGAAGAGTCGGGCGCGCCGAAGAAGAAGCGCCGCGTCGCGTTAAACCCCTCCGCTGATTGAGCAGTAAAGTGACAGAGGTCGCTTATTCTTTTTTTATTCGTATTTTTTTTTGAACCGGGCTCAGTGGCCTGAGTATGCACTTCGTTCAATGTGAGAGTGGAGTAGACATCGGATACAGGAGGCCGTTTTCTTCAGCTGCAGCTGGTCAGCGACGGTGTGCATGTTGCACAATACGCCAGACTGTTCGCGCGCTACCCTCGAGTCTGATAGGCCGAGAGCCCGAACTCGGCGCCACCCAGGACCCACTCCGCCCTGACCGAAAAAGGGCAGTCTCCGAAGGAGACAAGTCGTACACTAACGGTGATTCGAACACCGGCCGCTTCTTCGAACACATGGAAGAGAAGCATCCTAACCACTAGACTATTAGTGTTGACGAGAGGAAGCGGAGAGGCGCAGGATCGGCGTGGCAGGGCCACATAGATCCGGATTTGTTGCTGATTTATTTTCGATTTATTTATCGACTGAGAGACGGATCGCGGGTGGCATACGTCTCGCCACTCGACAGATGGTGCTTGCGAGCGTACATTGGCCTCGTGCAACGAGCAATGCATGTACTGGTGATGATACAAGTGTGCACAACATCTATGTGGGAGCGCTCTATGGTGTCTATTCGTCTGCAAGAGGGAGCCTCATCTTATCTGCCTCCTCGTGGTACCACGAGAACTCCATCCACCGCCCTGCCCTCTTCTTTGCCCGCTCTCCCGCCCGCATTCCCGCCCGCTCTCCGTCCCGCTCTCCGTCCTCGTCGTCTCCCTCCTCGTCCGGCTCCGGCTTTGCCAGTCCCTTGCGCTGTCCTTGTACAAAGTAGTACAGGAGTGTCCCCCGCATCTGGTCGCTGAGGAGCACTTCGGCGCTGGCGACCACGATGACGGAGTACCGTGCCCGAGTGAGGGCAACGTTGTTACGGGTCGCGTTGGCGAGGAAATCTAGGTTACTCTTCTCCGTACGGGTGCGAGAGCACGAGAGAATGACGATGTCTCGCTCTTGGCCGTGGAAACTGTCCACCGTCGAGAACCTGGGGGTCAGCGAAATGGTTGAAATCTTGAGCAACAGAAGCTGCGTGGCACCAACACTGTAAGGTACTTACGTGACCTTCGCCCCCCCTTGCTTCTCCGTGGCGCCCATCTCCGCAGCGTAGCCCGACTGAATGTGCTCGGACTGCTTCTTGTACATGCACAAGACCGCGATAGTGGGCATGTGCAAAGGGTCCGCGTACTTGTTGATGAGGCGGAGGAGGTTGAGGACGGCGTCGCGCTCGCTGTCGTTGGTAAAAGAGGTGCCCACCATTTCCTCCTCACTCTCTTCGGCGGGCACATTAATGAAGACAGCTGGGCCGAGGAAAGGCGACTTATGCCAGCGCGGAAAGTCGTTCCATGGTCCCAACGAACGGGCCGCCATCAGGTGGCTAGCATCCTTTACACGGCCATCGTACACCAACTGAGAAGACAGAACCGAAATCTCGGGGTGCATACGATACTGCACGCTGTGGAGTTAGCGCTGGCCGTCAGAGTGATACTTACTCAAGGAGGTGGGCGTGATGACCCCGGTCCACGAGGTGCTTGAACAGTGTCTGCCGGTAGTCGCCCTTCTTGCCCCCCCCGCTCATCACAGTATGGGGGAGCTGCATATGATCCCCGACCATAATCAACTTCTTCGGCTTGAGAAGAAGAGGTAGGAAGAGGAGGGGGAAGCTGGCATGCGCAGCTTCGTCGACAATGATGATGTCGAACTTGCAGCTCGTAACAAGAGTGTGGCAGGAGGCGGCGAGGGTGGTGCAGATGATCTCGGCCTTCTCAAAGCCCTTCTTGGCACCTTCGGTCTCACGCTCAATGGCTGAGGCCGTGGTGGACTTAAGGCTGGGGAAGACCTCCTCAAGAGCGACACGAGAAGGCTGAATGAGCGAGAAGACTCTCGGACCCGGGTCGGCCGCAATACGTGACAGTTCACGGGAGGCATGGTCAACTGCAGCGTGGCTGGGCGCGCACACCAGGATCTTGGTGCCTGTGCTGTTGCCACTAGCGCGCCTCTGCTTCAGAAGCTCGGTAACCATGGTGCAGATTGTGTTTGTCTTGCCCGAACCAGGAGGGCTGGAGTCAGATACCAATCAATCACGCGGTAGTTATCAATCCAACCGAACTCACCCTTGAATCAAAACGAACCCCTCACGGTCCGACAGCGCGTCCACGATCGCCCGGGCCTGTGGACGGTTGATGGAGGGATACTTGGCATTGAGCTCATCGACACCAGTGTCGTTCGGGGATGGAATAGTGTAACCCGGGGAGAACATCTGATGAAGGAAGAGCTCGGGAGTAGTTGAGGAAAACCTCTTCAGCCCAATGTCTAGCTCCGCTGCGTTCTTCATAAAGCAAAGGTGGTGCTTTACATGAACAATGTCACCAGGCGCAAAAGGTGGGTCTTTAGCGTCCTTAGGCATGGCGAGGGTAAGAGTCCAAGGGCGGCCCTTTGAGCTTCGGACGAAGTGGGTGAGGATGGCCAAATCATTTCCTCCCACGACGACGAATATATCGAACGCCCCATACTTCGCGTGGTAGTTGAAGCCTTTGTTCTTCTCAAGCTCCGGGATAATGATGTCGAGAGTGCCGAACTCGCCTCTGGTGAACGACTTCACCCGGCCTCGGACCGCGTTGTCGGAATCTTCCACGAGAGACACGAACATGTTCGATTGTGACGACACCCCGTATTCGCTGTGGGGAAGAAGACGGAGGGCGGTCACATGATCCTTGTAGAGCTCATGACATACGAACGGGCGCAACAGGTGGGCGAACCGAGCAGCAACAGCTCGGACGTCGGGGCCCGCACTGTTGAACTGAAGGATATTCTGGAGTGGCAGGTTCAGAGGGGAAGGGTCATCCAGGTTCACTGGTACACCAAAGAGGAGTCCCCAATTGCCGACAAGGTGGATCAGCTTCGCAGCATCGTCAATCTCAGCCTGGCGGGTGAGTTTTGAAGTCGTAGCGGCAATGGCTTTCGTTTTGCTGCCCTTGTGATACAAGAGTGAAGTGGAAGGTACGTTTTCCCAGAACTCGAGGGGATCCCATTCCATAAATGGCTCGCTGGCACTCTCCCGTCCAACGTTCTTTAAGATCTTTTGAACGCGATCCGGAGCAAGAACAAACTTGTTGGGTGGGATGGTGTCCTTGGAACAGAAGAGGCGGAGAAGCCAAAGATGGCTCACCACCGGAACACCTCGATCCAAAGCTGCCATAACGTCTTCTCGGTCCTCGTCCGTCATCACGTAGGCAGAATCAGGAGGGTAAGCTTCCTGCCATGAACCGGGAAGAAGAACGAGAAGATTGCAGCTGTCGATACTAGACTGTGGCGACCCCAGCACTCCTCGATAGGCATCGGGGCCGTGGACCAGTGCTGCTAGACCATATTGAGTTGGAATGGTCATGGGAGCGCGGGGAGCAACGAGACCCAGCTTGACGTGAGCAGGAAGCTTGCCGCCACCGAAGACCAGAGGAAAAAATAGCGGATGGTCGACACCGAAACTGGGAAGGCTACCTGTGGCGAGAAGATAGTCCAGACCAGAGATAGTGATAATACACATATCCATGTCCAATGAATTTTGTGTTGCAGCAAGCTCTGAGGCTGGGAGGTCCATTGAGATGTGGTAGGGGACCACATAAACATCGGCTGTGACCTTCTTGTTGGGGGGCTGGCGAAAAACGTGCAGCTCTGCATTGTCAGCCGTTGTCACCACAGAATTTGAAAAGAGGGAGAGGGAAGGGTAAGGACTAAGTGTATGAGAGAAGTAAGAGAAGGGAGAGAGAGAGGTGTGGGTAACGTACTGCGGACCCACTGCTGAAGAAGGGGAAAGGTCTGACGTGCCTCGAGAAGGGGATGAAATGCGACAAGCAGCTCGGGACCGGAGTAGAGGTACGACTCGTCTAACTTGACGTTGAGAGTGTCGTACAACTGGGTGGCAAGGTTCATCGTGGTAGTCTGCGCCATTTGTGGCTGGGGTCCGAAGTGTTCACTTGCGGGTAGTGTCACAGAGCGGGAGAGATTGGTGACAGCGACTATGACGGGGACGAGGGCGAGGAAGGCTCGAAAGGTGGCAAGGACGAGGTTCTAACACAGTTATATCCTCTCTAGACTGGTCAGCAGGGCGCAAGGTAGTTGTAGGGGATGGAAGACCCACCTTGTGAGGAGTTGAGGGAGAGTGGGGAAAGCAAGAGAAAAGAAAGAGAGCGGATGAGAGAGTGGGGAAAGCAAGAGAAAAGAAAGAGAGCGGATGAGAGAGTGGGGAATAGAGACAAGAGGCGTGAGTGTTTATAAGGTAAACAGAATGTTATCCAGCATCAATGTCCCCTCAGCGCTGTGTTAGTCGATTGTCACTTTGGTGGTCTTCCTTTTGTCCGCCATTTTCTCCATTCTGAGTCAGTCGAGACACCAGAACCCCAGTGTTCAGTCTGTCACATCCTTTGACTCATGCACAATGCGCGCTGGAGGTGGGCGAGACGAGGCAAGCACTGCCGCAACAGTAGCCCAACGGAGTTCCAGTGACAAAGGCGGCTGCACAGCACCGACGCGACGCGTTCATTGATGCCCCCAACGCGCTCGACATGTCTCAGTCAGAATCCAATTGTGAGCCTCGAGGACTGGGTAGGAACAAAGGAACCGTTGAAGAGCACACAGCTGTCTGGTGTAAGGTATGCCTCATGGTCTCCTTCATCATGTCTGAGATATGAGCACGTCCATCTGGCTTCTATTGTCAGCTCAGACTCGGTCCGATCAGCGCTAGATGCCGTGGCCCTCTGGAACCCCAAAATGAATGGACCTGCCACAGTTCCAGACTGCCACTTCAGGACGGGAGCAATTTCAATTTTCACCACTGGCACTGTGGCCTCGTTATGCTCAGACGGGTCTTACGACACTGTTCGGTCTCGTATGCATGTATGGGAGCTCGTCTGCACTTGTCAGACCTGCAGGATATGCGTACGACCGTGCGCTATCTTATCTGCTAGAAGAGAGCGGGGTTAGTGGCGGAACAGACGAATAAACGAGGTCATCCTTCATCTTCAGAGCTCCGCTCGATTTGCTCGCACTCCGCTCGAGCTGCTTGGTGTTCTGCTCCTCTGCTCCGATGTCCACACTCCTGTATGCTACACAAACACACTGCATTCAGAAATCCAGTGTGGCTCCACACAGGCAACAGGAAAAAGAATCCTATGGTCGAAAGTGTGCATCCCGGTACAAAAGCAGCATCAAGTCGTCTCCTCGACTTAAACCTGCTCCTTCTGACGGCGCCTTTGGTCACGTTCGGCGGCGATGTCGAGATGGACACCCTTGCCCTTGGGCAGCGAGACCTGGGCCTGGGTGCCCTCGCCAATGACGAAGACGTTGGAGGCACGGGTAGCGAAGGTGCGGTCGAGGACGTCACGGACGTGGACGATGTCGAAGCCACCAAGGTGACGCTCGGTGTGGACAACAACACCGACACGGCCCATGGAGCGGCCGCCAGTAACCATGGCGACGTTTCCGGGCTCGAACTTGATGTGGTCGACGATCTTGTTCTGGACAAAGTCGAACTTGATGGTGTCGTTGACCTTGATCGAGGGGTCGGGGTAACGGATGGTGCGGCCGTCGTGGGTCACAACGTAGGGGACACCCTTGGCACCGAGCTGGCAACGGCGAACCTTGCAGAGCTTGAAGTTGGCCTCCTCGGGGGTGATGCGGTGGATGGTGAAGCGACCCTTGATGTCGTAGAGGAGACGGAAGTGCTCGCCCGAACGCTCAATGGTGATGACATCTGCCTGTTAGACCTGAAACGGCCCAATTTTTACTCACCCATGAAGCCGGCGGGGTAGGTCTCGTCGGTGCGAACCTTGCCGTCAACCTGGACGAGGCGCTGCATGAGGATAGCAGTGACCTCCTTGCCAGTAAGAGCGTACTTGAGGCGGTTGCGGAGGAAGACGGTGAGGGGAAGCGACTCGCGGAGCTTGTGAGGGCCGGGCGAGGGGCGAGGGGCCTGTAAATCATTAGACATCTGTCCTTACAAACGTTCCGTAGCAATGCTACTCACGTAGGTGCCGCCAAGCTTGTCGAGCATCCAGCTCGAAGGAGCGGCAAGGCGCTTGAGGTGCTTCTTAGGACCGCGACCCTAGTCCGTGTTAGCATTTCTGCAGAGCAGAGTTCCCCGTTCGGATCCAGCACACCGAGACGAGCGTCGAGAGGGTGGGTCGTGTCGTCCATCCAAGAGTCCTCCGTCGCCATCACAAAAGATTTTCCCATCCCATCTCATCCACCCAACAGCTCTCCCCACGCCGTCGCCGCAGTCCATCCCGTCTCCAACAATCCATCCCGCATGCAGTCGACATGCTCGTAGTCGTTCGCGGTCGTGTCCGTGCCGTTCGATGTCGTCGCCGTCGGTGTGCTGGTACCCGCTACCGCACTCACCATTTTTGTTGCTTGATGTGTAAGTAAAGAGGTTTGCACAAGTTGAAGCTACCTAGCCAGGCGCACAGCTACGCTCCAGCCAGTCTCTCCCCCCGCTCTCTCTTCCCCCCGCCAGCTGTCGCCTGCCACTGATTGGGCCACACAAAGGTGCAAGCCCAAATTGGAGCCTCAAAATTGGTCCCGGATTTTCTCTGTTAACCCCGACGATTTCTTAACGCCGACGAGGCGTCCATCTGCAACTTTGTTTGACCACTTGAAGTGAGAATTTTGCCGTTTTATCCGCCTCGCTCGATCCGCTCGAGCTGCTCCGCTTGGGTCGGATGTGGCGTTTTCAGTGTGGCGGTTTACCCGGGTATTTTTCGCGGAATCAAACCTGCCACACACGTGTCGCACGTGGCCTGTCGTCACTCGATCACAAGTCCGTCATCGATGCATGCATCTAGCTACTGAGAGCCATACTTCCCACAACAATACATCAACAACCATGTCCGCGAATGTCGATCTCAAGGAGGCGCTCGCCTTTGCCATCACCATCGCCCGCGAGGCGGGCAAGATGATCCGCGACGGCCAGGAGCGCCGCTTTGCGACCGGCGCGACCGAGGACGAGAAGCTCAACTCTGTTGATGTAGGCTAGTGTGTCGGTTGTGTGCTGATTGCAGCTCGTCACCGAGGTCGACAAGGCTGTCGAGGACTACCTTACTCAGCGCATTAGCAAGAAGTACCCCGACCACAAGTTGTGAGCTAAGATGTCGTCAGGAGCTCACCGCAGTATCGGCGAGGAGACGTACGCTGGCGAGAAGCTCGGCGACGAGCCGACGTGGATTGGTGAGTGCCCTAAGGGGTTGAGCTGACGGCAGTCGAGTGAGCCTTGAAGACATATTGTCGACTAACTTGTAGCCCGATTGACGGCACCACCAACTTTGTACGCTCCAGCTCCGCTCCAGCTGACCCCAGATCCACGGCTTCCCGATGGTCGCGACCTCGATCGGCCTTGCCATTGGCGGCGTGCCCGTAGTCGGCGTCATCTACAACCCGTTCATGGACCAGCTCGTGAGCTTATGCGACACCAGTAACTGACAGCAGTACTCGGCCGCCAAGGGTGAGGGTGCCTTCCTGAACGAGAAGACGCGCCTCCCGCTCTCCGGCAAGCCCAAGGAGCTGCCGTCGCTCTCGCAGGCTCTGTGAGTACTAAGGTAGTCCTTACTGACAGCAGCATCGGCGTCGAGTACGGCTCGTCGCGCAAGGGCCCCGCGCTCGACGGCAAGATGGGCACGTTCCGCAAGCTGGCCGCCGACCCGTCCGAGGGCGGCCACATGGCACACTCGCTCCGCAGCGTCGGCAGCGCCGCGATCAACCTCGCCCTCGTCGCGACCGGCGGGCTGGACATTTACTGGGAGATCGGCTGCTGGCCCTGGGACGTCTGCGTGAGTTCCACTACCCTAACAAGCTAACTCTCAGGCCGGCATGTGCATCCTCTCCGAGGCCGGCGGCGCGAGCTACGGCGGCAAGGATGAGGACCCGGAGCTCAAGGGCGAGCCCAACGCCAAGGTCGTCAGTGAGTATAATGTCTCGGCAGAAGCTAACACCCGGAGCTGGACGCAAGTACCTCTTCATCCGCCAGGTGGCGCCCCCCCAGGTGAGTGCCGCTGCTTATCCGGGCTGCGGTCACACGTCCGCGTCGTCGAGTTCTGCTTGCGACGACCCCACGCTAACCCTACAGGGCCAGACTGTGCGCGATGCGCAGGGCCACCTTGCCAAGGAATTCTATGCCACTGCGACCGAGTGGGCACCTTAGATGTAGAGGTCGGAGTAAAGGAGACTCAATGCAGAACAAATGTAGAACGCGAGCTCGAGGGTGCCCCGAGAGGACTGACCAGCCGGGAGTTGGTGCTCGGATGGCTAGCTACCACTGCAACCAGCCAGATTGGGGTTAACTGCCCAGGACGTCATCTTCGCACAGAGTACAGAGCAGGAGAGACAAAAACAGCGCAAATAACAGTAGCATGTTCACAGTGTGAATCAAGAATACAAAAACAACTATAAGGACAAGATGTCCTCGCCAATCCGCGGACAAGCCTGCTACCAGCAAACCTGCCACAAACGGTCACACGGCAGCCGACTAAAGCCACCGGCGCCTGGATCGACGAGTATCGTTCTTGCCCCCCTTTCCCCGTCCGAGCACCAGTGGAGTTGGGTGACGATCGTGAATAAAGAGGGCAGTGTAGTGGAGAGCGAGAGGAGAGGAGATGGGGAGGAGACGTGGGGTAAGCAGCGGGATTCAGACGGTCTTGAGAATGGTTAGCATAGCGCGCGACGGGAGCGACGAAAGACGAATGTTGTTGATAAGACTGGATGATCAGATGGGAGAAAGCAAAGTAACGACTGGAGTTGAACTTTTTGTACCACTCTGGCTGCAGCGTTAATTTGGTGCGAGCCACGGTGCGAGATTCTCGAGTGATAAGAGACAGATATATTGAATGACGTGTAATTAAAATCGCTCCTCCAGCCCAGGGCGACGATCAGCTCCATCTTCTGTTCGCTTGCCAGGGAAAGAACATTTAGCAGATCAGATTATTACCTAATCCAGCAATATTAACCGAATGGGGGGAGATTAAAAATCAGTCGCAGCCAGGAGAGCACCGAGCCAAGCTACGCCGCGCGCCGAGAAGAGCGGCGATTGAATGCGTGCGTGAAAAGTCTCCAAGTACAAGCGCAGTCCGAAACTTGGTCCCGATAATCTGACAAACAGGGTAACACACGATGCTATCCGGGGACGTACTACAACGGATTAATACGCCGCGTCGCTTACCGCGTAGCACCGCACGCGTTTGATGTGTAGCACAAATGTTGTACCAACAGGGGGAGCCAAGCTGCCATACAGGAGGGACAGGAACGACCCCAGGCGTTAATTGCCCGTCCTCGGCCTGCTTCAAGCAGCTACAGTACTATGATTCAGTGCCACGTATCAGGGCAAAGTCTCCAGGTCCTGGGTCGCAGGTGTGGCGTTGGCGATGGACGCGTTGGCTTGCATGGCTTGGCTGCACGTCCGTATGGCTGTGCATGACGCGCAGCGATGGGTGCTGCGGAGGATATCGATGGCGATCACCCGCTCTGCGTGCACCCAGTTATCATACCTAATCAGATCGTAATTTAGACTTGGTTTGTCGGAGAATGCCATTCAAGGTATGCGTCCCATGCCGGCAAGTGCAGAGCAAGCAAGTCTCAGATTGATCTCATTAGACTCTGGCGGTAAGGGTTCCTCTTTCTCGATCGAACTGCCGCGAGCTGCGCGAGCTGGGCTAGCTGGCAGAATGCCCACGGGTACCCACCCACGACGCTCCAAGCCGTAAACGACTAGCTCAGGCTTTGGCTCTGGCTGATGCACCTTCCGAGCGCTTTAACGTTTTCACTCTTCACATTGCTGCTGCGCTTAAAGCCCAGCTGCACCTGTGACGCCTACCCTTAACCCTCTACGGCATGTACGGTTCCGTTCCTCTCGATCCTTGCACTCTTCCGCGCTACAGTCCGTCCTCTTGCTGCGTCACATCTCGTTCTCGTTAGCTCGAGCTGTCACCCATTATCGCTTTCGACATTGCTTTCACCTCTTCATCCTCATCACCACCCTTGAAAACAACAAAAGCATCCACATCCCAAGTGTCTGTGCCGATCTCCCGACATCGAGCACCACACTTCTTCTTTTGTAGTTTTCATCTCTGGCGATCCGGGGCCAGCGACGATCATCTCTGGCGTCTGAGCGTTCCATCCATCGAGACACTCCTATAAGCCATCTTGGCCACCGACTGCGACGCGTAAATCGAACATATACGCACAACTCGGTGACTATGGCTCAAGGTCCAAGGACCAACGACTATGCCTACCCCAACGGGGGTGGTGCAAACGCTAATAATGCCTCGCCTGCCGGCATGTCCGGCAAGCAGCAGGCCGCCATCGCGCCCGTTGTCGCCCAAGACGTAGTCGACGGCGCCACCGTTCATGTGAGTACGACCAGGACACCACCAGTACACGCTCTGACTGTAGGCGTTTGACCCGGATGCAAGGCCCGAGGAAAAGGCGGCCCTCGCCAAGAAGGGAGGCCTCAAGGGCGTGTTCGGCGCACCCAAGAGCATTGGCAAAGGCGTCATGAACGTCGGCAAGGGCGTCGGCAACGGTGTGTCTGGTGTTGTCTCGTCTGGTGCCGGCGCCGTGTCGTCGGTCGGCAACGGTGTCGCCAGGGGCGTCGGCTCGGTCGGCGGTGCTGCCATGGGCGGTGTCGGCTCGGTCACTGGCGGTGCGCGTAGCATGGTCGGCTCCATGCCTGGCATGGGTTCGATCAAGGACAATGGCAAGGGCTCTGCTCGTGGTGAGTACCTGTGTAAAGCGCACAGATCACTGACGCACAGCCGTTGCGATTGACACGTCGACCTCGGGCAATGTTCCTGCGCCCACGGCGTCGCTCGCCGACGCCAAAAAGGCCTCCTTGGCCGTCAAGGCTCCCACTGTATGTTATTGTTTCTCATTTACCATTCATCATGGATTCTGACCTGCAGGAGGACGACATTCCCGGCACCATCCCCAAGACTGTGCTTCCTGGCATCCCGGGCTGGGTAGGTAGTCTGTGCTGTGGTTCGCTGACATTCAGATGCCCATCGGCTGGAAGCAGACGCTCGGTCTCGAAGGCGGCAACGTGCGCGACGCGAAGACACAGGAGGAGCTCAACATTCTCTCGTCGTTCATGTGAGCGGAGCTAGAGAACTCTACTGACAGCAGCTCGGACCAGTACTATGGCCAGTGGTACCACAATGCCGGAATTGTGAGCCACCTGATAATCCTTGTACTGACTGCAGATCGTCGGCGCCGTCCTTGCCACTCGTCTCGTCTCGACCTTCCGCCTCGGCTGGGGCTGGGTGTTTATCATCCTTGCCTTTTGTGCCACCGCCTACTCGCTCTCCATTGAGCGCACTCGCCGCCGCGCCCGCGACGACATTCAGCGCGAGCTCGTAAAGACCCGTCTCATCACCGAGACCGAGTCTGCCGACTGGCTCAACGGCTTCCTGGACCGCTTCTGGCTCATGTACGAGCCCGTCCTTTCGGCTACTATCGTCGCGTCCGTCGACTCTGCCCTCGTCTCTGCTACCCCCGCTTTCCTCGAGTCTATCCGTCTTACCACCTTTACCCGTGAGTGCACCGCCCAGATCCCCCCCTGACATCAGTCGGCAACAAGGCCCCCCGCATCGACTTTGTCCGCACTTTCCCCAACACGTGAGTGACCTGTACTATCTCACTGACCGCAGCCCCGATGACGAGGTTGTCATGGACTGGGCGCTCTCGTTCACCCCCAACGACATGCAGGACACTACTCCCCGCCAGGCCGAGAAGCGCGTCAACCCCAAGATTGTCTTAACCATCCGTCTCGGCAAGGGCTTCGTCTCCACCGGCATGCCCATCCTCGTCGAGGACATTAACTTTTCCGGTCGCATGCGGTAAGTAAATCGAGTTACCACACTGACCCCAGCATCAAGCTCAAGCTCATGTCCACCATGCCCCACGTCCAAAAGGTCGAGATGAGCTTCCTCGAGGAGCCCCACTTTGACTTTGTCCTCAAGCCCCTCGGCGGTGAGACGCTCGGCTTTGACATTAACAACATCCCCGGACTCGAGCCGTTTATCCACAGCCAGGTCCACGGTGCTCTCCGCCCCATGATGTACGCCCCGAATGTCTTTACCCTCGACCTCGAGCAGCTCCTGTCTGGCGCTCCTCTCGACTCTGCTATTGGTGTTCTCAAGGTTACCGTTCTCGACGCCCACGGTCTCAAGTCTGTCAAGCTCGGTGGCGGTGCCCCCGACCCCTACGTCTCGCTCTCGCTCGGTGGCAAGCCCTCGGTTGCCCGCACCAAGACCATCATGTCCTCGGCTTCTCCTACCTACGGCGAGACCCACTTTATCCTTCTCAGCAGCCTCTCGGAGGTTCTCAACTTTAACGTCTTCGACTGGAACGAGCACCGCTCGGACGACCTCATTGGTACTGCTGCTCAGGAGCTCGCCCGTTTCGAAGATGACGCCGAGGAGGAGGGCATGGTCGGCAAGGTTATTGGCGGCGGCAAGGACCGCGGAGAGCTTCGCTACGACATGTTCTACTACCCCACTATCCAGGCCGAGAAGAAGCCGGACGGAACCTTTGAGGAGCTTCCCGACATTCCCACCGGTATCGTTCGTCTCCAGATTCACGGCGCCAAGGACCTCGGCGGCAACGCCAAGGACATCAACGCTGTCGCCAAGGTCTACCTCGGAGCCAGCAAGGAGCCTGCCCACGTCACCGAGCCCGTCAAGAAGAGCAGCTCGCCCGCCTGGGAGGACCACACCGAGTTTATCGTTGCTGACAAGAACGCCTCTGTTGTTACCGTCTACGTCCAGAACAAGGCCTCCACCATTGGTCGCGTCACCGTCCGTCTCTCGGACATTATGGCCGCCAAGGAGAAGGGCAACGACTGGTTCCCGCTCCAGGGCTCGCGCACTGGTAAGATTCGTCTCAACGCTACTTTCAAGCCTGTTTCCATGCCGGGTTCGCTCGACAGCGCCGCCCAGTACCACCCGCCCATTGGTATTCTCCGCGTTCACATGAAGAATGCTCAGGACGTCAAGAATGTCGAGGGTGGTCTCGGCAAGTCGGACCCTTACATTCGTGTTCAGATCAACAACCGCACTCTTGCTCGTACCGAGGTCCAAAACAACAACCTCAACCCGGTTTGGGACCAGATCATCTACATTCCCGTGCACAACCTCAAGGAGCGTGTCACCTTTGAGATACTCGACTATGAGAACATTGGAAAGGACCGCACTATTGGTACTGTTACTCTCAACGTTTCCGAGTGCGCCGTCGCCAACGAGGCCAACTCCGAGTACCCCTACGCGTCTTCCGGCCACCTCAACCGCTCTGACCGCATTCGTCTTCCCAAGGGCGACTACAAGGGTCTCCTCAACTACAGTGTCGACTTTAAGCCCGCCATGTCGCTCCGCGGCGGTGTCTCCTTTGAGGCCCCCAAGAACGACGTCGCTGTTGCCGCCCAGCAGGCCGCCAAGACCAACAGCACCAACGGTACCAACGGCACTGCTGCCGCTACTGCGCCCGCTGCCGCTGCTAATGCCGCTTCTATTGTTCCCGCTCCTACTGCTGCCAACCCTGCCCCTGCCCCCACTGCCACTGCCGAGTCTGCTTCTGTCGCCACGGCCGCTGTTGCCAAGGCCGAGGGCAAGGTCGACACTCCTCCTGCTCTTCCCGCCAAGGAAGCCGGCGCCGTCGACACCAACGACCCCGACGCCGCCGAGACTGCGACTGAGAACCCCGAGACTGGTGTTGTCATGACCGATGAGCAGCTCCTCAAGTGCCGTGAGTAAATGTACTGTTTCAACGCTGACCTTGCAGAGTCTGGTGTACTCGTGTTCCAGGTTATCGAGGGCCAGCTTGCCCGCAAGGGTGCGCTCGAGGTTCTCTTCGACGACGGTTACTGGCCCGCGTACACTTCGGAGCGTGCCCGCAGCACTCACGCCCGCTGGGACCAGGTCGGCGAGGGCTTTGTCCGTGAGCTCGACTTTGGCCGCACCTGGCTCCGTATCAACGCTGCCGACGACGAGGGCGAGGAGCAGATTGTTGCCGAGTGCAAGATGGACACCCGCGAGTTCCTCGAGGCTTCGCTCAACAAGGTCACCACCTTTACTCTCACCTCGCCGGACGGCTCGAGCCGCAGCACCGTCAAGATGTCGTCGCGCTTTGTCCCAATTGGCATCAAGCTCGAGCCCCGTGAGACCATCAACGACCAGGGTATGATGCGCGTCACGGTTGTTGGCGGCAAGGGTCTCCGCGCTGCCGACCGTGGTGGCAAGTCGGACCCCAACGTCACCTTCTTGCTTAACGACATGAAGGTCTTCAAGTCGGAGACCAAGAAGAAGACTGTCAACCCGACATGGAACGAGACCTTTGAGGTCGCCATCCCGTCGCGTGTTGCCAACAAGTTCAAGTACGTTGTCATGGACTGGAACACTGTCGGCACTGCCGATGAACTTGGTGAGGGTGTTGTCGACCTTGCCTCTCTCGAGCCGTTCCAGATGACAAACCTCGACCTCCCTGTCATCTTTGAGGGCAAGCCCCACGGAACCATCCAGCTCAATGTCCTCTTCCAGCCCGAGATCATTGCCCGTACACGCCAAAAGACCAGCACGTTCTCGGGTGCCGGCCGCACTGTCACCAACATTGGTGGCGCTGCTCTTGGCGCCCCGGTTGCCGTCGGCAAGGGTGTTGTCAGCGGCGTCGGAAACGTCATCAGCGCGCCTACCCGTCTGTTCAAGAAGAAGGACCGTTCGTCGAGCTCGGCTGGAAGCATCTCTACTCCCATTGTGGTCACTGGCCCCGACGGCCAGGCCCACGGCGGTTACGTTGTTCCTGGCGACCGCTCCAGCCTCGCTCCCGGAGCGCAGATCTCTGGTCCCGCCGACCTTGTCGAGGAGCTTGCCCCCACTGGTGGCCTCGCTACCGGCTCCATGATCGCCACCAACCTCCCCGAGGGAGCTACAGGTCTCGCCCCCCAGGAGCCCGGCACCCTCAGCGTCTCGGTCATCGGCGTCTCGGAGCTCAAGCCCAACGCCGACTCGCACAGCGCCAAGGACCTCAAGCCGTACATTGCTGTCAAAGTCAACGGCAAGACCAGCAAGACGGACCACGGCAAGGGCATCGACTACGAGTGGAACGAGACCTTTGCGTTCAACGTTTCCCCGGGCACTACCCAGTTCACTGTGACTGCTTATGGTGAGTGCTAACGTGTAGGGCTGACTGACACGCAGACAAGCACTCGTTTGGAAAGGATGTCGACCTCGGCGAGACCACGATCGACATCTGGCGTCACGTCCAGCCCGCCATTCCCACCGCGGATGTCATTGCCGAGCTCAACAACGGCGCTGGTGCCATCAAGCTCCGCCTTGACTGGTCCGTCGGCGCTCAGGCCAAGTCGGGCCTCACCCGCAGCCGCAGCCGCACCCCCTCGGTCTCCTCCCGGAGCATTGTCAATGACGGTACCCCCCGCTCCAAGTTCTCCATGACCCCTGGTAAGAACCAGGCTGCCTAAGCTTTGAACTGGCGAGTCAAAGTCGGAAGTGTTTCTTATATTCCTTATTTTTCTGTTTGTCAAAAGCCTAAAGGGAATGATGTTGATGACTTGTTTCTTTCTGCTATTTCGCTCTCACCCCCCTTATTTTTCTATACACGATAATGATGGAAGAGTTATTACCCCCTACCGCTATACACGTACCGCTAGTCACGTTTAGTAGTAGACTTTACGCTCCTGATGATGCAACAACACGCGCTGTTTGTTAGGTGCTGGTGGAAGCTTGAACAAAGGCTCAGGCGACACACTGACAGCACTCAAGTGATCAATAAACAAGCCCTGCATTCGTGTGTAGTCTACAAATATGTGTCTACGAGTACATGCCCGCAAACGACTCCCTCGCCCGCTCCTGCGGCGCACCGCGCGCGCCCGTGCCCCGCCCGAACGCGGTCCCCTCGAGCCCCGTCGGCCCCCCAGATCCACTCACCCCGCCGCCGGCGCCAAACAACCCGTGGAAGAGCGCGAGCATGCGCTCCGTGTGCCGCTGGTTCTCGATCGCGTCGACGGGCGCGGCGGCGGACGGGTCGAGGGTCGCGCGGCACAGGGGGCACGTGTTGTTCTGCGGTCAGCGGCTGGCGAGGACAGTACGGTCTCAACCACAGTCATGGCGCAATAGAGCGTAGAGGCGTAGAGCATCGCCAGCGCAATCTCCCACCTCTCACGTAGGCGCACTCACAATCCTCAACCACGCCGCACAGCACCGCGCACAAACCACATGCGCCCCCTTGCAGGGCAGCACGCGCAGCCCCAGCGCCTTGACGTCCCCGAAATAGTGCTCGCTCGCGAGCGCGTACTCCTCCTCCGTCTCGATCGCCGCCAGCGCCTGGAGGCACACGGGGCAGTCGGGGTTGTTCTCCTTTGCGGCCGCGAGGGCGTCGGGCGTCGGGCGCGGGAGGGCGGAGATGAAGGACGGGCTCGCGCCGTTTCTGCCGTCAGCTGAGTAGGAGCGCGCAGCTCGGCCAGGCTCGGCTCGGCTCGGCTCCTGCGAGGCTCCGCAGGAGCCTCGCCACTCACTCACCCCTCCTCGGCCTCGGCGAAGAATTCCTCGTATATCCCCTCGTCGACGACTACGCCGCCGTTGGCGTGCGCGTCGCCCATGGCGGCGAGAAAGTCGGAAAAGGACGCGGGCGGGGGGCGCGCGTCGTAGCTCATCGTAGCGGTTAAGGGGTTCTGATCACGGTGTCCAGAGGACGAGACTAGATCGATGGGAAGTGAGAGGAAAGTGAGATTGTGAGATCGTCAGAGATGGGTGGAAAGAACAGTGCTCAACGAACTGGGAATGGCAATGACGCGTTCATGACCTCCACTTTCGTTCGCGTCCCGGCTGGGCGCTGTCCGGCCAGCCAACTGCCGTCCTCTCCGCCGTCCTCAATGATAATCAATGCATGGATGCATGCTATAGTAGTACAATGCTCGCGTAGTTTGCAGGTAGTTTGTGGGTTATGGATGGGTCTGAAATGTTCGTGGGTGTCGCTGAACCGGGACTCTGCTGCTGCGATATCTCCAGTCTGGCGCCACTCCGCTCCGACAGTGCGATACATCTACCGCCCTTCGGTCGTGATACCCCACCCTCTTCGGCCGGCAACGATCGCGGCCTGCTCGATCGTCCACACGACGGCCTTGATCCAGTTGAAGAGCTCGCGGACGGCCTCGTCCTGGATGTCAGCGGCTGCACTCCTGGTGACCAGGTTGTCACTCACCATTCGCTCTGGATCGTCCGCGAGGCGCTTGTGCATGCCGTTCGCGCCGCCGTTGCCATTCGCACCGCCATTTGCCCCGCTATTCGGGCCGCCATTCGCGCCATTCGCTGGCCGGCTCCCGCCCGCCCCCTGGTCCTCGTCCGCCCGGAACCCGTGCGTCGAGAGATACACCTCCTCCTCGTCCGGTGGCAGGCGCGCCTGGTCGTCCGTGTACGTGTACTCGTCTGCGTCCGAGTCGACCTCGCCGTGGTGCGCGTGTGGGTGTGCGTGGTGGTGGCCGTGGTCGTCGTAGTCGTGGTCGACCTCATGGTCGTGCTCATGCGACTCGTGTATGTGAGCCCCATGCCCGTGACTGTGACTGTGGCCATGGCCATGGCCATGACCATGACCATGCCCATGATGCTCATGCTCCTCCTCCACCTCCTCGCAGTCACACTCGCCCGGCTCGTGGTCGCACTCGACGTAGCTGTGGTCGTGCGAGCAGCAGTCGCAGCAGTCGTCCTCCGTGTCGTAGTAGTAGAAATCGGACGAGCCCGAGTGGTGCGACGCGGGGTACTCGTGTGTGTGCCTGTTGTCAGTGAGATGAAGAGCGAGATGGCGCCAGTATGCCGCTGTGTACGCGTCCGCAGCGCTGCGATCCAGCTGTTACTCACCCACTCCGCCCACACGTGCACTCTCCCAGATCGTCCTCGACAGCGACCTCCTTGCCCTTGCCCGTCGGCAGGCCGACGCTCTCAACAGCAGCAGCGACGCCTTCCCGGTATCCCTTGAGCTCCTTCTGCATGCGCATGAGCTTGGCCTTTTCGCGGTCGAGGGTGAGCTTGGCCTCGAAGAGCGCGGCCAGGCTGGCGGGGAGGTCGATGGGCAGCGCGCCGGTGGCGGGGGGCATGGGGAGCTGCGTTTGTCCCGGCAGCCCCATGCCGACGCCGCCGACACCGCCGACGCCGACACCACCTACACCCACCCCCATGCCGCCCGCCGCCGCCGCGGCAGAAAACAGGCTCACGTCCCCGATCCCCGCGGCCGCGCCCGCGATCGCACTCAGCTGGCTCGGCGTGAGGCGCGGCAGCTGCCCGAGCTGGCTGAGCGCGCTCGACGACCAGTGCTGGAACGCCGAGGGAAAGTTGGGGTCCGTCGGGTCGAGCGCGGACGCGGGCGGGAAGAGGGACGTCGCGGGGTCAAACGGCTCGTGGCTGTGGGTAGAGTGGCCGTGGGTGTGAGAGTGGCCGCCGTGGCTGCCGTGCGGGTGCGAGTGCGAGTGCGAGTGCGAGTGAGAATGCGAGTGAGAGTGAGAGTGCCCATGGCCGTGGCCGTGGCCGTTACTCCGCGGCGTCGGCGGGAGCGGCGGCGGCACGCTCGGCGCCGGCCCGGGACCGGGCGAGGTCGACTTGCGCGGCTTGGGCGGCGGCCGCTTGTTGGTGCGCGGCTTGGAGCGGCCCATGGGGTGCGGTGCGAGGCAGGGGGGACGCAGCAGGGCGTGTCGGCGGAGTCGGCGGCGTCGCGTGTGTGGTGCTGCTCCTGTCGAGGTGTAAGACAAGTAACTGGTGACTGCGATGAAGTTTGTGGTGCTCAAAGGCCGTTGCCGCCGTTACAAACGGCTGTGACTGATGTAACTGACAGAGCCTCTGGTGCGTTATCAACGCCCGCCTGGCTGCAAGCGGCCTACAGCACTCGTGCTGCTGCTGCCTGCAACCGCCAGGCTCACTCTGGGCGCAAAAATTAAAACACGTCATTGCCAACTTTTTTGAGAGCCTGGTGCATCTCCGTGCCTGGAAAGTATAGGACAGGAAATGTTGGCCAGTGAGCGCACACCAGAAACGATAATCTCGACTCGCGCAGAGCTCTACCTCTGCCTTGCTCTTATCACCATCAGTGGACACCAGAGGACACCATGCCCGCGACCACCTCCGCCACCACCGCCACCTCCGCCTCGGCTCCCGCCGAGCGCATCAAGCGCATCACGGTCCTCATCTCCGGCTCTGGTATGTGCCCTTTGCTGCTCCGATCAGATCGGCTTGACCTCCACACTGACCCCAGGCTCCAACCTGCAGGCCATCCTCGATGCGTCGCTCACCCCCGCGCTCCCCGGCGCGCAGGTGACGTACGTGCTGTCCTCGCGGTCGGGGGCATACGGGCTCGAGCGCGCCGCCAAGTCGGACCCGCCGGTGCCGACGAGCGTGTGCGCGTTGAAGACGTTTACGAACCGCAACCCGGGCGGGCGGGAGGCGTACGATGCCGAGGTCGCGCGGCGTGTGCTGGCGTCGCGCCCCGACGTTGTGGTCCTCGCGGGCTGGATGCACATTCTCAGTGACTCGTTCCTGGATATTCTGAATGGAACCACGCCCGCGCCCGAGGCCGCGAGCATGCCCCCCGTCCCCGCCGCCCCCGAGGGGTCGGAGCGCCTCCCCCAGCCCCCTGCGACCCAGACATTCCCGATCCCGTGCATCAACCTCCACCCCGCGCTCCCCGGCGCGTTTGACGGCGCGGAAGCCATCCCCCGCGCGTTCGAGGCGTTCAAGAAGGGAGACATCAAGCATACCGGCGCAATGGTCCACCGCGTCATCAAGGAGGTCGATCGCGGAGAGCCGCTGATCGTCCGCAACGTCGAGATCAAGGAGGAGGACACGCTCGCCGACCTCGAGAACAGGATACACGGCGTCGAGCACGAGATTATCGTCGAGGGCACCAAGAAGATCCTCGAGGAGCTCGCCAAGGAGCAGATGGCCGGGGAGAAGAAGGACAAGAAGGACACGGTCGACGAGGCCGCCGCCGCGCTCGACAAGCTCGAGGTCAAGCCGTAAGCAGCCGAGTTACTGTTGTTCAACACTGCACATATAGATAGACACATAGGCTTATCAGCAACACTGGAATGTACATATTCATAGGCTAGAACAGGAGAAAGGAAAGGGATCGTCAGCAGTGGGGGTCCTTGGGAGTGTCCCCAGGTCGTCAAACCAAAGTACTCTCCAACGCTCACGTCTGAACGTATTAAGAGAGCCCTTTTAACAACAGATGCCTGGGGCAGTGAGCCTGTCAGCATTCGTTAGTAGTCCACGTTCACTGGAGGAAGTGGCTACGCTCCTCCAGTCCACCGCGTCCGCCTTTGCCCCCTATGGGCACTTCTTTCCGTACATCCCCCAGCACACACCCTTCTATTCCCAGCTCCCGCCTCGGTAGTCGTATAGTATGCATTACAATATGTGGTGTCTAGTTGTTGGTCGAGGTCTGGTTTCCACAGTTGAGACACTGGGCGTTAGCGAGCGTTCCTAGAGAGTGACGACGGCTGTGCATGCTTGGCCAGCAGAGACGGAAGCACGACATGACCGTGTCTAGACCCCATGCACTCTGACGAGGTGACAAGCCGGAGAGACGAGTCCTTCCCCATCCGTCCGCCCTCGTCCAACTCATGCCTCTCACTCACCTTGTAGAAGATTGTCGATCCTTCGTCGGCCGAACGCAGCTGCATCTCCTTGTACGAGAGACCGATGTGGCCGCACTTTTCGCACTTCTCCATGGCCTGGATGTTAGCGGTGACAATCAGCGTGTAAGGGGTCGGGGAGAGAGGGGCGGTCGAGCAAGTGCTCCGAAACAGCTGGCTGCTATTCCGTTCCGGCCGAAGGTGGCAACGGCTGCCGGCTCCAACCACCCCAATTCCCCCCCCCTTCTCCTTCCCCTTGTCTCCTCCTGCCCTCTCCCCCTCCATCGCTCTTCCCCCCAAGCTCCGCCGATACGCACGATAGGATCACGGCCCTTGCTCGCCTCCTCGTCTGTCCGCGTGTTCTGCACCAGCGCGCGCTTGCTCTTGAGCGCGGACGGGAACGCGTCGGGGGACGAGTACGTCTTGGTCGGGAGGTTCTCGTACGCTGGGGTCAGTGTTGTCCGGAAGAGTAAGGAGCGGGAGGAGGCTGCTGCCAAGCCAGCTGAGGTCCTCCGAAACAGCTGGCATCACGGCGCGTTGGGCGCTGGACGACAGCAGAGGTAGAAAGATCGTGACAGCTATACCTCCGCCATCCCCCTTCGCTCCGCCTATGCCCATCCACCGGGTTCTCTCGCGCCCGCTACGCTCGCGACTCACAGGAAGCAGGCTCCTTGCGGCTGCACTGGTGGCAGTCGATCTCGTCCTGGTCGTCGCGCGGGAGGTCGAGCAGCGTGCCGCACGCGGGGCAAAAGAGCAGCGCGCCTATGCGCTTCGCGCGGGATGTGGGGGCGGACATGGTGTGTGGTGTGAGGTGTGAGTTGGGAGTTGGAACGTCAGTCTCGTACCTTTGATGCTGGTCACAACAAAAATCTTGGGAAGTGGAGGGTGGAAAGTCATTTGCGGTTATTTATTTCTGCCTCCCCTTTTTGAGGCCATGCTGCGGGCACGCGACCTCCATGCGTCGCCGGACATGGCCGGTGTACCGCTGTTCGGGACGGCGATCAGCGCTGCGCATGTCATCTGACTCTTGTATCCGCCATTTCGCGATGATGAGGCGTTTGAACAGCCGTAAGCCCAGGGATGAGGATGAGAACAATAGAGGCTGGCCAGCTGGTCCCCAGCTCCAGGATCCCGGATCCCAGTCTTGTCCCCAGCGCTGCAGTCGGGGCCGGGCGGTGTAGGACTGTGGACTGCGGTCCCTGCGGTCCTGCGGCCTGCGGGTCCCGGCTCGTCCCACTGCGCACCGTGCAGCTCCGTCTTTTGTCATGCACAGTATCTGTGCAGGTCCGTGGGCACTGCGCTGCTCGTGTTTAGTGTTTCGCAGTGGTCGCCGCATGGACACGACTAAGAACTAGCGTTGGGCAATCGAAGAATCGAAAAAACTCGTGCGACCCCATCGGACCCATCCACCGGCCATGGCCCAGCCCCAACAGTTCAACAATAAACAAGGTTGACTTGGCAGATCGAGGTCAGCTGCGTAGTTGGCGCAGCTGGCGCAGCCCAGTCGCTGCAAGTCGCGTCTATGCATGCGTTTAGTAGACTCTGCTAGAGGTTGCTACATAAAGCAACGAGCGATGAATGCATTTCCCTCATCAAGTCTTCATTACGCATTCCCGCTTACCCTCACTCATCACTATCGCACTCGTATCGCTGATTGCGATTGCCCACCTCGTCTACCGTCTACCTCGGCCTCGATCCTTCGTGTCCCCCTTGATTTCCACCGCGTTGCGATATATCCACACCATATCGTGCGAGCTATTGAGTCATCAGCGACTAGTCATATAAGTCAGCACAAAAAGTCGCGACTAGCCAGCCCCCAGTCTTTCCCACATACCGAAGTGTCAACAAGCTACCAAGCTTTCAACCTTCGTCGGCGATCTCCCCGCAGGCCCCGCATTCTCTTCCATTCTTAACCCCTCATCATTTTACTTTCTCTCTCCACACTTCTCTCGGCACTCTCGCACGCATCACCTGCATACCCACCATGACCACTACCTCAAGTMCCCCCGCCGCCACCCCCGCCCCGGCCCCCACAGCGACCCCCATCGCGATCCGCGGCCGCGCCCTCCCCTCGCACCCCTGCCCGCACGTCGCCGACCTCGTCTACTCGGCCTGGAACGCGTACCGCCACCGCGGCGACGCCGTCGCGCGCAGCGAACGCAGCCCCTCCCCCGGCTCCATGTCGTCCTCGCTCGGATCGAGCCCCACACCCACCAGCGTCGCGAGCGTCGCGAGCGAGGTGCGCAAGCTGCGGTAGACGGTAGCCGGAATTCCGGAATCCGGGTCCCCACCGCACCCAGTGGCAAATCCAAGTCCTGGCAAATCCAAGTCGGCGGCGCACGCCGTTCCCGCCTTTCGTCCGCCAAAGGAGCCCGCCAGACGGTGTCGTCCGACCATATACCCACCCCCCGCGCCTCACGCCCTCACGCCCTCATGTGCAGTTGTCGATGCATCGTTGTTGTATAGTCCATGCTACAGTATTCGTCCCTTCCCACCCTGGGTAGTTGGTGCTGACCATACTGACTTCGCGCGGCGGACACCGCCGGTCGACTCTCACTGACATGCAGACCAATGACCCGGAGTACGGTCGAACTAGGTGTGCATGTTCATGCCAAGGAAGCATACTGATATGGAACCAGGTGAGCAACTTCTCGCTGATCAGAACAGTGGGGCCCTCCGGAAGACACGAGCACGGAAGTACATCGTCCTCCTCCACCGTCAGCTTCGTCCGGGAGCGTTCGCACAGTGATGTGACAGGTCCCGACCCGGCCGTCACACCGCTCCACGCGTTCGTTCTGTGCCCGCGAACGACTCTCGAACGACTCTCTCTGACGATCACTTTCGTGGGAGGCGGAGCCAAACAACTCGTCCGGAAGACGCCGACCGCTGTGAGCCTCAAACGGCTGGGATACGCTCCGCATGGCAAAGCCTGGGGGTGCATCGACGCTCCTCTGGGATCCGTGGCTGGCTTGCAGGACCAGAGGCACGCAGCAGGTCCTGCATCGCTCGGCGGCAAGTACGTCTAGACCTCGTTATCGAGGGATTGGACCGCATCCTGTGATGCGCCGACACGACGGTGCTCGACGAGGAGAAACTCGTCATCACACTGCTCACACCCCCCCGAGGTTGCGCGGCGTATCCGTGGGGAGCCCCTAGGAAGGTGGGTACTGCGGGGGGTGACACTGGCGTCTGACCACATCCACACACTTGCATCTTCGCGAGACTACTCACCCTTCAGCCCTACCCCTCACACACATGCGGCCCACAGACCACTCGAGACCAGTCAGAGCCACGCTCGAATCCAAGTGTCACCTCCGATCGCACCAACCACACCTCCATCCTACCACGTCCCACCAGGTCCACAGCACACCAGGCGACAAATCTGCCCTACCCCCATCGTCTTGGCCGCAGCACCGCCCCCTCCGGTACCCTCAGCCTCGACAACCGCCGTGGCGCCGACGCGACAGATCTCGTGCCGTGGCGGGGGCACCGCGGCGGCGTGGCGACGTGATACCCTCGCGGTGTTGTGGCGCGATATGGTGCTAGGCACGGCAAAGCGCAGGCAGGTACCCGTCGCGCCTGTGGCGTGTTCTTGCCCGATATTCGGACATCGGACAGAGGTCAGTTCGGACGAGACGATATACCGCTGAGCCCTGCTCCTGCAGGTCCGTGGGTGAGTGTTGTACCTTTGCGACTCGATGGGGTCGAGGTCAATGACGCTTTACATGGGAAGAAGCCCTTGCGCTGTGGTCACGATCTGACCATGGTCCAGCCACGCCCTGCTTGCCCCTCGCAGGGCACTCGGCCAAAGCCTTTCACATTCCTTGGGACAGGCCGGACAGGGCACAGTGATGACATCGGGACACACCTAGGGCGCCCAGCTTTCTATCGTTCTCCAGCCTGTTGCCGTGGCGTGCAAACCAAGTGGTCCGAGCGGTCGGATCCGGATCTTCATATGCACCACAAACACGAGGCGAGGTAGCAATGTGCCCCCTGCCACGCTCACGGGCCGAGCTGGCGAGCTAGAAGGGGGCGGATGGCTCTGCGTGCTAGTCGGCAATCTGGGGTGCGTGCATCGTTCCCTGGCTCTCTAGCCACTTGAAGGCTCGCAGATTGCAGACGCTTGCGGAAGCATAATGGCGGCCTGAGCGCAGTGGGAGGTAGTGGGCGCTAGTGGACGAAAATGCTGAGATCTAAATGTGGGGGGCGGGGGAGCGAGAGGGATAAGCTGAGGCAAGTGACGGAGGCAAGGCCGAGGCGCCGAGAGATGATCATGACATATGGGCATTGCGTGGGCGACGAGTGAGGATCGTGATAGTGATGCTCACCGCAGCACAATCGCTGGCTAATGCACCATGATCCGGAAAAAAGCAGTCTAGTCCGAGCCGCCCAAGCTAGCCCACCTAATGATCCAGACGTGACTGGTAGCGACCAGCACAGTTGTGTCGTCGTCGAGACTGCTTGTGATGATGCAATCGTGCTGTTTGATACACTACCACTGTCCTGGAACATTATTACAATGCCACACTAACAGCATGTATTAGTAAATGTATTAATTACATGAAAACAAAATAGAAAAAATTGGACCTACGACTTGCGAGCAATGCAATAACATTGACAACAAAAAAAGTAATTACAAAGTAATAATGCATGCATGTTTCCCTGCCAACCTTACGCGGCTTCCGAACAAGCGAGCGAAAAAAAGACCTGTTCACCTCGGATCGGAAGTGGCTGCCGACGCGCTGCGGCCTATAATGCGTCTGTCGAGGTTACCGAGCAGGCGCCATTGCCGCGGCACCGGGGGCGCGGCGGACATGGGACTCATGTGGTCCACGGCGTCCACTCGTCCACTTGAACGCTATGGTCCACTGCGGCGTGGACGTCGGCGGGAAGTGACATTGTGCCACAAGCGAGAGTCGAGCGAATGCGTGAGCGGACCTTGCCCCCCGCTGCGAGAGATCGGCCTTCCCATTGAGGCAGCGATATCGGCGATCCGCAGCACAGGATGGCGCTGATCACTCCCCGCGGTTGCAGCGGCGCAGCAGATACACACGCAGGGGCGCAGGCGGAAGGGTGACGCCGCCCTTGGCTCCGCTTCCGCTTCTGGAAAGCCGGAGAAGCAATGCTCGAGGCGCAGGCGTACCGGCCACAATGCACACAGTATACGTTCATGACTGCCGTAGGAGAGAGTAACGCGAGAGAGGGGGGGCTAGCGGGGGGATGGCAGGAGAGCAGACCTAGCTGATAGCTGAGCTAAGACACCATGAGTCATTCTGCCTCCGTGGGGGCCAGTGCGGGGCCGACAAATGTCTTAAGTGACAGTGTCGAGAATGTGAGTCACAATTGGCCTGCAGGCCAGGGCATCACGGTCCACCGTCCCATACTTACTGTGGTCCGTGGTCTGTGGTGAACACCAATTGTTGGCATCTAAGAGCTGGGGCCGCCCCCCCTCCGAAAGAGTATCCAGCCAAGAGCTGTACATTCCTTGGCGTACAGTAACATTATACATTCCTTGGTCTTCCCTATCGCCGCTGCGCGGCTGGCAGCGCGGCAGCCTGACTGAGATTGTACCTCTGTGCAGGGCTAGATAGAGCGTGGATCTGTCCACCAACACCCTCGTACCCTCCCATCAGTCGAGCGACATGTACAAAAGGATCCACGCCGTACACACACATAGCGTTATGCCTTGGGAGAAATGGCCAGACACTGCCTGCACGACCATTGTACTTGCTTGTCGTAGTAGTATGCGAGACTGCTGTCCGACAAGGATCTGATATCTGATGTCACTGGGCTCCTGAGGCAGTCCGGCAAGGCGCTGACCAATGACCAATGGTTATGGCAGTTAGATCAGAGGTCCGAGCGCTGAAGAGCAACGATCAACAACGGTGGAGAGAGGAGGGTGGAGAGAGGAGGGAGGGGAGGTGGACGGGGCTAGGAAGAAGAGGGGAGGAGAGGAGAGGGGAGGTGACAGAACGAGGGTGGACGAGCCAAGGGAACCGTCAGAGACAATGGTTTACAAGGTGAGGTGAGCACGGTGAGCACGGGCCTCGCGTTGCCTGGACTGCCTGGACTGGCTGGGTTACCTGGATCATAAATGTCAGTCTGTCATGTAAAAGTGAGTCTGTGCGGGCGCTTAAACATACTCTGGACCTTCCCTCTGCCCTCTGCCCTCTGCCCTCTGCCCTCTTGCCTTGTTCTTTCTTGCCTTCCCTCCCTCTGTTTCTCCCTCACACTCTCACTTTCATTCTCTCCTCTTGTTGTTCTTCACCATTGACCTTCCCTCACCTCGCCGTCTCCTGTCCACCTCTTCACCTCTTCACCACACCAACCTTCCTCGCCATCAAAGACACCCTCTTCACTGCCCAGTTTCTTTTACTCGCACACTTTACCTTGCCATAGCCGACACCTCCACCAACTCTTCAACACGCCCCAAAAGCAATCCCGCACGGAACGCGTTAGTGGCTGTCCGAGGCTCAGTTAGATCCGTGAGTTGCAGCAGATCCTGCTTGATCGCATGGGCTACTCACCATCGTGTCCGGCTCCATCGTGACAGCTGGTGCTGGGTGATGAGTATGTAGTGAGCACGTCCACAGCTATACGCTTGGGCAATTAGCAGTTGTCGTCCAAGATTGCGAATACCAGAGTGAAACGACATGAGCTGACGCCATGGTTTCTACCTCTTTCCATCCCGTCCATGTACGCTTCGTCGCCACCTGTCGTCCCTGCAACTCCTTCAACCCTGTCTGTCCATTGGCATCGACGTGCTGGTATTTATTTTGCGGATCGTTTCAAAACTTGCAAACAGCACGCCGAACGACCTTTAGACGGCTCGGTGGTCTTCCTTACGGCGTTCATCGTCTCGTCACTGGCAGTGAGCGTCTTCCTCCGCACGCTCTTCAAAAACACACACATCGACCCTTCCTTTCACACTCGTCGATCTGCGCAAGCTGCCACTGAGCTGCACCCTGATCTCGCTGTGGCTATCTCGTCACCTTCAAACCCGTCGAGCGGAACAGTGGTACTCACCTCAAAGTACAATGCAGTCGTACACTCTCCCTCGTCGATACCTTCCTCCTCCCCTCGTACCTCCTACCAACCCCCTTTTCTTTTACGGGCCGCATTCCCCCATGACGCCGGAGTACTACTTACCTTCGGAAGCGACGACGCCGCGGACCGCCATGGCAGCCCAATACGACCATCCTAGCACGAAGGACGTCTTCGGGCGATCTTACGCACCAGACGTGCCCCCACCCACGCTCCCTACGGCTCACACCCCCCTTGCTCTCAGGATTCCGTCGATGAATCTCGGGGAACCGGTTGACCTTTCTCTTCCAAGAACACCTCTGGTATCCAGTGTTCAGCAGGGGTATTCTCAGCGTCCCGACCTGCCGCTGCCTTGGGCAACATCACTCACCTTTCCTCAACTTCCACCCTCCTCTTATCTCCCCTCGCCCGCCTACCCTTACTCGTATCACGAGTACAGCGTTAGTCCTACCCACCCTCACTTCCAACCTCCTCACTGCCCTTCACTGCCCCCAACCGGCAGATTTTCTCTCTCGTCGTCCCCTCCGTACACGGATAGCGCCCTTCCATTTCATGAGTACCAACGGGGTGAGGCTGCACTGGAGTTGGATCCTATCGAGATCCCTTCCCACAGTAATCCCCCTTCCACTCTGACATTGGCATCGACGCCGCCATCCATGTCGCCCGACCTATTTTCTCCCTGCGCCTCACTGGCCACTTTGGATCCCTCTGTCGAGATGGCAGGTCAGGCCGGCGCTTCGCCCATGGACATCCAGTCGCTTTGTCACTCAGCTCAGCAGCACACTGCTGCCTCGTCAGGACCACAATTTTGGAACGTTAGTGGCACTTCGAGCTACTTCGTCAACTCTAGCCGACCCACTTCATCGGCCTCCATTGGCAATGTCTGTCTCAACGACGTCGAAGGCGGCTCTGCCCAACGAGTTGTAGAATCCCACTTCCACTTCCAGGCACCCCGCTCGCCAGCCGTATCGGAGAGCACCAATGACGGTTCTCCGCCTGGAACACCAGTCTTATCGCAGCTTCCTTTCGAACATGCGAGCAGTCCTGTTTCAGCCAGAGCTTGCTCGGAGAATCCCGAGGAGGCGCCACTAGCTCCAAGTGTGCTAAACGGTGAGTACTCGCATCCAATGTCGTGGCAGAGCCACTGACAAAAAGAATTATCACCAGTGCTTGTCCCAAAAAGCCGGATGCGTTCCACGAACGACGTGTCAGACTCTGAGCAGGACGATCCCAGCGACAGTGATTTCTTTGAGCCTCCCTCAGACGCTGAGGATGACGATTTTGTCCCCACGAAGCGTCGTCCACTCAAGCGCAAACGCTCGTCGCCCCCTAAATCCGCCAAGCCCAACAAGGTTGTTAGGATTAGCCAGCAATCGCCAACGGATAGCCGCAAGCGGCCATATCACCGCCATGAAACTCACCTCACTGGTCTGTCTCGCGACGAGCTTGTCGAGCTGTACCCCTCCCTTCCAAATCAGTGTCCTCTCTTTTACCACTCTCTGCTGCCCAACATGACGGTCAGCTCGGAGCTTGTGGGTAAAATTGGGAGTATCCCCGCCCATTTCAATGTGCCAGAAAAGTGTCAAGCACTGAGAGCCATGTTTCACCGCGGCCGCAGGGTGATCGCCCAACTGGACGCGTTTACCCGCCGTTGCGACCCCAAATCCGGGGTGGGCGTTGAGGGCTGCCTGGCACCTCTCCCAGACGTTATCCGTACCACAGTTCGTGATGTTCGGCGCAAAATTGTCGAGCGCTGCGAAAACTACAAGTATACTCGACGCGATCAGTTGAACAAGTGAGTGCGGTCTTCTTTGCCCTTTTTAATCATGTGCTCAAGGCTAATGGAGAAGACATGTTGGCAAGAACAACTGGGAGCCCATCGAGGACGGCATGATTCTGTGGCAACAGGGTGACGAGAATCCCGATCCAGCCAATGATCTTGCACAGATTGATGCTATCGCTAGTCCTACGGCGGCTCCATGTGGGTCAACATTGTCTTCTGGCTCGATGGCGACAGGTGGCACCGCGTTGGACGCTTCCCCGCGTTGCAAAAGTCGGCTGTTATCCATAACTGTCGACTCTAATCGGGATCTGTCGCAGGGTTACTGGTCGAATGAAAGTGAAAACCGGGTCCGCTTGCTGGCCAAGACCTCAGGTATTACGCCCGCCCACATGGACCGAGAATTCCAACAGGAGCCCTCAAAGCCGGCACGCCGCAAGCGTACGACGTCGACCTTGCGGCTTTCAAACCTTATGCGAGCGTCCGACCGAGGTGATTCTAAGCGCACCACTCATACTCAAGATGCTGCACCCCCATTGACTCGTCGTCGTGGAGGAAGGGCTTTGCCAGCCCGGTCACAGCAACGGGAAAGTCAAGAACACCGAGAGGAGCAGCAGCTTCCGGCAACACCCCGCCGCCCCGTTTCAACTCTTCACAGCGATACAAACCATGGTGCCAACTTAGCCGTACCGTCCACTGCGACCACGGACCCTGATCGCGGCCTGCACTCTCCGTCCACCCAAACACAGTTGGACCACGGTTCTTCATCGACGTGGACCACAAACAAGGCGGCTAGCGACTGCTATCTTGGCGCTAATGGTGTTCCGAGCGCTAACAACCATCTCGGTAGTAACAGACTGGACGCTAGCAGTGGGCTGGACAGCTCCTCGCCGGCTGGTAACCTTTCGCGTAGCACGCTCTCGGCATCGACATCAACGATACATCCGACAACGGCTATCGGCAAAACGAACGCCGCCGCCTCAAAACGCAGGGCCGCAATTACTGCGGTAGCCAAGAATGTTTCGGAAGCTCCCACCGCCCCGACCAGGGCTTCGAGATTCGCATAGAGCAGCTAGGGGAGTCGGAGCGGCTGATCACGAGGCGCCACAGATCACGAGGCGCCACAGATCACGAGGTGGCGCAAATGATCGTTCGACAACGTAGGTTTGACTAGTCACGTTCTCAGCAACCAGAAGGCAGTGCCAGAAGAATTTTAGTATTGGGTGTGTCATCGAGGAATAAAAGAAGTATGTACATAGGGGTATGGACGCTGTTTGGGTCCGACTTTAGCGGAGCAGTGGGCGGACACACCTCATCGCGTTGTAGGTTCAGCGCATTGGCCCAAAGTAAACGCTGCTGTTGGCATACGGGTGCTGTACCGTTGTTGTTGATGCCACATGATCTGATAATCTCCTTCTCTCTCTCTCTGTTGCTTCACCCCCCCTCTCAGGTTTATTTCAAGAGCAACAGGCCAGACACATTAGATAGACTCTGTAATTTGTGTGTTCGGTGGGGGGAAACCAGAACTACTAGCAGCTATTCATGTCCTAGTCTAAAACGCACGCTTCCGTGATTTAGCTGGATAAAGCAGGAGCAGATCCCAAATGATTACAACAGCCAGACGGACAGTCTTGAAGATTATAACGTTCCCTGATGGTGGGGGGCATGCCCGTGCTGATGTTGGGACAGATGCGGGCTAGTTTCATGAGAAAATTGGTGTGGAAGTTGTGGCGGGTGTGGAAGAGAGTGGGAATGAGAGTGAGAGTGCGAATGTCCACGAACGTGCTGCTGGTGATGCTGCTCGTGATGTTGTTGATGATGCGGGTGATGCTGATGGTTTTGGTGCTGGTTGTGCATCTGACCAAACTGCTGGTGCTGTTCGTGTAGACGTCCCATGTGTGTCATGATCGGCGAAGGTACCGGAAGAGCCTGAGGCAGAACCGGCGGCTGCGGAACCGATGGAATCTGGTGTCCCTCTCCCATCTCCTCGGGGTTGGCTGTCATAAACGGGCCCTGACCTGTGGCAGGGCTCATATGCTGCAACCACGCACGGCCGTCATCCTTGATCACTACCGGCGGGGTGGGAGGCTGAGTCCAGTCTGGCGTTCGGCTGCTGCCACTCGGAGAACTGGTGACAGTGGCTTGGTGGAATCCACGTTCGGCGTCAATCTTGTCACGAACGCTCGATCCCCGGTGCAGCAAGATGACGTGAGAAGGATGATGCTCCTGCACCGCGCTCTCACGAACGGACCCGGTAGTGGTCGGACGGGTGCTGGGACCAGAGCTCATATTGTTGCGGATATCGTCCGCTGACACACCCAGCTCCTCGTGACAAGCCTGCAACAGTTGCTCGATCATGCCATTGTGACGTGCGGCAAGCGCAAACCGTTGCGAAAGTGCACGGAAAGACAAACTTGAATTAATACCCACAAAAACAGCAATGGACGCACCGAAAGACATCGATTTCCGACAGAAACACCTTGGCCGAGGGGTAATCCTGGGCCTCAAGCGCCCGCTGATAGAACAGCACAAACGTGCGAGCAGCAACGAAGAAGAAGCTAAAAGTCAGTTGGTGAAGTTGTAAAACAAAGCAAATTATTGCTCACACTGAAGACTGTCAGCAAAGGAACCCTAAGAACATGATCGTGCAGGAGGAAGAGGCGTCACGGGCTCAATGTAATACACATCGTGTTCTTCCAGCACTTATTGACTCACAAGATATGTTTGCGGTGAGCATGGACGACAGATCCAGAGTCGTATTTGTCAGGAAATAAACAAGCGAGAGACAAGCACGAGCTTCAGTGAGAATGCGAGTTGCGCTCGGGTCGCCCGGGTTCGAGACGTCGGCGAATCCCTCGTGAAGTTTGATCGCGGCTACGTGTGGCAGTAAGTGGGCTCCAACGAGGTCAGTGTCAACACTCCGCTGGCCGATTGGACGAAATGGATCGCGCAGGTCTTCCGGGAAGGACGCATGGAACGCAGATATTTCCTCGTCGAGCTTGCGGAAGAGCGCGGTGCCACGGGCAGAGTGGGGATCATCCAAGGACTGAGCTTTGCGCTTGAACTTTACGACCTGGCCGAGGAGGTGGACGCCCTTGCAATATAGCACAAAGGCATCGGCAACAGGGTGGCTAAAAGCGTCAGCAATGCTTTCCTTTTCATGTTAATTATGACTTACGAGCTGTAAAGGTCTTCGGAATACCACGTCTGCGGGTTCTCAGGAATATCCGTCTTGGGGTCAGAGTTGGCAGACAATTTAAACCTACTCCACGGTCAAAGTCTTCGCACGATGCAGGAAGACGAGCCATCTAATGTCAGCAAACATTATCGATTAAAATACTAACAATCTCGTCGAGTGGAAGCGCGTTTGTCCATCCTGAGGTCGTGGAACATACACCATCGAGAATCAAAATATATCCCATGAGAAGACGTCGTTCTTCTCGATCGCAATCATCCGCTGGCCCATCGAGGAGGGCGTTTCGGGTCCTTGCAGCACCCTTCGAGTCTGAAAGAACACCAAGAGGGACAGCGAGTCTGCTGAGCGATCCTGCCAACATCCATCCTTCAATCCACTTTGCTGAGGAGAAATGAGCCGCCACTCTAAACAGTGCCACTTACCGTGTTGCTGGTAATAAATGCACAGCACAGCCTGTGCCTGCGCAATCTCCAGCATGCGACGCCCTGTTACCTGCCCTATGTGCATTTCAAGCAGGGCAAACCGGCCGTGGCGATCCCCAAAACACTCCTGAGACGCCGCCTCGTCCTCGGCACTAGTTCCCTGACGTCTGGGAAGATTTCCTCTAATCTCCTCGTTCGTTCTTCTCACCGCCTCCTCGACCGATATGGTATGCACAGCAGCGGTATACCGCGCCGTGACAGCACAGATCGCGTGCAAGAGTGCAGTGTGAGGGAAGTTGTTGTGTGTGGGTGGCAGTTTGAGGCGGGCCATGAACTTGCGACGGTGCAGGATACGTGATATTGACGGCACAGTGTTGAAGAAGGTTTGTACTCTGAAAAAAGATGAGAATTTGCTGCAGTGAAGTCGGGTGCCACACTCTACTCACAAGTGGTCCAGCATGGACGGTGTGGGAAGGCGGGGGGGCCATCCTGGCCAGAATATGTCTAGAAAGGGACCGCCAACGTTACCAGCCGCGTCATCAAACGCATCCGACACCATGCTCTCAGAAGGAATGCCAACAAGCCCGGGTGCTATTGACTCTGGTAGCGACTCGCTGAGTGTCATGTCGCCGGTGAGAGTCCCTAGTGCGATAGGATCGAGCCCTTGTTGTCGGAGTCCCCCGATATCGAGTCTTCCCTGCAACATGGGATTGGAGCTGCTCTGTGATGATGATGACATGGGCGGCCCAGAGGACATGGGACCCTGCCCTGAGGCACCGTCGTCCACTGGGTGAAAGGCACCAAACAATGGCCCCGACGGGAGTGCTGCGCTGGCGGAGGCCACGCTAGTGGGCTGCTGCGCATGTTGATGGCCCGCAGCCACTCCGTGGCTCTGTGCATTCATCAACCACCCCATGTTTTGGGCGGTCGAATCATGGTACGCAGCGTGTTGTTGATGTTGGCCCGGTGGGGATGTCAGACGCGCTAGTGCGCCTTGCAGTTCGGCTGGATTACGTGAGCGACTTGGTTTTGTGGCAATAGAACGGGTCGGTGGGATAGAGAGGGACTAACCTATACGGGCTTCCAACTTGTGGACGGCAGCGCGTGGATCATCAATGGCGGCGGAGAGGGGAAATTCTGCTTCCTCGCTTTCCCCCTCGCCGGCGTCCTCGTACATGCACTGCACGCCCATAGAGTCGCGTTCTGGGTTGGGTTGAGTTCGTGCGAGGAAGCGGTATGACCGGACGCATGATGAACAATGTGGACGGGCGGCGTCGCACTTTATTCGCCGGCGGCGGCAAGGAAGACATGCTTGGTTTCGTTGAAGTTGGTTGGCAGAACGGTTGAGCTTTCGCGGTGGACGCGTCTGCTGGGACACTCCACCACCTTCCCCGCCCGTTTCCATTCGAGACGGGCCAGCAGCGACGTTGTGGTGGAGAAAGGCGGGTGCGGACAGTGGTGGGCCCGAGGAAGCGAATGGACCCCCCGAGGTTGCCGCCGAGACGAGACCGGAGGTGACGATATTCGGAGGTTTCCTCTCGCCGTGCACCGAGGGTGCATCCGATGGTGGAGGCATAGGTGTTGTCGAGCGGAGAGAGCTCTCTCGCTCAAACACACACGCGAACACTCACGCACGCACACTCTCTTACTCTTCCTCTTGCTGACAATAACCTCCCTGGGAGTGTTTCCAGCTTGGTCGTGACTAGGAGCTGGAAAATGCGGGCGAGGAAGGCGGAGGTTGGTGAAGAGTAATGTGAACAGTCGAAAAGCGTTTAGAAGCGGTAATAGATGGGGCGTGCGGGAGACTGTGCGCGATCAAGACCGAGAGACATGTGCGAGGTGGCGGCGAGGTGACAGTGGCCAATGACAAATGTAGAAAGAACAAGAATGGATAACCTAGGTTTGTTGTTCTAAAGAGAGGTGTCGATAGATGTTGTAGATGTAGAGAGAGTAAGAGTGAAAGTGACGGGGCTAACGGGTAAAGGACCGAATTGACTGATGGTTGATGTAATAATGCCTTGCAGCCGAACAAGACGACTACACAACACAACCACTAGATGAATGATGGATGGATGATGATGGTAGTGGGATAATGGTAGTGGACAGTGGATAGTGGGGTCGATAATGGATAATAATGGATAATGGATAATGGATAATGTATGATGGATAATGGATAACACAGGAGATCAAAGATGAGATGTTGGCGGTGGCGGTGGTGGCGGTCGTCCTGGTCGTGGTGGTGGTAGACTACTGTTACTGATTGACGAACTGTTAGATTGATTAACTGGTTGATTAACTGATTGATTGATTGATTGACGGATTGACGGATTGACAGACTGCTTGCTGCGCCCTACACGGGTACGCGCGGTACGGTCGGTACAAGTAAAGTACGGGGTACGGGTAGTTGTCGGTAGTCTGGGTCGGTACTAATAAGCTAATACTCTGATTCTATAATATAGTATATCCGGTAGTCGGATCGTCGGTTGTTTGCACTCCATGTATGTATGTATGTAGGTATGTAGGTAGGTTGTCCTTGCCTTGGGTTTTCCTTAGCTTAAAATTAAGACAGACAGTCCTCGCTCGGCCGCGCCCGCAATATCAAGTGCAGAAAAATTACGGTTATACAAGGTAATGTTTATAATGGTACATTAGAAAAAATAATGATCATCTCATTACAATTCCCATTTAGGAATGTTAATGACGGTTATGAAAATTGAGATTGGATTTGATTTTAACTATCAACATGATGTTTTTCCGGTGTTTCTTTTTTTTTTTTGCTTGCGCTCCCTCGCTCCCTTTTGTTGCACTTTTTCTTTTGTCTTTGTTGTTTTGTGGATGGTCTCGGATGTCGGGGATTTACCCTATGAGCTCGGGTAGTTGAAGACCTGGGCTTCAGCGAGCTATATCCTACATACTCCATCCGCTCGGATATGGATGGATGTGGTTGACTGAATGGCTTGGGCTGCCTTGCCCGTTCTCGCTCTCCTTGGGATGGATGCAAAACTCTCATTCGATCTCTCTATCTACGTCTATCCCCGTCTCTGTACCCCTCTCCCAGCTCAACTCAAACCCAAGCTTTCAGTGAGGTTTCTCCCTCAACTCTATGCCCAATGACATTACGGTACTGTAGCTGGACGCTAGGTATAACCATCACCTGCCGTTGCGAAGCCTGTGCAATCATGAGCTTGGAACATTCCATCTTGCAGGGCACATCTCTCACGTCACCCTTACGTTAGGCTGTTGTTACGTAGTGCTTGAGACCCTTAATAAAGTGCAGCGCCGTAAAGACAAGACCCGCCAGGAACGACCAGTAAGCCTCCACTACCCTGTCGGGGTGGACGAGATTAACGAGATAGCAGTAGAGCACGGACACCACGTCCACCCTAGACGGCGTCTGGGGCACCGTTGTGTTTGGGCCACAAGTTGCACAAGTTTGTGTCATTGTCTGCCGCAAAGCACTCGTGCACGCTTCGGTAACAGTCTGAGACACGGGCAGATGAAATGAGTCCTAACCTCAAGAGGCTCCAAAAGTGGACACATGTGCCGAGCGGATGGAAATTGTCGCGCAGCCAGTTGAAACCAAACATTTCGTTGCCGCGTGCGTTTCCTAGTAGTACAGTAGTAGGGGGAGGGGGGGAGCAGTTCCTGGAGCTGGAGTGTGGAGCAGGAGGAGCCAGCGATCCGGGCTGGACATTGTAATGATGGCCCGAGACACACACTACGGCACACGACCGTAACACTCCTTAAGCCACGTCGCTTAGGTGAAAGGAAATCCGAACATTGCTGGAACAGGACCCCAGGCTGCCAGGACTGCATTGGCCCGGGATGCGGAAGCAGGAAGCAAACCCCAGGTGAGCTTGGTGTGCACGACCTACATAGGTACCTACCGACGGTCGCTCTAATAATGCTAACGTTTACCCAGGATGATACACAGTTGCCCGCAGGATTGTGCCAAGTGGAGTGGAACAGTCCGTCCGTCCACGAGCCAAACCTCCATGCCGCCCATTGCCTGCTATTAACGTCTTCTCGATGGGTATACCCCCTTCTTGTGAACGCGGAGAATGCCTTCTGTCACACCAAACCACACCGTTCACGTTATACAATGACGAGCAAGCGTCATTTCGGAGCTGCCGACCGTTTAATGCGTTGGGAAATCGTACGGCAGTTGGAGGCGCGCTAGAGCCTGCATCTCCGTTGTAAGCGCGAATCTAGCCGGTGGAGTGGTTTATGCGACTGGTGAGACAAGACGATACATCTAAATATACCACTACTGAGGAGGTATGATCGGATGAAGATAGTAGTAGACCTCTTTCGTTATCGTCTTCTGCATGTAGGACTAGGCGTTAGAGCCATGCTAACGTCAAGTCGATCTCAGTTGCTTGTTGCTTCATGCCAGGTTCCCACTCTTGTCGATCCTCTCGGAGCTCGGAGCTTCTTTACTGACGGCACCCGACGGCAAACGGCAGTTCATGCATCTGGTACCCCTTGGTGCCCTGGGTACGGGTCACCCGACGCGGTGATGGCCATAGAAGCAGCTCTGTTGTGTCGGATCCTTGGTCAAGTGTAGCATAGGATGTCTGCATGTATGTACGTATTCGGTGCGAGGACCGAGGAATAACACTCATGACCGAAGCAGTACCACTTACCATACAAATGGACGGCATAGCGACCCATTATAGAGAACAATGTTGGCCACACGCTCCTGAGTGCACTGCACGATCACGCAACTAACGACCCACTCTAGGAAGGGGGATGAGGGAGGGGGTAAACACTAAGCGTGTTTGGACTGACTTGGCTGACCGACTGACCGGTGTCTAAACAATTGAATGGCAAGACGTTAAGTGTACCTGTGACGCACCAGTATTTCACTGATAACCGAAGGCACCTCGGTCATGAAGGATCTAGGATATACCCGATCCCCCGGCTGTTCCACCTTAAGCTCTTAAGATTGATGGTCGCGTTGTTTGATTTTTCAAAGTCTCTCTGTACCTCTCTCTGTACCTCTCTGTGCTCCGCTTGTTTTCCTCTTTTCCCTAGAATCAAGTTCCCTTTTGACAACCTTTTGTACCGGTCTTCAACTCTGTGATACCGATACCTGTCAAATGTAAGCTTTCAGACATACGTAATCGAAGACGCTACTTGCCCGCATTGTGACCCAGCAGAACGGCAGCATAGCGGCAGGGTTTGTCACCTCCCCCGGAAACAGCTCTAATGCGATCGTTCACTGTACCAGTCCAAGCATGCTTGCTCATGACCCGGTGACAACCCACTTGTCACATCTGGACTGCGCTCATGTAGGCAACTTGGCGCTCAAACCCCCTGCCTGGCCGCTTGCGTCGGCAATGTTTGTCGACTCGACGTATACCCAATTACTGGACCTTCGATTAATAATCCAGCAAGGAAATGGTTTGTCCGAATCCGAAAACTCTTGACCCACAGCAGACGATTCCGATGCCCCAAACGACTAGTAAAAGCCGTCTTTTGCTCCGATAACGGCGGATACAGCTCAGTAGTGGGGTCACTAGACCGAGGCATGACCTTGCCCGCGCCACTCGCGCGCACCGTCTCCACTTTAAGACCGCGCCCACCTCAGTCTCTGATGGAGTAGGACTCGATCCAGCATCATTTAGTGCCCCTAGCAGGTCGATTCCCCACCTGATCGTTGCTGCTAAATGCACTTTGTTTTGGCAGATCATGTATAGGGCCAAAAGGGTACACCGAGGCTTTAAGGCTTTCCTTTCCTTCAAAGCCACACCTAAAGCCGCGATCAGCAAGGATGCTTATTACGTCCGAGATCTAGACGTCGGGTCGGCTACTGTACGCGTTCCTTGCATCCGCGGCAATCTTGCATGTACCGGCTCCGAGGTCCGAGGTCGGCGCCACAGTTCGTCCCGGCGCCGATGTCCGACTCCTGGGCCAGCAACTGCTACTGTATGCTGTCAGCTCAACATGTTAAGACGCACTGATGCTGATTACCGTATACCGGATGCTGCGCCAGGCCACGCGACTACTGCATGGCAGAAGCGGAATGTGTTACGTAAACCACCTCCCAGTCAGGTTCTGGCAGGCAGCTCGGATGACCGGTCCGGTTCCGAATGTCGCCGGGATCTCGGACCGGGAGGCCATGTCGCGCGATCTCACGGCAGTCGGCGGCATGGGGCGGAGAACAGATACATGTGGGCGTCGGAGTGAGATGTTAAGAACTCTGCAGTCGCTACCACTTCTCTCATCCACACCATCTCTCACAATCGTTCACCATGGTTTCCACTGCCCGCCCCCAGGTCCTCATTTGCGGTGAGTCCAGCAGATTACGCGCGGGCGCGAGTCGACAAATGCTGGTGGACCATGCTGACGTGCAGCCAACCCCGAGCACGGCCTCATCTGGACAAAGAAGGACGCCGAGAGCAAGTTTGCTCCCATTGCGGACGTCATCGTGAGTAGGTGCGCATCCGGCTTTGCTGACTTGCTAGGAGCTCCAGTCGGCGTCCCGCGCGGCCTTCTTCGACGACTGCAAGTCCAAGTACGCCAACGTGACCGCCATCTACCGCCATAATGACTCTGCCAGTGAGGTTTAGCGTAGCCGAACTAGCACTGACCAACAGACGCCATCGGCGTGTTTGACAAGGAGCTCATTGACAAGCTCCCCGCGAGCGTCAAGCTGATTGCCCACAATGGTGCCGGGTACGACCAGATCGACATTGAGGCCGCGTCCGCTCGCGGCATCGAGGTGTCGCACACCCCCAAGGCCGTCGACTCGGCCACTGCGACTGTCGGCGCATACCTCGCCATCTCGGCTTTGAGGCAGTTCCACCGCGCCGAGGTGAACGTACGTGAGGGCAAGTGGAAGTCGGGACTTGTGCCTGCCCTCGACCCCGACAACAAGACGGTCGGCATCATCGGTATGGGCGGCATTGGCTCCGCCATGGCCCGGCGGTTGCTCGCGTTCGACATGCGCGTCGTATACTACAACCGCCACGAGATCTCGCCCAAGCCCGACTTTCCCTGCACGTACGTCTCGAGCGTGTCTGAGCTGCTGGCGCAGAGCGACGTCGTGTCGCTCAACCTCCCGCTCAACGACAAGACACGAGGCTCGTTCGGCCGTGAGCAGTTTGCGCAGATGAAGAAGGGCTCCATCCTTGTCAACACTGCGCGCGGCGGCGTCGTGGACGAGGACGCTCTCATCGAGGCCCTCGAGTCTGGACACCTCTACAGCGCCGGCCTCGACGTCTTCCCCGACGAGCCCAACGTGAACCCCAAGCTTCTCGCCATGGACAACATCACCCTCCTCCCGCACATGGGCACCGAGACCAAGGACACCCAGCGCAAAATGGAGCTGCTGGTGCTCGACAACATTGCCAGCTATATCGAGGGCAAGGGCCTACTCACACAGGTTCCGGAGCAGAAGAAGTAGACTGGCTTGTAGGGCTATGTAGTGACAGTGACATGCGATTCTTGTAGATAACGAACGTAAGGTTCTGATATCAGATTAAATACGATGAGAGCGGCTGCTGGGCAGTCTGATTGGCACAGATAAGACAGAGTTACGCCTGGGGAAGGAGCGTATACGCGCTACATTCTCCCGCACCGGCGTTCACGTATCTCAAGACTTGCCCGCACCCGCGCCTTACCCCTCAACATCCTGACGCTAGCGCCAGAGTACTACTTCTTCAGAAAGCTCGATTCATTCGGTAGCTCCGTCTTAGCTCGGTGCAGCCATTCAAATTGGCCAGGAGGAACAACAGACACAACTTCCTTTTTGGGCGAGCACCGCTTTCGCGTCGAGGAAACTTCGCGACCAAGAGTCTAGCTTTTGCTCCGAGCTTGCCTGCCTCCTCGGTCGGACGGGGACAAGAGTTAGCAAACAAGTGGCTTCCGGGTAAGTTTGGATTACGCATAATGAGCGCTTGTAGCTATGGCTCAGGGGGCATCACCGCCGCCTCGTCGGTGAGCAAAAGGACAATACCGAACCGTTAAAGGGTTGCTCTCGGTGTCCGATGCGGCTGCCAGCCTTCAGTCGCGGATCAAACATTAGAAAAATGCAATGCTATACCTCAGAAGGTTCTGGACGCGACAGACTAAACATCGCGAGAATACCTAGGGCTGCGACTGCCAGCCTCGTGATCCCGTAGAGATCGGAGATGGATCTCGTCCAAGATCTTCTTTTCTTGCTGTATGTCGCCCAGCGTCGCAACAGCAGTGCGTCAAGACAGCATCATAGTGCCATTGTGACCCGTGCAGACCGACCTTGTTCTCGACCTCGGTCTTCTGCCAGCCACCAGTTGTCAGCGTTTCAGATATCCGCAAACCAAGCCCTCAACCACTCTACGCGCCACACCACTACACCGCTCTCAAGGCGGACAAGCTTTCCGCTGAACCTGAAGGAGAACCCAGAACCCAGCCACATTCAGTGTCTCTCGCAAAACGGTCAACTTCCATCGCGCTCTCGGATAGACTATTTATCCGAGACAGAGGTCCTGCTTCAAGTTCTGGACGCCGACTCAGAAGTGAGGCGAGGCTGCCGCCAGGCAAGCTGCAGGACGGGAACATGCTGTAGGTAGTGGAGCCGCAGATGCCCAATGTACCTTGCCTGTACCTGCGTTACCATGCCTGAGGTTCTTGAGGGAGGAGCAAAGCCTTTGTTCCGACCCGCACCCGCTCTCGGTCAAGACTCCGCTCTTCCTTAGCTTTTTTTTCTCTTGCGTATTGCACCTCTTCCACGCTTCCCACTTTTTTTTCTTGCCTGTGCTCCTCTCCCCCCTCCTGCCCCCTCCTAAGCATGTTGCCCATACATGCATCAACAATACCGTCGCAAGGGTAATCACTTGATCTCTTGTTGACAGCGGCGCAACAGGCGGAGCCCGGTGTTTGCGGAATTTGGGCACGTCACGATGCCAAGTCTGTTTCGCTTTTCCGCAGCCCATCACAATTATTGATATCATGAACGATCGCAGATGTCAGGCTGTACCGACCGTTTAGCCGGTGGCGTTATGGGCGTCGGATCTGTGATGAGGATGTCGGTTGATGTGCGTTTCGTGCACGCGTGCGTAACTGATCTGGCGATGCTTTGATTCTTTTCTCTCTCGTGTCGCGTCGTGTCGTCCATTGTATTCTCAGTCCGTTGTTGCGTCACAGGACCGGACCCTTATGGACTCCGTAACTATAAGCGCTTAATCCCATGAGGTCGGTTCGAGGGGATCTGGGGGCAGTCTGGTTATTAACAAAGGGCCTAGACCTCTGGCAGAGCGCGCTCCTCCCGCTCCCACCCGAACCTCCTAAAACAGGCACGACTCGGCTGCAGCGGCAAGGACGGCGAAAATGAAAGACAAAAGTACAGTGGAGAGTGGACAGCTGGATAAAGGCGACGTGTGGCGCGGTCACGTCCACTGGAGCGGGGAATGATGTAAAATACATTACTGTACATACGTGTCCATAAACTGTGCGCGTTTGAACAAGATGGGTTGACAAGTAGGTTTGGACAGAGCTCACGCGGTGCATACATGCCATCGCGCTCCACACAATGCTCCACATGGTCGGCTTGATCTGTGCCGAGAGCGTCATGCATGGCGCACAAAGGCACAGAGGCTAATACGTGCTGTCTACGTGTGGAAAACACCGACCGACGGCGACTCATGCGGACGGGTGAGCGCACGTTTTCATATGCAACTCGTCCGCTCTGACGTCTATTGTACGCGAAACCAAAGCTCAACACGCTCACTGCTCACTGCTCGTTTGATGCCAGTCCACACCCCAGGGGGTACTCCGAATTCGTGAGAAGAGCGAATTCTCGTCGCTTGTAAACCTTGTGAAGATTGAAAATCGGTCGATCAATCCACTCGTGCCCTTGGCTGATGCCGGCATCCATTAACTCTGCGCTGGAATGCGGCACGCGGTAGGGCGCGGCAGCGTCGCACAACCGCTCTTACTCTATCTTGCCCGCATGCCGGGCAACTGTAGTCCCTATGGTGCGCCGTCCAAATTCCGTCAGCAAAGGGGTAAAGACGGCTAGTAAAGGTTTGTACAATGACGTTAGCCACATTGCATACTTGCGATGTCACTGCCACACATAACCACACTAATCCATCTGACCCGCGCGCTAATGAAATTACAGCCTCAGTTTGCTAAGCGGTGTCGGCCGACGACGTCTTGCATGCATCGATCTGTAACTCGCGCTGCTTTCTCCTTTTTTTTTTTTTTTCTCTCTTGTTCGAAAGCGAACAAGACTTCGTCTGCTGTGTATAGATCTTATTGTTCTCTCGGTGCGTCGCTGGCAGTCGTCAACCCGACATCGTCGTCCCTGGCAAGGATAAGTGAAGAAGGAAACGTCCGAGGAACCAGAGTGGGTTCATGCGACGTGTGATCCAGTGGCCCGCATACGGTAGTGCATCCGCCACATTCCCGTGTACAGAGTTGCATGTTCTTGGCTGCATTTGACTTCGATTCCGGTAACAGACGATGGACACGTGAACGGTTGCAGGTCCGCGGACGGAGACGCTTTCGGATCACGGTCGTCCGGGGTGCCGGTGGTATATCCGAGTCATCCAAGAGTCATTGCACCACACCTCCGAACGGACCTCGGCGCCGAGCCACGGACTTGTGGCGACCGCCGCATGCTTGCCAGTGTTGTTTTCTTTCTCTGGGACCTTGTCACCAATTTTTCTTGTTGCTGGTGACCACGATTCCGATGCCTGAAGCTCTTGTCATTTCCGCGACGGCTAAACTCGACAGCCGCAAGCGAGCCGTCGTGTTCTCGCGCAACCCCGGCTGTTTGTTCCATCCACAAGGACGCGGGCTCGACTCGCCGCAGTGTGGCGCAAAGTCAAAATAGCCACATCCTCGTCGTCGTGCGCGAGCACACGGCACGTATGCCATGCATAGGAAGCGGCGATCTCATGCCCCGTCGCTCCCGGTTTCACGTACAGTGTTCCCAGGCCAGCCCACTGCCCCCAGGCCAGCCCACCGCCCCCAAGCCAGCCCACCGCACTCACCCTCGCCCTGGAACGTACTGTAGTACGCCAACGCATTGCGAGATCCTGATGCAGTGACTGTCGACCTAAACCCAATCGGAGCCTATATATTACCAAATAAACCCAATCGCTCCGTACTCGGTTGCCGCTGTTTGTGGTGGTGACGACCGAGGCGGGTTGCAGCGCTCAACCGAGGGCTTTTGAGTGGGTGTCCTTTGCCCTGGCAAGGGCCCGCGACGAGGCAGGGTTCTAAAGCCTCGAGGCCTCGAATAAAGATTGTCTGGGTGCCTTCACACCGACGTGGCGGCTTGGCACCCCTTGTTCAACGGACACTTTATTGCTGGGGCAGTTGTCCGGCTGTGGCAGCAGAGACGAGGGAGTACGACTTAGGCTCTGGGATTAGGCTTGAGGGAGACAGCTCACAAACCCGGCTGACTATGTTTGCCACGCTGGGTCTGTTAATTAACAGCCCATCTTTGTATATCCGTGTTAGGCCCATTTGACCACGTTCAGGTTCCGGGAATCCAGAGAATGCAAAGATCACAGATGTGGCAGAAGTAGAGGTTGCCGGGAATCATCAACTGGATTCACTCAAGTGCCACTGCTTTACTTACACTTACTGACGAGGAGACTCATCTTACTGATGCTAAAACGTCCTGCGAGGACGAGACACAGGCTTCCAGTGACTGTGCTACTCGGAGCCGAATATTTCGTTTCGCGGGCGAACTGGAGTGCAAATCCTGCCCCGTCTGAGGAGCGATCACTTGATGGTACCGACCGTCATCGCTTGATTGTACTGACCCTCTGTCCCTCTCCTGTCACCAGTCACACGGCTAGCACTTGTCTCAAAATAGTGCGTTTTTCCCAGGCGGTTGGGAAGCACAGCAGCTGGAGAGCCGCGTCGGTAGCTGAGGCAAAGTCACCCGCGCCGGCCTGCTGGGTCAGAGACCACCTTGACGTGTCAGCTGCCTGCGGGGTAAGTCTCAGATAATTAGAGACAACACTACTCGAGGAAAGCGCTAAAGCGGCAGGACCCGCTTGGGCATGGGACGCTGTTGTGGCTGCACACCATCGGAGGCTGGCGAGCTATTCGTGGCAGATGACAACCTGACGTTTCTGAGGCAGTCAGCTGAGGGCTCCACACGTCCGTATCGCACAAACCCTTGAGCTAGAGTCTCTCCACGCACCCCGAAGGGGCAGCACGATCGAGAAGGCTGCGCAGGAGTGAGCTCATACCCGGCGAGGCGGGGCATCATGGGGCCAAGTGGGGCTCGTGAGGGGAAACGATAATTACCGCGTGGGCTCCACTCGCCCTCTCGCCTTGCACGACGACACAGACCCTTCGCAGGCGCTGCTAGGGGTCACGGGGGACCGGATCAACCTTCACATGACCCCGTGGCGCCGTCGCTAACGGCTGCTGACGACTGCTGACGACACCGCGCTCCATGGCGACTGGCTCGGTCGCCAGGACCAGTTGCCAGGCGCGTCACTAGTCGTCTGACGTCGTATAGCCCCCCGCACGCCCCGGGTGAAGCACATAAATCGTCAAGGTCAGCAGACGCTCTCTTCGTCTCGATCGGGCCCAGAAAACGTCGCTTCAGTTGAAGATTGGAGAAAAAACTGCCACTCGCGAGCCGTGGCGCCGGCGGTGGTAGGAGCGGTGACGGCCGCGGTCCGGGTAAACCAACCAAAACGGCATCCAAACGTGGCGCCGGCGCCGGCCGCTCCACATTCCGGACATGGCCCCGTCCATCCGCGGTCCCATGTACGTCCGCGAATTTAGTCGCACTAGCGCGCTTGTGGTGGACGGTCATGTGTCATGGTGATGGACGTTGTTGGAGCCATCCGCCGATGGTGAGTAAGTGTCTACTGCCACGAAATAATGTCGTCCATCCGTCCACCGTCCGCTGTCCTCTGGTCCACATTTTTGGGTCGACACTCTACCATGTCATTCGTCCATCAGCCGTCTAAAACTAAGACCAATGCTTGGACACGGAATGGGCTGCCGTTGGAGCCTAGGCGCAGACTAACAGTTGCTAGTGGCAGGGAGTGCGAAGTGGTGGATGGATGGAGCGGGAGGCGTGTGAAGGACGCGGGAGGAGGCTGCCGGGAACTGATAAGGATTCACTCCGCACTCCATAAATGCGGCGGCATTACGGGGATGGCAAAGCACCTCGCAGCTGGATATGTGCGAGGGCTGTCTGGGATGGCTACTGTGAGCCGCGCATTATCTTGGTCGCCCGGGAGTAGGTGTGGGGGCGCTTATCGCAATCGTAAAGATGAGGTCCCGACTCTTCCCTTACCATCCCACTGAGACAAGGATAGCTAACATGGGACGCCTATACCGACTAACTGCTCGAGGAGAGGTGTATTGCTAACCACGTCCAACAGCTGCCTTGTTTCGAGGGGGCCAGGCGCCGTGGACGCACGGCGGGGGAGCGATGGACAATCTCTGCCAGTGCAGAACCTTAGCTGGGGCGTCCAACAACGAAGCGACGGCCACCTAATCGCGGCCGTGGACACTATAGCAGTCGCTAGAAGTGTTCCCGACAATCGTCGCCGAGACCAATTTGTCGGGCCGTTTATCGCATCCCGCGGGTCATCGGCGCAAACCACTCCGCCGACCCTCTCGCCTGAGACCGACCCTCACGCCTGAGACATGGGTTTAAAGACATGCTCAAACGCCGACAGCGCGACGCAGCAGCCTGGTCCGTTGTCCTCGGCCATCAACTTCGCTTAGGGGATGTAGACGCGCGGATGGAGTGTGGGAGCAACTGAATCGCATGGAGTGAGGAATGCGCGACACCAATCCCTGTGCCAATGCTTGGCAGCCACGAGGTACGCGTCCCTATGTCTCCGATTGCTGTATGATCGGCGGCCGGTAAGCTTAAGGACGCCGTGGCTGGTGGTAGCGACTTTGGTAGTGCCAGCGCTATGTGCCGCTGGTGACAACAAGCGTGGAGAGGAGCTGGGATTTGGACATGGTGGATGATGCCGCGAGCTAACTGTTGCGCTTTGTGTAGACGACGCGATTCGCAGTGACCCCACTGTGTTTGCTTCCTACACTGATCGCCGATGCTAATATTAACACTAGCCTAAAACAAGACTTGGGTAATGAACAGGTGCTAAGTCATCACGGGCTCGACGTAGTGGGGATAAGAACCTTGGAGCTCGTTGGAGCGCGCTGTTCGCTTACAAGCGTGGGGGAGGTCGCTTCGTTCGTAGCGAAGTCCTACTCATCGATGCCAGACAGCTCGAAACGTGTCACTGTTCCGAGTGTTCGACACTGCATTTTTCTCCGATTGCAAGAGTAACCCGCCCAGTCATAAGGATGACCCGGACACCCTGTATCACAGTAGTGCTTATAACCCAGTGAGTAGATGCGGCAACCCACAGAGGGGCGGAAACCTCTCGCGTCCAGCGTAGGTCGTGGCTAAACTCTGAGACCGCCGCAAGGCGAATGCTGCCGTCGGTGCGGCGACGGTGACTGACCTCTTCTGACAAAGTGGCGTGCCGTTTATCGGTGTGGAGGTCGCAGAGCGCAAGGGCTACCGAGGGTGAGAGGGCACTGACCTCCCGGCGCCTCCAGCGCGTCCTCTCAACAGGGCATGGGATGGTGCCTCTGCAGCCGACACAAAATGACCAGAAGGGCATCTCCAGTTCTGCCGAAGTGATGGCGAGAGAGCCGATCGGCAAGCATGCCTAGACCATTTTCGGCCCGAAAGGACAGCCGCGGCTGAGGTAGCTGGTCCGTCGGGTTTGCTGCCAGGTGGTGATTCGGGAGGTGGCTGAGACATGGCGGGGCAACATGTTCCGGCTCGACGCCTCCTCGTCATCGGGTGCGAGAGTGGGTATCCGTGCGGTGCTCCTCAGCAGTGGGAACGAGGGGCGAATGTGAGCGGAGAGGGTCGCGAATGCCAAGTGCGAAGGGAGGACAGCCGAAGGAGGGATGAGTGAAGAGAGGGAAGCGAGCGACGAAAAGTGAGTGAGGTCTGAGCTGGGATTTGAAGAACTTTGGGGTGACTCCTGTCCTCCGCAACGACTCCATACCCAGGTCTGACAACAGCGAGAAGTGGAGGGGAGGAAGTGAGCTACGACAAAAGGCCACTGATCCCAGTGTCGAACGCAGTTGAGGTTACTACTCATCATTTCTAACTGCTGGTTTGGCCGGGTTGGTGGAACGCTCTGCCCGGCTCGCACCCACGCGTCTGCTGTCAGAGCGACCCTGCGTTTCGGTGTGTTGACACGCTGTACTGCGGGGCGCATCTGACCTAAAGCAGGCACAGTAACTAATAGCCGTGGGGGCAGCTATTAGCCGTGTAAGGGGGGACGGCTCAGGAGAGCAGAGTGCCGACAACGAACACCGCGTGAGTCGCGGCGGTTGCCAACCCCCACCCTTGCCTCTCTCACCACTGCGCAGCAGGCGAGTGAGCGACACCGTGAAGTGTAAGTGCGGGTGAAGGATAGAGAGTATGGCCGAAGTGAGTGTGGCTCAAAGCAGGTCGACGGCCAGGCTCCTGCTTGCGCGAAGTCGATTGACAAATTGACCGGTGTTGCATCGTGGACGCACTCCTTGGATTGGGGTTGAACTCGGGTCGGCGAGGGCAGGTGGTCGAGGTTGACAAGCGGTGACGGGTGTTCCGGGTAGGAGGTAAAACGAGGAGGATAGAGAGAACGGTCAAGATACGAGGTCCAGTCGAAGAGCATCGATGCTCGAATTGCTGAAGGACCAAGCAGCTGATCCTCCTGCGCGACGTGGCGACCCGTACGCGACCGCCTCGATCGTGGCAGACAGCGCTGCTGAGACTCACCGCGGAGGCGGGGAGGGCTGACCAGTGATAGCTGACAAGTAACGAGCCAAGAGAAGTGGAGATTAAAATACAAGTCTTAGTCGCGCTTAACCACACCTCGCAAAGCATAATGAGGGGCGGAACGCTGCCGCGACTGAGCTATCGGATGCCTTCCCTTAGTGAGTCGCAGAGTTTCTCGCGCAGAGGATGAGCGGAACCTCCGATCACCTACACTAGCCCATGAGCATGTTGGCTTCGAGTGCAGAGAAGTAAGCTGACAAGCAAGCACGTTGTAAATGACTGGTGGTCAGCGCTGGGTCAGTGCTGCCTCGTGAGCAACTTTGCTTGGCGCCTGCTTTCCTCGGGCAGTCAGCTTATTGACAGGTGGTGGCTGCCGGACCGCATCACTCTGGTGCCGCTTCTTGATCCGTCCGATATTCGACATGGGCAGCTCGAAGCTGACCTGATCAGACATGCACACGCGCATGAAGAGATAACACAAGCTGACAGAAAGAGGCGCGACTTTTGGATACGCGATGCCACGCTATCTAGGCTCCACATGCGGTTTGAACGAGCCGGCAATTTGTACGAATATCAGGTTCAAGCGCCCACTATTGAGCCGAAGAGTGCCCCACTCTCCTAAGCTCAACGTCGTAAGAGCTCTGCCCTGCGCGCAACCTACTCGGATCACTCCAAGCAGCCCATGCAGTCCATGCATCGGAGGGAGGCAGAGAAAACAGAAAACAGTGGAAAAATCAAAGGCAAGCAGGTCGGACGCGCCAAGGCGGAGACACCCTACTCGGTATCGCACAAGCTCTCGGCTCCGCGCCGCGAGATCGTGTACGTGCATGTATTGGCCATCGCCACCCATCATGTCATGGGAATACTGAAAACTGGCTTGTAATCGAAATGGAGATGACCGAAAATTACCCTCGGCTGCATGGCTGCGCATGGGCGCGTGCCCGGCACCGCACGGAACGCGGAGCTGTACCACGTGAGCCGCGACGAAATGTTAATCGCCGGTCCGCCGATCCGCCGATCCGCCCTCGCCGGCACGTCTGACATCTGACACATGACATGCAACATGCAGCCCGGAAAACGCCGATACATGCAGCGACCGGCGGTGGCTTGATGTGTCGTAGCAAGTATCGAACTCATATTGTCCGACGTGTGTGCTCATCACACTGACATTGACAGCGGACGGTTGTGCGTGCGATCGCGAAGAAGCCGGGATAGAGTGGAGCACGTGGGACGGAGCGTATAGTGGTTGATGGGCACGACAGCTTGCTTTGCCCAGCCGCCCATCGCTCGCGGTGCGCTCTCGTCCCACGATGGCTCCATCTCCTTTGCGCGAACAGCGGTCTCTGAGGTCCTTGGCGAACTTACTTGCTCGTGCTGACGATTTGTCTCTTACTCCATTGCTGTCTCTTTTCTAATGTCCCTCTCGTCCTCACTTCCCGCTCATCCTCTCTGCCTCTTTCTCGTCATCTCATATTATCTCCGGGCGGCTGCTACAGCTGGCGACAACGCTCGGCTGGCACGGGTGCTGACCTCTGATGACTCCAGCTCCATAGATCGCTCCCAGGTCTCATGCACTGCGTCTACTCCCCGTCGCCGTGCCTTATTCTCGCCATGCGACAAGCCTCTCCGCCATCGCTGTCCTGCCCGACTGCTGCTGTCTGCAAAAATGACCAGAATACTCGCGATGGAGCGTACGGGCTGCCGCGAGGGTGAGGTGCTGGTCACCTCACGCACCAGCTCTCCTACCGCCCTTCACTTCCGCCTTCACCATATTGGAGTTAATTAGCGTTTGTCACATTTCCTGGCCCTCCGTCGGACGACTCTTCGACCCAGACTCTACCCAATGTGATTCAGCCGTCCTTCAGTTGCGACTGAAGCGAGCTCCCTCCATCACTCCCTTCTGCCTTTCAATGGGGCATACCTGGCCGATAAATTCCCGTCTGGTCTCGGCTCGACTGGGGGTACCCTTCTCATCATTCGAGTTCCAGCGTGATCAGACCACCGGGACCCATGCGCACCTTCTCCACACGGCCCGACAGCCCAGTGCAAATTTGTCCGCTAACTCCTTGCTCGATGCACATCCTTCTCCAGCGGAGGCCTCGCTCTGCTTTCGATTGGTATCGTCACCCACGACTCCATAAAGGCCTGGCAGCCAACCGTCATTGGGGAGGCTCATTGTGCTCTTATCTCCTGGGCCCTTCGCTCCACCATGATGTGAGCTCGTGCGACCATGATGAGTGTGCGGCTGTTGGAGGGAGAGTGCGGCGCCGCGACGGGTAAGAGCTGTGACTCTCATGTGTTAGACATGCGTGGGGCAGACAGCTCGTCGGACCCCGGCCGGCCACACCATCTGTGCGGACTCGGGACTCGCTCGCATGGTGACGGCTGACCGGAATATACGGACCTTCATTATATGGTAGGGGACGAGGTTTGCTCAGCTCACCCTGGCCTCTGCTTGGGCCCGATGAGGGTGGACTTTCACTCATGGACCCATTTGCTTGCCTTGTCTTGGCCATCGTACTTCATGACACCCGCTTGGGCTCTGTGGAGCTGTCAGCCTTGTGCCCTTCCCTGTCTCCCGCGATTAATGTTACCACCACATCGCCAAGTCACCTGCAGGCAAGCTCCCCCTTCACCTCGCGCCCTACCCAACTGGTCCGAGCTGCGCCGTCAGGAGGGGCTCGAACGCGTACGCCGGCAAATGACGTGCGCGCCGACCCAGCTTGATCAACAAAAGTCTCATCTCACAAAACCCTTCATGCAGTTCCTGTCGAGTAAACCCCGGCTGCCTTGGAATCGCAACTCGCACGTCCTGCCAAGCCAGCGAGATGTTGCGGGTCGAGGACGGGCAAGATCGGGTATTAGGGACGGCATGAGCGGCTGAGGCCGATTGTGCGACACTCGGATAGTCCAGCTGACGGAGAGTCAACCACCTGCCGGACCAGCGAGACAGCCGGGCTGGCCAAACAGGGATGTTCGCAGTACGAGCCACAGTCTTGAGAGATCGGACAGAGTCCAGGGCCCGACAGCACCACATCCATCGGTCGTCGGACTTGCAGCCCTGGCATCGAGTCGGAACCGGCAGGCAAGCGCGAGACCGCATCGTTCCGGCGGAGAGGCAGCTCGCGGTATGTCATTTATGCGCTCTGCGCCATCGCGCACAGATCGCCTCCGGTACCGTCTACCGTGCCGCCTCTTCCCTTGACGCCTTGGCCTTGTCTGTTCCGCCCCTCCCCCCTCGACCGGCTCCTCAAGACCGATTCTCACGGATCTGAGGCTCCCCTTCCTATCGGACCGCCCGCAGGGGTCTGAACCTCGTGGCGGCCCGCCATCCGGCCCTCTCGTTCGCACCTGGTCCGAGCTCAGATGTGGCCGTGGGAGATTTGAGTGACGCTCAGGCAGAATCTGGAAATGATCCCCGATCTGGCGTTGGCGTCAGCGTCAGATCAGATCAGCTCAGGTTGATTTCGAGGCGCGACTCGTTTCTTTCGGTGGTGGCCAGTGCTTCGCTCTTGCTCTCGGCTGCCTCGCTAGCCGATGCTGTCCGATTGCGAACTCCTCGACTGCTCTGCAGGATTGCAAGGATTGCTAACGGAAACTCTGATCGCCTAGATCGCTCGGAGAGCCACACCGCTCAACGATGCTGTGAGCTCATGCGGAGGTCGTCGCGGCCTGCAGCACGGCGTACTTGCACCGGTCATGCAACACTACGACACGTCCACGACCACGCCCGAGCCGGTGGAGGTCAGATCCCGATCCAATGGGATCATGCCTAATCTGCCAGACCTGACTGTTTTTGCCTGACGTTTTCCGACATTTTAGCCATGCCCAGGTGCGCGGTGTGGCCGGTGCGGACTGGTCCGGACACGTCTGAAACGCGGAACCTGGCCCGTGCGACAGCGGCAGGCTTCGCGGCACGGCACGCGGCATGCCGTATGCGGTATGCGGCACGGCTCGAGCGCGTCGAGCGCGCGGGGAGCGAGGCGAGCGAGCCGCGTGCGACGCCTATTGGCTGGAATGCGGGAATCTGAACTGCAGTCGGCAGCAATGTGCATGTGTCCAAGTGCGTTGAGCAATTGAGCAGGCGGATGCGGTGTTCCCAAGGGCACGAGGCGTTGCTGCCTGCCGGCCTGCGGACTGCGAGATTCGGCGCCACGACCATAGCGCAGAGGCGTGACGCGTCCGCTGTGCGTGCCGAGTGCTGTCCCAATCTGGCTGGAACGGCAGCCAGGCAGGCGGCTTGGTTACCTAGCAGCCAGGCGGCGGCAGCCTCGACCGCTCAGCCTCGACCGCCCGGGAGCCGCCGGTAGGAGCTTATTGGTGCGCAGCAGGGCGCGTGCGCCAGCGGCAGCGCCAATCGATCCCGACTCGATGCCTTCGGGCAAATGTGGTTGGTGGAGGGGTTGGGCCTCAGGGCGCGGGGTCGGGGACCAGGCGAGGCCGGCTCTGTTACGTTATTGTCTGGCTTGCAATGTCGATTGACTGCATCAGAGTATCAGAGTAAGTTGTAAGTATCAGAGTATCGAAAGTGGTAGAGTTTGGGAGTGGACACGTGAAGCACATGCCATGTCACGTCGAGTCGATGTGAAGCTCGAGGTGCTTGTATCACGAAGCGGCATCGATATCCGGCCATGTCTCGCCATTGGTGTCAGCCCCCGTCGCTGCCATCAGTACGCCATGTCACGCTGCCTGCCAAGCTAAGCAAGGCTATTCGAAAGCAGCTTTCCCATATTGCAACGCAAAGAGTCGAAAGCGTTTCCCCCCGTGCTCGCCCGTTCTTTGCGGCTTGTCCCTGAAATGACAAGAGAGTCGGGTTTYTTTTCTTCTGTTCCTGTACACGCCAGTACGCCAGTGGGAACGGTGTATGGCTTGTCCCTGGCGCGTGACTGGCTTCAGGGGCGCAATCGGTGCTGCCATGCCGCCACCGCCGCCGCCAGACCACACGACAGTGAGACAACGAGACGAGGTGGCGCACCCGATGCTTCGCTGCGGCGTCGGCGGCGTTGGTGATGGTAGCGTACGGATCGAGTAAGAAACACCTGTAACCCGCCGCCGGGCTCAGTCTGTTGCTTCTGTTGTCGCCATTGCCACTCACCTCGCCAAGCGACTGCGCAGCAGAGACTACGCACGATCACTAGCGTCGCGTGATGACTCACTTGGTCACAGGTTGGGTGCGACAGAAGGCGACAAGATGCAACAACTGGCGCCGCTGACGAAAGAGTTAGCATTGCGTGCGCAATTGTGCGACCTTGTTGCGCGGCCTTTGCTTCCAGTTCAGATCCCACATGCCGTGCCCGCACACCAATGACCCAGCGGAGGCATGTTGTAGACGGACAGGCACGACGGCCTCCGCCCTCGTGCTTCTGATAGTATCAATGTCACCACTCGCACCCGCCGCACCCTCGTGTTCCCTGTCGCCGGTCACCCCGCGCACCGCACTCACCCCTGTCGCTCCGCTTTGGGTCAACTCTGCCTCTCATTTCCACTGGTACTCACAAGTGATGCTTGGTGGCAAAAGGAATGAATCAAGTCCGGGTGCCTCATTGCTCATTGTTGCCGGAGTATCACAAAGTGACCCTGTTGCTTTATCCACCCGCCGGGATGGCATGATGCCAAAAAGCCCTGCCGCGCAAAGGGCAATGAAATGAAAGAATAATAACCATGAACCATTTCTTGTCAGGAACAAGAGGGCCAAGAGGGCCTGGGTCCTCGTCGGTCGGTCTGGCGGCATAGCTGGCGCGGTAATGGTACCATACTTACACGCGGAATGGATAGGTGTAACTGCGCTGATGGCCATACTCCCGTTGACGCAGAGGATGACCGAAATACATTCAGAGCACATGATACTGGGACGCTAATCGCAGGTCATGTTCAATCGCAGACAGAACGACAGCGAGACAGGGGAAAAGAGAGGGGTCTCCCATCTTCATGAATACAAAGATGGAACGGTATGAATGACAATGAACGCGATCATCCAGGCTCCTAGACTCAATCAATAGCGCGACAACGGACGGTACCACCGGGCCACCGGGCCATAGGGGCTGAACGGTACAGGGTGACAGTTCAAGGGAAAGCCACTCGGCATGACAGTCTCGTGTGACAGATGGAGAGACGCAAGGGGAGGTCCGTGTGTAACATGTCCAGCATCGCGGCAACAGGAGCCAACCGGGTCGAGTCAATGGGATGGGACACCGGACAGGCGCTGGATGTGCATGTGGGGCAGACTAATGCACAAGCAGTGTCAACACCATCATATAGTGGCTTGTTGCCATCGCAGGATAGCAAGTGCGCTAGTGCAGCAGTAGTGAGAGATGGATAGCCTAGATAGGAGGGAGCGCGTAGGTCAATGTTCCATGGAACGCGTCGTAGCTAGTCGCTCGCTCTGATCGCTCTATAGTATATAGTCCAAAAAGGGATGAAACGGGAATTACAGCACGGTCCTCCTCTAGCTCTGCTTCCCATTCCCCGTTCAAAGTTTGAAGCATTCAGGGGCTTGTCACAACAAAACAAAAAGGGTAGGTATTTAGGATAAGGGATAAGGGATAAGGGATCACGAGCAACCAGGGACAAAAGGGATAGCAAACTAGTATCAGGGACAAATCAATAGCAATTCTTTGTTATTGTTATCATTCATCACAATCTTGTATCATTAGAAAACAAGTTGAAAGTTGTAATGGATTCCTCGTTGTGTTTGCCACCCAGACCTAACCAAACCTAACCAAATATCTTTCTGAGACAACTTTCGAGTCACTTGCCATTCCCATTCCCATCCATCCATCAAGATGGCATCCAGGCCAAGAGAGGCGTCTCTCCTCTCTGTCTCTGTCACTGTCCTCTCCTCTCCCGATCTCCCTCTCCCTTCTCTGCCCGGGATCCTTCCGATGGCGATGAACCCTGGACGAGAATCTTTTGACTTGCGACTGGGCTGCTTGCCCCTTGCCCTCTCCCTCTCTTGTCCCTTACTGCCTATTGTTATTGTCGTTATGCTCTCTATTCTCTATTTTTCTATTCTAGCCCGTCGTCTCAAACAGAACAGATCAATCCCATTACTACTACTGTATTAATCCCACACCCGCTCCATCCATAACAAACGCCCATTCAAACGCCATGGCATGGCATGGGAGCCATGGGAGCCATACCACGGACCACGGACCACGGACCATGGGATATGAGATATGGGATATGGGATCCCATTCCTGTCACTCATGTCATGCCATGCCATGGGAGGGGGAGGGGGAGGGGAGGATCTAACTCACACTACTGACTGACCTACTGCCCTTCTGCCGCACCTGCCGCCTCTGCCGCATTCCCCTCTGCCTCCCTCTGCCGCATTCTACTCGATTCTACCGTCTCGTCCTCGTCGTTCCCACTGTCCCACTGTCTGTCCCACCTTCCCACTTACCCCTGGCTGCCTGGCTACCTGGCGACCTGGCTACCTGGGCATTCCCTTGTTCTCACTCTCCGTATCTCATCTCTCTCGTTACCCTTCCTGGCTATTATTTATTTTCCTCCCTCGTCGTCGTCGTTACCTATCACGCTCAGTCCACCACCACCACTGCTACTACTACTACTATCGCCTCTGCCTTCCCTCCTTCCTCCCTCCCGTCTTTCGCCCTCGCCCTACACCTACCGCTCTTTAACACGAGCTAACTAGCTACACCCTTCCAAACTTTTTTCGTCCTCCTCTCTCCTCGTCTTTGCATTCTCACACTCACTCTCTCATCTCTCATCGCTTTCTCTTTTGCTCTTTCTCTCTCTCTCTCAATCAACTCTCACGACCTCTACTACCTCTACTACTCTACCACATCTATACTCTTGTCCAGCAGAACCCTAATTTAATCTCCCTTCAGTCGTCGCTTACACAAACCTCGACCTCACTGTCCTTTTGCCACTCTCCAACACACTCTCCATCGTAATCTCTCCACCGTTTCTTTATTAATATCATCCACAATGTCCGCCCCCATCCAGGAGACCACCGTGAGTATCGCCTACCGAGTCCTCCAACGATCTCTATCCAGTCGCGTGCAGTAAAAGGAAGGCACCAATGTTCGATTGGGATGATGACAGCACGGTGTCAATTTGCCACCCGAGCTTTTTGGCCTGGGCAGGAACGGCCCTCACTGTAGCACTATTATCCTTATCATCAACTGCTTGGCGGCGTACATTTTCACATGTGCTGTGTTGTGTCTAGTCGATCAGACGCGGTGTGACTGCGCGATGGCGATGGCGATGGTGAGATCGTTGGAGCTGCCAGTGTTTGGGACAGCAGATGCGCTGGCGTGTGTATGGCGCGTCTGGCGTATCGTATCTGGTATATCTGGCGTCTCAGGTCGGGAATGTCGAGAACGGGCCAAAGTGTCCTTCCAGACGTGGCATTTCCTCCGCACAAGCCACCATCCATCCCATCCATCGTGCCGCCTTCCTCACCTTCCCTTGCCTTCCTTCTTTGTCTTTGCTCAACAACTCTTGCCTTCTCTCTCTTCTCTTCTCACCGTCATTCCTTGTCATCATGTCTAACATTCAGACCGCCGTTGAGGCCCCCGTCGTTCCCGTCGTCCCCGCCGTTGAGGCAGCCGTCGAGCAGAAGGAGACCGTCGTCGCCGAGGTCCCCGCCGTCGTCGAGGCCGCCCAGCCCGAGGTATGTTTATCGTGACGCTTCTCGTATCTGTGCTAACATTGTCCTCAGGTTGCCGCCCCCGTCACTCCCGTCGTCCCCGCCGTCGAGGCTGCTCCCGCTGTCGTCGCCGAGGTCGAGGCCCCTGCTGCCGCCGTCGCCGAGCCCACCGTCACTGAGACCACCGCCGCCGCTCCCGACGCTGCCGCTGCCGTTGCCGCCGAGGAGGCCGCCAAGGAGGACAAGGTCGCTGCTGTCAAGGTGAGCACATGCCCCCTTCTGGCGTGACATGACGTTTTCGCCACCCCATCAGGTTTCATCAGCTGACACGCACACAGGAGAAGGTCAAGGCTGAGGGCAAGGGCTTCTTTGCCAAGTTCTTCCACAAGAAGGCCACTTCCCCCAAGAAGAAGGCCGCCGTCGTCGAGACCGCCAAGGCTGAGGAGACCCCCGCCGCCGCTGTCGTCGACGTTCCCGCCGAGGCCACCGCCGTCGAGGTTGCCCCTGCTGCCGAGGCCCCCGTTGTCGCCGAGCCCGTTGTCGAGGCCCCCAAGACTGTGTAAGTAGTATTAGTGCTATAGTGGTTCTTGTCCTGACCAACTTTAGCGTCGCCGCCGTTGAGACCCCCGTCGTCGAGGCCGAGGCCCCCGTCGTCGCTGAGCCCACTGCTGCCGACAAGGACGAGGTCAAGGCCGAGGAGGCCATCCACAAGGCTTCCGACGCTGCCCACCACGCCGTCGACTCCGCTGAGAAGGAGGCCTCCAAGGCCCTCAAGGCCGGTCGCCGTCTCTCTGCCCGCTTTACCGGCTTCTTCAACAAGTCCAAGGACGCGTCCCACCCCAAGAAGGAGACCTCGTCTCCCAAGAGCGAGGCCGTCAAGGAGGAGGTCGCCGCTGAGACTCCTGCCGTGGAGGCCCCTGTCACCGAGGTCGCTCCCAAGATCGAGGCCCCTGCCGCCGCCGAGCCCATCGAGATTGAGGCCGTGAGTAAATGACCTTCCTTCTCTTGGCTAACAATGTAGCCCAAGATTGCCGCACCACCCGCTGCCCCCGTCGTTGCGGCCGCTGCTTAGAGTGACACCTGAGATATTCTGTTCCTGTGAGAGAACGAGAGCGTGAGCCCCATCACCAACCTGTGTATGACCTGTCACTTGCACCCCCCTCATCATCCTTAATGTGCTGCACTAGCAGCGCCCTCAATTCGTATTTTTTTCCACCCTCACCTCCTTGACATCCCATGACCTTTACGCGCGTTTGCTGGCAATGTCGGATCGAGTCGGCCTAATAGTCTAGCTCGGTGATGCATGATGTGACTTGCAATTAGAGTATGATGAGTGGGCTGCATGCTGCGGATGAGTTGTGGAATTGCAGTGAGATGGGCAGTGAGAAGGACGCGGGGTAGAGAAGTGAGATGGGTGATCTGGAGATCTGGAGATCAGTGGAGTGTGGAGCTGTAGTGAATGACGATAAGCCATGATCAGTGTAGAGGTGGGCTCTCATTGTACCGAAGTACACTGTACGCGGAACGGGAGCAAAAGGACAACGGAGCAGGCTTTGGTTCGGCGCAGTCGGCGCATGCTGCGGAGTGTGCAAGTCCGATCACCGATGGCTGCTCCAGGAATGTATTCATTTGGAGATGTGATAAATAATTTTCCAAGTGCGATTTTTCGGACAGGGTACATGCATAGATTGCTCTCAAGCCAGCCAAGACACACACTCCAAATGCATTGCCTTTCAGTTGCCAGCCAGTTGCCCAGCGAGTTGCCCAGCCAGTAGCATTGGTCATGATTAGGTGCTCACTTTTAGCTCTCGTTTTTTTGGATACTTGGGACTTGGGTACTTGGACATGGATTGGCTGAGAGACGGAAGTAAATAGAGTAGACTACAATGAACAGCCTGAGCAGCCTGAGCTTTTAGCGTGCTTGCTTACTTAACGCCACCCTACATTCCTGCATGCCCAGCCAGAAAAGTGGGAATAGTCAGCAACAATCTTACAGAATTACACTGCCGCAATATTATCTCATCATCACAGGTACAGTAGTGCACTCGTCTCTACTCTTGGCAACTACGACTCGGCTTTCATCCATTCTCTCTCTCTCTACCTTCCATTGTCAACATCTCTTCATCGACCACAAACAAGGTCTAGCTCACCTTCACCCTACACCCCATCACACGATCCCCCAAAATGACCGCCCAGTCCGCCCAGGTCGTGCTTGGCTCCCTCGCCCGCGCCGAGGAGTACCAGCGCGTGCTCAGCTGCCTCAAGACTGCCGGTAACGGTCCCGTGACCGGAGAGATGGTCGACCGTATCCTCGACGGAGGTGAGTAGAGGGCTGCTTTGGGTTATGACCATGGCTGGTCGTGTCGCGCATGTCGAGTTGCCACTGGATATTAACCCCCACAGCGACCACCTTCCCTGCCGGCCCCGTCACTGTCCACCTCGTCCTTCCCCTCCCGCTCCCCGCCTCTCTCCCTCGCTCGATTCCCTCTGGAAGCACGATCCTGATCCACGCCGTGGGCCCGCTCGACTCTGAGCCCGTCGCCGCGCTCCAGAGCCAGCTCGCACAGGCCGGCTTCACCGCGGCCGTCAGCGCCGCCGCCCCCGGCGTTCTGGCGTACACTTCCCCCGAGGCTATCATCGCCCCTCCTCCTCCCCCCACCGCGTCGCCCGCACCCGTCTCCCTCGCCGCGCGCCCGCTGACGCTGAAGCGGTCGGCGAACAAGGCGGCCAAGTCGGCCATCTGGGCGCTCGACTCGCCGCTGCTCGCCGACAACGGCCGCTCGCTGCTCACGCCCGAAGACCGCACGCGCCCCGAGTGCATCATCCCGGACTCGAGCGGCAAGCCCGTCAAGCGCCGCCGCGCATGCAAGGACTGCACGTGTGGCCTGGCCGAGATTGAAAAGGAGGAGGAGGACCGCGCCTCGGCTGCTGTCAAGGAGGCCCAGCAGGCGTTCTTCCTCGAGGGCGACGACGATATCCCCGACCACGTCAAGACGGCCACTGTCGGCGTCGAGGGCGTGTGGCCCGTCGACCGCCGCGCAGAGGCAAAGAAGACGTCGTCGTGCAACTCGTGCTACCTCGGCGACGCGTTCCGGTGTGCGTCGTGCCCGTACCTCGGTAAGTGAAAAGCATGTGCAGTAGTGACTCGTTACTGACACCCAGGCCTCCCGCCGTTCAAGCCCGGAGAGAAGGTGCAGCTGACGCTGTCGGACGACTTCTGAAACCAAGGTCGTCGCTAAGCTTTTTCTTGTTCTCGCACTCGCACTCGCACGCGCCGCACTTGGCGGCATTATCCATGTTGTAGAACCTGCTGCCTGTCCCCGGATGACCCATGCCGTCCACTAGTGTCTGCTATACACTGATACACGGCGGAACGGTCTGGGCTGGGCAGCTGGGTATGTATCAAACACTAGCACATTAGCAGACTGTGAGCCGGCGTGTACCACCAGCGTCTGGGCGTATAGAGATGTTCTATGCAGGTATGAGTCGAAGAGGAGAAAGGCGAGTCTGGAGCGACTGGCAGCGACTCTGTCGATGAGCTCCACCGAGCTCAGTCTCATCTCGCGCTTGAGAGCAACGCGTCGGCCGAATGCTGTCGATCGGCGATGCCACTGAGCAATGGCGACAGTGCCTCGCTCCGCGTCATGCAACGGCTTGATCGAGAGCCGTTGGCAGTCACCAAGTCGTCCACCGTGTCTGCATTTCGGCCGATTCCGAGTGTGCACGCCAGTGCAGTTGTGCAGATGTGCACTGGGACATGGGCATGCATAACAGGCAGTGTATCGACAACGCTGCGAGCGATCAGCGAAGCAGCGGAGCAGGCAGAGTGCGGGAGGAAAGCCACATGGCAATCTGACATCATTGCGATTTCAACAAGCTCGAGCTAGCGATATCCCCATTGCTCTTGCTTGCTCTCTGTCCTCCTCCCACTCGCCCACTCGCTCTTACCCCGCCGCTTGCAGCTCCCTACTCACCCCTCGCGTTCTCGAGCACTACGGTACACGGCGGGATGCGGATCAAGCGCTCGTCGTCCGTCGCGGGCGTTGTGCCCGCCGTCAAGGCCGAGGACGTCGCAGTGCAAGTGACCGAGATCGCCGACGTAGCAATGGAAGAAGTTGCGAAGGAGGAGCCTCCCGCTCCCGCCAGCGACCCCCCTCCCAAAGTCGAGGAGCCTACCCCGCAAGCCGCACGAATCGAGCTCTCAGAGGACGTCAAGACGCCCCTCGCCGAAGAACTCGACGTACTCTCCGCCGCCGAGCGCGAGTCTGCCGACGCAAAGGCTATGGAGCTCGATGAGCTTGATGAGAAGGAGACTGAGTTGGACGAGCTCGACGAGCTCGACGAGAAGGAGCCGGCCCATGGGGCGCTCGAGGAGCCCAAGGTGCCCGACTACGACCTCGCAGGAGCAGCGAACGCGCCGATACCCGAGGAGGACGACCTCGAGTCCCTCTCTGAAGAGTCGCCCCGGAACGGCGCCATGGAGATGGAGGACAACGCCGACGAGGTCATCGTCATCTCCTCCGACGCGGACGACATTGCGGATGCGGGCCCGTCCCGCCGCGCCGACCCCGACTCTGACGTGGAGATCATCGAGGTCGACGAGCGCCCTGGCAGCTCCAGCCGATCCCGAAACAGGGACTCTGCGCCCCTCGACTTCGACCTGCCGTCGGATCACGACTCGGCGTTCGAGCCCACTGACGAGTCGGATGTGGAGAACTTGACTCCTCGCCCTTCACCGATGGGCAAGGCGAAGGGCAAATCTACCCCAAAGGCTACGAAGTCTACACCCCAACGCACGCCAAAGACCAAAGGCAAGGGCAAATCCACCGCAAAAGCCAGGGCCGACTCGGACTCGGACATTGAGATCCTCGACGTCGCCCCCCGGCGCGGGCCCTCCAAGACCGACCGCAAGGTTCCGGGCATGGTGCGCTGCCCCGCGCGCGAGCCCGCGACACTGCAACCGCTCTTCCTCGCGCCGGTCGAGTGCAGCGTCGAAAACTCCTGGGTCTGCCTCTTCTTCCGCTTCTGCGTCGAGCGGCACAAGATGTACGAGATCCGCCGGGACGCGCTGGCCGCCGGCCGCACGGTGTCGCGCAACGAGCTGACCGAGGACGAGTGCATGAAGTCGCTGCATATCGGGAATGTCTTCCGGCAGCTCGACCCCAGCTCGCAGTTTATGCGCGACGTGGTGATTGAGGTCGGGGACCAGTCGCACACCGAGGTCTGCTGTGAGTCGCGAGCGCGAGACCCGAGAGCCAGACGTATCGCTAACTCTCAGTCCGCGTGTTCCTCTACTGCCACTTTTACAACGCCGAGACATGGAAGCTGCTGTCGTCCGTCGCGACCGGCGGCCTCCCGACGTGGAAACACTTTGAGGAGGATATACCCGCGATGGAGGCTGTGCTGTATCGCCGCAGCGTCGTCGAGGGCGAGAAGATCTACTACGGCGGCTTCCAGCTCGTCCCGCCGACAATCTACTTTACCGACGACCGGAACAAGAGCAAGAGCATGGCCAACTTTGCGGCCAGTCTGCGGCTGGTGCTTGCGGCGATGCGGGCGGGTTTGCCGGATCAACTCAAGGCGTGTAAATACGCCGTCGACGCAAGCTACGTCCTGCAGACAATCCCCACGCTCGGAGGCTTCTTGTCGCTCAACATTCTCTGCTATTTGAACGATACCACCAACTTCAAATGGGTCTACCGCGACTTTGCGACCTGCGGCCCCGGCTCGCGTTACCTCATGCAGCGTATGTTCGGGAAACAGACGATCAACTCGGTCGCGATGGAGGAAGCGGGTCTCAAGTGGCTTACCGACCACCAGTGGAAATACTACGCGCGCCTCGGACTCGACCCGCCGCACGAGTACGAGACCGGCCTCCGCCCCGGCATGCGCGCGCTGGACGTCGAGAACGCGCTCTGCTGGTGCCACCGCTACATCAACGCCTTCCAAACAAAGGACGTGCGGTCTCTACACGACCTCGGGCTCCCGACCTACGCCACCGCGGCAGAGACGCACACCGGGCCACCCGCGTGGGTCGTCGAGTCGCGGTGGCGGCACAGCTCGTCCCGCGCCGTCTGGGACGCGGAGCACGACGAGGCCGCCGACAGGGTGTACGCGCTCGACGACGCCGAGGAGGTCTACGAGGTCGAAAAGGTCATCACCCGCCTCGGATCCCGCGCGACGAAGAAGAAGGACCCCGTGTTCCGCGTCCGCTGGACGGGCTGGACGCCAGAGGAGGACACGTGGGAGCCCGCCTCGACGATCCGCGACGGCGCCGCCGAGGTGCTCGACGACTGGACGGATTGGGAGGACCGCGTGTGGGGCGCTATCGAGGGCATCAAGCGGGATATGCCGTACAAGTGGCCTGCGCGCGATCGCGAGCAGCGCGAGGAAGACGAGGGAGGGAGGGCGACGCGCGCGGCCAAGCGCGTCAAGCGCGAGAGCGAGTAGTTGATCGATTCGATCGTGCTGGTTTGGCCTGACAATACTGTATCTATCCTTTTATTGCTTGTGCATGTATACTCTGCCTACTGCGTGAAGAGGAGGACAGACAGATGCGCTGGGAATCGAGTGAAAACGAGAGACGTTAAAACTGTAGCGGAATCGATCCATCCATCCACACCCCAACACCGAGCCTCCGCGGACTGTCTCGGACATCTGCGTCTCCTTTCTTCATGTCGCCCTCGGCGCCGAGCGGAGCAGCCTCAGACCGTCCTCGCATCACGGCTTGGTCGTATAATGGTTAGTTACTTTGCACGTGAATAGAAGGAGCGGCATCTCCCTGAAATTCCACACAAGATTCTGAGGCTGTTCATCCATCTTCGTTCTTGTAATCTGGGTTCGATTCCCAGTCGGATCTCGTGGCGCTCTTCCTTGAGCAATTGAGCGTTCTCTTTTTCTGTGTGGTGAGCACTAAGCAGTGAACAGTGAGGAAGGGTGAGTGTGTATACCCCACGTCTCGGACAGCGCCACGGATACGCATATACGCATTGCCCGTCCTCCCCGCTGCATTGCTTGTGCCACCCCGCCACGTGCGCCACCCCACCCGTCGGCCCGTCGCCGGGTTGCCGCTCTTTCCCTGCGGGCCGTCGCGGTAACCGGATTTGCCACTCGGATTTGCCACCCAGCGTAGGCGAGTGATCGTAGTGAATTCAGTCATTCAGTCACTGCACTGGTACAGCGCGTACAGCGATTTGGTGCCGTCGATCCGTCGTTATCAGGGATTAGAGTGTAGTCTGTTTGGTTTGGTTGCTGTCATGCTGGTGCCGGTGCTCTTACGCGACCCCCTTTTGCCTCCCGACAGACAGACAGCAATCAATCACTCTTGATAGATTGTCATCATCATCACATCTACTATCATCATCATCATCATCATCATCATCATCATCACCATCACCCCTATCACCACTCCATCGCCGTCACCGTACTAGCCGTTACCACTCCATCCATCGGCGACGCGTCAATCCGTTTCGCAACCCCAACGCTGGCAGGATAAGGAGATACGCCTACCTAGTCAATCACCTCCACCGCCCCAGTCCACCCCACAACACGATCACCCCACCCGACCGCCCACCCGCAACCTTTCCTCCATCCAACACTCGCCGTAGAGCACACGGCGAACACTGAATCGCCCCATGGCCCCGCCCGACCTTGTGGACAATGCAAAGACTAGCAAGTCCCATGCGGCGGGGGGTAGGCGCTCCGGGTGGCGTGAGTATGGACCATGCAGTACAGCTCTAATGCTGACGCGCCGCAGCCATGTCGATAGAGTGAGCTTGCGTCTTCCTTGTCTTCCCTTTCTGCATCTCTTCCTTCTTGCTGACACCCAGTGACACGTCCACCTCCATTCTTGCCCCATTCTTGACCAACCTGCCCTCGATGGGCTCGATGGGCATCTCGAGTCTCAAGGGTCTGCTTCCCCTCGCGCCGTCGCCCAAGCGTGACTCGCCACCAGCGACGGACGAGTCGGTCGCCACCTGGCAGGACGCCGACCTCGGCGACGGCCCTAAGCGGTATGTGGTCTGTGAGAAGCGCGTGCTAACTGTCAGGCTGCTGCTGCTCGTGTCGCCCGTGCATGCTCTGCAGGTGTTTGCGTTCCGATCGGGCGTCATTCCGGACGACGAGAGTGCCCAGGAGGCCTTCCCCGCACCAGAGGAGGTTGCATCGCTGCCTGGTATCGTGTACGATGAAGGGGTCGACTGCACGGCACTCCCCGGCGTTCGCACAGCCCGGCCGCCAAAGGAGGAGAGGGCCCTCGCCGCCCACCTTCTAGATAAGGCCCTGTGGGGCAATCACGGACCCGTAGTCGCCATGATGTGAGTCAAACGCGTGGTCACCACTGACTCGATAGCACGTCTTCCACGAGTCGCTCTGCCCAGGGCCAACTGGCGCTGCTGCTCATCAGCCTGACTACCGGCAAGGCCTTCCGCCGACTCGACCTCGGCTCCGGCACCACGGCATCTGTGTCTTCCTCACCCCGGATCGTTGTTGTCGTACGTCATCATCCTTTGAGTTATTCTGACCCGCAGTCTACTTCCCACCCGTCTCCTTCTATCCATATTCTCGACCAAGACCTCGAAAGCATTCATAATCCCATCACACATCTCCCAGTCAACCCCGTTTCCCAGCTCCCTATCGCGAGTGTCTCAGGCCGCCTCCTGGCGTACGCCACGCGCGAGACGGCAGCAGTTCCGGGCAGCGAGGGACTGGGGTCGATTGTTGCCGCGTGTACAGCCCGCTCCCGGGCTGTGAGCGCTGGCGGGCCTGCTGCTCAGTCGCCTCCATCCACCACACAGGGCACACTCCTCTCCTCTGCTGTGGAAATCGGGGGTGGCGTCGCGCGTGGAGTGTGGTCTGGGCTTAAGATGGGCGCCAGAATGGCTGGTGACCGTCTCGCTCAGAGCGCACCCAGCGAGCGCGGTGATGTCATGCCCCATAGCCCCGGCCCGTCCGTTACCGCTCTCGGTCCCGAGAGCCGGTCAGTAGAGGACGGTATGACGGAGGGCGGAACGCTGTCACCGCGTCCTCCCGGCGGCGTCTGGGTCAAAATTGTGGATGTCCTTCCTCGTGGGAACAATAGCAACGGTGACCCCGATCTTATCGCGCACTTTAGGCTGCCCCCGTCGAGGACGCTGGTATCGCCGCTGCCTTCTCAGGGGGCACGCGCCCACGCTGCCCAGCGCGAGTATCCTATTGCTCTGTTGGCGTTCTCCCCCGAGGGCTCGCGGCTGTTTGCTGCTGCCGCCGATGGCCGCGACTTTCACATCCTCGATGTGCGGCCGCGCGTTCGCGACATGTCCCGCCGCGGAGGCAGCAAGGGCGAGGTGTGGGACGCGTACATCCTCCGCCGCGGCAACACGGCCGCCGACGTGCAGTCCGTATCGTGGTCTCAGGACGAGCGCTGGATTGCGGTTAGTACCGGCAAGGGTACCGTTCGTGAGTTGAGCCTTTCTTACTAGCAACTCACACGCAGATGTGTTCCCGATCTCACCAGCTGGCGGCAAGCCGACAGCAGAGAGCCACGCGCGCTTGAAGATTGCCAATCCTTCGCAGCTGCAGCCGCTATCTATTGAGGTTACTCCATTCGCGCGACTCCGCCCGCCGCGCCTGGGATCCTCCGAGGACCTCGCGAGCAAGGCAGACGAGGCAAAGCTGAGCTCGTTTGCGACTGCTGTGTTTGTCGCGTCCCGGCAGCCGCCACTGAACAAGGGCTCGCTGGGCCAGGACCTGGCCATCTACCGGCCTGGAATAATGCAGATGGAGCTGGCGCGCCTCACAGCGCACGCCCGCGCCATGGTCAGCAAGCAGCAGGACGCATCGCCGCGACGAGGTAGCAACCTCACCGCCATGATGCGTGAGAAGGCGGGGCTCATTCCGGAGGGTGACCTTGCCGTGGAGCAGGGGCTCAAGGCTCGCTGGGCCATGCCTCTTGGGCAGGGTGCTGCCGAGTCTCCTGTTCTGGTCACTCCTCGGAAGGTAAAGGCCCCGCTGAAGCCAGCCAAGAATATCAGGTGTGTGCAGTATTTGATCTCTAGCTCACCCACAGGAGTCTCTACCACGCCGAGATCCGGACACACACGAGCGACTCTCGCGTCTTGCCTGCGTCGGTCTACCTCTCCCGCCAGATCGAGTTCTTTGCGGCAGTGCCCACGGACGAATACTCACCTCTGTCGGTTCTCGACAAGGACGCCCGGACGCGCCGCTTGGTCTTCCGACCCGAGGTTGAGATCCACCCGCCCAACGCGGATGCGCGGTCGTTTGACGAGCCGCTCAACTCTGCATTGCACTCTGTGATGGAGTCCCGTCTGGCACCACAGTTCCCGCAGCTACCCAATGGCTCTCCGTCCAAGAGCTCGCCATTCTGGAGCTCGATTCCGATCCGGCACGTTGCCGCCAATCTCGGCGAAGGCGTAGACCGCGTGCGGCGCGAGTACGTCCGGGCCCAGCACCAGCGACAGCGCCGACGGGAGAGCAATGCCGCCCAGAACAGCGTCAGCTTTGAGGACGACACGGTGCTTGCGCCGCGGCCGTCGAGCGAGGAGAGCGAGGACGTCGAGTCGTCGCCTTCCTCGCTTCTCCCGACGAGCTCACAGGGCGGAGACGAGGACGAGTGGGGCGACGCGTGGGAGGACGAGTACCGCCGTGCTGTGGAGGACGATGGGCCCGACGACCTGGTCCTTGGCCTGCTCGACGAAGAGGAAGAGGAGCGGCGCAAGTGGGAGCGAAGGCAGAAGGAGCTCGCCAAGGAGTATCAGAAGAAGTAGGAGTTTTGAAGTTTCATACCTAGCAAACCAAACACCACACATTGTATGCAGTCATCATTGTCAGAGACAAGCAAGCGGTGTGCATGTTCCGATGCAGCAGCAGCATGACGTCGTCGGCCGAAAATGGCCACCCAGCCAAGCCACCCAGTGCCACATGCACAATCAGGATCCGACATTGCGATTAGACCTCCACCCTAGTCCCTGCAAGTCGCAGCACAAGCTTTCGCACTGCACTCTCTTCGTCAACATATTCACAACTACACTACATATCAACACACACCACGATGGCTCCCAAGGGCGGAAACGCAAAGAAGGAGGGCGGGCGCGCGAAGAAGGCCGAGAACGAGGTGGGTCGTGCGGAGGGGATGGACGCGAGGGTTGAGAGGGCTCGCTGACACTGCAGGCCAAGAAGGCCGCCGAGGCGGACCGCGCAAAGGAGGCCAAGGAGGCGGACAACTGGAAGTCTGGCGGTGAGTCCGGAGTGGAGCGAAGCGACACGAACCCTCTGGTGTCGTTGTTTCCGCGATACTCTCTCCGCGTAGCCGAATCCACAGGCTGACCTCTAGCCAAGGGTGCCTCCAAGGCGGACGCCGCCGCGGCCAAGCAAGCCGAGGCCGCGGCAAAGAAGGCGGAGCGCGCGGCGCTCCTCGCGGCCGAGGAGGCCTCGCTGCCCTCCAAGGCGAAATCCGCGCCCAAGGCCAAAGGCAAGCAGCCGGCCATCAAGACCAACGCGGGCGTGGCCGCGTTCCGCACCGACGACCCGCAGGGCCTGCGCCGCGACCCCGACCGCGAGGTCGCCGAGCTGTCGGCCGTCGGCATCGAGGGCATGCTCGAGGCCCTCGAGGTGGTCAATGAGAAGACGACGGACGAGGCCATGGGGCTCAAGGTGAGGTGGAGGTGCTGACAGCGCTGACTGACGCAGGCCGGGCTCATCGAGCGCCACCCCGAGCGCCGCTTCAAGGCCGCGTTTGCAGAGTATCTCGACCGCGAGATGCCCAAGCTCAAGGAGGAGGTGAGTAGCGAGGGGAGGTGTGCAAGTGTATGGCCGGGAACGTCTGGACCAGCCAGATGTCACAGTCACAATCACCACAATCCACCCCGACTTCCCTCTTCCCTACTGTCTCACTGACAACAGCACCCCGGCCTGCGCAAGAACCAGATGCAGGACCTGCTGTACAAGAAATTCCAGAAGGCGCCCGAGAACCCCTTCAACCAGGTGTCGGTCGCGTACAATGCCAGCAAGGACGAGCGTCTCGGCACGCTCAAGGCCACCATGGCCGCGCGCGAGGACAAGTACCGCGTCGACCAGGAGTAGGCGAGCGTGTAGTGGGGCGTGGGCGTGGGGGCGACGCGCGGCGAGGTGGGGTCGCGTGAGGTCGTCTGACATCGTGTAATTGCACGAGCGAATTGGCTGGGCCAAGACGCCCGCGCTTCCTACGCTGTTCCCGCGGTCGTCAATCACAGCGCCAGTATTCATAGAGCGGTGTAGGAGATGAAGGAGATGGGAAATGACCAGCGCCTGGGCTGACGGCGCCATTGAGTTCCTCTTGCGCGATTTTACCATTCCAGCGGCCTTCACCGGCGTCCAACGCACCAAGGCCATCCCGGCCCTCCCCCAGCCGCAATCTGCTTCCTGCTCATTGCTCACTGCTCAGGGCTCACTCGTGGGGTGTTCTTGAGATGCAGGACGCTTGCAGGCGATGGATGAGATAGAATCAGATGCATCAACAACAAAAAAAAATGACTTAACCACCTACGGGGATCGAACCCGCGATCTTGCCCTCGCGCGTCTTCGGACGAAAACACAACATAGGAAAGGCACGCCGTACCACTTGGCCAAGGCGGCGGTGTTTTTTTTGTGTCCGATCCGTGTGCATGCTGCCTCGATTGTCTGCCCTCAATTGCTGGCCGTGCATTGTGCGCCCTCTCACCTGACCTCGGCCCCTACATCTAGACGGTTAGTCCCGTGTTCAAAGATGCAGTGCGCAGCACCGCCAGACCGAGGTGCACTACGAGCTGCATTCCTGGGACGACTAGGCACGTGATGGTTGGCATGTCTTGAGGTGCGACTGAACAAGACAATGACAATGAGGTGACGCTCTTCTGTGCTCGAGTCGATTCGAGGTATCGAGATTCGGGGTTCGAGGAAGCCGATGCGATTCGACTCGATCTTCTGACTGCTGCGGCCACACTTCACAGATAGGCTCCTCCGCCACGATCGAGGAGCTATGACGTGCCAACCTTGGATCATATTATCTGCATCCATCTATGAGACAATCGCACGCGTCGCGCTTCTTCCGTACACTCCTAGACGCCAAGCACACTCTTGAGCCCGTTCAGCACCTCGTCCTCGCTCTGCCCCTGCGCCCACCAGTGCCGGCTCAGGTCGCCGCTGAGCTCGTCCTGCGCCTTCTCCGCCTCGTCCTCTGATCCCTCGGCGTCCTCTTCTCCCTCCGCATCGGCGTCGGCGTCCGCATCCGCATCCATCTCGGCCTTGAGACGGAAACGCTTCGCGGGCCGGGCGTCCTTTACGCTCACGCCGTTCTTGCGCTTGGACAAAAAGGCGAGGTACTCGAGCGAATGGTTTGGCGGGGCGGGGATCTTGAGTGCACCGGGCGCAATGGGCGGGCCGGAGAACCACAGTACCTGATGCCGCGCGTCCTGCTCAAACAGGCGCGTGGTCTCTGATGGGAGGAACTCGCGCACGGCCACTTGCTCCAATACCTGCGCGCCGCCCATGACGGCGGCAAATGTGCGGACGGGGTACAGCGGGGCCTGGGCCGGCGGGCGGTGTGCGCGCTGCGGCGCCGGCGAGCCGTAGCCCGAGGCCGGTTGCGGTGTGCGTGATGAGCCAGAAGGGGCGGCGGCAGGGTACGGGTGCTGCTGTGGCCGGGCGACTGGGCCGGGCGTCGACGGCGTAGTGGGCTGCCGTGATCGCGGGTCTGTCGGCGCAGGGCCACTCACGCGCCTGACGGCCGTGGGAGCGACAAGAGCAGCTGCCGCTTCCTCGACCTCATCGTCAACAGGGAGCGGCTGGCGCTTCGGCCGTCCGATCGACCCAGGGCCCTTGACGCCCAGCGTGAACGGCGACTTGACAGTCGGGAGCACGATCCGCGCATCGAACGGGACTACCTGAGTCGGGTCGGTGGTGCCGCGCAGCTGCTCGGGGATCATGTTGGACCACTTCTTGATGCGCATGAACAGACACGCCTTGTCGATATACCGCGTGTTGCAGACGTACAGCGGCCAGCCGGGGTAGAAGGCCGGCTGGCGGGGGCGGCCGAGCGACGCGCTCTCGGTCGGCTGGACCGAGACGCGCTCAAGGATGTCCTGCACCGGGTGGTCACAAAAGTGCGCCGTCTTGAACACCTCGTTCTCGGTAAACCTCTGCTCGGCGGGGTGGACCGTCTGCTGTCAGTTATGGTTCATCATTGTAACTCACCTCCTCAGGACGGAAGTACCAGGCGACAGTGACGTGGTGCGTCGGGTATCCCTTTGTCGGCACAAACGTCTTGAAGATCTGCGCGACAATAGGACGCGACGCGTCGTTGGGGTTGATGAGATGCACATAGTCGCCAGTGCGGTACGCGACGCCCTTGTGGCGCGCCTCCTCGGTAAAGTGGCGGTCCTTTGTGGGGATGCGCGAGGTGGTGATACCGTAGCCGGCCTCCTCCTGGCTCGCACCAGCACGGAGCGCCTCGTTCGTGTCGTGCAGCGAGCGCGCCACGCCGGGACCGGCGGGGAGGGACGCAAACTTGGTCTGAGACGGCGCAACGGTGCCGTTGGGCGGGATCTGGAGCGGATACGGCGCAGTAACGGCATTGTACAGCCGCTGCAGCGTGAGCACAGCGCCGTACGCCTCCGGCTGGCAGCGGAACCACCTGCGCGCCTTTTCAAACAGCCGCGACATGTCCTTGTCAAAGTCGTGCAGGGTCGAGTATCCCTGGTTGCGCGCGCGTTGAACGATCAGATTCCACTGGAGGAGGTTTGACGGCGGGAGATACGGGATCTCGGCCGCGGCAGGGATCTGCGCCAGCACCTCGGCAAGACGCACGCCCCTGGGGTCCTTGTACCCGTCAATCGCCTCAGCAACACCGCGAATACGGCCCTTCCAACTCGCCTGTCCGCCGACACGGCGCTCAAAGTCCGGCGAACCCTCGCCCCACCAGCCGCTGCCTAAGATGCCGCCCGGCGCGGGGTCGCCAGTGAGCAGACTCTTAAAGCCGTCCCACTTGGGCAGCTTTGCGTCCGTCGTGTCCACGATCGCCTGGTCGGCCGCGCTGAGCTGCGACGTGTTCAGCGGCGTGAGCGGTGCAGGCGGAGCGTGCTCCTTGGCTGCCCGCGACGGCATGACCTTTTGCGGAGACATGACCTGCCGTCCGCTCGTGCGCCGCGGTGCCCGGGAGGGAGACTCCTCAGCAGCAGGCTCCGCCGGTGCGCGGACGGACAGCGTAACAGGAGTCGTCGATGACGACGCGGCTGGCAGCGCGGCAGCCGGCTTTGTCGGCGACACGGACGTCTTGGGTTTCCTGCCCGGCTTGCCGCCCTTGGCCTTGGGATCCGCGTTCGCAAACGTGCCTTCTGCGGCATGTGCGCGCCAGGCCTCGAGGATGTTGTTCTGCATGTCAGTTACGAGTGGTTAATGTCCAACTCACGGAAAACTTCTTGGCGTCGTTCCAGATTCCCGAGCCTTCCTCGTTGTCTGGTGTCAGCAATGTCGCATGGACACACTCACAGTGCATGGCATTGAGGAACACGAGATTGAGCCGCTTGTAAAAGTCCTCTGGCGCGTTGTACGCCTGCTCTCCGAGGTTGGCCTGGAGTTAGTGTTCCTTTCGAGCGCGTCATACGGTCCACAATCTACTCACAGCAATGGTGTCGAGACACTCTGGGTCCGGGATGGCCTCGTAGTAGTCTGCCCACTCCTCCTTGTCCGGGAGCTCGCGGAAAATATCACACATGCGGCGGCTGCGGCAACATTGTCGTCATGCAACACGAAAACAGTCAAACATGAGATTGAGAGGGAGGTGAGGGAGTAATCACGCGTCAGCCAGGGTTTCCAGAGGTATTGACAACGTCGCACGCATCAACCATTCGTCCGAATGCAATGCGGACAAGCGCAACGACATCCACGATCACTCACCTCCCGTCCTTGGCCTTGTACACCCCCTCGAGAATGTCGCGGCACGCGGTCCACTGCGCCTCGTCCATCCCCGCGTCGCCCTTCTTCGCCGGATACGCCGCCGGCACCGGGATCGGGGGTGCCGACGGCCGCCCGCGCCCGCCTTTACGTGGTGGCATCGTGGATGGTGATGGATGGTGTGGTGGTAGCTAGTGGATGGATGGATGTTTGTTGTTCATGCTCACGCAGCCAAAAGGCACGAAGCACTCGATTCCTGGTGGTGGGACGGAAGCAAATTTGGGGGTCGGTTCCCAGCCAGCAGCCAGGCTCGATCGCTGGTTCTGCGGGCTGCGGCCGCGCCGCTGTCGGCGTCGTTGTTGACGTCGTCACTCTGCAGCGATCGTTCAAGCAACAGGACTCTTGAGGAACACTGACAACTAATCCTCCTGCATGCACAGCATCCATCCGGCTCACAGCCATCTGACAATCGGGTGTGCCTCAGCAGACACTCTCAACACTGTACTGACGCGCTCGTGGTCCACTTGTCATCGCTGTGCCTACCTAGATCTATGTTTGAACTCGAACATTGGGACTACTGACTTTGTGGGCTTTCGGCTACAGTTCACGGTTATTGCTCGAGCGTGGTAGAATAGGTGAAGGTCGTAGCTGATTCCCGTAGCCCGAGGTAATGGAGGCTGAGCCCGCTCATCCGTCGTATGCGGTGCCCCCGAGCGGTTCTTCGTGGCGAGCATCTGGGCTTGGAGCTCGGGTAGGTGTAGTGAGGTAGACTGGCTTGGTACGCTGCCTAAGCTGAGGAGCCAAACTCAGAGAATGACACCTTGTGTAGGCGCAACTATGCCTTCCTTACCCTGCCACTGTCACTAGGTTAGTGACACGGCTGCCACAGTCAGTGCCCCCTCTATCGCTATCTCTATCTCTTGGCCTAGGATGTCTTGATCAGGACCAACGAACATCGAAGATGCCGAGATGCCGTGACATCGCCTATGCGCTCCTTGCTATTAGTCTTCCGAACTTGAGGTGACAGTTGGTGTCGGTGACAGTCAGTCACGGTCAGCACGGGAACCTACTCTCAGCGAGGTATACTCTTGTCATTCAGGTTACTGCATGCTACATAGCTGGAAAGACGTATATACGACAACGGTGCTTTCCGTCTGGACAGCTGCAGATATATTCTATTCTATAATGCGCCGAGGATTGCTCGGCGCGTTCGTCGTCGTCCGTGGACGATAAATAAACATGAGCGGAGCTAGGGTGAAACGATACTTGTCCAACGCTAAATTCGGGGTCATCTTTTGCTTCTTCTTCGTCGAGGACGCGGGCGCTTAGTCGCGGTCAATGAAGGCAATCTCGAGGTCGGAAGGGTCAGTGGGGACCGAGAGAATACGAAGAGTGTTGGTGTGGCCGAGACCGCCCTTCCAGCCCTGGACGGCGACGACGGTAGCCTCAGACTTGACAATGTTGAGGTGGAGAGCAATCTTGAGTCCGTAACGGATACGGTTGTCGACGTCGATCTGCCAGCGGTCGACGGGGACACCACGGGGCTCGGGGTACCAGACGGGGTAGACACCACGCGAAAGGTGGAGCTGACGGGCAGTCTGCTGGTTGCGGGTAACACAGATAATGGGGCACGAGGGGCGGTACTTGGAGATGAGACGAGCCGACACACCCGAGGTCGAGAGGACGATGATGGCACCGGCGTCCTGTTCCTGGGCAGCGGCAACGGCCGAGAGGGCAAGGGTCTCGGCGGTCTCGGTGGGGCGGGGGGTAAGGCCACGGAGCTGGTCAAACAGCGACGGGTAGGAGATGGCGGACTCGGCGAGGTAGGCAGTCTCAGCCATCATCTTGACTACGGGTGTGAGCTTGAGGTAATAGACACTTTTACTCACCAGCGTCGAAGGGGTAGTCACCCTTGGCGGTCTCGCCGGAAAGCATGACACAGTCGGCACCGTCGAGGACGGCGTTGGCAACGTCCGAGACCTCGGCACGGGTGGGGCGGGGGTTGTACTAATGTCAGCACACTGTTCGCCTTGCGTCTACTCACAGTCATAGACTCGAGCATCTGGGTGGCACAGATGACGGGCTTGCCGGCAATGTTGCACTTGGCAATCATCATCTTCTGGGCAAGGAAGACCTGCGAGGCGGGGATCTCGATACCGAGGTCACCACGGGCGACCATGACACCGTCAGTCTCACGGAGAATCTCGTCAAAGTTGGTGACACCCTGCTCGTTCTCAATCTTGACGATAATCTTAATGTTTGAACCCTCAGCGCCGAGGCACTTGCGGATCTCGCGGACGTCGTCGGCACGACGGATAAACGAGGCGAAGATCATGTCGACACCGTTGCGGACACCAAAGGCAAGGTCAGACTTGTCCTTCTCCGAGAGGGCGGGAAGGTCGACGTGAGTCTTGGGGAGGTTGACACCCTTGCGCGACGAGAGGGTACCGGCGTTGAGCGACTTGACGCGGATGCGGTCACCCTCAACGGCGACGACCTGGAGCGACAGGATTCCGTCATCGACGTAGATGAGCTTGCCGGGAGCAGTGACCTTGGGGAGGTTGACATAGTCCATGTAGATCTGGTCGGCGGTTCCGGCCTCGTTGAAAGACTTGTCGGTGGTGACCCAGAACTCGTGGCCGGCAGGAATCTTGACCTATACCCGTTAGCGACATTCACTGCACTCTCAGACAGCTCAGGAGACACTTACGTCCTTGTCGCCAGTCATCACACCGGTACGGATCTCGGGACCCTTGGTGTCAAGGGCGAGGGCGAGGGGACGGCCGCTCGGGCTGAGACGGTCGGCCTCACGGGCGTGGTCAATGACCGACTGGTGGTACTCGTAGGAGCCGTGGGAGAAGTTCATGCGAACTAAGGGCAGGGTCAGCGACACACACACACACGGGCCCGAGTGCGAGTGGAGGGGGGAATCTCCACATCGGCTGCGCAACGCACCAATGTTCATGCCCGCATCGGCAAGCTTGAGAAGGGTGTCGACGTTGTTGGTCTTGGGGCCAATGGTAGCAATGATCGAGGTCTTTGAGGTTAGCCAAGAGCCCTAGTAAGCCGGGAAACCTACCTTGCGGAGGAACTTCTGCTGCTCCGTAGGGGGGTCAAAGCTGGTGGAGAGGCCCGCGAGCCAGGCGATCTGAGAACCGGAAGACATGTTGGCAGCCCTAACGACGGGATCAGTAAGGTCAAGGCGAGAGACACCAATGGTGGAGAGGGAATATGTGGAAGAGGGAGATGAGGGCTGGAGGACCATTTTAGAGAAAGAGGAGAGAGAAGAGAAGAGAGAAAAGATGGGATGAGGGGGGTGGGGATCGAGGTGACAACTCTTTGCTCTTGGCTATAGGCAGTCGCCTTTTCATCTACCTGGTAGTAGAGTGTACCATTGCCTGCATGGCACTGCCAGCAAGCCATTGTTGCATGATTCTTTGCCCATGCTATGCAGTTGCCGCAAAAATTAGCAGTTGTAGCAGTCTGGAGCCGGCGGCATTGGCAAACCTAGCCCAAACCAGAGGCGTGGGGCATGGGGCTGCACAAAGGCAGACTGAGGGGCTGCCGCACACGCCAGACAGGCTAGACTGGCCATACAGGGGCCAGGCATTGGGGCAGAAGCAGCAGAAGCAGCAGAAGAGTGGGAAAAGAGCAGAGGGGCCAGAGGGGCCAGAGGGGCCAGAGGGGAGAGGCATAGACGCGTGTTGGTTGGTTGAATGGTCGAGCGGAGTGTGGGGAAGGTCAAAGTCCGCTCTCGCTTGCACCACAGATAGGGAGACAGAGGGCCGACCGGCTTATTTTTCTCTTTTTCCACGCGAACCCATCGAAGAAGACTACTCACTTGTCGTAGAGATAATACTGTTGATAGTCAGAAGAGTGAGTGCGGGGCATGGTTTGAGGAGGATGAAAGAGTAGAAGAGTAGAGGTGTCTTGACTAGCGCGACAAAGCGTGAGAGTCCGGTATGGTAGATGGGCGTGTGAAAGGGTGGGTGTTGTGATGGATGGGTGGATGGGTGGATGTGGATGTGGGGAGCGGGGAATACCTACCGCTTTTTGCGAAGAGTTGTGTTTGATATATCCTACTGTCGGCGCTGACGAGTAGAACAGGTAGAGAGAGAGATTGAATGAGATGGACTGAGATAGATAGATAACAAGAGCAAGATGGAAAATGTCAATGTCAACGATGACCACAGTGGGGGTGGGTGAGAGAGAGAGAGGTTGACGTCGACGACGAGGGATGGCTCTCTTTCTGTTGCTCTTTCCTGAATGGCGGAGGCGTCTGGGCGTAAGGACTAGAAGGTAATTCAGGCTCGAGCGCACTCCAAGAGTGCGCTGCACCTGCGCTGCACCTGCACAGTCAAAGGCGAGAACGGCGAAGAGCGCACAGAGTGGGGCTGTCGCTCTGTTGTTCTGTATTCTTACTGGCTGACTGGGGGTTGACTGCCGCCGGTCCATGCTCGACATTAGATTTTTGACATCACAGGGTCACATATTCAATATTGGAATAGACGTCATTCCTAATACAACTAATTTACACTTTTAGTAGTGATCTACAAGACAGACCGACCACTTCTACTGCCCACCATGAACCCCCCATCTTGTCATCTGTCCAGATCTCTCCGCACCCCTCGCTTGAATGGTTGCTGTGCCCCGCGTCCAAGCTCTTGCAACACCTTTATTGTTGCCCCATCCAAGCTCATGCATCAAAGTGACATGCAACTAACCACAAGCATTTTCCCTGCGACACCGTAGAAGCGAAATTGAACCGGTGGGCGCGGCGCGGCGCGTCATGACACGAGCCTCACACAGTGCCTCACAAGCCACAAGCCCCGTGTACCATCTGTTCCATAATCCTGGGGATATTTTCGGGCATCGGGCCGTAATTAGCGTTTGAAAGCTTGGGTCACCTGGCTCAAATGGTCCGGCTGACACCGTTGGGCGCGGCTGGGTCGGCGATTAAATGGTGCGTGTGGTGGTGTTCTCCGCGCCGGCCTGTGTATGACCCCTGGCACCCGTCTGCCACCGCCTCCTACTCGCCGGCACACAGGGCACACAGGACACCAGAGCAAGACGCCGACCTGCCGGATTAGAGCACACCCGGCCGGCACATTGTTGGGCACGTTCAGGATCGCAGGCACGTGCCTCTGCTTTCCCACGCTAGCGCCCCTGGTGGTCACCTGTCGCTGGCACTTGGGGGTCACATGCACTTCCATCCCACTTAGTGTGGTATTCACGTGGCCCGCTTTCCCACGGGCCGAATCGGAAAAATGCCCCCGTCCCAGAAGTCGACTTTACTTGCTCGCCATGTCCGACTTTGTGCTCGCTGTTCCGCCGACATTTCACTGCAGTTAGATCCCTCTTGACGAGCCCCCAGACCTCGACAAGCCGTACGGACCGACGCGAACGATACCCCCGGACAACTGCGAGACTCTCGGACCACCCACGCCTTGCACCTTATAAAACTCGGCTCGCTCGTCAGTGAATCTCGCTCTGAAAAAAAACACTACCTCCACTTTTCCTCATGTCGCTCCCCACCCTCCGCGCCGCCGCGCGCCGCGCGGTCGCCGGCCCGTCGTCTGCGCGCGCATTCTCGACCTCGCCCGCGGTGCTCAACCAGAAGAAGAAGAAGAGCCCGAAGCAGAACGTCCTCCACAGCCCGGATGCGATGCCGCTCGCCGAGGCGGTGCGTATCCTGCGCGCGCTCGAGATCGCCAACCCCGCGTCGGCCTACACGCTCGAGTTTGTGACCAAGATGACGAAGGGTGCTGCGCCGCTGCGCGGCCGCGTCGCGCTGCCGACTGATCCCCGGCGGGTGTCGGACGTCATTGTCGTGTTTGCCGCGCCGGACAGCCCCGCGGCGCAGATTGCCCGCGAGGCAGGCGCGCACCACGTCGGCGACCAGGAGCTCTTTGACAAGATCCTCAAGGAGGAGATCAAGCCCACCAAGGTCCTCTCCACCCCCGCCCTCATCGGCGCCGCCTCCAAGGCCCTCGCCCGCTTCCTCGGCCCCAAGGGCCTCATGCCCGCCGCCAAGCGCGGCACAGTCGCCGACGGCCCCGACCTCGCCCGCGTCATCAAGGAGATTAGCGGAACCGTCGACTGGAAGTCGGACAAGTTTGGCATCATCCGTTCGCGTAAGTGGAGGCCTCGTTAAGCGCAGCGGTGCACAGCTAACACCCCAGCCGTCGGCCGCATGAACTTCACCCTCCCCATGGTCGAGGAGAACGTCCGCGCCCTCCTCGCCTCTGTCAAGGAGAGCTCAGCAAACGCCCAGGACGACATGCTCACCCGCGGCAAGTCGAGTAAGTACAACTTGCCCTGCTCCTGTTCGTCCCTACTGACAGCCAGGCTCGGGTATCCTCCGCACCTGCATCGACACGACCAACGGACCGAGTATCGAGATCAACGACCTCGCCCACTAAACTAGAGCAGCCCATCTCATCATCAATGCATCGCTATTCAGACCCAGTGTGAGCGCGTGGACTCACCATTCACCCGGGGAGACGGTGCTGAGCTGCACAACTGCATGGGAGCTGGCTCCGAGCACGGCCATTCCAGTCATTTGCCGATAAACTCACCACTCACCTGGGGAGACGGGGCTGACGCTGTGCGGCCTTGCCAGCTGACGAGAATGCGTCTCACAGCATGCTGCTGACTCTACACACCGATGAAAGACTACTGACAGCGGCATAGCCGTTAAGCTCATGCGCTAGTGTCGCATCCGCGAGCGCACATTATGCCTAGGCGACACTCGTCTGCTCGCCGCTGCATGCGGGCTTGTCCCACGACCGGTGGACGTCCCTTCGGAGCATCATAAGCAGTCAGACAGACGGTCGAACACTGCAACGCTTCCGCCAGTCGGCGTAAGCTGTAGCCCGAGAGTGGGCGCGGTGGGCATACCTCAGCCACAACTGATCGTGTATCGTGAGATGGACCTGCTGATGCCTCTGACGACCTCGGACGAACGGAAGGAGATGGCTGGAGCATGTACGAAGGGACCGGCCAAGATCATGGCAAGACTTGGGTACGGCGAAAACACACCACCTTGCTGCCACTCGTACCGTCCATTCTCATGCCATGCATCCCCGTTGTCGCTCTTTCTTGTTTCTGGTCAGCTCTATCCTCCCACCTCTATATGCAGCTGCAACCATCGTAGAAGGCCATGCTAATCGCATAACGTGCTAAAAATAAAGAAAAAGAAAAAAAGAAAACAAAATTGGTTGACTTGCTTGCACAAGCCAACCATAAGCCCCCCAAGTCCACTCACCCGCGCCGACACAGACCAACACCTGATACAGATCGGAACAGAAAAGACTTCTACGGTCTAACGTAAGGACCTGGAGATCCCCAGTCGTAGTCATTCTCTGAACTCCTCTGGTACCAGGGCGGCTGCACCGAACACAAGGATCATGACGCAAGGAAGGGCGAGCATATATAGGGAGAATAGTCGGAGGAGAGAATAGCAGGAGATGGAGAGAAGAATGGAGGGTAGGGGAGGGGGTAACAGTAAAGTTCAAGGCACGACCGGTCTGGCAAGTTAGCTAAGTGCTGGGGGTGGGTGGCGGTCAGAGTAACTTACGTCGGGTTGTCGGGCGAGCGCGTCGGTCCGAATCGCGAGGACGGGCAAACTTGGTGCGTCTTGATGGCGTAGTGGTGTTGATCGTGACGGTGTTGAGCGACATGGCTTGCGGTATCTACAGTTAGCATGTTAAAAGAGTGAAGTACGAGGTGGGAGCTTAGGCTTAGCTGTATCTACTGTTAGCATGTTCATCAAGTACGAGTGTGTAGAACTTACGCGAGTGGCGGGCGCGGAAACGGCTGGCGGGTCCGCACTGAAAAGTGATATCTAATCTGTATCTGAATTCAACGATAGAGAGGGAAAAGATGGAAGAATGTCAGGAACTTCAACTTAGCGTATTTCGAGACTTGAGGCGAAGTCGATTCTTGATGCGAGGCCGGACAGAAACTTGAGCGATGGCGGACGTTCTTGAACGAGGTCGGGACTTGAGGACGTTCACGAAAGCGAGTCGTAGGAACTTGGGCGAGATCGGAGGTCGAGACTTGGGCGACTCGAGACGGACTTAGTCGAATAACGTGCCAGTCGGGACTTGGTCGAATCTTGAGCGAGGCTGAACTTAGTCGATTCTTGGCCAACGAGGTCGGGACTTAGTCGAATCTTGAGCGAAGTTGGACTTAGTCGATTCTTGGGCGGGGTAGTCGGGACTTAGTCGAAATCTGGGCGATTCGAAACTTGAGCAAAGTCGAAACTTGAGCGAGGTCGTGACTTGAGGCGAGCCCGGTGGTAAGCGGAAGGGATCTACAAAAGTACAAGTAAAGCCCGACGGAAGCTCAAGTGCCCAAGTATACCCAAAGTTGAACTGAGCCGACCGGAGCCCAAGTCCCCACCAAATAGATCCAACCCAAGGAAACTACCCAGTTGAGCTCGACGGAAGCTCGTTGACCCAAGTACCCACTAGAGCTCGACGGAAGCCCAATCCCGAAGGAATCCCCCAAGTGCTCGCATGTAGCCAGGCAGACTGTAGTAGTCACTGCCTCGCACCAGCCCGCAAGAATGGATAATCTTGCTGACCGGAGCAAGTCCTGGCACCGGGGTCCGGCCACCCAAAGTTACAGACAGGTGTGGCCGGATTACACAGACAATTGAGCCCACAGACAATTGAGCCTCGAGAGCCCAGAAAGGATGTTATAATGGTACTTCGCATGTAGCCAGGAAGACAAGCTTGTGTAAGACTCATTGACAGGAATGGAGTGTCCTGCAACGAGAATAAGACCTGGCACCAGAAAACTGGCAAAAGGGCGATTAAAAGCAGGAGTGTATTTTCGCCGTTGCCTACCATAGTCGCTCCCCGCTCCCCAGCTAGTAAACTTGCCTTCAGCCTTCGCGCGAGTCAGACTCGGGGGCTTCTTGGCAACCGTTCGCTGGGGGTCCCTTGGAGTGGAGCCGCTGTCCTCTTCCCAAGCAAAAGCCTTCAGTAACGCGGGTCCGAGGACTCGCTATTGCCACACCGTGAACTTCGTGTAGCGTAGGTGTGACCACTAAAAGGACTCTTGGACTTGAGTGTTTTCAGCGACTCCCAGGACGGAAGCGAGAAGCTTTCTGATAGGCCATTAGGTTCTGATAGGCCGTCAACCAACAGTCCGGCGAGTGGTGCACCTCCACTCGCCTGCACCGAGGACTGATGTGGTTGTGACAACTAGCCATTTCGGCAAAGTTGGAGAGCAAGAAAATACGGTGAAGTCAAGTAACTGCCAACTGGTTTTCGTCCAAAGGGGGCTTACGCTGCATTTGTAAAGTCTCACCCGATGTCAGAGCCCAAGTAGGAAATTGCCCAAGCCCACGAGTAAACTTCGCTCTTGAGTGTTTGCCAGACACTCATTCTCCGCTGGGTCGGAGAATGCAAGAGTTAGGATTATTATGAATCTCTCGCCCAGGAGGTAGTAAATCTCCCGGTGTTCGTCCAAGCCTGGTGCACCAAGCTTGAACGAACTTGCCCCCAGTCTCATGACCCCTATCGCTCGCGGCTGATCAGGCTCGCGAACGATAGAGGTGTAAGTGGATGTAGTTGGCCTGCAGTCCCACCTGCCCTTTCCACGCTTTGCTCTTGTTAAGGCGCAGCGTGGAAAGGGCAAGTGGGACTGAGGCTGCCCCCGTGTGTTAACCATATATTGCAGTGGATGTAGTTAAGCCTCAAGCCCCGCACCGCAACTACCCCAACCCGTGTCGCTGGCCATGGCTAGACGGGTGAAGAAGCCACGGCGCCCTTTGGTTCAGTGGATGTAGTAGTTTAAAGGTACCAAGTTAAAACGCCCCTGGTCCTTGAGCCCCCGAGTCCCAATTGTCTGTGTAGCCCCCGAGCCCAATAAAGCAGTGGATGTAGCTTGTAGTCCCCAGATCCCAATGTGTTACAGTCTAACCGGGGCACCAACCGGCAGACGCGGTGAGGCCGGTGCACCAACCGAGCCCCCCGAAGGTACTATACAACAACAGCAAGTTACAACAACAACCAAAGAAGCGTTAGCAATAATACAACAACAAGTAAATGTCAGAACAAGGAAAGGTCAGCAATAATACAACTACAACAGATGTCAGCGATAATACAACAACAGATGTCAGAAGTCAGCAATAATACAACTACAACAGGTGTCAGCGATAATACAACAACAGATGTCAGCAATAGTACAACAAGAGGAAACGTCAGTACTGATACAACAACAAGAGGTACCTGGAGGGGGCCTGGGAAAGTTAACACCTGACTCGCGAGGACTTACAGTTCAGAAGACAGCTGGGGTTAGCAAAACAACTTGAATGGAATCTGTGAAGGTTAGCATCTAACTCGCGAGAACTTACAATCGACAAGACAGCTGGGGTTAGCGAATACCCTCGGAATGCAGCCATAATGCAACAGTACAACTATAGAATATTAAAATGAGGATATGGCCGAAGTCGAGCAAGCCCGAACGACGACTTGGTTTTTTTTTTGATCTTTTTTGTTTTCCTCGTCGAAGTCCAGCCTCGATCTTTTTTTTTTTTTTCTGCTATATTCTGCCCCACTATGAATACCAGATCTCCTGCAGCGCTCGACAGACCCGGGCCACCGCACGCCATCTCTTTTTTGTCGGTTTCGGGTTTTACTGTTTTTTTCAGCGGAGGCCAGCTCTCAGTATGGGGGGAACAGAACATGTAACAAAAAAACACAGAACCAGAAAGCATCCCTTCATCAGCGGCGGGGGTTAGGAGACCCGTCGTTCATTGCCTCTAGCTGTGCGCGGAGGTAGTGGTACCTTCCAAAGCGCTGCAGCTGGTTGGACCAGGCCGGAACTTGGGGAGGCGGCGCAAGCACGTACTCGGAGGGAGCGGGGGTGCCAGAGTCCGCAACACGGAAGACGTTGTCCTCGATGTCGACGGCCTCAGCGTGTCCACCAGGGATCTGAACAGCCGCGACAGTACCCTCAATGGGGGCAGTCGCGTCAGCCGCGAAGAATCCCGAGGGCAAGTCCTCGCCCAGCTCCAAGTCAATGCTCGGAGGAGTGTCATAACGGCCAGCGGCCCAGTCAATCCACTCCTGCTTCTTGTCACCATCCATCTCGCGCCTTGCCCACTCCCCCAGGAACCTTGGAAGGGCCCTGGGATCCTTGAGGTCCAGCTGCTCGATCTCCGCCCACACCTCCTCAGGAAGCTCGCCAGTGTCCATGATCCTCATCACACGCTGAACATAGGGCGTAAGGCCCGGAGTACCGTACGACTGGGAGCCGTACTGGGGGAAGGAGGGAGGAGACTCAACTTGTTGTTCCAGGTTGACATGGAAGTGGTCTTGAAGATCGGCGAGCCGGCCGGCTTGCTCCACCACGTCCTCTGCATCGCTGTCGTCATCAGAAAGGTCGTTAGAGGCTTTCGCCCCCTCGCTCTCCTCGGAAGCAGCAGCAGCAAAACGCTGTTCCTCGATACGAACAGCCACCGCGACCTGAGCCGGGCGTTGTCCCACGAGTACTTGGCGAATCGTCGCGTTCGAGTCAATCGACGCGACGGAGGCACTGTCACCCGAGCTCACCTCCGAGTCGGATCCCGAAGAACCCTCCTCGTCAGTGTGCTCAGAGACGGGCTCGCACACGGGAGGCTCACCAGCGCAGTAAAGAGCCCGAAGGTTCCTCGCCGCGCCAGTGCGCTGGACCCGGCGCTTGGAGGGGTCTGAGCGCCTGTAGGCAGCCGACAAGTCGGTGAAGCCCACAGTGCGCCAGAGACCGGGGGGCTTCTTGACGACGTTCTTCTTGTTGGTAGTCTGCTTGCCTGAGGAGGTCATTGTATCTGTTTTTCTTTGTGTGTACTGTGTTAATACCAGAGCTCACTGTGTTTGGTAGTGAAGAAAGCAGCAAACGACATGGTTACATTGACATGGAGACGCTACGGTGGGAGCTGGGGGATTGGGATTCTGGCGGGGCGGGGGGATTCTCTGGAAGAAGCGGGGGGGCTCTGGGTATCCCAACCGCTGGCATTTTTTCTCTCTCAGCGCTTTGCTGCAGGTTTCCACGTCGACAGGCCTTGCGTGGGCGCGCTGTGGTGCCAGTTAGCGTGCAAGATATCCCTGATGACACCATCGAAAGAGGTGGAGGCGCAGAGATTGTGCCGTGTACGAGCGCGCGAGTGCGGCGGATTTGTACGGTGTTCTCAAAAGCAAAATCAGTCGCGGCGACCTTTCGCCCGAGACGGTGCGGCGACTTGCCGAAAACGCCGTATTCCCGGGCCCCGTGGCTGCTCAAACTGACACACGTGACTCGTCCACATGCTCGCGTGTTTGTGGCCTTTTTTCTACCTTGTCCGCGCTCTAAAACAGCGGTTTTCAATGCATTCTGATGCCCCCAGAGCCCTTCTTGTCGTCGTTGACGACGATCAGTGGCACCGCCTATCCGTGCACAGGCGATCGCGATACAGTTATGCATACTTGTTCCGCAAGCACGCATCCGTGTGTACAGCGAGTTACGGCGTTTTCCTCTGCTCTCATGCCTGCAGCGGGAGTATACACACAAGGGGCTGGCTGGGGGTGTTGCGCCCTCTGCGCCCTTGTGCGCCCTTGTGCGCCCTTGCCCACCCCAACTGTGCACTTGTGCCCACCAAAGACGAGGCAGCGGCACAAGAGCAGAGGACTCGTGCTTGTTACTTCTGGCTGACGGTGAGCCAACAATTGCCCAAAGTGGGCATGCTGGCCAATTAAGCTCAGACATGACGGCCTACAGAGCCTGTTGGGCCCAGTCTTTTCATGTAGAACATTGCTCCAAGGCATCAGAGCCAAGGAATCGGAGAGCTGCGTTCAGCTGTTACTAACCCCGGCCAACGAGTGCTAACACCTCTGTTGTTGCTGCCTTCGGTCAAGTGCGTCTCGTACTGGTCCTACAGCGATGCATGCCTCTGACTGGACCTACCACTATGTAGCCCGCTTGCAGCAATGGCAGGCGGACAGCAGCCGGAGCATTCTGCCAGCTCGACAGGGATACTCGAAAAAGACTGAGGGCTGCCAGACAGTCAGGTGTCAGTGCCCGTGCCACAGGGCGGGTGTCCCTACACGCAGTAGCCAATGCCGCGCAGCAGCGAGTCATGTGCCAGGGCGGCCTTCTAGCAGGGAACATGTGCATAATAGTACAGAGACAATGAGATGAGCCTTTAGATTGGACGCGCCTTGCGGTCGTGCGAGTTCTATTACGAGCTGAGAAGAGCCTGGACAATGTGGTTGACGCGCAGGTGGCGGAGGTCGGTGTAGGTCTGTCCACAGCCGACAAAGAGAATGGGCTGGCCGGTAACATAGGTCATGGAGAGCGCAGCGCCGACCTTGTCGTCCTGAGAGTTAGTTGTGTACGTATATGATAACTTACAATCGTGTCAAACTTGGTAAGGACGATACCGTCGATACCACGCTGCCGAGACGCGCCGCCCAAGGACGAAAAGTCCTTCAGCGAGCGATCAAACTTGGTGAGCTGGTCGACGGCCTCGTTACCGACAAGAGCCTCGCCGACAAAGACAATCTTGTCGGGGTTGTTGACCGTCACGAGCTTGGCGAGCGCACGCATGAGCGGCTCATTGTCCTGCATACGACCGGCCGTGTCGATGAGCACTACATCGAAACGGTTCTCCTTGGCTGGATGTGAGCTGCAGCTACCAAGACGTCAACTCACCATAAGCGATAGCCTCCTTGGCAATACCGGCGGCGTCCTTGCCGTATCCACGCTCGTAGAGCTCAATGCGGCGCTCTCCCATGCCGAGCTCGTCGCCGAGGGCTCCGAGGTTGCGGACGTGCACGCGCAGCTGCTCCACAGCACCGGAGCGGAACGTGTCGCAGGCGGCGATAAGGACACGGAGGTTGTTCTGGAGCAGCCAGAAGCAGACCTTGGAGAGGTTGGTCGACTTGCCGACACCGTTGACGCCCACGAATGTAATGGTGTAAGGGTCAGCGGGGGCATCGGGGGCGGACAGAGATCCAGGTTGGTTGCGCTTGCGCTGGATGTCGACAAGAAGATCGGTGGAGGTCTTGGGAGTGAGGATGCGGGTCATCGAGGCCGAGAGAGCACCCTGCACCTCGGACTTGATGGACGAGAGGCTTCCGAGCTTCTTTCCAACGAGCGCCGCGCCGACACCCTCGCAGAGCTTTTCCGCAATGTCCTTGGCGACGTTCTTCGACATGAGGTGCTTCTCCATCTCGGCAAGCACTGGACGGAGGTCCTCGCGGGTGAGCACCTTCTTTCCGGAGAGACGCGAGAACATGCTGGACCAGGTCGACTCGGCCTCTGCCTTCTCGTCCTCGTCGTCCTCAATCGTGAGAGCCGCAGTGCGGCGAGCAAGAATGTCGTCCTCGGAGGGAAGATCGTCCTTGCCTGCGCCGCCTCGACGGAAGTCCCAGTCGGCGACATCGTACCCGCCACCCGACGTGCGAGTGCCCATGGCGTCGGCGGAGACCAGCGAGTCCACGTCCACCTTGATCTCCTCGGGCGCGGGCGCAGAATAGTCGAGCGCGGCCATGTCGGACGCCGTGACAGGCGAGTCTCCCCACTTGCGCATAAGCTTGGCGGCGGCGCCGGAAGCCTTGCGCGAGGGAGAGGGGACCGGGGAGGGCGTCATGCTGTAGACGTCAGCGACCGAAACTGTAATCCAACTCACCTCCCACGTCCCTTTCCGCCGCGGCCCTTCATGCGCGTCTTCAATGCAGCAACGTTCTTGGCAATCTCCTCGGCGGTCACCGCGTTCGAGTTGTCGTCCGACAATCCAGGAGCTGTGGGTGAGTTTCTGTTCCACCGTGTCCCACTCACAAGACACACCCGACTGATCTACGCCAGAGGCGAGGCGCTGTACAACAGTCCGTCCACCCTTCTTTCCACCAGTCGACTCGTGGTTCTTCAGACAGCGCTCAAAGATGCGCTCCCAGCGCTCGTTTGCAATCTTGTCGCCCAGGATGCGCAGTGCCGACATGCTGCCCTCTGTGATGGTGCCGGCGCGGTCGTTGAGGGCGTCGACAAGGCTTTCGAGGTATGGCTGGAAGAGGGCAAGGAAGAGCTGCTTGGTACGCTGCAGGAGAGCCGGGATGTAGGTCAAGGGGAGGAGAGCGGGGAAGACGACCTGGGCAGTTAGCGATGCGTTCAGAAGTCGTACGCACGATAAAGACAAGTCCGAGGCCGTTCTCCATGGTCCAGCGCACGCTGTAGCCGTCCTTCTCAAAGCCCTCCTCCTCGGTCTTTGCCCGTCCCTCGATGAGGACCTCCCGGATCAATGCATTGACGGGCGACGCCTGAGTGGAGGCCACAGCGGTAAACGTCGGGGTGTACGATTTGGACCAGAGGATCAGACCGCCTGCGGTGTGAGCTAGGGAGGCGTATGCCCAACTCACTCTGATGGGATATAGAGACGTGGTCGAGCATTGCTGTTAGTGTTGGTCGATACTATTGATGGCGAGGAGATGTGTGAAGCGAGATAACGATAGTAGGAAATCTGGTGGAATCAGAACTTTGGATACCCGTCAGCACCGGCGGCGGCGTGTGCATTGTACGGGCCTGCATGGGTCGGTTGGGTATGATGCCATGTCCGGATGCAGCGCGTCGTCGTCCAGCCAGGCAGGCAGGGTGGACTCGAGGACTCCACCCGACCAGGATATCACGTGGAAATACTCCCGCTTTTCGAAATGTTGACAAAAAAGCGGGGGCTCCACATTCGTGCCCTGTCACAACCGCACATGCCAGGGACCGACCACCCACTGTAGGCTGGATGACAGAGTGTAGAGTGGTGGGTGGTGGGTGTCGACTCGTAAAGTCAAAAGTGGTCTGGAATCGCACACTATCGTTCAGAACAATAAAAAATCAGGTCGCAGCTCCTCGTCGCTCTCTCGATCTTGTCCACATCTCACTCACTCTCTTCGCTAGTAGATGCGCACAACCCCTCTTCGCCTCCTGAACGAAAGCATCTCCCGTCTCTCCATCGCTCCGCGCACGACACTCCCTGCCTTCCACCTCCCATCGCAACCGTCGCCAACAATGTCAACAAATGCCTGGTCCCCCTCCTCGTGGCGCGAGAAGCCCATTGCGCAGGACGTCACCTACCAGGACAAGGCGCACCTCAACCGCGTTCTCGGCAAGCTTCGCAAGCTTCCTCCCCTGGTCTCTGCTGTGGAGGTGAGTGCCAAACGTGACAAGCTGCTGATTCTTTCCAGATCGACCGCCTCAAGGAGCAGCTGGCCGATGTCGCTGCTGGAAAGGCGTTCCTCCTCCAGGGCGGAGACTGTGCTGAGCTCTTCGATGACTGCTCTCAGGTGAGGAGGACTGATCCCGCATCGTTTCTGGAGCTAACGCTGACTGCAGTCCCCCATCGAGCACAAGCTCTCGCTGTAAGCTCATCCCCCTTGACGCTTCAACTGACCTCAGGATCCTCCTCATGTCGCTCATCATTCTGCACGGATCGCGTCTTCCTGTTGTCCGCGTGATGCGCATTGCTGGCCAGTACGCCAAGCCCCGCTCCAAGCCGACGGAAATTGTCGACATGGAGATCACCGAGACTGTGGACGGAATAACCGTCAAGCGGACCGAGAAGAAGGAGGTGCTCAGCTTCCGCGGCGACAACGTGAACGGCTACGAGGTGAACGACCGCAACCCCGACCCCGAGCGTCTCCTCGGTGCGTACTTCCACTCTACGGCCACCATCAACTACATCCGCACCCTCCTGCAGTCCGGCTTCGCCGACCTCCACCAGCCCCTCGACTGGTCGTACACCCACGCCCGCAACCCCGAGATCCACCGTGCGTTCGCCGATGTAGTCGAGAGCCTCCAGGACAGCTTGAACTTCATGAAGGTCGCGACCGGCGGTGACGGCGGAAAGGAGCGCGGTGGAACGGAGACCGTCAACATCTTCACCAGGTGGGTAGCATGTTTACCTGATCTGACCCGACAGCCACGAAGCCCTGCTTCTTGAGTTTGAGGAGGCTTTCACTCGCTTGGGCGGCGGACGTGCTGGTCCCCAGTCCTTCTCCCAGCCACCGACCCGCCCCGGCACCCCGTCCAAGGAGCGTTCTGAGGGTGAGGCCAAGCCTCAGTACTACAACCTCTCGAGCCACTTTATCTGGATCGGCGACCGCACACGACAGATTGACGGCGCTCACGTCGAGTACTTTAGGGGCATTGCCAACCCGATGTAAGCGAGAACAGCTGACATGTCACTGACCGCCAGTGGTGTGAAGGTCGGACCGACCATGGAGCCTGAGGAGCTTGTCCGTCTTCTCGACAGTAGGTGATCTGTTGCTTCATTTGCTAACCTACCCAGTCATCAACCCCGACCGCGTTCCGGGCAAGGTCACCGTTATCGGCCGCTACGGTGCCGAGAAGGTGCGCTGACAGTTCGATGATTTACTGACATCCAGGTTGACCAGTACCTCCCCGCGCACATTGACGCGGTCAAGAAGACAAACCATATCGTGGTGTGGCAGTGTGATGCTATGGTGAGTTTCTTTCCCAGGGTCTCACAGCTAACTCTCGCAGCACGGCAAGTGCGTACAGTTGGTTGACCGGAACAAGCTTGCTAACCAACCAGCACAAAAACGTCCACGGTCGATCCGACCCTCAAGACGCGCCACTTCTCGGATGTCATCCAGGAGATTACCCGTTCGCTCGAGATTCACCGCAAGAAGGGCACAATCCTCGGCGGTATCCACCTCGAGCTCACCGGCGAGGTCAACGACGAGGGCTTCTCTGTTGTGAGTTGACGCCCCTCCTGACGAAACTCACCCCAGACCGAGTGCATCGGCGGCTCCATGGAGCTCGAGGACAAGGACCTGTCCCTCAACTACCGCACCCACTGCGACCCCCGTCTCAACTACGAGCAGTCTCTTGGTAAGTTTGCCTCCTGCATGGCAGGTTCATTTCTGACCACTTTCCAGACGTTGCCTTCCTCGTTGCCGACCACCTCAAGGCCAAGAGGCGTGGCGAGGCTCCCCGAAACCTGTTCGAGGCTCGTGAGAAGAAGTGATTGTGTAGCTGGTTATTAGGAGTCATACATTCTACCATTCACGTTAGATGTTGAACTGGGGAGGGGGTCCCGAAAAGGAACATGAAAAAAGCAGCATAAATTTGACTTAAAATCAGCTATAATCATGGAAAAATGAAACGGCTCGCAACTATCACTTCACCCACACACATGACAACTCACATGTAGCGAGCCAGCACGGGAAGACATGCAGCCTGATAACAGAAATGAAGGATATGCAAGGACCGGACAGCGTTCCTTCGCTTTGGGGGTGAACCCTCCAGGTTAAATACTCACATCGACATTCGAGCCACAGTCAAGAACTCGACAAAAAGCACGTTCAATCTAACAGCCAGCAAAAACATTCTCCGCCGGGGAATCGAACCCCGCCCGTCCGCGATCATTCAAACATGAAAAGCGGATATACTAACCGATATACTAGCGAAGATTTCCTGAAAAGTGAGTCTGAATGTCGGTTGTGTGCTCGGTCCCCCTCTTTTGAGTGTCTGGGTTAATATTCCGTGGAAGTGCAGGCATCCGCCGAGATTCCGCTGTGCCTGCCCACATGCCCATGTGGGTGGAAGTCACGGACGGAAATGACGCTGTACAACGGTTCATCGCTTGCGCCGGTAGAAATGTCGAGTCGTTACCAGTCTCCGTCGGCATTCACTTCTGAGAGTCGGGGAGGCTCGCGGGGCGTGCTCTGTCTTGTCTGGATTGCGCCGCGTCCGTCATCTAATTTCTAACGAGAAGTGTGATGCAAGCCAGCGCTGCGCACTGAAACACCTCTGTGGATTGCAGGTACAGCCCACGCGCTGCACGCGCTGCCGCTCGGCAACTAATGTTTCCCGCGCAGATCTGGCCTGGGCGTTGTTATTAATAACACGACAAACATGGCTCGGTTCCAGAAGTGCCCACCGCCATCTGCGTCATTGCGCCTCAGATCGACGCCCAATAATAGCGAGATGCATTTCCGTGCAGGTGGAGCTCCGGCGCCGATGCCCACCGTCGTTCGGGACATGCATTGATGTTTGCATGCACCCATTGAAGGGTAGCATGCATTGGATCCGGGGCAGTGGGCAGTGGCCAGCGGGGCCACTCTACTTATCTACGGGTAGGCCCCGGCAGGGAGGTTCCAGGGCAAGGCCGCTCGGCACATGCCCACACATGTTCACGCCCTTGGTACTTGCCGCTCGCGGGCCTCGTTACGAGATACTTTTTTGCTTCGTTTGCGGTGTGCGCTGTGTGTCCTCGGCTCATCTGCTGTTCCACCATTGCCATGTTATTCGAGCTATGCTCCTGCTACTACCGTCGTAGTACATCACCGCTCGCCAATCAGGCGCGTCCGGATAATGCCATTGCTCCAAGTGCCCCCAGACATGCCACGGGGGCCCATTCAGCCGAGGAATAGCCACGCCTCGCCTGCCGACTGCAGATGACAAGGTTCTAGCCCGCAACAGGGGAGGCATGGATGCAGGTGCCAATGATCAGTAAGCCAGCCAGTGCCTCTGTGGAGCTGGCCTGGCAGTCACGGGGCGGGGGGGAGGGGCGGGGGGGAGGGGGTCGCGTGCAGTAGTCTGCAGGCTTTACGCGCTACCAAGAGGCAAATGTACCTAAATAGAATCACCCCGGTTCGGGCTCCTCCCCCGTCTTCCTCAGTCTGTCCTGTCCACTGCACGCTTGCTAGCCTTCTCGCCTGCTCGCTACCTCGACCTCTTGACATTGTCCATCGCATCTCGATCTGACGATCAGACATTGCATCTACCCCACACTCTCTACCCCGGCACGCCGACACGGACACGCCGAGCTTGAACACACACCGCGCGCGTGGCTGCTACAAACTACACCACAACGGTCCGTCCCACAATGGACCCGAAATCCAGCAGCTTCGAGGAGAAGAACGGTAACGGCGGCGTGGCCGTCACTGGCGCCTACGACGAGAAGGACCACACCAACTACGGCTACGCCCACCATGACCAGGGCGTGTACGCCGACCGTGTCGCGGCCGGCGACCCGCTCGCCCTCAATGGTGAGTATCGGCGGCGACGCTATGGTGCAGATAAGCCCTACATGCTGGCGATAAGAGATAGGACCACTGCTCACACCACAGACCGCGGAGAGATGGAGGGCGGCGTCAAGCGTCAGCTCAAGCAGAGGCATATGGCCATGATCGCCATCGGAGGCGCGATCGGTACTGGTGAGTCTCGCTACCGCTTTGGAGCTTTACTACCCTGCGGGGTCTTATCTCCCCTACACACACTGTCTCTCCCACTGTTTACTACACTCCTCGACGCGATCCCCGTCGCCGTGGAGCTCCGGTGTAGTGTCAGGATTACCGAGCAATGTCCGGGGTAGCTAGGGTCTGGATATATGCGGCCTTGAGGTCGGTGCCTTATCCGCACCCTGGAGGGCTCCGCTCCGTGATCCGCCCGACGCAGGGGCAATATACAGCAGCAAGCACGCGTAAATCGCCAGCCTGCTGAAGTGCTGAATTGCTGAAACGCGCTCGGAACGAGGCTGAGCGTGTACGGGTGTACGAGTGTGCTACTCGGCGAGCGTTGTGGCGGGTAAATCTATTCTGGCTGAGATCACGTACACCACTAGAGATGCTCGGAAATAGAACCCGGATTTTATTGCCTGCGTCACCCCATACTGACAGGCAGGTCTCTTTGTCGGATCCGGACAGGCGCTCGCGTCTGGCGGGCCCGTGTCGCTGTGGATTGGCTACTGCCTCATGGCCACCATGGTTTACTCGATGATGGTGGCGCTGGGCGAGATGGCGACGCTGTTCCCCGTCGCCGGCGCGTTCACGCACTATGCCAGTCGGTTCGTCGACGAGTCGCTCGGTTTCGTGAGTGTGGCAATGCACGAGGGATGCTGATCCCGCAGGCTATGGGCTTCAACTACTGGTACTCGTGGGCCATTACGCTTCCGAGTGAGTAACCTGTCTTCTTGTGCCACTTGGCGCTTTGGAGGCCGTGGCGCTGGCACTGCCACAGGCACTGACAATCCAGCCGAGATCGTCGCGGCCGCCATGGTCATTTCGTACTGGGACGAGAACACGCACCACACGCCCGCATACATCACCGTGTGTCTCGTCCTTGTTTGGTTTATCAACCTCTGGGGTGCCCGCGCGTACGGCGAGGCCGAGTTCTGGTTCTCGACCATCAAGGTCGTCACCATCATCGGTCTGCTCATCCTCGGTCTGGTGCTGATGTGTGGCGGCGGCCCGAACCACGAGGCTATCGGCTTCCGCTACTGGCGCAACCCGGGCCCGTTCAAGCCCATCTCGATCCACCAGGTCACGGGCGACCCCACATCAGTCATCGGCGGCAACTGGGGCAAGTTCCTCGGCTTCTGGAACGTGTTCGTCCAGGCCGCCTTCTCGTTCATTGGTACTGTGAGTAGGAGCAGCCCCAGACTTGTGATTCCGAACTGACGCCTTTCAGGAGATCATTGGCACCACCCTCGGTGAGGCTGAGAACCCCCGCAAGACTGTCCCCAAGGCCATCCGCCGCGTCTTCTTCCGTCTCGTCGTCTTCTACGTCCTCGGTATCTTCTTCGTGAGCCTGGCCCGCACCTCCATTGCTATCGCTAACCTCCAGATCTCCGTCCTCGTTCCCTACGACAACGACCAGCTCCTCAACGCCAGCACCGACACTGCCGCCGCCTCGCCCTGGGTCATTGCCATCCAGATGGCCAACATCCGTGGTCTTCCGCACGTCATCAACGCCGTCGTGCTCATCTCGGCCTGGTCTGCAGGAAACTCGGACCTGTACGCGGCGAGCCGCACGCTGTACGCGCTCGCGCTCGAGGGCAAGATGCCGCGTTTCCTGCGCAAGTGCACCCGCAACGGTCTTCCCATCTACTGCGTGCTCGTCACTGGTGTCTTTGGCCTGCTCTCGTTCCTCAACACCGGTGGCCAGGCTGCCAAGCAGGCGTTCACCTGGCTCTACAACCTGTCCGCCATCACTGGTCTGCTCACCTGGTGGACCATCCTGCTCTCCTACCTCCGCTTCTACTACGGCCTCAAGAAGCAGGGCATCTCGCGCGACTCGCACCCCTACAAGGCCCCGTGGCAGCCGTGGCTCTCGTGGTACGGCATCATCTGGTTCACGCTCATCGTCTTCTTCAACGGTAAGTGGCAGTGACGATCTCTTCCGACTTTTTTCATCCTCCGCGCGTTTTTTTTTCTCCCACTAACTCCCAGGCTTCACCGTCTTCCTCAGTGGTAACTGGGACCCAGCTAACTTCGTCGCCGCATATATCACCGTTCCGATCTTTGCGCTCGCGTGGATTGGGTGGAAGGTCGTCAAGCGCACGCGCCTCATCCCCCTCGCCGAGATCGACTTTACCTCGGGCCGCCGCGAGCTCGACGAGATGGAGGCCGCCGACGACGAGCGCTACAAGCCTGACACGAAGCTCAAGCGTGTGATCGGCTGGGTCTTCTAATGCTCTTGTTGTGCAGGGGGGAGAAAACGCGAGAAATGTATATAAACTTGCCGAGATAGAGCCGTTCGTTGCTATGCAAGTTAATCGTGTCCTACGTGTATTGGTATTGAGCCGGCCCGGGGCTGCAGGAGCTGTACCTTTGCACGAGGCGCTCGGCCACAGCCTGGACAGCCTGGCAAAATAGTCTTGGCAAGCAGGCAAAATAAGTCATGGCAGGCAGGCAGCCTCGATGGTAGCTGGACAGTGACAAACTAAGCCATGGGAGACAAGCTGCTTTGATGTTGTGCTACAATTAATAGTAAGTAGGAAGGCCGAGATAGATCATTAGAAGAGATGTCACCCTCCTGCCGGTAGCTAGTGCAGTCAGTGGATGTTCACTCGCATATCTGTAGAACACGCAACCACAGCCTTTGCGACCTTGCGACCTTACACTCGCAGGGCAAGCCCCCGCGGACACGCCACTCCCGTGCCAGCCCACTGGGATAAACCCGCTGCATGTGACCTATGACTTTTCTTACTTGGGGCCCTGGGCAAGCCATGTGTCGATCTGCTCCTGGGGCACGTTGTCGAGGCGGTGGACGAGGTAGTCGACCTGGGATCAGCACACAACTAGCTGCTTGACTCACCTCGACGTCCTTCGTGAGCGGAATCACATAATCCCGGTACAGCCCGACGACGGCCTCGATGTCAATCTTGCCGCGCAGGCCCATCTCGTGCGGGGGCACCGCGACGACGTGCCCGTCCGCATCCATCTCGCAGCCGTAGACGCGCGCCTTGTTCGCGAGGCGCACAAGCAGACGCGCCTCGACCTCGGGCTTGGTGATGAGCGCCTCGAGCGCGGCCTTGTTCGGCGGGTTGGAGAGGATGTGCGGGATAAAGTCCCACGGCGCCGAGCGGAACTTGGACTCGGAGACGAACATGCCTGCAAGTCAGTGGGCGTTCTGGCTGACGGTCTGGTCTAGGACCGATGATCGCGAGCCTGGACAAGCAGATCACGGGTCTAGACCTCAACTCGCACTCACCAAAGTGGATACGCCGGCTGAGCGCCTGGAGCACCTCGACATCGCGCGTGGCAGCCGATCCGTAGTTGCCATCATCGAGCGCGGCGCTGTCGTCGCCGACAGACATGGACGCGCCGGTCTTGCGGACGCGGGGCGAGCCGGGCGCGACCTGCGTGATACCGGGCACGATGTGGTTGACGTAAAAGTCGAGAATGCGGTTGTTGACATTGACGCTCGGGTGCGAGCTGGCCGGGACGTGCAGGAGCGTGGGGAAGGTCTGCGCCGCGATCGCCGGCTGTGGGAGCTTGGAGAGCGGCGTGAACGGGTGCTCGTCAGGGGACGTGAAGCGGCGCGCCTTTGCTGATCGTCAGAGAGGCAGAGGCAGCTACTCACCGTGGAAGCTCTCCGTCTCAAAGAGGAACCACTCGAGCCACGAGCCCTCCCATGTCAGCTGGTCCTTGAACGCTCCGGGCTCGTAGATCTTCTTGTTGTGCGCAAACTGCGCGCGCTCGATGAGCACTGCGGGTTAGTATCGCGGCGTGTGCACTGCAGCAGCGGGTTCCGGCCGGAGGACGAGATTGCGATTGCAGGGCCGCGGGGTCTGCGCTGCCGCACGAGGTGCGCGAGGGTGAGGTGACGCTCGATGGCGTCCACCGGTGTTGACGCCAGTATTCCTCATGATGCCTCCCAAGGCTATACCCAACCTCTACCTCGACCTCTACCTCTATTCCCCCGTCTTGCTCCCATCTGCCTCCCTCCACCTCGCTCTATCCCGCCCACCCAGCACGACTCACAGAAAATGATAGTGTCCTCGAGACGAATCAGCTGTCCGCGGATATTGTCCAGCGAGAGGATGCGGTCGGGGCTCGCGCCCGTCGTGAGATTCATGTAGGGCGGCAGTGTCACGGGCGTGCGGGCGGCAGCGAGGCGGGTGCAAGTAAAGGTGGTGAGGCGGGGACGCAGAGATGCGAAGAACATAAAGTGGAGATGCACTCGAGGTCCGGAATAGCCGACGATTATTGACGCCATGTACCCCGCCCTGCCCGTCAAATTCGAGTCCGAATTGCGGCCAGGAGCAGAGCCAGTTTTGGTGACTGCCTTGGCGGGCGACTCACCCGCGTGGCCCGACCATACATTGCATCCCGGCTAGATCATACTCATGCTCGTGCGACCCATGCACCTCCCTTCCATGGTATACAGAATGCATAAGACACACCAGCCCCGTCTAGCTCTAAACCCCGCCGACCCCGCGGAACACAGTATGATATGGCAGACACGACAATAAACAGAATCAATCAGTATGGAAATCCAGTTGGTCTCGTCGTTCACGCCTTGCCGGCCGAGCGCGCCTCCTTGCGCTTGCGCTTCTCAATCTCCTTGCGGCGCGACTCGAGCTTCTCCTTCTGGGCAGTGTTAGTGAATATACTCTGTGTGTGCTCGCCGCTTCGCGGCTCGCGGCGCTACTCACCTCGGCGGTCTTCTCGGCGTTCGAGTACTTCATCTTCTCGTACAGCTTGGCCTTCTTGTTGGACATCATGATCTTGCGGAGGTCCTCGTCGGCGCGGCCGTTGGCGTTGGCCTTCTTGGGCGGCGCCTTGGCGTGGATCTTGGTGGCCTCCTTGAGCTGGGCCTTGAACGCCGCGTGCGACGTTCCGTTGGCCTCGGCCTCGAGCTCGGCGGCGTGCAGGAGCGTCTTGTCGGTCGGGTTGGTTGCCGCAGCAAGGAGTGCAGGGGGGTACTCTGCGTCCTCGTCGACGGTCTCCTCCTCGTCCTCGCTGTCCTCCTCCTCGATCGCCTCGGCGTCCTCGTCCTCCTCCACAGCCTCGGCAGCCTCGCCGTCGATGCCGAGCCAGGGGCGCTCGGGCTCGCCCTCTCCGTCCCAGGGCGAAATGTGGGGAGGAAGGAGCTTGCCAGGTCCGTACTCGTCGGTGCCGAGCACCTTGCTGCGGTTCACACAGTCGGCAACCCACTGGGGCTGGACCCAGGTCCATTTCCGGCCGGCCTCCATCTCGCGCCTCCGCTCGTCGGTCATGGGACGGTCGATGAGGACGTGGGTGATGGTGTCGAGGTTGGGCTCGAGAGCAGTCACGACCTTGCCGCCGAGGGCACGGATGACAAACTCCCAGGTGCGCGAGGAAGTCTCACGCGAGAGGTAGAAGGTGTAAGGGGAGAAAATGAGGTTTTTGGACGAAGACGGGTCGGAGCCGGCAAGCAGCGAGGTGTAAGTGGGGAGCGCACCGGGGGCAACGTCCTCGACCTCGGCGTTCTTAGAAGGACGCTCAACAAAGTCCTCCTCATCCTCGGCAGAGTCGTCCGCCATCTCGACATCCTCCTCGTCCTCGACAGTGGCCGAGTTGGCGGCAAGACCAGCAATGGCGCGCTTGACAGCCTTCTTCGACACACCGTTGGCGGCAGTGGCGCCAGACGCCTTGTTCTCAACCAGGCGGAAGGCACCGACAGTCTCACCCCTGGCGTCCTGCTCAACATCGAGAGGAGGGGGGTAGACGAGGTTCTCGTCGGTGTAGAGCTTGTAGAGCACAAACGAGATCATGGTGCGGTAGAGCTCGGCGAAAGTGAGCAGGATACGGAAGTCGACATCGGTCGGGACGTGCTGCTGGAACTCGTAGCCCTCGAGCCATCGGACCTTGACGAGCTCGCCACCGTGGCCGGGAACCTCGCACTCGTAGTAGACACCCTTGATGCCGAGGAAGACGCGGCGGAGCGAGTGGGTGCGGATCGCCCACACCTTCCACTCGTTGATCAGACGGTCGCACTCGGCGATCACCTCAGAGGGCACGAGGGTCTTGCCGGGAATCGGGTTGGTGGGAAGCTTGGAGAACAGGTGGACGAGGTTGAGCGGGTCCTGGAGGTCCTGCAGCGCGAGGGTGAACGTCGGGTAGCTGCAAGTCAGTTGTTGTTTATCTTTCCGCTTTCGACTTACCGCTCCTTGACAATGTGGTCGAGACGCGAGACGGGCTTGCTCGCCTCAAGGTTCTTGGCGAGACCCCACTCGCCACGGCCGACGGCGCGCGCAAGCTTCTTGGCGAACGCCTTGTGCTCGCGGAACTTGAAGAGCAGCGGCTCGTGGAGGAGGTACTGGATGTCCTTGTGGTAGTAGAACGAGGCCGGGGCCGACGAGCCCTTGTTCGCGCGCTTCTTGTGCAGCGGCTCGCGGGGGTAGATACCTGTACAAGTTAGTTCTTGCTCGATCGCTCGACATTATCAACTCACCCTTGAGGATACACAGGCGACGGAAGTCGGAGAGCGAAATCTGGAGCTTCTTGAGCGCCTGGTTACGCGTAATGTAGTTCTTGGCCGCTCCGGACTCTCCCCTCTTCTTGATGCGGGCCATGTTTGCTAGGTTGTCGTCGGGGTGGTGGTCGACGTTTTAGATGAGGCAACAAGAGGTGTCGAGCTCGTTGTTAGCAGCACGGCCAGGACAGTACGGGCGGCAATCACAGCAAATCTCTCTCCCTCCACTCAAAAATACTGGGAAATTTTTGATTCCGTCATATCTGCTAAAGCTTGTCAAGCCACGTGGTCGGAAAAGTTGATAATGGCAGAAAGTGGAGGTCCCTCGGTTTACGAGATTCGGTCTATAGGTCTGGTGCCGATTTGTTTGGTTTCGCCCACTAGACAAGTCTGCTCCATCGCCTCTCGCCACCGCCTACCGCCCACCGCAATCGACAGCAGCCCCGATGGCGAGGAAGTGTCCCCAGTGCGGGTCGCGCAAGTGGCGCAAGGATGGTGCTTCCGGCGGTGTCGTCTGCGAGGAGGGGCACGTCCTGCTTGTGAGTCGCATCCGGTCGTGTGGGCTTGCCGCTCTCGACCTGGCTGTTCTGCGACGGCTGTGCTAACATGATACAGGGCATTCGCGAGGAAACCCTCATCTCCGAGCCGACGGGCCACGCAATGCAGAAGCGCCGCACGACAAAGGGTCCACGGGTGAACAAGCGCCGAGAGCACGGCATGGCCAATCCCGACTGTGAGCTTGGTAGAGTGCGCAAAGCTGACGGCAGACTTCCACGGCCAGGCGGCAGAGTACCTCCGACTGCAAGGACTCCAACTACTGCTAAGACATCAGATTGCGGCGCTGCAGAAGATCTGGTCGCTCCCCGATGCCTACGAGGTGAGCTGTGTTTCCTGTAGCTAGCTGACATCAGCTCGTCGTGCGCGAACTGTGGACGTACCAGCTCCTCCTCACGCCTGTCCCAAAGAAGACGGAGACGAAGGAACGTCCGGAGCTCGTTTCCAAAGCAGCAAAGGCAACCTCGTCACAGTTTGTCTACAATGCCGACGCAAAGGACGACGCGGGCAGCGGGTCGGACAAGGACAAGGACTCGGACGGGCACGACAGCGATGGCGGGAAGAGCGATCGGAGTGATCGGACAGATAGGACGGATGCGGACCTCATCGCGCAGCTGTCCGAGGACAGCGACGAGGACAGCCCCGCCGACAGGGATAAGGACCGGGCACCGGCGCCGAGACGACGAGAAAAGCTCAAAGTGTCTGATACGCTGGTCTGTCTCATCCTCGGGCTGTGGCTGCTGCGTATACCCTTCACGCACGTCGACATCGAGTCGTGAGTTGGTGAATCGTGCATAGCTAACTCTCAAGATTAATCAACACCAACCAATTACCCTATATCGACTTTGCAAAGTCCACGCTGGTGCCAAAGGAGATGTCCAAGCACATGAACCACGATGTGGCCATCTCGCTGCGGCCACAGCGCTCGCCGTCGCCGCCGCAGCTGTTCCGCGCCTCGCTGCGGTTTGCGCGCATCCTGACAAAGTGGTACGGCCAGGTGATCCCCGAGATCAACGTGCCGCCGCTGGCGTGGCATGTCATTTCGCAGCTCGGAGGCACAGGTAAGCTGGCGATTCCGACGCCCAGCTGACACGCAGCGGTAACGCACGCCCAGGTCGTCGCGTTCCTCTCGCTCATTGACGCCAACATGTCGATGAACGACTACAAGACGCAGACGCTAGTCCGCAAGCGCCGCAACTCGGAATCGGGCACGGTCATGCGCGACATGACGACGCGGTACCAGGACATTCTCATGCCCGAGCTGAGCATCGTGTCTGCGTGGGTCGTCGTGATGAAGATGGCGTACGGTCTGGACGGGGTGCAGCGGTGAGTTGGGCGACCCAAAGCGCGTAACTGACGCCAGACTGGCGCTGCTCAAGACGGACCCGGTGATCGGCATGCCAAAGGGCGAGGCCTGGGTCGCCGAGCTCGACCAGCGGCTTAAGAACAATGCCTTCAAGGGCTACCGCCCCGACCTCGAGCGTATCCGCTTCGACCTTCTGGACGGCGACGAGCTAGACCGGTGGCTGGACCGCGCGGAGGGTGTGCTCCTCAAAGACCGCGACTTTGGCACAGGTGAGCTACTAACGCGACTCCAGCTGACAGCAGGCCCACACCTGGCGCAGTTCCCACTGCACCGCGTGCCCCCTGCACCAGCACCGGAGCCGGCCCCTAACAGCTGGACGGCCTTCCACCTCGAAGCCTCCCGCGACCCCGTGCGCCCCGCCCCGCCAATCCGCGCCGCGGCGTCCCAGCGCGAACTGCCACTCATGCCCGGCGAGGCGTACCGGCGCTACGAAGCTGCAGACGTAACAGGCACCCTTCCGAGCGCGGTCGAGAATGTCCTCGCCGCCGCCGCCGAAGTGATTGGCGTCCCACTGCAGCTGGTCGCCGAGACGGTAGAGCTCTTCGAGCGGCGCATGGAGGCCCGCCGCCCGCGGCGCGAGTACCGCGACGCGCCGAGCCCCGCGTTCCGGCGTATTCGGGGCGGACTGCGGGAGAGCCGGAGCTTGGACCGCGCGCTGAATGAGTATCGCTAGAGCTAGGTCGGACTTGGAATCGGACACTCGGGGACTCGGGGACTAGGACACTCGGTCAGTTGTGCCGGAGATCAGCTGTGCTAGTGCTGTAATGACCTGATTATGTATCTTGAAAGAGGCACAAGACTCTGTTGCAACATAGCCTGAAGGCAGTGATGTCGCCGAGGACGCGTTTCGAGGACGCGCAAGACGCGCAAGACGCGCAAGACGCGCAGCACGCGCGTGCCGACACCGTGTGCCGAGACGCGTGCCACATCGTCCTCGTCATCAGTCGTCATAGTCATTACAATGCCTCACGACCCCTTGACCCCACTGATCACCGCGATCGCCCTCGCCACACGCACCCAGACTAACACATGCATACAGACGCGACGCGACGAGCGAAGCGACACCCCACCCCTGCAGATCTCGTGTCAGATCAACTGTCCCGTCCGTGCCTCGCTGAAACGGCGGGACAGCGACATGCTCTGCATCCGGGGCTAGTGGGCTTGGCGGCTTGGAAGCTGTGGCGCGGCTGAAGCTTGGGTGCTTGGAACTTGGATGGTTGGATGCTTGGAAGCTGGAGGACTTGGCTGGAGATGGACGCGACGCCGGTGGCGTCGGGCGGCATGCTTCGGAGGCGAGTTCACAATTCAAGCCACTGGGTGGCTATCCGCCCCCGTCCATTTCCGCCTAGTACACGCGACGCGGTAGACTAACGAGGCCACCACTAGACCGTCTTTGAGAATCACATCAGCCAGCAATATCCCCGTCGGCCTCCGGGTGGGGTCGATCGGCCCTGGGTCCTGATGCGAGTTGAGGAGGCATGTCCGTGTCCGCTCAGGGCGGTGGGCTCGCCTGCGTTTCGGCGCTGTCGCCCCAGGTTTGTGCCGAAGTGAAGGCTGGAAAGTTTTGCACCCAACGGATTGCAGGCTTGGTCGGTCTACGGTCTATGCGCACGGGGGCTCGTGTCCATTCCAGGCAGTAGCCCACCCCTGCATTGGCCGGGCATTCAGCGCACAGGCAGCCGGGCCTATGACACGGCATGCAGGCCCATGCGGCTTTCTTTTCGCGTCAGATCGTGTCGGGCCTGCAGAGCTGCAGAACATTGCAGGTCCCAGATCCGAGACTGCAGCTCAGCCGCCCGGGCCCAGGAAAAAATGCACTCTCTCTCTGCTACGCGCTGCACCCAGTACGGTTAAGCGTACATTGAACGAATCACGGCAGGGAGTGACGCAACTTTGGGGGTGCGTGGTGCAGTGCGAGTACGACTTGCGCGCAGCTGTCGCTGGAGACAGAAGTGTAGCGAGCTGAGAGACTGGAGCTCAGAGGCTTGGGCTGCCAGGACGAGAACGAGGCGGTCAGGAATAATAATATATCCGCCAGCCCAGAACGACTAAATTTTAGATGGAGCCTGTTGGTGCTTGTGCTGGTGCGTGGTGAGTTTGCCTGCCACTGAACGAGCAAAGCTTCCATTAGCCACACCAGCTCTGTGTTCTGTTTCTGCTGATCTGTTCTCTGTGTGCTGTCTGTGTGTGCACGAGTCTTTTTTTCCTTCACACACATTTGCTTCAGGAGCTTAAACCAGGATTCCCTTTTTCAGGCACACAGCCAGAGCCCGGCCACAGGACTGGCTGGCTGAAAAAAATATGGAAGGCTATAATACAAAAAATGTAATCTATTACAATTACATCATTATTCTCCAAGCTGGGCGTCATTACAGTTATACTATTCGTGTTTGTAATCATCTGCAAAAGTCAAATGAGTATAAACCAAGCTTCCAGGCAGGAGAGGAGAGGAAAAGTGATTCTAGCTAATCTGAAGGTTGGACCCTGAATCATGTTTATATTATACCTTTTTATTTCACTTTTTTTCTTTTTTTTCTAATGATTTTTTTTTTTGTACTGCTTGTACGCGCCACCCAACTGGATGAAGAGAAAACACAACATTGGCATTGACATTGAATGAATGTACCAAGAACAAAGCTACTCGGCGCCGCTCCACTCCACTCCATCTCTGTGCAGGAGAGTCTGTCACTTTTGGCTGTGAAATACACCGTAGACTGACATTGCATCCTGGCACACTCACCCCTCACCCCCCATCTGCCGACCGTAGATTGCACCGCCCTCGCGCACAACTCTGCTTGCTTCGTTTGTAGCCGATAGATACCTAAGCGTACCACCTCCGACCGACTCTTGGGTGTTGGTGTTCAATCTCACAATCTCTCCGCGCCTCCGCCCTCTCCGCCCTCCGCTCTCCGCTCTCCGCGTTTCTTCATTCGACTGCGTCGCTTGTCTTGTCGTGTCTCGTCCGTGTCTTGTTTCGTTCAACCACACCCTATCCATTCCATTCCAAGCGTTCATTTTCTTTTCATTCCTTTTGTTTTTCTTGTTCCTTTCTTGCTCTCTTTCTTGTGCGACCGCCGCCGTCATCGACAACCACCAAGGTCCTTTATCCAGGACGAAACAACACCCGGGCCGGCAGCAAGTGTGATCCACCGCAATCCACAATCGACAAACACCCTGCAGCTCACCCCGTCCTCGTCGCGACTTGTGGTCCTTGACAATCCTCAATCCTCGATCCCTCGCGCGCTATAAGAAACAAGCAGCAAAACGCCGCCTGTTTGACGTCTGTAGCGCTCGCGCATACGCACGTCCCTGCATCCATTCATTCATCTTTGGTCTCGTCTCGCGCTCCCCCCTTGGAAGACTTCGAGGTCCTGATCACAAGTCGGTCCCGCAACTCATCGACCGCGTTATCCAACCTGGAACATTGACAGGGGGTAGGTTCACTTTCGTCTCTCTCTGCTGGCGTGTCTCTCTCCCATCTGCTACATCTCCTCGACGCCTCTTCGTTCACGGGCGGTGGTGGCTCATCATCCTCATCTCCTTCTCCTCGCGTTCGATACCACTGCCCTTGTCTCCATCTCCCCCCCCCCTCTCCCCTCTTGATCCCTCGATTAGCTGTCACGCCAAACACCACCGGCGTCAGTACTACGCCTGCTACACCCGTGTACACCACGAACCAAGGAGTTGGTACAGGTACAACGCCACTGAGCTCACATTTGACTCGTCTGGCTGTTCGAGGTTCCAGTCCCCTCTAGCCCACCCTTGGCTGCGTCTGGTCTGCACGGATCTACACAGCCGTGGACAGGAAAAGAGCATTCTCCGACCCACCTCTCTCTCCCCCACGGGCAGCAACCCTGCGTTTCTGCTGCCGGCTGGCCTGCCTCTATCAACTGGGCTTGAAAGAAGCAGAACGTGTGACCCTGGTTTGCGCCTCGCTCATAGTCTGTTTGCAAGTGCAGCCCAAGACGTTGCAGGACATCTCGCTCGAGAAACCCATAAGCTCGAGCCCAGAAGGTTCAAGGCAGCTTGCAGGAGGAGATTGATTCCCCTCTGGCTCTCTCGCGCCTGCGTGCTCGTCGCCTAATTGGCCTAGCTCGTTGTACATTCCGTCCTGTTGCTCAAGAGTCTTGTCCATCTCAGTCGTCGTCGAGAAAAGATTCCACATCATATCATCCATCCTGTCTACTATATCCTCTTGCCTTGCTCCATCTCTCTCCCTCTTGTGAAACCCTTTGCTCACACTTGATCTCTCGCTCTCTCAAACACCGCTACACATTCTCGCGCTCTCGGACATTATCTCGAACATTGCACTCCCGCTCCGTCTGCGCGCGCGTGTACCACCCCTCTATCCAACACACCCGACCTCGACCCGACGCCTCCTCTCTCGCTGCTCTTGTTAATCTCACGGCATTGACAATCAACACATCCTCGACGTCCTCGCACACACTTGACACTGCAAACAAACGTTTTTTGCACCGGCCCATCGCACAACCATCTTGTCATTTACTTCTACCCCAACTCGAACGACAATCAAATCGTCCGTGTCACGTTCCTTACGTCCCTCGACCTCGACCTCAACCTCAAATGCCCTCGTTTTCCTCTTGTTCCATTCCTGCACTCATGGACTCTACTCGCAACCCGGCTCTTGCTCTTGCTCGACCCATCTCTCCACCCGTCTCGGTCCTCTCGCGACCACCCGTTCTCTCTGACCGCTCGACCATCTCATCCTCGTCGTCGTCGGCAAACTCCACACTGGTCGCAACCCCGTCGGGCACACCCCCTGATTCATTGAACCCCATTTCTGGTGGCTTTTCTGCCGTCAACCCTCCCCCTGCGCCGCCGCCGCCATCCTCGTATCAACAAATTCAACGAAACAGCGCCGTCAGCCAAAAGCTATTCAACGGCGAGGACACGCGTCTCGAGTTTCTGACCACTCTTCGGATCACCAAAGAAGACGCAGAGTGGGAGCTCATCGACGCCAAGGATTATCTTCCCGCTCCAGAAAGGAAGCCGCCCACCCAGAAGCAGCCAAAGCTTTCTAGGAGGGCATCATCGTTGAAGATGTCCACAATGGAGCCGCAACGTCCCACCTCGGGGTCGTCCAAGAAGGGCTCATCATCTGGTGGTGGCTTCTTCCGACGTCTCACTCAGTCTGGCAGCCATGGCTCGTCGGCACAATCCGCCGGCCCCGCAGCCACTACCCCTCCAGTCCTTCCTCGCATCACCTCTTTTGAAGATGGCCCACCTCTCTCCTCCCGTGGCCTCGGCCCCCAGTACCAGGGTCACCCCGTACAAGTACGCAACCAGGGCCCATTGCCCAACCTTCCCCCCGGAGCCGCCCCAGCCGACCCGGCGGACAAGCGACCGAACGGAACCCAGAGGCCAAGTGACGCGTACATGACCAGGCCGCGTGAGTACACACTTTGCGTCGCAGGTTACTAATTGTTTCACAGTGCCCTCACGGAGCCACTCCAACAGCACACCAGGTGTTCCCATGGGTATGCCGAATGGCATGCCCAACGGAATGCCAAACGGGGTCCCCAGTGGCAGCATGAACGGTCATGCCAACGGGTATCCGCATATGAGCCGGCCTCCGAATGGCGTACACGCTCCTATGCCCTATCGGCCGCCACCGGGAGGCCAATACGCGCCAGCCAAGGCTCCTGTCACAGCTGCGCTGGCAGCCGCGCCAATGTCACCCCCGATGTCGCCACCCATGTCGCCCGACCAGTTCTACTTCAGCGGACCTCACTTTCCGACCGCCTCTTCACAGCCCCAGCAGACGTACTCACGTCCTCCTCTCCTCGACGGTCCTGCCCGCTCGCCGCCAGTCTCCGCCCGCCCTCCTCCCATCACACGGCAGCTTTCGAATGGCACCTCGTATGAGATTGTTGGTTCGTCGGTGGCTCAGCGCCCGCAGCAGCACCCCAACTACCCTCCCGGTCCCAATGGTGCTCCAATTGCGAACCGGTTTGCCTCGCCACCCACGAGTTATGGAGGCGCGCCTCAGTATGCGAATGGCCCTGCGAATGGCCCTCAGCAGCGGCCCCCGCCGAACAGGAAGCCTTCGTATGGCTCGATCAGACAACCGTCGTACAGCTCGTCGCAGAACGGTCGCCCCCCTTCGCCCACATCTTCTCATGGACATCAGTCTATGAACGGCCCCGGCAGCGGCCCCGGACAGATGGCTGTACGTCCCATGGCTCCAATGAACCGCCCGCCTCCCATGTCGTACAACGCGCGTACCAACGGCTACCCCGCCGGGGGATACCCACCTCCCGGGATGGGTCTCCCGGAGCCTCGTATCGCCGGCAACGTCATTGTGCCCCCTGCGCGCGGTGCTTCGAGCGCGGCGGCTGTTCGTCCTCAGCCGTACCGCCCGCCTACCAACGGCACCATGAACACACGGCCTCCGCCCATGATGTCGCCACCGATGGGACCTCAGCAGATGCGCTCGCCTCCCATGGGACACCAGCAGCTCCGCTCTCCTCCTCCGCCTGCCCACCAGCAGCTGTCCATGGAGCCACAGCAGCTCCGCTCTCCCCCTGTGGCCCATCCGCAGCTGCCCATGCAGCCGCAGCAGCTTCGCTCCCCTCCTGTGGCCCACCAGCAGTTGATGTCGCCGCCAGTTGTCCCCCAGGTTCCAGGTGTCCCGCAGGTGCCGCAGGTTCCCTCTCTGCCTCCCCAGGTCCCCACCCTCCCTCCTCTCAGCCCTCCGGAGCACCCCGTCTTGTTCTCGAGCGAGCTGTCAGACTCTCCCATGGCCATGAGCCCCGGTCCGATATCGCCTCAGAACCACGGACTGCACCTGCGCATGTCGCCTCCCCAGCAGGCTCCGCCGCCGCTGGCAAAGTCTCCCGAGTACAGGCCCGCTCCGCTCCAAAAGTCGCCTCCTGTGCAGGCTCCAGTGCCGCTGGCAAAGTCGCCCGGCTATACCCCTCGCCCTTTGGAAAAGTCGCCCCCTGTGCCGCCCGCGCCTCTTGCCAAGTCGCCTCCTGCCCAGCAGGCACCGCTGCCTATTGCCAAGGCCTCGCCCCCTATGCAGCTTGCGGATCTCCACATTTCCAGCCCGCCCATGCGCGCCAGCCCTGTTTCCCCAGCTACGGCTCGCCCTGCCTTACCAGAGCTTTCGTCCAACGGTCGTGGCACTTTCCAGGTTATTTCTTCAACCAAGCTAGGTTCCTCGGCCTCTTCAAAGTCGTCGGCGCCGCTTAGCACGTCAAATCTCAGTATTGACAGCCCCGGTGGCCCCACACCTACACGCCCCCGTATTGTTATTCCGGCTGGGAAGACGGCACCGCCTCCCGAGGCCCAGCCTTATCGGTCTGCATCTGGCTTATCGGCTGGCGCCCCGCCTCCCTCGTCGTCCACACCTTCTGGTCCGGTCGCAGCCGGTCAGGGTGCGCGCGGGGCGGCTCCTCTTGCCCGCCCTGAACGCTCTGCTCGGCGTCAGCCGATCGCACCCCTTGGCGCGATTGACGACGAGACCAAGCACCCGTCGGCAACCACTGCTGCGGGTGCGACTGCGGCTGCGGTTGTCGCCACGTCTGCTGCTGCAGTGCTTGCGGCGGAGACGCGTGCCCGCCACGAGTCTATGCGCAACCGCCCGCTCTCCCAGGCAGAGACCATCAAGGCCGAGGTTTTGCGCAAGGCAGAGGCCAGTCGTCACGAGCCTCCCAAGGCTGTGCCTGAGAATCTTATTCCCAAGCTTGATGCCAAGGCCATGATGGCGGAATCTGAAGCCAACATTGACTTTAGCTCCAGTCCCAGCGATCTGCCAGCGCGCCCCAATCGCTATGGAGCTCTTGCATCGAATGGTCCTCCACCCATCCTTCCTGGCCTCGACCAACTTCCTCCTCGCTCCGGAGCCAGCCCTGTCAAGGACTCTCGTCGTGCCGTCACCTCGCCACTGTCCCCCACCAGCGGCGTCGGCGCCAGCCCGCTGGGCCCCAACCGCGGATCCATTGGTGCTTCTCTTGCCCAGGGCCAGCGCTCGGTGACGGTGCACCCCCGCGTGGTCGACGTTGTTGCTGCTGCTGCCAGTGACGGTGACGTTTCCTTTTCGCCCACAAGGTCGGTCTACTCTACGACCAGCACCTCAGTGTCGATCATGGACCGCCCACGCCCCAAGCCTCCAAAGGACCTGTCGTTGACAGTGCTGCTCAAGCACCCTCGCATTGTCGCTTCCTTCCTTCCGTTTATGAACATCAACTCGTTCCTCAACGTTCTCGGGTCCGAGGATCAACTTCGCACCTATATCACCGGCGAGATGGTCGGACGCTGGGTCATGAACGAGTGGGGTGTGACTGTCGACAGGGAGCGCGGTCGTTCGTGGCCTGGTCTTACCGTCTGGGAGGGATTCCGTAAGTGTTCTGAGAGGTGATGGCGCTGACAAGAATAGTTGAATCGCTCTTGCACGACCCGGCCGTGTACAGCACGTACCCCGCGCAGTACCACAACCTGCTTCGCCACCTGAGCTTGTCACACACGCTTATTGTGCTGTTCCTGCGCACGATGCCTGCCTCGGCATTCCCATACTCTCCGCCCATGCCGTTTGATGACGACATTTCGCAGCATCCTCTACACACTTCGCAGTCGGTTACCAGCTTCCAGGGCTTGAGCCTTCCTCGCCGGCCTGGATCGCGCGCTGGAAGTGTCGCCAACTCGGAGCCCGGAGGTGCCCCGCGCATGCCCCGTCGCGAGAGGGTCACCGAGGTTATCATGCCCGAGCCTCTCTCGGCAGGACCGAATACTGCTCCTGGATCCTCGCGCTCGATTGTTCAGTCGCTTCCTCTGCCCATGGGCGGCAAGCTCAAGAAGCGCCGTGGCTCTGTTGGATCGACCACCCCGTCTATCGGGTTCGGACGCGTCAAGCGGTCCAACTCGATCTCGTCGACCATCACCGACAGGCTCAATGCTCCCTCTGTCCACTCGGCCAATGTCATGCCCCAGGGCAAGGCCGCCTTCCCTCCCGTGTCGTACCCGACTGCCAAGCGCTACGAGTTTAAGCGGTATGGAGACCCCAGCCTGCTCAACTCTTCCGGATCGCTTCCTCCCAGCAGCCGTCCCGGCTCGATCACGTCGGCCCAGACCTCGGTTCGCGGCGGATTCGGCATCAACCGCTCGCGTCCTCCGTCGTCCCGCGCCATGTCGGACATGCTCCCCGTTCCCCCTCCCATTGGCGGATCCCGCGGCAAGGAGCGCTCGTCTGTCGCATCCAGCGAAGGTCGGTCTTCCCTGCGCCGCTCCGACCAGGGCGGCTCCCACTCGCCTCCCGGCGGCCGTCGCTGGGACTCGCCAACAAACGGCGGCAGCAAGTATGAGCCTGCCTTTGACCGCCCGCCTCCGTACATGGTCGGCCGCGCACCTATTCTGCGCGTCTTTGTTCCCGTGTCCGAGCGTGTGCAGCGCTGGCCATCGTCGGATGGAGCTGCCGCCGCCTGGCGTGAGCTGGAAAAGTGCGGTGCCAACAAGCGGATGAAGCTTGGCGACCTCGTTGTCAACACTGCTCTGCACAAGCCCTCCAACACTGAACACGTGCTGGTGTATGTGCCGTACTCGCAGCACAAGCTCGTTCCCCTCGAGTATGTCCACTGCGCAGCTGGCCACCTCCCGCACTACCTCGATGCCTTCCAGGTGTCGCCCATCTACTACGACCCCTTCCTCTCAGTGCCGCAGATCGTCTACCTCGACTTTGCTCCGTTTGCCCTGCAGGCCATGCAGTCTCTGCGCCTCGCGTACGACCGCCGCGACGTTACTGTCGCCTCGGGCGCGCGTGTCACGGCCAAGCGATACCTGCACGTTGCGGGTGTCGAGATTGAGGAGGGCGCGCGCGTCGCCCCCGAGTGGCACGGCATGGTGTCTCTCGAGGCCGAGGGAACCGCCGAGGGACGCGCCGAGATGGAGGCTCGCTTCGGCCGCGGCGACCCTCAGCGCTGTGTCATGGGCCCGTGGGAGGTTGTGCGCGAGCGCTCCATGATGGGCTCCATCTGGCTGCGTCTTGTGCGAGAGCAGCCCTCTGCCGCGCAGAGCCAAGCCGGCTCGCAGAACGGCCACGGCCGTCGCTAAGCGCAATATACCCTCTCCTATCTTGACAGAACATTTCCTCTTCTTGCTTTTTTCTCCTATAGACCTCCGTTTCCGTTTCCCGCTCCGATTCAAGCTTCTAGCTTTAGCTTTGCTTCAGCTTTGCTTCCACTCGCTCTCTCGCCCAGCGACACTTTGCCTGCCAGGACACTCATCAACGATACATCAACAACACCAACCAGCATTTCCCATTGGCATATTAGACTCCCCACACGGCGGCGCCGGCGCCGGCGCCGGCGTACATCCTGCCCCCTGCCACGACACACTCAAGCTGGCTGGCCCTTCTTCCACTGTCCATTCCTCTCATCCATTCAATTTCTCCACTTCGCCCACTCAAAACCAACCCATGGCCGCAACCGACCGTTCCGGCACATACACGATCCCCACTATAGATACACCCCACTTGGGCGCATTTTCTTCCATCTGCATGCATCGTAGTCCCATTATGTGCGAGGTTACTGGCGGTGATGAGGAGAGCTCAAGTATGAGGAGGGGGCGTTGCTACAGAATGGCTCATCTTTCCTTCTGCCCGACGACGCAACTCTGCTCGAGACTAGACAACCCCTGCTCGCGACGATGGACGTGACTGCGTACATGATCTCATTCTTATCTACTTATAACTACTAACTGCCGCATGCAAGCGGATGATGCGAGGGTCTTGGGGTCGGATCGATGCGGGGCGAGAGCTAGCATGAGCGACGAACCAAACGCATAACTCACAGATTACTCGGAAGGACCGACCTTGTTCCGCCTCTGCTCGACACAGAACGCAAGCAGCCCCACAGTGGCCAGCACGCCCGTGACGGCCACGCCGAGGTCGCGCGCACTCGTGTCGACGACGGGGAACGGGATGCCGTCGACCTTTGTCGACTGCGCGCGGCGCGCGAGGGGCGAGGCGAGGGGGGCGGTGCGGAGGAGGGGGCGGGCGGCGCGGAGCATTGTGGGTGGTTGCGTGGGGCGGGGGTTGGAGATGAGGCTCGCAGACGAGAAGTGGTATGGGCTGGGTTGAAGGAATGTACAGATATGGGCGATGGGCTGTCCGAGCTCGCGCGACGGCTTATATACCGCCAGCTGGTCCGCGCTCGAGCGCGCTCGCGCTCGGGGTCGGGCAAGCCTGGCGAGTATTGCTGTTGTTCGAGGCGTTGCTTTGTCTCTGCGTGTATGGCGTGTGTGGCGCGGCCGGGCGGCCGCCAACCAAGCCATTGTATTCCCTCATCTACCCCATTCTCGTCTGCTCCATTCTCACCCCATGCTGCCTACTGTCCCGCATATGCTATGCAATGCTATCGTATAGGATCGATTTCTGGTGAAGAACCATTGTCCCCCTCGCAGAGGCATTGTTCCCCCCTGTCCGCGCAAATCTATTGTCCACCGCCGATCCTGAGTTCCCCACAACGCCACACTGCACCCACCAGCCGCGGCAGCCTCGCCAACCCACTGCCCGCGTCATCTGACCAAGCAACCGTGCTTTCTTATTGTTCTCCGCGCCGGATTCCGCCGCCAACGCGACTCGGCGCGGACCGTGCGTGTGAATCCGCACAGTCGGGACCGGTACTCGGGTCATTGCGCGAGTTGCAATGCGCCTTGCAATGCGCCGCGCCCCGTTGGCTGCTTGCGCTGCATCGTGCCATGATCACGGAACCGCGTCGCGTGGTTAGACTTCTCTGATCTGCCAGATCCAGATCCAGCATTCTGTCAGTTTGCGTCCACTTCGACACGCTCAATGCGAGCGGTTTCGACACGTTCACATGCTCGACACGTTCACACGCTCGCTGCGCTCGCATGCTCGCGCTAGTTACAATGCCATGCATGCATGCATGATCCCCGTATATACAAAGTAACATCCGTCTTGTTACACTGATCCTGTGCGTAATGTCGTGCTCGTCCACGTCTGCTGGGTGTTGATACTGTTCGTGCGTGTATGATGTATGTTGTCCAGGTGTGCTGGCTATGCTCCGCTACACTTCGTTTCGCTCCGCTGCACTCCACTCGCTACCGCCGCTCGACCGGGGGGCCCATGAGCGCCGACACCATGTCGCGGTTCCAGCGCTCGGGGTTGTTGGCGGGCCGGACCATGGTGCCCTTGCGCGCGAGACTCGCCTGCTCGCGGATCGCCTCGCGCTCCGTCTGCTTGTCCTTGCCGCGGCCCATGACGTGGCGCGCGCCCATGGACATGCTGCGGCCAAACGAGCCCAGCTTGGACTTTGCCGTCTCGGGCGGCGGGTCGCGGGCAGTCGCAGAGGCGGCGTTGCGCGAGGGGAAGCCGGGGCGATCGATCGTGGTCGGCACGGGCGGCGGTCGTCCGGAGCGCGAAATGCTGCCCTGTGCCGAGCGCTGGATGGACGGTTCAGCATGCACTGGGCTGGAGATGGCGGACCAGGGCGGGCGGGAGGTGCTGAGGGGCGCGCTCTTGGGTGCAGTGACTGGCGACGCAGTCTCGACCATGAGCTCTTCCACGTCAGGGGCATAGCTGCCGAGCCCGGGGGGTCCCTCGACGCGAGCAGACGACGGCAGTTTGGGCGTCGTCTGCGGCGTGTTAGAGGCCGAGTTGGGTGCGCTGCCGGTCAACTTTGCCTCGGCTTCGGCAATCGCAGCAGCAGCAGCGGCTGCGTGTTCCTGCTCGGCAAGGGTGAGCGGCGGAGGGCCGTTGCTGCGGCCAGGACCGGTGGCCATGGATCCATACGGCGTCGGAAGGGTGTCCTGCGGGTATCGCATACCGAGGTTGAGCCCAGAGTTGGGCGGCGACGAGTCGACCGGGCCACCCCTGGAGCTGCTGGAGCCAGCAGTAGGCGGCACCGCCGTGCTCGGGGTAGAGCTGGCTTCGCTAATGTTGCTCAGCCCCTGGGTGGACGCGCCGTTCAGAAGAGGAGTCCCCGCGCCAGGGGGCAGCACCTGCTGAATAGGAGGGGGTGCGGTGGTCTGGGCAAGAGGCGAATCGGGAATGTCATTTCCACGCTCGCTGAGGTATGGCGAGCGGCGCGGTGCGGGGGAGCTGGGGTCCGAAGCCGAGATGACATCCCACCATCCGCCCTCGGACGACGCAGCTGCCGATGTTGCCGAGACCGGTGTGGCGAGCGATGTCGCGCTGGGCGGCGCCTCCATAAAGTCACTCAGCTCGGTGCTAATCTGGTAGTTGGACACGTTCAGGTCCAGCTGAGGGGGCGGCGCCTTGGGGCGGATCGTCCCGCTCCTCGCGTTGAACCTCTCCCTGGCTTCCTGGAGGTTCTTCTCGCGCGAGGTGCTGAACGTCGTTGTTGTCGCAGTGGCAGACCGCTCGCGAGTGTGGTGCATGTTGTTGTAGTTGCCCGACCGCTCACGAGAGTGGTGGGGGTTGCTGGTGGTCGTGTTGGACCTGTCGCGGCCGCCGGTTACGGTAGCCTTCGGGTGGGCATCAATGTGATTAGAGAGACCCAGAGAGTCGAATCCACGCCTGGCGCCGTTGGCGTCCAGGTCGGATCCCGAGCCGGCGTCGTTGGCGGACGACTCCGAGTCGCGCACTGCCTGCGACGACAACGCCGGCGACACGCTCTCCTTTGCCGACTGCGGGGCAGACAACTCGCTGTGGCCGCTGGTGCGGAATGGCACCGAGGCGGAACGCGAGTGCGACTTTGGCGGGACCCCAGGGACAGGAGGAACGTCCTTGAACTCCTCCTTGCCAGGCGACAGCGCAGACGACTTGGAGCGGCGATGTCCAATGCTGTTGACCAGCGGGTGGGAAGGGAAGGCGCTGGAGGTCGACACGTCGGGCCATGAGCGCGGGTGGCTCGCAAGCATGCGCGCTTGTTCGAAAACAGTCTCGTATGATCCGTCGGGGAACTAATGTCAGCAACACGTTGGGTACCATTTACTCACCCTCTTCTGGAGGTGGTCCACCTGGCCCAGGAGCCACGAAACCGTCTTCTCCTGGCTCACTGCCGCGTTGATACCCTTCTCCCTCTCGCTTTCGAGCAGTTCCTCCACGAGATCCAACGCGTCGGCGTCGGAGAGCCGCGGGTTGACATACAATGCCGCGGTTGTGCTGCTGACAGTAGGCTCCGGGAGCGCCACGGCATCCGGCTCAGGCGGCATGGGCAGCATCTCGTACGCCGATCCAATAATCGAATTGGGGAGCGGTGTCGCGGGGAGAGAAAACGTCCGGCGCAGCAGGAGGAACACTGGCAGGAGGGGGCCACTGTGCGGGGTCGGGCCGCCCTTGTTGGTCACGCACAGCGCGCTCTCGATATCAAACAAGTCCTTGCTGAGCTGCTCGCGGCCGGCCTTTGCCCACTTGTTCTTCAGCATGTACTCGCGCTTCTCGCGTGTCAGCCATTCCGAGATGAGCTCGAGTGTGTAGTTTTCGATCGGTGTTGCGTCTGTCGGTAGCGGCACACTAGCGCCTCCGCGAACAGGCGAGCCATTGGGTGACGTGTTTGGCGACGATGGCGATCCGGGCACTCCACCGATCAGAGGACTACTCTTTTTGCGTACCGTCGCTGGTGTAGGAACCTGCCCGTGCGCGCTTGGCTGCATGTACGATGAGGCAGCCGAGGGCCCTGCCAGATCCACGTCACGGATAAACGCGTTAAGCAGCTTGATGCACGCCGACTTTGAGGGAGCTGGGAGTGAAACGGGGTAGAGGGCGCGTTGGGGGAGGTTTGTGCGTTCGCGGGCCGACCGAAATGCGGGCCGCAGGGTAGGGCGGCGATGGAGCGTCTGTGGAGTGTCAGTGCTGGAGCTATACCACGCGGAGCACAACTTACCAGACTCTCGACATACTCGAGCTCACGGCCCACGTTGAAGCGGCCTTCGCCGGGCACGCGCCTGCGAATGTGCTGAACCAAGGTGCGCACGGCGTCCTGAGGCGTTTGGCTGAGGAGCTGGCGTCCAAGATCCACAAGCGAAAAGTAGGACAGAAGCATGCGAAGCGATAACACAAGCGTGAGACCCAGCTGGCGAGACGGTGGGAGCTTGTCGTCTGGAATGGTCGGCGCTCCAACTCCACGACGACCCGCGCCAATCGCGCCGAGCGGTCCTTTCCCGCGCAGACCGTCCTCGATCTCTCCCAACCGCGCCGCAATCTCCTCAAACCCGTCACGACCCAGTGTCCCCTTTCCACCCGGGCCATGCTTCTTATCCCTGAGGCGTGTCTCACGCGCGAGCACATACTCGAGAATGACCTCACGCGCACGGTGGATATCGGGGGCGGGGTCGGAGATGAGAAAGGTGAGAACTGTCTGTGTAGAAGCCGACGACTGGTGCGATGAGCCAGACGGCGGGGTGAGGTCAGATGTTGGGGGCACGTTGGTCGCATACTGCGCTTGCCGGATGGCAGGTGCCGAGCGAGCAGGGACCTACGAGACAGTCAGTCACAGCCTTGTGAGAAATGATGGCGACAGCAGTCAGGGGCTGCGAGCCGATGACCTGATGGACATACCTTTGATTCTAACTCGACGAGCGAGTGGGAGACATCATACAGCGAGTCACCTTTGCTGCGGCGATGGATAATGTGCTCCTCGATAAAGTCGGCTGCGCGTTCGAGGTCGTTGCCTGCCGAGGCGATGACGGCAAGAAGCTCACGAGGGATGGGCGGTGGGCTCATGGCAGATTAGACAGACGCTGCTGTACCGCGAGACGGAGTGAGCTCAAACGGTGGGCGAGTCTTCGTGGGAGAGCGTGAGAGTAAAAGTCGACGGCGAATGTAAAAGCGACGATGGGAAAGTGAGATGGAGAGAGTCGGAGCGTTTGAATGCCAAGAGTTCGTCAGGTGGTATATATATAATACTCGAGAGTAAAAGCGAACGAGATGTGCGTCACCGATGCGTTGTATCCTGTGTGGGCGTCTGGCGTCTGGCGTCTGGGGGTGTCTGACACGCGTGCGCGTGCACGAGCGCTTGGGTAGTGCTAGGATTATTTATGCGTTGGTGGGTCGTGTGCTCGATAGACGACCGGCCCGCGCCTATTGATTCCTGTCCTGTCGTTTGGCGGACCCCTATGTGTGTAATCTGGAGAGGGCGCGATGGATCTATCGTAGACAGCAATGAGACGAGAATGTGTGTGCGTGTGGGTCGAGCACAGGATACGATACGAGTAGAGAGTGAGAGATGATGATGAAGAGGAGGAGTAGAACCAAGGTTGACAAGGACGTGGACTGGATCGAGACGAGACGACCAGAAACAGAGTTCACAGAGAGCAATGGCAGCCAGGCAGGGATTGACAGTAAAAGGTCCAGCCAAAGTCCAGATCCACCACCGTAGCTGCAGCTAACTGTACGCTGGCTGGTGTAACCGAGCCCGGGGCCAGTTCCTCTCAGTGTAAGGGAAATGTCAAAAGTGGCTTTCAGGAAAAGACGGCCCAGTCAAGTCCCACTTCCAAATCCCGGCCTCCGTTCGGCGCGCGCGTCAAGCTTATAATGCTACGCGGACAATGCAGGGACGTGTAGTGTTCGGAGTGGGGTGCCCAGAGCCGTTCGCCGAGTTGTTGGTAGTGGGATGGAATGCGCCGGAAGTGTTGAAGAGACACCAAATGCGGGCTAGGAGAGCCGCATCTGTCTTTACGCGTTGCGTCTCTGGTGATCGCATCCATTCTGCTCTAGTCTCTTTTAATCTCTCTTCTCACATGTCTCAGTCTCAGTCTCAGTCTCATCCCTCTCAAATCATATCGTCGCATCCGGGGGTCCTCATTCTGTCAGGATCCCAGTCCTGCACGGCACGCCGACCTGATCTAAAGACGGAGATATCCAACAGCAGGATGCACAGAGTGCTCTTCGCCACCAGAACACCACAAGTGGCCAGGAGCACCCCTCGGAGTGATCATATAAATGATATGCTCCCTGGTTTCCGGAGATGTTTGAGATCACTCTGATTATATTACACCCAAAAAGCGTGCCATGGTAGCTCTTACCTGAAATCCGCAGCAACTCCTCTAGGCTATTCATCTCTTTCAATGCTGTCATGCTGTGGGGTCTAACAGTGCTAACGTGCAAGAGAGGGCTAACGAGGACGGCCAGGACGGCCAGGACAGAAGGACAGAAGGACAAGATGCTTACATGACACACTCGCAGCAAGTTCAGGACGCGTATCAACGTATCAGGTGCAGTGGAGTGGATGCTCCAGGGCGAGCGCCTATGCGCAGCAGATGGGTAACAAGGGCTTGGCTCTCGGGAGTTGGGGTGCAAGTTCTCTATTCCTAGCCTATACCAAGAGACTCGACACGCTGACCCTCATTACTGCCCCGCACCCCGTTTCTAGGTACAGCTATACAGCTATACAGTGGTGCGGGGGTCGCATGCATGACGATATCGCTCCAGTCACGAGTGATGCTTTGCCATTTACTCCAGTGTACGGCAAAGCATGTTCCCAGGCAACTGCCGCAGTCGTCGCGATGGGTCGCACTGCGTCGCGGGCTGCGGTTTTGGTGGGGAATGTACCCAGTGACCAGCGATCCAAAACGCAGAGCTAGAGCTAAAGCATCGCTCTCTGCTAGTCGCGCAGCACGAGACGACGACGCCAGTACGCGCCAGTGCGCCAGCTCCAGTGTGGAGACAAGAAACGGAAACAAGAAACAAGGTTTACAATCGCGCAATGTCTCAGGTCCGGAATGGCATGTTATCAGGTAGTCCATTATGCCAGCATGGTCAGTACGTCGAGTGTTGGTCGACATGACCAGCATGGACATGAAACCTGTGCCGTGCCTCTTGTCTCCAAGAATCAGCTCTCTCATCCGGTCTTGTCATCGCTGGCCTGCATATATGTGGACAGCATTCACCTGGCAGGTGCAGCTGCGATCCGCCACGCCCAGCGACGTCCAACGGCGTGAGAGTGTGTGCATCGAGACGCATCGAGACGGCGATCTCGTCGATTTAGTCACGGATGCCCAAGGCGTCGCGTGAGAGTTGCACGTTGCACGCGTCCAGACTTGCAGACTTTAGGACCGTCACGCTCAATCTCGCTGTGCGGCTGGGTCGATTGATCGCTAAGATCTGCTGCATTGACCGCACTTGCGATCCGACGGACAGTCGTTTGCAGACGCTTCTTCGTCGGTGTAAGAGCGGAGCTGGCCGAGGCGCCGCCCCGCCGCCATCTGCGCAGGCCCTCGCAATGCTTCCAGGCCCGCATGCTTCGCACAGATCCTCATGCTCACTATCCCTTGATGTCCGAGTTGTGGGAACAAACACCCCACAACACGCCTGTCCACAGACATATGCACTGTATCTTTGTAAATGTTTGCTGAATCTCAAGACTTTTGCATTCCGCCCAAATTGCAGCCAAGCCAAAAGTACAAGTGGATGGCTGGCTGATTGCGCCTCGTGCCAGGTTTCGTCATCACAAGTCGTGAAATCAATCAACAAACCGTGACCACAACTGCACTGAACAACTTTGACAGTGGCCTGTGCTCTTTCTTCTAAACATCTCAACCACATCCTTTCAACACAACACGACTCCACTCAACACGCCGTCGACGTCTACACATCAGACCTACACTCTCTTGAACAGCATACACACGTACACCGCTCACTCTCGACCCATGCCCGAGCCCCGCGTCCCGCGCACCCGCTCCGCGGCGGCCCTCGCGCTCGCAGCAGCCAGTGCGCAGCCCGCACCCCCGCCCGAGCCCGAAAAGTCCACAAAGGGCCACGCGCGCAAGACGTCCGCAACCACGACGGGGATCGCGCGGCCGCGCGTGTCGGTGCTCGCCAAAAAGTCGCGGGGGAATATCAAGGGGGACAAGGACAAGGAGAACGGCAGCGCAAAGGAAACGGTGACGCCGCCTGCCCCCGCTCCGGCGCCCGCATCGCAGCCGCAGCCGCAGCAGTCGCAGCCGTCGCAGCCGTCGCAGATCCCGCGCTCCGCCATCCCCCGCCCAGTCACCATCGGCTCGTTGTCGAGTTTAATGAAGGACGGCGCAGGCGCACCCGCGGCGCCCGCGCGGGCGATCCGCAAGACGGGCTCGGCGACGCTCCCGCGCCCTGGGTCTGGTATGGTTCGGAAGGGGGCGAAGGCTGAGAGTGCAGGAAAGGACAAGGAAGAGGTCAAGGGCAAGGACGAGGTCAAGGAGGTCAAGACCGAGAAGACGGAAAAGGACAAGAGCGCCAAGGAGGACAAGGAGGACAAGGCCAAGGTCGACAAGCCGCTCATCGGCGCCAAGCGCGTGCCGTTACTCGAGCGAGTGCTCAAGGAGGCGCCGGTGAGTTAGCTGTGACGCCTGATGCCTAGCTGGAGCGCTTACATCGCAGGCATCAGCGCCGCGCCCCGTATCACCCCCAAAGTCCGCCGCATTCCGTGCACTCAAGCGCCGCCCGCAGAGCATCGGCAGCGCCGCAGAGGCCAAGACGCTTTTTGGCAGCAGTAAGCCTTCGTCGTTAACGGTCATGAAGGTGCCGCGTGAGTTGTGCTTATGTGTCTAACGCTAACTCTCAGCACGCATGAAGCTCGCCCAGGACTCGGACGTGTCGTTTGGCCCCGACAGCCCAAGCCCCCTGCCCGGGTCGTTAGCTGCATCAAAGTCCAAGGCGAAGAAGGGCACGAGCGCGACGCCGTCGGCAGCAGGTACTCCAGCGTCGTCGTTATCCTCGGCAATCGGTGCCGCCGTCGCCGCCGCCGTCGCAGCGAACGCGGCTCGGGCCACACCAGGCTCGTCCCCCGCGACCTCGGACGTCTCAGCCCCACGATCGCACGCCCGCGGGCCGTCGGCATCCGCCTCCCGCTCCGTGTCGCGGACGCACTCACGTGCCGTGTCGCTGACCGGCACCGGCTCCATCCCACCCTCCCCAAAGCTTCCCGACTCTGGAAGCAGCTCTCTCGCCCTTCGGAAGCCACGCCATCTACCAGAGACACCCGCGATTCGCCAGCTGATTGCGCGCGAGCGGGAGATGAGCCGCCTGGGCGACCTCAGCGGCATCTCCGAGGCGGACATTAGTCTCGCCTCCAACGCGTCCTTTGGCATCCTCACGCCTCCGGTCGCGCGTGTCCAGCCCGCCGCCACACCCGGCGGCTTCGGCTTCCGTGGCAAGGCGGACAAGGACAAGGGGAAAGAAGCGGAGACAGAGCAGGAGAAGCTCCAAAAGTTCACATACCCGCACGTCTCCAATGCCAACCTCCAGACCGAGATCGGCAAGCTGCAGGACGAGCGGGGCGCGCTCGAGGCGCGCGTCGCGTCGCTTGCGGCCGAGGAGGAGCGGCTCAAGACGCTCGCCGACCGCGCGATGCGGGACCGCGAGGACGCGCTGCTCGCGCAGGAGGAGGCCGAGGCGCGCCGCGACGTGGCGGTGTGGGATGCGGTCGTGCAGAGCATCGACGAGGCGATCGAGGAGGAGAGCGCGCTCAGGGGGACGATTGCGAGTCTCCGCGCGGTCGTGCTGGCCATGTGACGACAGAGATAGCATAATACGATAAGGGCGTCGGAGGACATTGTATAATACGAACAGATGCCACACTGTGCAGGTTATCGAGCTCGCGATATCGCGCATTGAGCAGCCACACTCGCATGGTTGTAGCACGACGTGCATGTGCTTCCGGGCCTATTAATCTAGGCGTCCAAAATCACAGGCCCGCCAACGGTCACCTGGCCACTCCGTTTTTGTCCTTGCTACCATTCGTTAAATTCCACCCCCACTTACACTCCTCAATGTCCGAGATTGCCGTTTTCAACAAAAGTCAAGACATCTCTCGACATCCAAAAGTCGACAACACCAGCACCATGTCCTTCCTGCGCCCCGCCGCGGCCTCCTCCTCGCGCACGGCCTCCGCCGCCGCCGCCAGTGTGCGCGCATTCAGCTCCTCCGCGCCGGCAGCGGCCGGCGGCGCGCGCAAAGTCGAGCTCGGCAAGTGGGACCTCGACGTGATGCCCAAGTATGGCTTTGACGACGCGACGAGTCTCGGGCACCTGCGCCTGCTCCGGATCGACGGCGTGCGCGAGCTCGTGGCGAAGATGAGCACCGATGAGGCGTTGCTTGCTGGTGAGTGGCGAGCCGGAGGCGATGCCGAGGCCGAGGCGGAACTAAGCGGGAGTCGGAAGGGAGAGGGGAGAGAAAGCGGACTGTTCACGGCGCCGAAGCCTGTCGCGGAGACCGTTCGTTGCCGAGAGGCCTGCCCGGAGAGTGGAGCTTGGCATGCTCTGGCGCTCCGGGAAGTGGCTGCTGTTCCTCGACGGCCCCCAGCCGCCGCCGTCCTCCCTGTCGTCATTCCCGTCATCTACCTCGCTCGTACTGACCCCCCAGCCCAGGCGCGCAAGTACACGCCGCCCAAGGGCACGATCCGCGTGACCTCGACCGTGGACCTCGCCGACCCCAAGTCGGCCAACCACGTCAAGCGCGTGCTCGTCGCGCCCCTCGCGGCGCTGCCGCTCCAGACGCCCGAGGCCGTGCAGCGCCTCAAGATCCTCGCGGGCCCGCGCTGGTCGCCCGGCTTCCCCGGCCGCGCCGAGCTGGGGCCGGACGCCGCGGGCGCGCTGGCCGCGGACGGCGAGGGGTTCGTCAAGATTGCCGAGGACCGCTTCCCCGACGGCCGCATGAACCGCAAGGCCGTGAGCGACACGCTCGAGCGGCTCGTGGCTGCTGCCAATGTGAGTCGTCGTGCACTTGCGTTATATTGCTCTCGCACTCGCGCCGCACTCGCTGCGCTCGTGCTGACACCCAGGACCCCAACTCGCCCATCCCCGCCGACACACCCGTCGACATGCGCCACCTGCTCGCGCGCCAGCGCAAGAAGAAGCAGCGCTCGGCGCAGCACGTGTGGGCGCGCGCCGAGGCGATGAAGAAGCGCCCCGAGATCGTCGGCGGCGTCCGCGGATTCCCCAAGGAGTGGCTCTCGGCCGAGGCACAAGCAAAGGCCAAGCTCAACTAGGTAGGGCGGGGAAGAGGGAGGAGTAATGGAGTAGAGACTTGGCATCGCATTGAGAGCGCGTGTAGCGTAGATGCATATCACTGGCATAGACGGCTGCCGAGTGTCCGTTTTCGCGTGCGGCGGACTTTAGGGTGCCTACTCTCCTACCCCACCCGCCTTGGCAGTGTTGGCCTTGCCGCGGTGAACGGACATAAGCGGGGAGAGGGCGAGAGAGCGAGAGGAGAGAACAGCGCGAGCGGACAGTGTCGACAAGGTGGGCACATGTGAGCCACATGGAAGGAGCAACGCAATGGCATATCGCGGCATCCAGAGGTCAGCGTGGCGGAGCCCAAGGCCGAAGCCGAATGCGACGGAACAGCGGAGACGAGCGGACATGGCCGCCGCCGACGTCGCCGATGGCCCAGCGCAAGTCGCCATCGCGACCATCGCGTGCGCTGACGTACGTGTTCTGGACCATGGCCTCTGTCGTCGAGGCAAAGTAATCTCCGGGCATTGGTTGCTCTCAGTTGATGTCATTGCACTGGAGGAACAGGAGAGGAACAGACGATCTCGTCGATCTTCGGGAACATGGAACATGGGAACAGATGATTCATGCGTCATCGCGTTATAATGGGATGGCTATGCTGGGTACTGTACAAACAAGCGGAAGTGTGAGCCGAACAAGAGATGAGGAAAGATGATGGAGATTGATGAGTGTTGTTGTTGCTTCGCGACAGCGATCTCGAGCTACGAAGCAGCTCTGCGATGGGGTCTAGCGGCGCGCACGCAGCACGAGCGCATTCATCTTGAGCATGAGCACCGTCACGCTCCCGAGCCGCGGCGCAAACACGCCCGCGCGCGCGCGCACGTCGGGGGCAAAGTTGCCGTGCTCCGACAGGTCGACGCAGACCGCGCCGGGGCGGAGGTGCGCCGTCGGCACGGTATAGTGGCCGGGGACGGCGGAGACGACGGCGTCGCTCTCGGCGAGCAGCGACGACAGCGGCCGCGAGACGGGCGTCACGGTGTGGTATGCCCCACTCTGCTCGAAGAGCTGCACGCTGTCAATGTCAACAGAGTACACGCGCGCACCGGCGTTGGCGAGCATGCCCGCGAGGGGGCGGCCGACGGTCTCGGATCTGGAGTCAGTGGGGAATACGGAGTTACTCACCGGTTGATGATGGTCACTGTCTTTCCGCGGAAGCGGGCGTCGACCGCCGCGGCGGGGTCGTACAGCCCCGCCTCGGGCACCTGGAGGGCGCGGAACACGGCGAGCGCCGTGCAGGGGTACACTGTGCCCGAGCCCGGGTCTGCCGTCGTCTCCTCAACAGTCTGCGGCGCACGGGCATACGAGCGCTCGAGGCTCGCGGGGCTGACGCCCTCGACGTCGATGCGGGGCGCGATGAGTGCGCGCAGCGCCGCGTCGCGCTCGGGCGAGAAGAGGGGGAAGTAGACGATGAGGCCGTCGAGCGACGTGTCGGCGTTGAGCTGCTGGATCACTGCGCGGACCTGCTCGAACGCGGTGGGGGACGAGTGCACGGCGCTAATGTCCACCTTATCAAATACCACCTCGGCGGCCGCGCACGCCCGCGCAGTCATGTCCGCGTACATGTGGCACCCCGAGTCGGGCGTCGCGAGCAGCCCGACGAGGCGGAGCGGCCGGTCGAGCTGTGCGATGGCCGGGGAGAGCAGGGCTTTGATGGGTTTCGTCACCTTGGCTGCTGGCAGGTCGAGGCAGGAGTGGGACTTCGAGACCGGCGAGAGTGGCGCCAGCCCCGCCAGCCCGTGCGCCAGCCCGCAGTCGTACGGCGGCACAGCGATCGCGATGCTGTCGTACCGCGGGCACGGGGGGGTTGACGGCATCAGCGCGATTGTGCTGCTCGACGAGGAGCGCGACATGGCTGGGGGGTAGAGCGGGGGGGAGAGCATCGCGGGGGGGTGGGTGGTTGAGAACTTGAGCTGCAAAGATGTTCGCTTGTGGCGATAGGCGATGGCGAAGGCGATGGCAAAGGCGATGGCGAAGGCGAAGACAATGGCGAAGACAATGGCGAAGGCGATGGCGAAGACAGCAATGCAACAGTATCAAGACGTATCGATGAGAACTTGATGAGAGGTGCAGCTGGTCGCTGGTCGCTATCGTCTTGTAAGCTAGAACGCGTCGGTGATCGAGGGAACATTCAGTCGCACTAGATGCGCTACTCTCTTGATCTGCACTAGCAGTGGCGCGGGAGCCAGAGCGCAGAGTATGCAGACAAGGCAATCAATGGTCGGCGGGATCGGTAGTCTTGCCCGTGGCCCGCAGTGTGTGGCGCAAGACGAGGAATATGTATTCGGGCTCCGGAGTGCATGTTTGGTTCTCTGCTCTCATGCACCCCAGTCATCTGCATCTGCAGGCCTTTGGCTCTGGCTCGATGGCGTCGGCCGTGGGCACTGGTGCCGCACAGCCGCCAGAGCCAATCTTTACGGCGGCGATCGGGACACTGGCCACGGAGCGTGGCAACAGTGACGCAGTGCTGCGTGCTCAGACGTTTGGGAGACGCTGGTTGTGTCGTTCGTTTCTCCTTGACATGCACTGCTGACGGAGATTGCGGGCACCGCTCGCTGCCAGGCCATTGAGCCAAAGACACGCCCAGCTCAAGATCGAGATCTGGACCACCAACAAACTCAGACTCACACTGCATCCACTTGTAGTGCCTCCACCGCGAAATGAACACGGCTAATGCGGGAGCTCTAGTCCACTCAGTGGCGTTCTGTCGCCTCTCGGGAGCCCGGCTGCGTCTCCCATGTCTCACGTCATGCACCCTTCACGCTGACTAGAGTGGGAGACTCTGCTCTCGCGTGGCAAGCACGCAGTGTTGCTTCTGTTTGCATGTTTGGTTCGAGGGTCGAGGATCGAGGAAAGAGAATCGAGGAGCCGAACTGGAATCAGGAAGACGTCGCCGCTGTATCGTAACCATGGCGCCGATGGCCAGCTGGCGGGGTAGTGTGGCGGGGTCGATCACGGACATGCTGCCTCACCTCTGTGTACTTCATGCACGCGTGCACTCGTACCTGTGCCAGATCGCAGGATCCGATTGCCACTGAATACAGCTGCGTGCCTCTGGCCGTCCGTACTGGCAGGCTCGACGAAACCGTGTCTCGTGTCTCGAAGTCCGGCCCGTCTAGGTCGAAGGAACGCACGATGTGAGCCATGAGCCGTCGGCGCCCTACCGGCCAGCTGGGATAAGCTTAGCACGTCTGCGGTGTCGCATAGCCAGATCGAGAGTCTATCCACGACTAGCTCGGAGATTCAGTTCTGGCTGGGGTCCAGTCTCCTTCGGTCCAGTCCTCTGGACGTCTCAATAGCCTTGACACAATTGGGCAGCACGTCTGACTCGTGAGATCAATTGCGCGACGCGTTCGCTCAATCCCACTGGAACAGATCTTGTGCGCCATCACCACAACGCCTATTCAAGCCTGCAACATATCGCATCTACCCTCTAATGAACAACCTAATAATACAAACAATGCTATGATGCTAGAACACGACTAGAACACGACGTTGACGCTGCCGACCGACGTCTCAACGTGGAGGCCCGGCTCGCGCGGGGGGCCGGGGCGGTGGTGCTCGTGCCCGGGCCCGTGCGGCCCTGGTCCGCCTGGTCCGCCTGGTCCGCCTGGCCCGCGCGGGTCGGGGATCTCGTCGCGCTCGTCGAGGTCGTAGTCGAACAGACGGCGTGCGAGGCCTGCTTCTTCATTCTCGACCTCGGTGGCGCCCGCCGACCAGCGCACAAAGCCGTTGTATGACTTTGCGCCGTTGTGCATCGTCTTGACGAGGTCGACGGCGCGGTGCCGTCCGGCGCCTGTCGGGTCGGTGCTCGTCTCCTGCACGCTGATGGCGCCGACGGTCGTGGCGAGGCGCACCTCGCCCTCAAAGTTGGCGTGCGGGTACACGTCGATCGAGCCGACCGTCGAGTGGACCGTCTCGCTGATCTGCCGGCAGGGCACCTCCCACACGCTGTGCTTGAGGACCACGTTCTTGTTGTTTGCGCGCACCATGATTCCGACGGGGGGAAGGGCACACTCCGTGTCGTTGGTGATTGACTTGAGCAGGCCAGGGAGGTCGGTCCGCGGGCGAGGGCGATGCTCCTCCTCGTGGCCGTAGTGGAAGAACTTGTAGGCGGGCGAGCGGATGGTGCCGACGGTGAGGTCGACGGAGCCACTGAGATGTTAGTGGTTGTCACTAGAGCAAAGAATACCACTTACGCAGGAGAATAAACATCGAGGAGGTGAGAAACAGCCGCGTCGGCCTTGATGTTGCCGACGGTTTTGATGTGGACGGCCTCGGCACGGACGTGCTCGACCGTCACGTCCGCGGAGGTGGCGTCGACCACGAGGCCGGCGAGCGCAACGCCAGTGAGGTTGCCGACGCGCACCTCGCCCTCGCCCGAGCGGATGTGCACGGGGGGCACAACATCCGACGGAGGCTTGTGGTGCGTGCTCATGACGCGCATGATGGCGTTGAGGATCGACCTGCGCTTGCGGTCAAACTCGGCGAGAAGCTTGTCGCTCCACGAGCGGCGGGCGTCGTCCTCGAGCGAGCGCTTGTACCATGCGCGCAGGTCCAGGGGCTCGGACGAGTTCTGGAGCGGGACGGCAATGTGGACGCGGAACTCGAGCGGCGTGGCCGTGTCGCGTTTCCGCCTCGCGGCCTGCGAGCCAGGCGTGTAGATGCCCACACCGAGGCTGCGCTGGTAGCGTCCCCGCTGCCTGCCGCCCATCGCGTGGCGGGTGTTATTCCGCTCCATGAGGCAGACGCGCGACTCAGACAGCGCCTGCCAGCTGGCCGATCCCTGCTCCTCGAAAATCGCCTCGACAGTGACCATGACTTTTGGCGTGGCAAAGTCCTCGCCGTCAAGCGAGATGACCGACGCCGAGTGCGTGGGGAGGTTCAGCAGCTCGGCGGGGTCGTAGCTCGTGACGTACACGCCGCGCACGGAGGGTGCGCGGAGTGACGCAAAGATCTCGTGCGCAGTCACGGGAAGCATGAATGTCGAGTTTACGCTGCGCGAAGCGCTTCCGTCGATTGCGAGAGTGGAGCCAGTGAAGCCTGTCTCAGTCGCGTTGGCGAGTAGTGTGAACTGCGCGCACTCGACTGCGCGCCCGTCGTCGATCCAGAACTCGGCCGGCGGGCCGTGGTGGTGCCGCCGCCGGTAGTGGTGGAACGGCAGCCAGACAGTGTACGACACGAGCAGCATGAATGCCACAGCGACGATGCGCGTCGGCAGGTTGGTCACGCCGTTCAGCCCCTTGGTGAGGCGGGCGCGCAGGCTCTCGGGCTTCTCGCGCGAGACCGTCGGCGAGTACGGCGGAGGGTAGGGGCTGTTCGCGGCATGAGGGAGGAACGCGGCCGTCTCGGCGGTTGCAGGGTACGCGGCCTCGACGTCCACTTCGTCGTCAAAGTCGCTGTAGTCCTCGTCGTCCGAGAGCGGGACCTTGGTGTCCTCGGGGAGAATCATCGCGAGTGTCGTGTGGAGGGGATCAAGGTGCTTGCATATAGGTGGTGGTTGTGTCTGCCACTGGCTTCAGGCGATCAAAAGCGATGAGATGGGTGAGGCGGGCTGCACCTTGGTAGGTATCGAGGTGCCTGGTGATATTTTCTGTTCGCGCGTCGAGATGAGAAACGAGAGTGAGTCAATGAAGAGATATCAAACGAATGAGTAGGGGTGTAAGTGATAAAAGAGAGTACTCGCGCGATGCTTGCAGTATAAGCTTGACGCTACCAGCCGGCTCGCGCTTCATGGATGAAGGCCGACTGCGGCGTAGTGCAGCGCGGTGGTGGTCTGCGGTTGTGGCCCTAAGCCCCATATTCCAGGCGGCGATCCAGACTTGGCCGATCTCTCAATGATCTATGAGCGGCAACCAAAGAACTACGGCAAAGTCTAAAAAATGGAACTGCGAAACGATGCGCAGTCAATGTTCGGGATCTTCCACACACACACACAGGCATCCAGGCACAACAGACAGGGTTACTCTGTCGATCACAGTTCCTTGGCTCTGATGCCCTTCAACAGTTGTGCTGCGAAGGATCCCCCCTGTGCCTGGATCATCAGCGTAGCAGAGTGACCCTTTTCTCGCATTCTGCGCAGCAATCTCGACTGCGGCGGATTAAACTGTGCCCACAAGTACAGACCTGTGGTCCGCGTAAATCCCCGCAGTCTACTGCGGTAGCACGGTCAATTCCGCAGTCGGCTCCAAGTCTCCAAGTCTAGACCGCAGTCCTCTATGTGGGGGTCCATACTTTGTATCCGCGCTAGTGTGTTGGACCCCGCAATGTATACCTGTGCATTGGTGTCATCATCGTATGTGCTTGTCATGTGCTTGTCATGTGGGAATGAAACAGCCGTGGTGTGAGTGGGTTGGCAGAAGTATGGTGGTGTTGTATTCTGCCAGTCATGTACAGGGGGTGGGGGGAAGAATCGTATAATACAGCAGTGGCGGCGACCTCAATCATCTACACGTTCAGGTTCTGGAGAGTCTGCGACCACGTCTTGACCTTCTTGTGGACGAGAACCTTTTCAGCCCTAAAGCCCTTGATCTCGAGGCCGTCCAGCGAGGTCGCACGGGAGAGCGCAACATACGCTTCCGTTAGCAACAATGAGACTATCGTAACTCACCTTGACCCTTCTCGAACACCTTGCTGAGATCGACCTTGACACGGTCGAGGGCTGTGTGTTAGTCGTATGCTTCAAGCCAACAACAAGCATTACTCACTCTGTCCCTGCGCCTTGTGGATGGACATGGCCCACGCGAGAATCAGAGGAATCTGTGTCCTCGAAACGATGACTTCACCGCCGGGTTGCTCAGTCTTGAAGCTGTCGGGCTCGACCAGCATATCACGCTGACCACCAGGAACGTTGAAGCGAACAACTGGGTACGGCTTGGCGCTGTGGTTGATCTTGGACTTGAGATTGTCGATCAGCCTCTGACGCTTGTCGTCAATCTCCTCGTCGTCCATGTCAACGTCGTCAAAGATGCCGCCTTCGCGCCAGCGGCCACTCGAGTCGACGGCGTACTCTATCCGGTGGCTAAAGCCAATAACCTTGCCCATGCTACCGTTCACAAGCGTCTCGTCGACATTCTTGATGAGCATCACTTGCGCGTCGACCTTGAGGAAGATGTTCTGGGGAGCCATAAAATTGCTGAGATGTTTCTCACGCTGCGTCCTGTCCTGAAGCGAGCCGCCGTCAACGGATTCGTACGACCAGCCGTCCGTGTTCAGCGCCTCGAGACGTGCCCTGTTTGAACGTTCAACGTCCTCGCGGCGTGGGAAGAGCTCGGTCGCCGCAATGCCATCATCATAATAGATGGGGCGTTCAAGGCTCCGGAAGCGTTGGATGGAAGCAGGGGAGAGGGTTCCGAAGCGCATCTCATTCAGCATGGTCACAAAGGCTGGAGAGTCAGCACGAGAAGATCGGACGTAACTTACTCTCGTCGCTCTGACGGAACACCTTGGTGAGGTTGACCGACAGGTCCATGGTCTCGTGCCAAGTTGCAGCCTCAAAACAGAAGCTAGGCTCCTTGTTTCCCTTGGTGACCGGAGGAAGCTGGAAAAAGTCGCCAGTAACGATGACCTGGATGCCGCCAAACGGCTTGTCCATCTTCCTCCGCATCAAGCGTCCAATCTTGTTGAACTTGTCAAAGAGCTCGCCGTCGACCATGGACACTGAAAAGTTAGTCGCATAAAAGGCGTCACACTTACCTTCATCCACAATGAGAACCTTGGTCCTCGTCCAACGTGAGGATGCCTTCTTGTTGAACCGGATCTTCTTCACGCACTCGGCTGCATCGTCCTTTGCAAGACCGCATCCGCCGAAAGAGTGCAGCGTCACACCTCCAATATTACATGCTGCAATACCAGTCGAGGCAGTGACAGCAACAGCATCGGGCGTCTTGGCGTACTTGCGACGGAGCGTGTCGATAATCTCTCGGAGAAGGACCGACTTTCCGGTTCCGGCAGAACCAGTGAAGAAAATGTTCTTGCCCTCTTGTACGAGCTGGAGAATCTTCTTTTGCTCCGAGGAAAGGAAGATCTTGCCCTTGATCGTGACGGTGGGACCGACAGTCTTCTTTTCGGAACCTGTCCTGCCGGTGCCGGTAGAGGACGAAGAGTTGGTGCGGGTCGGCATGCCGCCCGAACCAGACACCTTCCTGGCGGTGCTGCAAATGTCAGTAAAGGATGCGGCGTGTTTTCTCAGCGAGACGTACTTGTCATCATCCCAAGGGCGGGAGCTGCGCTTCAACGACGGAAGCTCCTGCAGCGGAGCACGCGACGAGTCGGAGGGAAGGGAGCGGCTCGAGCCGAGCGTGCGAGACGACGACGAGCCAGCGGTACGGGATGACGATGAGCCGGCGGTGCGAGACGACGAGCTAGTGGATGGATTGTCATTTGCCGACTGTGACATGGCCGCCATGATAGCGCGGCGGCGCCGGTCAGCAGCAGTCTCTCCGGGAACCGCGACGGCTGCGGACATGGCGGGAGCAGCAGGCGGGGCGGGGAGGGAGCTGAAAGTGTTGAGCTTCCTTTTCTCGCTGAAGGTGTTAGTATATGTGTCATGAGGAGCAACGTACCGTTCCGGGCTGGGTGACCACGAGAGTGCGGAGCTCGAGGGAAGGGGGAGGGGTTGAGAGGATGGTGGGTGATGGTGATGAGCGTGATGAGAGTGATGAGAGGGCTGTTGTTGTTGTTGTTGTTGTTGTTGTTGTTTACTGCTGTTGTTGTTATCTTCCTCGTCGTCCCATTTCCTTTGTAGCGAGTTGATACGCGATAACCCGCGCGGCGCACTGCTATTGGAAGCAGTCAAAAAGGAAGGCATCGTTTCTTGGGTGTTTGGGACTGTTGCAAATCGATAGACGCTGTAGAGGGAAGACCAAAAACAAAGAAATTGCCTGACGCGCGGTTGACGCGACTGCTCTTGTTGTTTTCACAAATGGACCTCCACTTCTGCACCAGGGAGATTTTAACACGTCATTTTGGGTGTTTCTGATAAGACTGCAACGAAGGTGGCACCAGTAGTAGTGCTACATGCATGGATAAAAGGCCGTCTTGGGCAGGTTGGGTCGTTGGAGCATGCATTATATAGTGCTGAGCCATGTTTACTTGTTTTCTGTTGTCATATCTGCATCCAACATGCCCGACGGAAGTGAGCACCCTCCTATCCGTGAACTGACCAGGAGGCCAGCGCTGGCTCGGCCCTCAGCCCCAGCACGAGGTCCAACAAGCCGTACATGCCTTTCGCGTCCAGCGGGCTGCGACGAAGGCCCGCCATCTCCAGTCGATAGTGGTCGCCCTGGAGGGCATAAAGGAGGAGCTCAACAAGTGCAAGGAGACGCTTGATCGCTCCAGTAAAACGCTGGACGGTCTCTGCAAGGAGCGTGCCAACAGCATTGATGGTATTCCCGGCTCCGCCACTACTCAGACCCCACCGGAAATCAAGTCCGAGGTGAGGATAAGTCTCCTGTTTTGCTGATTAATAGGCTGGACCTGTCGTGCTCAACACCGACTAACATCCAAGTACCCCTGCTCCCCTCACCAGACGGGTCTCCTCCGTTCCAGAGGCTTGGAGCTTGGCACTTGTATGTCCCCACAGTAGATATCTATAAATGTTATTCTGCTCTTGGTCCGGCCACCTCTCAGATGCAAAGATACCACGCTCACAGGGTGTTGTATGAAACGAATGTGAACATTCACACAATCTTTCTAAGCAGAAGACGCACGCTCAGAGCACATTCTCAATGTATCGATGGTATGAGACCCTCTCTAAGGCTAGCATATTCCTCTCTGCATGACGATGTCCACAAGCTAGCACCAGGGGCGTTTCTCGTCTCTATAAACAATAAAATAAACTATTAAAACACATGGACCAGCCTGTTAGACACTTCCAGCTGATACAGTCGTCTCTCAGACATCAACAATAATGTCTTTGTCCCTCATATGAATCAGTAGCAGCTGCCAACGAGATACTCCAACCACGCCGGCGTTTAGGTTTGATGTTGATGCTCAGGTCCTGCCCCATCGCGACGCCTCCCCGTCACATGTCGGCTGTGTGAACATGTCTGTAGGCTGATGCACAACACCAAATGCTGTTCCAGGCATCTGCCACTCACAGAAAAGGGCTCGTACACTTCTCTCCGTGACCACCGGCCTGTCTCTGATGCATAATAGCACCCACACCTCGAGGCACACACACTCTTGGCACCATTTTCCATTATCCATGGCCGAGATCACAGACGCTCGCAATCACAGCCTCGGAGCTCATCTCGACGAGCAATTGTAATTCCCCCCTAGAACGTATTTATGCGGCTCTTCTTCATTCCTTCTCATCTCTCCATCCGCCTCTTCACCTCTCAGTCCTTCACCTCCTCCTTCACCTGCCACCCGCACTCTTGCACCTCACTACGATGCTCTTTGCCCCCCTCTTCTTCCTCCTCGGCGCACTGGCTGCGCCCGCCACCTGCCAGGTGTACACCGACTCTGGCGAGGCGACCTACTACAACGTCGGTGACGCTGCCCAGAACGACGGCTACGCCGCCGGCTCGGTCGCCTGCTCCGACCGCAAGTACTCGGACGACGAGCACTTTGTTGCCCTCTCGGGCGCCGACTTTGACAACGGCAACAACTGCGGCAAGTGGGTCTGGCTTTACGACGTCGCCACCGAGAAGACCGCCTATGCCGAGATTGTCGACTCGTGCACCTCGTGCGCCGCGGGCCACATCGACCTCTCCGTCGCGCTCTGGAAGGAGCTCCACGGCGACAACTACGACGAGGGCATCATCGACGTCCACTGGGGTATCTACTAGACGTGCTTCCGCTAGCTGCTGGACAGTGCCTCCTCTACCTCCTCTTCTTCGTTGTATTTATGTTTGCTGCTAGACAGCATATAGTCTAAACTCCTTTTCCTCCCACTCCCTCACCTTATATAGTGCTCGATGCATAGCTGTTGGAGTAAATACATTTCTGGGTTCCGTTCTATTTCTGGCCTTGCACTCCTTTGCAGACCTTTGGAAGTCAGAGTATCCCTCGTTGGTGCTCAGCGGTGCTTAACAGCCGAGAGCACCTTCACTTCCACTCTCCATCATCTTCGTTGTTTGAAGCGTTGCCACCCCCGGATGAGTATTGTGCTCGTGATGCTCTCAACTGCCACAAGCAAGGATTGTCTGCGGAGACCCCGCCACTTGGTCCTGAAATCTGCATTGTCCTCCTGAAACCACGGGAAAAATGACACGCAATTATTTATTTTTGTTGCCACTAAGAGTTCTGATACCGCCCAAGATTTCCAGAGACGAAGTCCTGCCCTCCACTTTGGATCATAATATCCTCCCTTCACCGTCCAACAACTCAGCAGCCATGGGACGCGACAAGAAGATCCAGAACGCCATCAAGCGCGGCGAGGTGCACAACAAGAGCCGCCGGTCCAAGGGCCAGGACAAGCTCCAGCGTCGTCTTGAGGTAAGCTGCAACAGTTTGACCATAGCTAACGCGACAGCTCAAGAAGCTCGAGAAGGCGCCCGGCGGCGAGGAGCTCAAGAGGGTGGGTGCAACCATCCGGGGGAGACTAACATCTGCAGGCTCGTCTCGCGGCCAACGTCCCCCGCACTATCGACAACTCGCGTGTGTACGACTCGTCGTCGTACCTCACTGCCGACCCTGCCCTCCTCCGCGCCGCCGAGGAGCGCGCCGCCGAGGCGTCGCGTGCTGTCAATGCTCCCGAGGAGGATGAGGCCATGGAGGAGGACGAGGAGGAGGGCAGTGACGATGAGGAAAAGGATGAGGAGGATGAGGAGCCCGAGGCTGGCCCGTCGCGTGTGAAGGGCAAGGCCGCCGCCAAGGAGGCCGCCGATGAGGATGACGAGGAAGACGAGGGCGAGGAGGAGGAGGAGGACGCCGAGGCTGAGGAGGCCGAGGAGCAGGAGCAGCCCGCGCAGCCGATCCCCTCCGCCCCTCCCCGCATCCTCCTCACCACATCGCCCGGCCCCTCCAAGCCGACATACCACTTCTGCGACGACCTCAAGTCCATCTTCCCCGGCGGCGAGTTCTTCAAGCGTCCCAAGGGCCGCGGATTCGAGCTCGGTCGTGTCGCCCGCTGGAGCGCAAAGCGTGGATTCAGCGCGATGATTGTTGTCAACGAGGACCACAAGAAGCCGAGTGAGTACATGGCCCTGGTCGTGGGAGCTACGCTGACAGACAGATGCCATCACCATCATCAACCTGCCCGCCGGACCTACCGCCTACTTCAAGCTCTCCAGCGTGCAGCTTGGATCTCAGATTTACGTGAGTTAGCTGCAATGACTTCACGAGCCAGAGCTAACCATCAGGGACACGCCCGCCCGACCGCCCACTCCCCCGAGCTGATCCTCAACGGCTTCACCACCCTGCTCGGTAACACTGTCGGTCGCATGTTCGGCCAGCTGTTCCCCCCTCTTCCCCAGTTCCGCGGTCGCCAGGTCGTGACATTGCACAACCAGCGTGACTTCCTCTTCTTCAGGCGACACCGGTAGGTTTCATTCTCCACGCACTTCTAACCTTCAGTTACGCATTTACGTCTGCCACCTCTGCCAAGCTGCAGGAGATTGGCCCCCGCTTCACCCTCAAGATGCGATGGCTGCGCAAGGGCCTCCCCTCTGTGCGCACAGCGGACGGCCGCATGCCGACCGGCGGCGACAAGGGTGCCGAGGACGACGAGTACGCGCTGGATGTGGACTCGGACGAGGACGAGCAGGAGAAGATGGACGAGGACGCTGCCGCCGACGAGATGGCCAAGGGTGTCCCCAACCCCGTCAACGCTGCGCCCAACGGCCAGCGCATCCCTGCACTCGACGAGGAGCACGAGTACGAGTGGAAGTGGAAGGTGAGTCTTGTCACTGTGATGACGCAAAGTGCGGCAACGCTGACCCTGCAGCCCAAGATGGAGGTTTCGCGCAGGACTTTCTTCCTCTAGAGTTGTTTATGTTCGCATTCTGTTTTGGTCCGTGTTCTGCATATCATGTTATCATCTGTTTGTGCATGCGGCGAGGGGAGCGGGAGGAGGCGCAGCTATACATGCATGCAGTGCTGGGTCTAGTACTTTCAGTGCAGACTGCTGCTGAAAGTTGTGATCTCAGGGCTCTCATATCAGGGCGGCCACGCGACAAAAGTGCCACATACGAAGTTTTAGATAATTCCGGGCTCTGGCGGTGGTTCAGTCTTTTCAGTGAGCGTGTGGTTGTACTGTGGATGGCGACCATTGTTCTCGTCGAGGCCACCAACGAGCAGGCCATTGTCACCCATCCTCGCGTCAACGACCGAGCTACACAACCACAAAAACGGGGACAGCGAACACCAGTCATCCTCGGGCACCCTTCGGAATCGACACAGACGACACCGAAACCCCACGACACCTGCCCATCATGGAGTACGACCTCACCCAAGCGAGTATCTTTTGTCATGTGTAGATGTTGCCGCCCAACCTCGATAACACGCGTCGTCTCGCACCTTTGCTGCGCGCGCGCGCGCACCTTCGACCTCCATCCCCCTCCAACAATGACTTGAACTCTAGCTAACACCCCCCCAGAAGTTGATCCCTCAGCTGGATCGCCATCTCGCTATCCCCCTCCTCAACCACCTCGCCGACTCGAACATCTTTCCCGCTCAGCAGATCACCAAGGCCCAGTGCGTGAAGCTAGGCCGCGTTGAGCGATTTGTTCTTCAGTGGCAACTGGACACATATCTAGACGCTCGCCTTACGCTAACAACTACTAACGCGTCACAGGTATGACCTCGTCAAGGGCACCAACATGGTCGACTACGTGGAGCAGCTGTTCGAGCAGGCAAAGTCCGAGGGCGTCACCGTCCAGGCCGAGAACTTCTCCAAGCTCCGTGACGACGCGACCACCCGCTACAAGACTCTTCAGGAGGCCGCCCAGCCCATCATGAAGGTCATTGAGGACCCCGAGGCGGTCGCAAAGCTCAAGGGAGCTGTTGACAAGGAGAAGAACATGGACGTCTTGAGGCAAGAGTACAACATTTCGCCCGAGCAGATCAACGCGCTCTACCACTTTGGCCAGTACCAGTTCTCGCTCGGTCGTTACGGTGACGCCGCCAACTTCCTCTACCACTTCCTCATCTTCTCCACCTCGTACGAGCTCAACTACTCTGCGCACTGGGGAAAGCTTGCCTCGAACATTCTCTCGGGAGAGTGGGAGGCTGCCCTCGGTGATGTCAAGGACCTCCGTGACCTCATCGACAACCCCCACACCGCTGCCCAGGCCAAGCCCCTCAACCAGCTCCAGGCCCGCACCTGGCTCCTCCACTGGTCGCTCTTTGTCTTCTTCAACCTCGGCGAGGGCCAGGGCTGCCAGGGTCTCCTCGACATGTTCCTCTCGCCCGCCTACCTCAACACGATCCAGACCTCGTGCCCCCACCTCCTCCGCTACCTTGTCGCTGCCGCCATCATCTCGCGCCGCGCCCCCAAGCCGGCCGGAACCCGTTCCAACCGCGACCACGTCAAGGACCTGACCCGCATTGTCCAGATGGAGGAGTACCAGTACTCTGACCCCGTCACTGCCTTCCTCAAGGACCTCTTCTGCGACTTTGACTTTGACAAGGCCCAGCAGCGTCTGTCGGTTGCCGAGAGCGTTGTCCGTTCCGACTTCTTCCTCTCTGGCTTTGCCGACGACTTTGTCGAGAACGCCCGTTGGTTGATTTCCGAAATCTTCTGCCGCATCCACAAGCGCATTGACATTTCGGACCTCTCCAAGACCCTCAACCTCTCCAACGAGGAGGGAGAGAGGTGGATTGTCAACCTCATCCGTGACTCGCGCATGGGTGTTGACGCCAAGATTGACCTTAAATCTGTGAGTAGAATGGACACCGTTTTCTATTGTTCGCTGACATTTCAGAACATGCTCCACATTTCGAGGCCGCACACCACCCCGACCGCGACACTGATCGAGACCACCCGCGGTCTTGCGTTCCGGTCGCAGGCGATCCAGTACCAGATCCAGAGCATGTCGGAGCAGCGCACTGGTGGCGGCGAGCGTGGCGAGAAGGGCGGACGCGGCGGTGCCGGTGGCCGTACCCGTGGCGGTGGACGGACGGGTGGCAACCAGCAGCGGCCCGCGCAGTCGGCAGGAGGCGCGGCCGCACCGGCTGCTGCCCCGGCGGCAAAGGAGGGTGAGACCGAGGCGTAGTAGAGCATTTGGACGGCCGTCCGTCTGTATGTATTGCATACATTAGGTTTGCTATAGAGTGTCTAGCTGAGATGGAGTGGATACTTAGGATGCGAGCAGAGAACTAATCTACGAGTCGAGCGGTGCTGTTTCGCTTTCTGCATTTACTGGCTACTACAATTTGATACTACAATGATTTATTCTCGGAGATCCACGACGCGGCGCACCTTGCGCGCCATTTTGCCCCTCACGAGGTCGCCGTAGCCGACAGCCCGCACGGTGAAGTGGAACTCGTGGAAGCCATGGAAGATCTCCCTATTAAGGGCGTCGTGTAGTGGCTTTGCCCGCTCCTCGTGTTCCCCACCATCAAACACGACGCGGAACTCGACCTCGCTCTTCTGATCAACAATGACCTGCCACTCCAGGATGCCTTCCCCGGCAAGCGACGCGAGCACGCGGTCCTCAATCTCGCTCAGCTCGATATAGTCGCCGCCGACATTGAAGCTCCGGTTCCTGTCGCGCCCGTGCAGCTCCAGGCTCAGCCATGCGGGGTTGGCGTGCGCGAAGATCCGCCCAAAGTCGCCAGAGCGGTAGCGCACGACCGGGAAGCGGTGGCGGGTGAGGGAGGTGAAGAGCAGCTCGCCTGCGGCGCCGGGGGAGCCAGGCGGGTCTAGCGAGGACGAGAGCACGTTCCCGTCGGGATCGATGGTCTCGACGACAAACTGCGCGCGGTCGACGACGAACACGCGCGCGCCCTCCGTCGCCTCCGCGGGCGGGGAGACGCCCACGGGCCCACACTCGGCGCTGCCGTATACGCTCCCCAGGAACTTGATCCCCAGGGTGGCGCGGACGTACGCCTCCTGCGTGGGGCTGAGCGGCTCGCTGGTGAAGAGCGCCGTATGCAGCCCTGGGAGCGGGTGCGTCTCGGCCCACCGCGCGAGCTCCATCAGCTTGCTCCCGCCGGCGAACAGGGTGTTGGCGCCGAAGCGCGCGGCGATCTCTGCCGCCTGCGCCGGCGTCGCGTTCGACGTCGCGGGAAGCTCGGTGCCGCCCGCATACTCAATCATCGAGGACGTGAGGTCGCCGGAGCGATACATCGGCTGTCCCCCGTGGAGGTTCAGGACGACCGAGTCTGCCCCGAGCGCCCCGGTGGCCCGCAGGAGGGACGCGTACTGGTGCCGATGCATGCGGTTCTCGACCGCGTCGTTCGGCACGTACATCACCGTCGCGTCCGTCATGGTGCCCCCCGTCGGGGAGACGTAGGCCCCGCGGAGGGCCATGCGCGCGTTGAGCGGGCCCAGGAGCTGCGCCTTGCGCAGCGGCGGAAAGTCGGAGAGTCCCGGAGACGACGTGCTGAGGAGCGGCGCGTACACCATGTGCGTCGCTGCCGACGCGAGGATCTCGGGGAGCGTGCGCTGTGGTGGAGGCGGGGGCCAGGCGACGCTCGACGTGCGGTCAGACTCCATTTTCGGTAGCGTGGGCCAGTGGCAGGTGGCAAGTGGCAAGAGTTCAGCACAGCTTTATATACTTCGTCTTTGGGTGGCGAATCGTCCCCTCTGGGATACGTCGAGACCGAGCTCAACGCCACGCTCGAGTCGATCCCTTGGAGTGGCCGGCTCCGCGCAGCGAGTGACCGTGACTGACGGCGACGACAGGAGTGCGACGCGACACTGCTGCCGTCGATCTCCACACTGGGAAGGACAATGGCCATTTGGCGAGGAACGCACCGCCTCGGCGCTCTCGATCTCATGTCTCGGCGCATCAGTAGGAATCAGGAACGGCGTCCGGATCCGAGCGGCGGGGTGGCAAAAGAAGGTGGCGACAGGCATATAAAGGCTCGACGTGGATGGACACGTCCTCTTCCCCAGGTCTGACGAGTCTGGCGAGTCTGCACCAATCTGCACGAGTCTTCACGAGTCTTCACGTCCTGAGAACACTGAAAACTGATACAAAAGGCGTGCTGCATGGTCCATCCCGCGGCACCTGCGTTCTACCAGTAAGCCCACAGCTCAGACCGCTCAGACCGCCCGCCATGACCGCCACAATCCCTCCCAACGACTTTACACACCTGGTCCGTGACGTCTCGCAGTTTGCGGCCGACTGCGACGCGGTGACCGCATACCGCGCCACCCACCTCCCAGCGGAGCCCGACGCGTCGCTGTCGCCGTACCCGCTCTTCGTGCCACCAGACCGCATCTCAGAGCTTTACGAGCTCTTCGCGGCCCTCCACCCGGCGCTCGCCGGGATCGTGCGGGCCTGGTGGAGCAAGCCCGAGTGGCACGCCGCGATCCCGCTCCCCGGCAAGATTGCGCGCGTGCTCCGTGCCGTCGACGCCGTGCGCGACTACGAGCACATCGGGAGTATCCGCCCCGACTACATCATCCCGCCCGCGGGGCCGCTGCGCGTGTGTGAGATCAACGCGCGGTTCCTGTTTAACGGCCACTTCCATGCCGTCCTGCACGACCAGGCACTCGAGGCGCTTGGGTTCACGGGGGAGTGGCAGCCGAGCACCATCACCGGCGTACGTTGAGTCGAGACAGGTCGAGTGACTCCACGAGATATCGTAACTGACTTACCAGCAAGACATGGTGGACGCCTTTGCGGCCCTCGCCGACCCCCGCGAGACCATCAACGTGGTAGCCTCGACCGAGCTGACGCACCCCTCGCACGTGTTCGGCCTTACGCCCTACCTCCGCTCGCACCCCAGCAGCCGTGTGGTCGACCCCGCGGCACTGCGCGTAGACGCGGAAGGCAACCTCACCGACGGCGAGGGCCGCCTCGACCAGGTCCTCCTGCAGCTGCACCAGCACCAGCTCGAGGCGCTGGACGAGGACGTCCTCGTCGCCCTGGGGCTGGTGTGCTACAACGACCTCCGCACGATTTATCTTGTGCACGATAAGCGCCTACTCGGGCTTATTCGGCAGGAGCTCCCGCGGCTCGTAAGCGCGGGTATCATTGACACGCACCAGGCGGAGGTGCTCGAGCGCGGGCTCGCAGAGACGTACTTCCCAGCCTCGGCGGGGTATGCCGCCACCGCCTCGGAGCCAAAGGACGAGTGGACGCTCAAGAAGGCGATCTCGGGCAAGGGCGACGGGATGGTGTTTGGGAAAAACGTCTCCGAGGCCGAATGGGGGGAGCTCGTGGCGGCCAAGACGCACCTGCTGCAGCGGTACTACCCCTCGAAGCGGATTGAGCTGCTCGTGCGGGATCGCGCAGTGGCTGAACCCACCCCCAAGGCAGTCACCTGGCCATTCGTGGGCACCCTCCTCGTGATCAACCGCCGCGTCCTCGGCATCTCGGTGTTTCGCGCAAATGACAACGACACCATCGCCCTCAGCACCAGCGGCACAGCCATCGCGGGCGTGACTGTCCCCGGCGTGCCTCGTTCGTTTGTCCTGCCAGAGCGGGCGCAGTACCTCGCCCCACCGCCGTCGGCATCAATCAATGTTCCGCCCGGGCTTGGGTGTCCGAAGCCGTACCTCGAAAAGGTCCGCGCCGCCCTCGACGAGCACGGCATGGCGATCCTCCGCCTCCCGACCCACGAGCAAGACCCCACCTCGTCGCACCTGGCCGCCATCGCCCAGGCGCTCGGCACGCCTATCAGCCACTCGTCCTCACACGGCATCCTGTGGGACGTCACCCCTTCTCCCAAGGCGAGCTCCGGTGCTCGCTCGCACGGCGCAGACGTGTTCCCGTGGCACACCGACTGCTCGTTCGAGGCCGCGCCCCCGCGGTACTTTGGGCTGCACGTCGTGCGCCCCGACCGCTTCCAGGGCGGCAACCTCCGTCTCTTGCGCGTGTCGGACCTCGTCGCGCGGTTGTCCGCTGACACTATCGCGGCGCTACAATCTCCCCATTTCAGATTCGCTGTGCCGCCCGAGTTCGACAAGGGCGAGAGCGAGACGACCGGCCGCGTGCTCACGCCCGGAGGCAAGATGCGCTGGCGGCGCGACATTATGCGGGGCACTAGGCCGGCGGCGATGGCGGCGCTCGAGGAGGTGGACCGTGTGCTGGAGGTGCTCCCAGGTCGCGTTCTTGGCAAGAATGAAATGAAGGCCGGAGTCGTCGTCCTCGTCGACAATGCAAAGTGGCTCCATGCCCGCAGCACCGTGCACGACATGACGCGTCTGCTGCGCCGCGTCCGCTGGGAGCCGGAGGAGTTCTCATTGGCTTGGAAGAATGAGACGAGATTACTGTCGCGCGAGTAGATTAAAAGTGCGCACGACAAGCGGCACATTGTAGATATCAGCACTCGCTTGTTGAGCTAGTTAGTCCATAGGTAGTTAGTCGTAGGTTAGTTATATGAAACATGCATCTCTCCCCAAGATCTAAATATCTATGGCGCCGCCCTCGATGCGCATTATCCTCGCCGACGCGCACCTCGTTACATCGCAGCCTGTGTTGCCAGCGCAGCGAGGGCAGCCACGGCTGCCATTGCCAGCATGACGGGTAACAAAGGGCTCTTCAACTGATAGTCGACAGCAGAAGATACCACCAGTGCAAAGTATGCCTGATGGTACTGGGAATAGTCCTTAGCGTACACCGGGGCACCCTGGGGCGAGTGAGAGGAGGGCAGCCAGAAGCCGAGTGCCATATACACAGCGTGAATCGACACAAAGCCGACCATCAGGCGGGTCCCGTCGTATATCACTGGCGATGCTTTGGCAAGCTGTGTATGTCGTAGTGAATGTACGATAAGAAATATGACGAAGAACGCAAAAGATATGCGGAAGAAGAGCTTAACTCGCCCCATGGTGGACGAGTGACGAGTGGACGAGCTGACGATGACGAGATCAGACGATTTCGTGTTCATGTACTGTCGGCCACCGTATCGCGGGGTCCGATGCAGCCGCTCAAACGGGGCCGCCGTTGGTGTGAGCGATCGCTCGGTGCGACGCCGGGGGGTGCGTGTTATGGAGTAAGACGGATTAAGACACTGATTGTCGATGGAATGTATTGTGGAACGGAACAACGGTGATCGACGGCGAGCTCCGTTGCACCGCCTCGCGCTGCCAGTGGCCCCAGTCAGTCAAAGCATTGGTGGAGGCCGCGCCGTGCCAGGATTCCCAAAATGTGCGTCATCACTGACGCCGTGGATTTTGGCTGGCCAGGCTGGGCTAGGTCCTGGCTGGGGTGAGCCATTTCCTGGGTGGCAAAAAACGACTAGTACTATGGTGGAGTGGAGCGTGACAACGCTGTCCTCCGCCAAAAATAATAACAATCAACCATCAAAAAGAAAGAAATGAAACGCGGAGCGGACTAATCGTCTTTCTTTCTGTCTTTCTTTCATCTCATCTCCATCTCTTTGTTGTCTTACACACTCTCCTCGTTGTCCATACCTCCTTTGTTCTCCTCGACACTACTTCTTTCCCCTCGGCCCTCGATATATATCGGTCGCAACCTCGTTCCCCTCTTCTCCTCACTGTCAACTGTTTTGCTACAACTCCACACTGTTTGAATCCCCAGTCTACCAACTCTTTCCAGTCTCTAGTCATCTTCACCCATTCGTCAACATGGCCCAAGTCATCGCCGGAAAGGCTGCTAGGGTGAGGACAAAAGATATCGTCGCCGTCGGTCCGCTGACATCTCTCAGAAGTACGCGCAAGGCGCCCTCAAGGCTTACGAGCCCGTGGACCCCTACTACGAGTTCATCACCGACAACAAAGGCCGCCAGAAGCGTGTCAAGGTGAGTAAAGCTGGCTTGTGACTGGGCCGAGGCGAGACTTGAGCGCCGCTGCAGTGGCTACCCCTCCCCATCCAAAGTCACATTCCTCGCCTTTGGTGAACGCCCGCTGACTTGGGTCCCAGCGTGATGTGCCCCCCGGTCTCTCGAAGCGCGATGAGAAGGCCCTCCGCAAGATCCGTAAGCGCGCACACTACCTCGACAAGGGCGTCAGCCTGTGTGGCTTCCGTGTTGGATGGACGTTCTTCATTGGTAAGTGCTGACGGGAGACGTCCTGGGTCGAATTACACTAACAGCCCAGGAATCATCCCCGTCGCCGGAGACGTCACCAATGCTCTCTTGAACTACACCCTCGTCCTTAAGCCGGCGACGAAGCTTGACCTGCCGTCCGGCTTGACTGCTCAGATGCTCTTCAACAATGCTGTGTCTGCTGGTGTCGGGTAAGCTTATTGTGACGCTGCTCTCTGTGACGGCTTATACTGACACTGTACAGCTTCGTTCCTCTTGTCGGTGACGTTGCCCTGGCAGCATGGAAGGCCAACTGGCGCAACGCCCACTTGTGAGTATTTCTTGCTTGGCTTCTTGATCGTATGACTCAGTACTGACCTACAGGCTTGAAGAGTACCTCCGCAAGCGCGGCGAAGAAAACATTCGTTCAGGTGGCGTGAGCGCCTTAACCGAGATCACCGAGCAGACCGCTGGTGAAGTCCTGGCAGCGAACGGTGCCTCAACCTCAGTGCACCCTCACGCCGAGCCAATTGTGGCTGAATCAAGCGGTCGCACCCAGACCCCCCTCGGAGCCGATGGGCAGAAGAAGAAGAAGAAGGGCTGGTTCTCGCGCTCGCCGCAAGCGAGCGGAGCTGACGACGTCGAGGCTTATGGTCTTGCTTCCAACGCAACGCATCCCACTGCTGGCAGCCGCCCGGTCTAAACGTAGCGGCGGTGCCATCTGAGGCATATTAAACCGACCTTTTAGATCTTGTTTCGTGCTTCCGGCCAGCCTCGTTTCTTTCGTTCCCAGTCGCACACGAACTGCACCCCATACTACCCACGACGGATACCCTCCTCGTAGATATACCCCTTAATAGTTTACTTCTTAGCTGTTCATGCATATCATGATACGACTTCTGAACTACAATATGCGTTGACGTTGTCCCATCAAACTCTGCCGCTCAGAATATGCCGGGCGAGAAATCGAGAACGGTCGCACTGTCAAGTCCCCATCCTCCAAGTTTGGCCTGATGTCAGCCGGCGGAGCCATCATGAGCGTCGAGCAGCTCGTGGCCGCTCTCGAGCTCCAACCTACCTTGAAGGCGGTGTGCACGGGGTCCTCGTTGATATAGTAGTCGGCATCCTCCTGGTTCTAGGCAGTAAGCTCCACCCATCCCTGCAACGCACCACAAACTCCATCAAGAACACGACCTGCATGCCGCCGCAGTTGCCCTCCTTGTTCGACTGCTTCCCGCCGAGGGCCTGGAGAATATACGATCTGCCGTTGCGCTTGCAGTCGTGCTTCAGCGCGAGCATGGCTTCGGAGAGCGCGGGGAGCGTGGCGGGGTCGCTGACTTTGAATGCGACTGGAGGGTCAGTGGTGAGGGTGCGCGGTGGCACTCCACGAGCCGAGGAAGGCCACCAGAAGGCCATCAACACTCTGAACGAGGCCTGTTCCTCGCGGAGTTTCGTGCCATCCCCACTCGAGTGAGAGCGGAGAACTACGTACCGACGTGGAAGACGGACATGGCGAGAGCTGATTAGACGGAGCGGAGTACGATGCGAACAATTAGTGCTGATCTCGGCGTGTTGACGTCTTGACATCATGGCGCAACCCACACCGTGCACACAACACTCTTGACATCATTTCATTCGGCAACCCACAAGTTTCAGGACCTCCACCATCGTCATCGGTGATTTCCGTTCAGCGGGACCAATCGCGCGTGTCTCCCACGTTCTCTCCTCTGACCGACGTCGTTCCGTACCCAACCCTGGGTGCAGATCGAGATATCAGAGAGCATCAATCGAGAAAGTGTCAAGTGGAGCATCTACTATTGTCCACCACAACCACAATGTCCAAGCCAGCAACGGCGTTTCCGCTCAAGGACTACTTCTCGTCCCTCGCGTACCTCAGCCTGCTGCTGAGTGCGTGCGTGGTCGTGCTCCCGCAGTCGACGGCGTACTTTTACCCGCACGCGCTAGAGGTGCAGCTCGCGCGCCGGTCGTCCGCCGACCGCCCGGAGCACCCGTGGCTCACGCCGTTCACTGCCTCGGCGGCGGGCACGGTTGCGTGGGTCGCCGCCGGCGTGGCCATCACCATGGTCTGGTGGGGCGGGAAGGTCGGCAGCTACTGGGGCGTGCAGAAGCTCGATGCCAAGGTGAGTACCCGAGTACCCGCGAGTACCGTCGCGGTCGCGGGGGCGAGCTAGCTTGCTCTGCACGCTGACCCTTGTCCCCAATGCATGTTGTCTGCGTACACTGACGCCAGCGCGCGACGGAAGCCGCAGCCGCGACGGCGGGCACGGCGCTCTTCTTCGCGCTCGGCTTGCACCTCCTCGGCGCCCCCGCGGACAGCTACCTGCGCACGCTCCTGTTTGCGCTCACCCTGGCGCTGCTGACGGCGTGGCCCGTCGTGGCCGCCCTCGGCATCCCCTCGATCCACGACGACGGCATCGCGGCGCGATACCGCCTCACGCGCCTCCTCTGCTCGTGGCAGGCCGAGGACAGCAGGGAGCGCGCGCTCGCGTTCCCCGTCGCCGGCACGCTTATCGGCGCGTGGGTCGGCGCGGTGCCCATCCCGCTCGACTGGGACAGGCCCTGGCAGGTGCGTGAAGCGGAGTGTGCACGACTGACAGCAGACATACCCCCTCACCCCCCTCGTCGGCGCTCTCGTCGGATTCATCGCGGGCGGATACCTCTCGTTCTACGTCTCGGCGTACGAGAACCTCCGCAAGGACGTCATGGCCGAGCAGGCGAGCGAGGCCGCAAAGGCCAAGCCGGTGGTCAAGAAGAAGAAGGGCGGAAAGGCCAAGTAATCCTTCGGAACGGGTACACCACCATGCTCGCGACGGGCTGTCTGGCACTGGGTTGGCGCGCCCAGCATCAGACCAAGTATTACCTCTCTTCCTGCTCCCATCGAGTGGCGGAGTCTAGACATGCACCATATACCCTCACCGGGATCTTCAACGCACTGAGCTACCACAGCAATTCATAAACAGCCGGGAATTATACACGTACATCAAACATGACTAACACGAGATATTAATCGTACAACTGGACACTCTTATACCAGAACCTGCTGGAGTTGAGTAAGATGTCCAGGCTCAAAGTGTCGGACCGTCACCTTGCCGTCCCTCCAGATGCCCCACGTGTCATCGACGTCCTCGAGGCCCATGACCAGCAGACTGGGGAGGAGCGGCGCTACGCGCGTGACCATGGTCCTAAAGTGCTCGCCGTTGAACCCGGGGCAGGACACTTTGAAGATGCGGAGATTGTTGAGTTGTCTGAGCGCGGGGGCGGCGTGGACCTGTACTATCAGATACAGCGGATAGCTGCGACTCACCTTGAAGATTGGCTCCTGCATGAACCGCTCGCAGCCGCGGATGATCAGCTGCTGGAGGCCGCCAAATTTCTCCGCAATGGCGCCGAGCAGCGGCACGCAGTGGTCCCTAAACAGGCCGATGACAGTGAGGGCCCTCAGCGGCGACCGCACGTTCTCCAGGATGGGCAGCACGGGCGGCGAGCGCGCCTGGTGGTCGGCCGAGATGAACAAAAAGTCGAGGTTGGGGAAACGGGCGACGAACGGCGCCAGCGCCTGGAGATCCTGCAGCACCGTGTCCGGCCGCTTGTCCTCGTGGCACTCGAGGCCGAGCGACTTGAGCCGGCTCGTGAGCCCCGCCGCGTCGTTGTACGCCACAGACCCCTTGAGCCGGTTCGTGAGCGCAACCAACAGCTTGTGGCTGTCGTCCGTCACGAGCTTTAGGCACAGGTGCTCGAGATGGGGAAAGTTGGTCAGGAGCCGGAAGAGCATGCCGGCAGTGAAGGCCAGCCAGGTCGCTTCGTCCGGCAGCCGGCGGGGGAAATCGAGGCAAAGCCGGAGGACCCTGCGGGTTAGTCGCTAGCTCGCTGGATTGATCGAGAACACAGAAACATACTTGACTTTATGCCGCCAGCGCCAGTTGCACTCGAGGATGCGGGCCGTGGGGACATAGCCGCTGATCTCGATGTTGCGATAGAGCAGCGGACGGACAGCCTTGTTAACGTAGCGGCACGTCCGGCTGAGGTTCTTGAGGGATCTCACACTGTCGCGGTTGGGAGGGGCAAAGATGCCTGTGCCCACTGGATTGTTAGGGAGTGCGCGGATGAGACACTGAGATCGACGTACGCAATAGGCTTTCCTCCGAGACTTGCAACGGGTTGTACACGTTGGACGCCACCAGCTCGAGCAGCTCTTGCGGGAGATCTGTGAGCGTAGGCATCTCTGGCGAGATCTGTGTGCGACGGAGTGCTTGCAGGCAACAGGAGTGGTGAGGACCAGTCGCGGTAGTCGTGTGTAGGACGAGATCTGGGCGGAGATTCAACAGGGCTGACGAGGGTGCTCTGTCTGCTACTTGGGGATAAAAGACTGCCAACAGTCCGCGACGAGGAGGGCATTGAATATAAGGAAACCGAGATTATGGAGCGCTGCTGGGGGGTGCGCAACGGCTGGCGGGCATCGCGGGACTCGGATGGGATGGGAGAGGACGGTTGGTCCAGGCGAACAAGGGAGTGGTAATGTCGCTTGCAGTCACCTGTGCACGACTTGTTTGTCCTGGAGCGTCGTTGCTCGACTGAAACGTCGAATCCGCCTGGCCCAAGGACTAACTAGACTAAAGTTGGCCCTAGAGCGCAAGCAACGTCCCTTCCACCCCTGGCGTTTATGGTTCCTGCCACCCAGGCATCCAGGTCTACGGTTCTTTAATGACCAAACCGTCTCCCGAAGGGGGATGTTCGGGGCCACGGGGACGTCTTTTGGGCCTTCGGTCCTGTGCAGTCGAACCCGGGTGGAAGACTACGACGCGGCTGGAGCGGCTGCGGCTGCGGCTGCGGCAGCGGGCGGGGGGCTGCGGTGGAGCTGCAGGTACTCCCACCCGCTACATCCGAAGCGTAGGATTAAAGCATTCTCGCGTTTGCGTAATGCGCTCAAGCCGGACCGGCTGCGAGATCCAGAAACGCGGATTCGGGCTGATAGTGCTTGGCTCCAAACTCTAGGCCTCGTGACATGAAGAGGTCCTCTCCTCATGACGCTTGAGGGAGAGGCTGCCAGCCCACTGCCGTGTCTACTGCATTCCAGAGAGTGGCATTGGGTTATACCCTCAGGACGGGGATGTTCTCCTTCCAGCCTGGCCAGCTTCAGTTATCAGCCGACAGGATCGGAGGAGCTGCCGTGACGGCCTGCATCGCTATGGCGCAATCAACGTTCCATCTCGTCTTCCGCCGCCGGGTGTGCCTATCATGACCCCTGGCCTGCCTTGGCCCCGCGGTAGCTCGTACTCCTCTTCTGACGATATCCTTTTGTTTTCTGGGAGCGCGGGACTTCGGATTGTTGCTCTGCCCAAACGATAGCCGCTTTAAAAGCTACAACATCTGCATTCTTATAGAGCCCACGCCCAATTCCCTTCCCGCTGCCTGTACGTACTACCAATCGAGGTGCCTGCACCAACATGTGCCTACACCATCTGCGCCTGCCTGTTCGCTTCACCTAGTCGTCCTGGGAGTAGACGATAGGCTTGCCAACCATGTCGGCCTGCAGACCGTTGAGGCGGTCGAGCATGGGCCAGAGGTTCTTCGGCACCGTCTTGCGGAACTCGGGGGTGGCGGCGTAGTCGAGGCCGTGCTGGAGGAGGTTGCGCGAGCGGTCGGTGTTGCCGGCGGGGGGCGAGCCGTAGCAGCCGTGGAGGGTGCGGCGCTTGACCTGGAGGTTGTACTTGCCGACGTGGACTGGACTTGTCAGCGAGGCAGCCACTTTGCTTACTCACGGATGTTGTTGTTGTAGAAGACGGTCTGGCCCTTCTTGAGCTTGAGCGTCTGGGCACCGGGCATCGGTGCGCCGCTGAGGTTGGCCTCACGCTCCTCGGGGGTGCGGATGCGGTTGTGCGAGGCGGGGACGGCGGAGAGGCACGCGTCGTCGTACAGCGCCGCGTTCCACTGGATGGTGTAGTGCTTGATGGCGAGAGCGGCGAGCTCCTCGTCAGGGTTGGCAGTTGCCTTGACGTCGTCACGGTGCCACGAGAGCGCGTAGTCCTTGCGGAGGGGGTTGACGAGGATGTTGAAGAGCTCTGGTTGGGGTTAGTCACGTCGTAAGTGCGTGTGGTTTCGCCACTTACCAAACTGCATGGCCTCGCGGGTGCACTGCATGAGCGCGGCCGACACGTCGAGCATGTCCTCGGAGCCGTACCACTGAGCAAAGACCGGCTCGTTCATGTCCGGGTGCATGATGTTCTGGACACCCCAGACGTCGTCACCCCTGTTCGTCAGCGCTATTCACGAACAGTTAGGACATGGTTGAGCACGTAGGAGAGTTAGGAGGTTGAGCAGAGGCTCGCCTTCATCCAAAGCTGCCTCGTGCCACCCCCCCTTTCCACTGCGCAAGCTCAACATCTGCCTCCATACTCACTCAGTCCAAGGGGGGAACTGCTTTCCGACCATGCGCACCTGCTTCCAGTCGAAGGTGCGGGCACGCTCAGTGGCGCGGTCGGCGGCGGCGCAGAGCGGCTCGTACAGCTCATCGGGGATGAGGCCGTCAACAACGACGTAGCCCTCCTTCTGGTACTGCGAGGTTAGATTGGAACGACAACGGGAGAGCAGGTGGAGTGCGCCGTAAGACATGGTGAAACAGCCAACGCCGGTGAGTACATTAATCGCAGGCACCACACGACTCTACACGTGCTCCAGCACGGGTGGGCAGTGGAACACGACACAGAGCGGCAATTGGGTTCTGCGAGGCAGGGAGCCGCACCATGAGTTTGCCATCTCTAGTTCTCCGAGGTCGATGATCAACGGCAAACGTATGTAGAAAGAACCGTGTGCGGCAAAGCACGCTCAGGAGTGTGGACGGTCGGCCATGTCCGAGGCCCAGCCAGGCCTCATTCACCGCGATCGTTACTCACCTTCTCAACGATCTCGTCGAGCTCGAGCTGGGTGAAAGGCATGGTGACTAGGGGGGATGTGGTGAGGAGGGAGAACAAAAGGAGAAATAAAGTTGAGGATGCGGGGGAACAGCACAACCGCGGGGCATGTTATAGAGAATATAGCCTCGTCTGGTGAGAATTAGTCGTGTGGACGGGCGAAACGGCGTGTTTCCCGAGCAAGTCGGGTCTAGGTGCTGACCTCAGGTCAGATGGGCTTGCTTTCCCCGCTGCTGCGCTGCGCGCTCTGCATACCCCACACGGCTTATTCCGACGGGTTCCATGCATTCCAAGCGTTTCGAATGGCTCCTTTGGACATGGTCCGAGGGGTTGAAAAGATAACGGGCAACACGCCGAAAAGTTTGTTTGCTCTCTTCACCTCCACACACACAATGTTCGAAGGATTCTGGAGACGTTGACCGCCTGGCGGTTGAGCTGGTGAGAAAAAGTGGCCCCACATCTGGGGTATACTGGGCACGGCTGTCGTCGGGGGTACACACGACCCCAATGGGCACTGCAGAGGAGCTGTGATAAGAGCCATATCTCGCTGAACACGCCGGATCTCATCCAGAGTTTGACCTCCCTTGGACATCTCCGAGGCTCATCGCGAGCCGTCCAACTTTTGGAAAGCTCTATATCGACTCCCACGTACCAGTTGGAGGCTGTATCTTAGAGGTTTGATCTGCTTGCTGGTCTTGATAACGGTTATCACGCTGAACACGCCGTTTTGACAGACTCAGCTGGAGCGATTGTGTTGAACACTTGCTCAACGACTGCCACCTTCAGCTCTCCGTCATAGTAAGCACAGATCACACTGCAAGCCGGAATGAGGGCCACGGGCACACCAGTCTGGCAAAGACACACTGAAACTCTTGATGTATCGAGGATGTCCGAGACAGCACTCGTTTGCTGCCCTGGTGCTGGGGCCGCCGCAACGTGAACGCACCCCACCTGAGCGCCATGGCGTAACTGTATGTGCAGGACGCATTGACGTTCCAGCTGCCACGTCCTGGCGTGCTTTTGCATGTGAATGAACGCCCTCGTTACCAGTGTGCACAGATCCTCTCTGTTTCTCTCGCCGGTCAACCAAAGCCACGCCGGCTACATATACACGTTTCACTCACTTGACTCTGAATACCATTGTCAACTTTACCACATAACTCATCCCCTCAACCATGCCAACTCTCATCGACTTGCCGACCGAGCTAGTATTCAAGATCGCCGAGTTCATCCTTGACACTGCCGAGGTGCAAGGCAATGATCACCCTGATGGCTCATTCCACCATCGCAAGCCCGAGGCTGGGATCCATCACAGAGACGTTCGCCCACTCTTCGCATTCAGCAGCACATGCTGGCTAGTGAGAGTCTCCATCGGCCCTCTGCTCTTTCGATCCGTATATATGAAGAGTCGGGACGACCTTCGGGAGGTATCTCATTCCACATGGGACCTCGATGTCCAGTGAGCGAAACATACATCAGCAAGCTGACTGACGTTCTCAGCCGAATTGGGATCCCATTGGCGGATTTTGACCCCAATGAGTCGACCTGTTGGGCAGACGCCCTCTTACTCTTCGAGCTCCTCACATCCCTTCCAAACCTTCGGCACCTGATCATTGAAGTAGACCGCTCAGTTGGGCAGGAAACTACTCTTGCGATCCTTGCAACGCTGGTGGCGCCCCCTCCGGTCGTCCAACTCGCTTCCACCACGTCGCCGGTTCCCTGTCTCGAAAAGATTGAATGCCTCTCCCTCCAGTTCACTGAGGTGGATACTTCAGCATGCCACCCCAGATTTCTTGAAGTAATTCTGCCTCTTCTCGATCGAATGGTCAATCTCAAGTCGCTAGAGCTAGCCCTTAACGAACTCACAGACCTACCCGAGCGCTCCCTCCTTCCTCCACTGGACCTCGCGATTCAACATCTTCCTGCGGGTTTGAGAGAGCTGCGAATCCAGGGCGATTTTGCTGAGACGCCAACTGTCCTTTCTCGAGTGATCAACTTCTGCCCTACTCTCAAGCGACTTTACCTAGAGGTTGCAGATGCCTTCTTGTCTGTTCAAGACCTGGAAGAGATGAGTGTCAATTGCTGCTATCCATTCTTGACAAGTGTTGACTTACGAAGCACTTCTTCTTGATTGTGCCAGCTTTTACAGAACTTGAAGTTCTCTTCATCGATGCGCCAAGCCTCGGGAAGCGGCCGACATCCGCGAGTTGGAGCTTTGTCAACAGGACAGGAGAGCTTTCGTCTAAGCTGAAGTACGCTCGCATCAATTACGGAGCGTGCCACCACTACTTTTGGGAGCTACCCCATAGCGCTGAACTTACCGCTCTCCCCATCTCCTCCTAATTCATAGCTCTCCTTTACCGAAAGCGACACTGCAAGAGGAATAATTGACGAACACCACCATCTCCGCATACCAGCTCCGCGGCTCGTGGCGCTCAAAAGTAATACCGAAACTAATGCCAGCAGCAAGCAGGCGAGGCTCACTGCCACTTTCGACTTCACCCACCACAACTGCACTTTTGTCCGCCTTCCTCGCCTTCCTCGTGGTCTTCCTTGTGGTCTTCCTTCAATTCTTTCCCGGGTTACTTGTCTGCCTTCCCTCGCCTTCCCTCACCCCCCCTAGCCAGGATAGTATTTAACATCCAACCTCTGGGTATGCATGTCTCTCTTCTCTTCACTCTTTCTCTCGTTCTTATCTCATCATCGCAGCATCCCGCCGGCCATCCATTGCATTCTCGACGTCATCATTCACCCCGTAGACATCACCTCATCCCATCCTTTCACCGTTGGGCAAAAGCCTCCACCCGCCTCCATCTCTCTCCTCTTCCCATCTCTCGTCAGCCCTGCTCATCTCGCTTCCTGCCTTCATTCCACGCACCTCACCGTTACTACTACCCCTCTGCCTTCCTTCCTCACTCTTCATACCATCGGCCGTATGCCATCCGCCAGCACCGACCTTCTCGAAATCCGCCTCTATGGCCTTAATATAAGCAGTAAGCTCCGTTCTAGAGCGATAGACCTGACAACAGTTACCACCGACGCCCTCGGCGAGTTCCTTGGCAAAGGGGGTACGCGCAGCTGAGTTCTACCTCCCTCAGACCTTGCTCACGTTCAGTCCGTGTCCGCGGCATCCTTCTCCACCCCCCTGACAAGGGCGCGTTCCAATGGGCTCAAGTTTGGGTCAAGACCGAAGCTGAGGTTCTCAACCTCATGGGTCTTCGTGAAGTGCTCGCTGCTAACGGCATGTAAGTACATGGTAATCGGGGATGCGGCGACTTGACTCCACAGCACCATCTCGCGCTTCGGAAAGGCAGCAACTGTTACTCCTCCTCAGACTTCTTGGGACATGATCTCCCAGCTGTCGCGCAACCCGGGTCAGTCGTCCCCAGGAGGGCTCAACCTGTCTTCCCTCTCGCCTTCCCCCGGCAATCTCTTTGGGAACAGCTACGAGTCGGCTTCTTCCCTTCCGCGCAACCTCTACATTCTCAACCTTCCTCTTGACCTCACCCAGTAAGCGCTCTGTTGACGGCACCGCCTAATCATATAGGATCGAGTTTAAAGACCTCTTCACTACGTATGGAATGGTCGAGCACTCCATTCTGCTCTCTCAGCTTGACGGTATTGGTCGCCGCAGGTGAGTTGGGCGGGAATTAGGGGCCAAGAACTCACGAATTAGGGGCCAAGAACTCACGACAGGGGCTTCGTGCTCATGGCCACCCACCGCGAGGCCCTCGAGGTCATGCACCAGATGCATGGCAGGTGGATTGAGTAAGCAACGGCCGATAGCAATCCTGATATTAGTGGATTCAAACTCGACGTTTCCTGGGCCCTCGTCCAGCGCGAGGCCAAGAACATGCCTAACAGTGAGTTTGGGGGCGACACCAGCGCTGACCCAAGGCACCCTTCCTAACCGCGTCGTTCACCCTCCCGCCATCCCCACTCGTCGTGAGCCATCGGCAGAGTGCGCCGTTATTCTTGACAACCTTGTGAGCCTTGAACCTTCCTCCCCCTTTGCTGATTGTCAGGATGCGAAATTCTTCCCCGACCCCGACACCATCAGCTCCATCTTTCGCTCCTTTGGCTCCATTCACCGTGTGGTGAAGCTGGCCGAGTCGCCCCTCTCGGTGCTCATTCAGTTCGATCATGTCTCTTCGGCAAAGGCCTTGATCAACGCCAACGGTCTCCGTCTCGGCGAGCGTGTCCTCTCTACCCGCGGCTTTGGAGCGGCGATTGCCCCCGAGGTTATGCGCAACAACTTTGACCCCTTCTCCGACATTACCAACTCCAACTATTTCGACCTGTCTCCTCAGGCCCAGGGCAAGCTCCAGCCTCAGCGTTCGGCAACTCCTACGCTCTTCAACTCACCCTCGACCAGGCTCAACGCCAAATCGCAGCCCTTTGTCCCTTCCTTCAAGTCGGAGAACGACTCGAACCGCAAGTTCCCCGTCACGCCTGTCAAGAGCGGCGGTGGCTTCCTTGACCGCGCTGATCTGTCCATGAGCATGCTCTCGGTCGATTCCGGTTCGCCTGACAAGTCGACCTCGTCGATTGGGCACTCTGCTGGCAACCGTTCCGTCAAGTCGCAGCGCAGCGACACCACCGTGGTTGGTGACGAGTAGACCTTGTAAGTGAGTAGTCGGTCTGTCAGTCCCTAACGGCGCAGCTACCGCACCCACGCTTGCCATTTCTTCCGGATGATACTCACTCCTCCGCCTGCTTTCCCATTTTGACGCCTACTCGTAGTGTTCCATAACCTCGCGTCTATCCTCTCTGCGTATTCTCAGCATTCCATTTCGATTTCCATTCAGTTTCGTTCGTATTCCCCCATCCCATCCCTTCCCAAGTCTGCGTGCTTCTGCACACGGTCTGCACATGAGCGAGTCCAATGCATCAATGTCGTCGAATCGTACAAACTTTACCTCTAGCTCACTAGCCCACTACCATTACTAGCGGCCAAACTGGGCTGTCAGCGTTATCCTTTCATCAGCTGTCAACCGCGACTTACAATAAACTCTGCGGCACGGCCCAGAATGCCAGACTGCTGCTGCTCGGGCTCCTCCCAGGCGTACTCGTCCTTGACCACCGCCGCCTTGGGCTTTGCCCGCACAATGTTTGCGCTCTTGATCTGGATCTGGTGGCCCGCTCCACCAGAGGGCGCGACGACCGAGCTCGACACACCGTTGACGAGCGTCAGACCCTGCGTGCTCCCCGGCCCGGCGACCTTGAAGGCGAGCATCCACCTCCCGCTCACAATCTCTCCATGGCGGCGGAGCGCATAGCTCGCCGCGAGGGCGTCGCCATACTGCACCGTCCACCAGTTGCTCCCCTCGGGTCCCGGCTCGTACGAAACAACCGGTCCAATGTTCTCAAGGTACGGGCGCAGCGCGGCGAGATACTCGACCGGCGGGCCAAAGACGTGCAGCGTCGTCGTGTTCATGCCCGGCTCGAGCGCGGGGGGCAGCGGCAGCTCGATGCTCGCCTCGGCCGCCTGCGGCGGCGCAATGCGCGGCGGCGACTCGTCGTGCAGCGACGATGTCGGGATCGGGTCCTCGTCCATCGGCACAGGGACGGAGCGCGAGCCGAGCGAGCGCAGTGGAGACGAAGTGCTGTGGGTGAGTACACAACAGGGGTCTATACACGGCTCGAGTCTGTCGACATACCTTTCAGCAGAGACGGAGAAACGCGCCACGGGCGAGCGTTTCGGGGCGGGAGGGGACGCGGTGCTTCCCGGCGACGAGCCCTGTGGTGTCAGCGGAGATCATCGCCTGCACAGATTGCGGCCTGGGTGCCCTTATCATCCCGGGCGCAAGTCACACGCGAGCACACTCACCAGCGCAAGCTTTCCCGCGGGACTGGCCGCAAACGACGGCAGGAACTTGGGGCCGTCCGCGGCGCTCGGGTCCGGGTCGTCGTTGACGAACCGCGCGCGCGACGACGAGAGGTTCTGCGACTGCGAGTGGTGCAGCGCATGCGAGTGGGAGGGGGCGCCGCCGCGGCCCGGCGTGTGGAATGCGCTGCCGCGCGCGGGGGTCGAGGGCTGGGTCCACCAGTCGGACATTTTGCGTGGTGCTGGGTGTTTGGTGACGTTGAGAGTGCGATTGATGGCGAGGACGGGTTTTGTTGTGCTCGCCGCCTGATGTTGAACTCTGGAATTGGTGGAGTGATAACGCCACGTGGACTACACGTCATTTTTGACATCACCGCCTGATATTGCGTCTACTGCCAGGCAGCAGTGGCCATCACGGCCATACAAGCGATGCTTATGGAGATCCATGCAGTGAGATGAAATATGCGTCTACGGAGCAGCGAGCACACGGCCAACTGCTGCTCTACATCATCCTAATCTGAGATGACTGTGCCTCCGGCCATAGCACATGTTGAAGATGAGAGTACGATGCCGGGCTCAGATCATGGCAGACATGCTTTGAACACCGTGGGCGAAGGAATAATGCCCGTATTCCCAGCGTGATCAGGAAATATGAGCCAGTCTGTCGCTCCGGTGTCCGCCGAGTCTGGCTCATAACCTCGCCGGTTGATGCCGAACAAGTGGTCGTACATGTTGAACCTCGAGAAGCTGACAAACTCGAGACGCGGCAGGGCAACGGCCAGCTGCCGCGTAATGTTCTCCTCCTTGAAAGGGTCCAGCTGGGCCTCTATCGCCTGCCAGAACGTCTCGACCTCCCACACCACGAGCTGCAGGTCCTGGAACCTCCCTAGTCGCAAGATGGCGTTCTCTTTCTGATTGTCAGCGACGACAAGCATGGTACCCACCCATTGCCCGTGGTTGATGTGGTCGCAGTTGTGCAGGATGAACAGCTCCTCCAGCGTGTCAAAGGACCTCGGCAACAGCGACAGCATGTCATCGTCTCGTTCCTGCCAGCAGCCGCTGATGTTGAATACACGAAGGGGAGCATTCACGTGCGATAGAAAGGGGAGGACCCTCGGCCGACTCCGTGTCCGCTCCACCTCGTTGTAGGACTTGACGAGGAGGAAGTCAAGGTTGGAGAAGGTCGCCAGAAGAGGCTCAATGGCAGCAAATACGGGCTTGAGGTTGTTCCGCTCCCTGTGGCAGTCAAGAGCGAACGACCGCATTCGCTTGGACAGAGGGTCGCTTCCAGGCGGTACAGGGGGAGCGGGGGGCGATGTTGGCACGAGCTTGCCCACGAAGAGTGCTAGAGCAGCAGCACGTACGCTCGTCACTGAAAGATACCAATGCTGCAATCCAGTCAAAGAGTTGAACAGCGTTGTGATATCGTTGACTGCGGCCCATATCTTGTCAAGGTCATCGATCTTTCCGTCCTCGAACTCGTCTAGATGCAGCCGCAGGGTTCTGCGGTGAGCACTGACCAAAGCACCCAGAAGCATGACCAGACTCACTTGACACACTTGCCCCAACGGCTTTCCAGCACCCCTCTGACATGCCTCATGCTCCGCACCGTGATCGACGCGAACGCAACGGGTTCCAACGCGTGCCGGATCGCCTTGGACGTGCTCGCATACGCCATGAGGGAGTAGAGGTGGGTCCTGCGATGCCCGTCGAGCTTGTTGAAGCGGCCATATCCTGCTGGGCAAGTTAGTACCGACGGCTGATTGTACATTTACATAGCCGGTCTCGCGGAGTGATGGCGCTCGGGTCGAAGACGTACAGCCCGATGAGGTGGTGGAGCTCTGCCGGTAGGTCCGACAGGCCCGGCATGGAGTCGACTCAATGTATAGGAATGTATGAAAGTGTAGGATCGGAAGATCAAGCAAGAGATGCCATGTATGAGGAGCACGATGGACAAAAGGATCGAAATGCGATCAAGAATCATGAGGGATTGATAAGGACAGGCCCCACTTGGTGGTGGTACCTTACCCCGCAAAATACCCCATTGATCCGATCCGATCTGCCGCCGACATCATCATCTGGAACACTGGCTGCTGATCTTTCCTGCATGCTCTCGTTATGATGACGCCGTCCAATTACTTGTCCAGCGGAGCAACTGTTTATATTCATGCCTATGCTATGTTTGATATTTACTTGGAATCCCTACTTCTTTCTTGCTGGGCCTTTGGGTGCTTCTTTCGTGTTCACTGCATCGTGGACCGGCGCTCGGTATAGCCTTTTCGCGAACTGACGGAACCTCTCCACTCTAGTATGCGGTGGCCGAGTCGTAGTCGCCCGAGTGGGAGCGGGCCTGGCGGCGGCGGTCCCGCTCATAGTCGTGCTCGGCGCGGCGGTACACCTTGACCCTGTTGCGCATCTCGCGCTCCTCCTCCTTCTCCTTGGCGGCGACGAGCTTCTGCATGGTGGCGAGCTCGCGCTCCTCCTGCTTGCGGCGGTGGTCGGCCTCGTGCTGTGCTTCTTTCTCGGCCTTTGCGCGCTCCTTCTCCTCACGCTCGCGCTGCTTGCGGTACTCGCGGTCCTCGCGCTTGTCCTCCTCGCGCTGGCGGGCGGCGGCGTCACGCAGACGCTTGCCCTCCTCCTCGAGTCGGCGGGACTCGGCGCGCAGGCGGTCGGCATCGGCACGGATGCGGTCGCGCTCGGCACGCAGACGGTCGTCACGGGCACGACGCTCATCCTCGAGCTCCTCCTTGCGCCGCTCCTCCTCGAGGCGCTTCTCCTCCTTGCGGTGCTCCTCCTTGCGGCGGTCGTACTTCTTGTACTCGTGCACGCCGAGACCTACGGCTGCAGCTCCAGCCACGCCCGCAGCGATCTTGGCGGGCGTCACCCAGCTCTCCTCCTCGGACGACTCGTCGCCGTTGGGCTGCTCGTGGTCCTTCTTGTACTTGTGCACTCCGAGACCGACGGCGGTGGCGGTGGCGGCCGTGGCGAGGCCAGCAGCGATCTCGGCGCCGGTCGTCATGCCCCCGTCCTCAGACGACGAATCGCTGTGCGAGGGACGGCCCTCCTTGCCAAGCTTGGGCTTCTCGGGCTTGTCGTGGTGCTTCTTGTACTCGTGCACTCCCACGCCGAGGGCAGCAGCACCGAGAGCCGCGGCCCCGGCGGCAGCCGCAATCTTCCCTGCCGACCACTGCTTCTCTTCGGGAGCGGGGACCTGAGCTGGCGCTGAATTGTGTCAGCACTGCATCATTCACTGCTCGGTTCCGATAACTCACGAGGCGCCTGTCCCGGGTACGGGCCTGGCTGGGGAAACTGCGAGGAACCAGGCAGAGGACCAGCCATAGGACCAGGACCAGGTCCTCCCTGCTGAGGAGGGTACGGCTGAGGAGGGTATGGCTGCTGGGGGTAGGACTGCTGCTGCTGCTGCTGGGGAATAATGCTCTGCTTGTTGTGCTCCTTGATCTTGGACACGCCGTACGCGGCAGCAGCAGCGAGTGCCGCGCCGCCCGCGACCTTTTTCCCGAGCCCGCGGTCGGTGGGCGCCTCGCTCTCCGCGCGCTCGTTGGGGCCGAAGATGTCTGCGCCAAAGTCCATCATGCTGCCGAAACCCGTCGACGAGGGCGCGTACGCAGTCACGGCGCCGACCTCGGTGGCGCCCGAAGAGGTGGTGACATTGGAAGCAACGGGGGCGTCGACCGCGACAACCGCCGCAGGGGCGCGGGGTGTGGGGGGCTCGGAAATGGGCTTCTCGGCGGGACCCGCGTCACCGGTGAACGTGACGTTCGGAACAGGGGTTTTGGTGCTGTCGCTCGCGTTCGTGATGGCCGTCGAGATGGCCTTGCCGACAGCACCGACGACTGCCTGGGCGTACGAAGTTGAGTCCTCCTTGTCGTCCTTGCCCTTGTCTTTGGGCTCCTTGGGCTCCTTGTTTGGCCCGAACACGTCGGCGCCGTAGTCGTACGCGCTCCCGGCAAACGTCGACGCGGCGTACACGGGGGGAGCGGGAACGGGCGCAAGCGCCTTGGTAACGACGGTAGGCGTAGTCGCGTTCTCTGTTTTCTCGGCAGCCTCGACAGCCTCAGGCTCATCGGTCTTGTCAGTGTCGGCCTTCTCCCCCGACCCGCCACCGGACGGCGGCGTCTGCTCGAGGTCGATGATCGGCGTGCTCTTCGCGAGACGCGGCGTCTCGTCTTTGGCGGTACTGCGGCCCATGGTGTAGAAAGGTAATGGGTGAAGGTCGCCGTGGGACTGGGAATTTGGGTTTTATGCGAGCGACTTCGTGGAGGCCCGAGGCCCGAGCGGACGCCAGGAGCTGCCAGCAGACAAGCCGTGCCAAGTACCCTCCTGGTGCGCCTGATGCACCCGGTGCGAAGGCAGGGACAGCCGGCTCCTGCGTCGAGAACGTCGGTTGAGAGGGTTCGTTAAATGGACGCAGCCCAACTCATGGATTTGCACGGCCGCTGACGTCGGCGGCAGCGCCACTCGCTTTTGGCCAGACGCGCCGGACGCAAGAGAAATCAGGCGCGAACACGAATACCGAGACTGGGCGTGGTCCTCGCTGGCGACGAGCTAGTATTTGTGCAATACATGTGATTCCCTCGCTGTCTCCTTGTCTTTCATTCCATAACGCAACTCGGAGTTCTGAGCAAACGTCGATGAAGTTGATGAAATGTTTTGACACGATGGGAGGTCGTCGCTTGCGTTGCATATGTGGTGCGGCGCACGGACCTCCAATTCAGATTTCAGCCGGCATGGATCGACAAACGCTCCGTGCGTATTGGTAACTCCCATCCTCGCGTCCACGTCGGCTCCGCACTGCGATCGTCGTCATTCCGTGGATCCCGGGCGGATCCGTGGGTCCCGAGCTGCTGACTTGGGATTGGGCACCACGAGCAACGAGGGTTTGGCGCAACCACGTGGCGCCGCAAACGCTGTCGCGCTGTTAACACGTCCATCATGCCATCACTGCGTCCTCCCACGACCTGTCTGAGTCAGTGCACGAGAAGCCCAGTCCCAGTGACGTTTCCCGTATCCCCTCAGCCATACAGGGGTAACTTTTCTCACTATCTATGCCTCTGAGGCCTCTCTGAGAGGGAAATGGGTTCCTATACCGTTGTTATTCGGCACGATGGGGCGGGGAGGTTATGCATACGGTGAAGGCTCATCACAATACCGGGGATCCCAGCAGAGCGTGAGGAGAACGGCAATGCGGCCAAAGTGGTTCCAATCGCGTTACCATAATTGGAGCAAGCTACAACGAAGGGTGCGATGGAAGGGCAGTGAACTATCTCCACCATATCAACTATCTGGGCTTGACGTCTCTCAGCCACTACCTTGAGACGCTCTTGCCCTCCCCTTCAAGACGTCCTAAGCGCCTGGCGAATAGGGGACGAGCTTCGCCTGGCTAGTTCGGTCCACGGTAAACTGAATCTGGTCGTAGAATTTCGTGTACGCGACATATAACAGGCTCGGACAAAGCGAGGCTATACAGAGGGCATCACTCTCGACCAGATCATCATGTCAGCCGATATACCACGATCTCAGTTCTGGAAACGCCTCCCAGTCCTCTGATCTAGTCTGCGGTCAGAAAGATCCCACTCGGACTAGCTCACGACCGTCGCACTGTACGAGATCACGCGGGCATGAACCAAGTTCGTGCAGTGCCTGATGCCAGCCAGCGTCTTCTTCAAGTCCCGGAACTGAGAGCTGTCCAGCGAGAGATTCCGGAGCGACGATGGTAGCCGGGAGAACAGACCCTCCTGAGGCCATACCGGGATGTCCGTGTCATCGTTGTCCACTATGCGGAGGAATCGGAGGTCGGGGGCACTCTCCAAGAACGGATAGACGAGGAAAATGAAGTTGTACTGGGCGGACCTGTCGCACAGAAATGTGAAGTTGAGCGATTCGAGCTTGCCCATGAATCTCTGCAGCGCGGAATCAAGCTTGCAGGCCCCTCCGAAGATTCCCATGACCACTTGTTGGCGCTCCTCTCGCATCACGAAGAACTCGAGATGTCGAACGTTGGGGAGAGCGAGAAGGGCGTCTCGCAGGAGCGTAGACGCTTCCCAGATGTCCGCCTTGTTGAGAGTGCCTGGGAGCAAGGAGTCGAGATGGATCCTGGCGACTCTACATGGTCACCAAACATATCACTTTGGAGCCACCTACTGGACATGCTGTGCCCAGTCAGCCGTCAAGATCGTCTCAACAGGCGCACTGGCACGAGAGCCTACGTTGACGGTACGGAACAGCAGCGGTCGAACCACCTCTCTAATTGCTCGGCAGACACCACCTAGTTGTATCAGAGAGGTTTGGTCCTTCCGGCGGGGATTAGTCCGGTCTGTCTGCAAAGAGACCCTCTCCCGAAAGCAGGTCGGCTTCGTCGACATCGAGCGGCGAGTATATCCGCAGAGCAATCTCCACCAGCACCTCCCCGGGAAGCTGGTCCAAGGTTACCATTGGGGCGTTATTGAGTCTGTAGATGTGATGGTGATTGCGGATATAAGTTAATGTCTGATTGATCAGTGGTATGGACGATGGTCATACACATGGAAGTTCTCGCACCGAGTCGACCCACAATTCCGCACAGGAACTGGTTACTCGAGCGTTATCTGTCACGGTGGAGGCTCTCATTCTGGACAAGCCAACCTCCGACCTCCGAGCCCTGTGCCCAAAGCCACCTCAGGAGTCGCGAGTAGAGCAATTCGGTCTCTGACGCCACCTGGCCTTGTTTACATTTTGTATCGAAAGTACGGAATCGGAGCTTTCGAGTGGCAGCGTGTATGTACCCTTGTCGTCGCGATCAAAATCACTCTGTCCTGTCTTTTACTATATCTACAGCCTGTACCGCGAGGCGCCGCAGGTATGTGCATCCTCGTTACTCTGTTACTGCTGGGGGAACGAATGTGTAGTGGTGGAAGTGCCGATCTGGCAGTGACTGCGAGCGTGGAGTGGATGGAAGGTCATTAACAAGGCGGTAGTACGTTTCCGGAATGGGTGCTCTCGTACAGGGGTTTAGAAAACTTGAGTCGCAAAAGTCTGTCAGTGTAATGAGCATGAGGTTGGCGTCTGGGATGAACGCACGGAAGGGAAGTTGATGACGGCTGGTAAAACGACGAGGCTGGGAACGATTGTGGCTGTCGCTTTACTGCGGAAGAAATCCAAACCTATCCAGTGTCGTCTGTGTACGGCGGGGCCTGACGAATCCACTCGCTTGCTTGTTCACCAACCGCTGGAAGTCTCCAAGCTTGTACCGATAGGTCTCATCTTCCTCGCCAAATCGATCAATGATCCAGCCCCGGTGGCTGTCTTGGTCGTCATCGTCGTCGTCGTCGTCGTCGTCGTCGTTTTCGTCGTCGTCTTCAGAGTCGCCATCTTCGTCGTCGTCTTCAGAGTCGTCTTGATCCTCAGCATCTCCAACAAAAACAAGGGTTGGGCAATCATAAGCCAGGTCCACGGCTGTGCCTCTGTTCAAATAGACTTGCTTTCCACAGCCAATGGACAAAAGCTGAGGGAGGTCACAAAAACGAGCTGCCTGGGTATGTTGTCAGCATGCCTCACCGGAAAGTGCACCTTACATCAAGCTCGAGGTCCGGTGCGTCCATGAATAGGTGTCGGATGTTCTTGCAGTGTGCCAATCCACCCAACTTCTCCTTCACATCGTAGAATGAAAACCCTTTCAGCGTAATACTGATGAGCGAGGAAGGAATGAGAGACAAGAATTTGACATGAGGATTTTCGCCATCCATGATGTAGGTATCACAATCGTCCACAAGCAAAAATCGAATGTGCTGAGCGTGTTCCACGAACGGGTACGCGAGGGCGTAGTGGTTGAAGCCGACGTCCCCGCGCTGGGAGGAGAATTGAACACCGAGAGACGTAAGATTGCCCAAGAAAGCTTGAATCGAAGCCTCATAGCGACAGAGGATACCGAAAGCGCCCAGGGCAACGTGGACTTCCTCATCGTCGAGACCGATTGAGATATGAAGGTGTTGAACGTTTGTGAAGCCGAGGAGTACAGACTGAAAGAGTTTGGGAGTTTCCCAAACGTCTTCGTAGTGAACAGCAAGGTGCTCGAGGTCAACCCTCATTACACTGAATGGTTAGTCACCTCCCCGGCTCAAGTGCCACCCAGCTTACCGGACGTGCTCTCCCCAGTCTGCAGACAAGGCAGTATCTGCTCGCGCCTTGGAGTTGATGTTGACGCAGCGGAAAAGAAGGGGCCGAACAGCGCCGCGGACGCTCCGACAGACACTGCCGAGATTGATGAGAGACGTACGAGCTTCTTCGCGGTCGTCTTTGGGACTGGCAAAGATACCGTCACCGGAGAGTAGGTCGCGTTCGTCCACTTCGAGTGGCGAATAGATAAACAGCGCAATGTCGGTCAGAACCTCGAACGGCAGCTTGTCGAGTGGTCCCATTGTGACGGATAGCAGAGCTAGCAATGAGAGGAAATGGAGAGAAGCGAGTGAAGTGCAACGTCAAGTTTGTCACACAGACGGAGGGCTGATGAACGAAGACAATCGATCAAGAGGCCCGTGTGCCAACTTGGGGTGGAGGCCTCCACCCAGCCATTTGGCCTTTGCCCATCCACTGTGTGTGTCTTGGGGGGGGATGAGGGGCCCACCCTGCTCTCGTTTACCTGAGAGGTCCAGTGCCGAGTTTCGCGCAAGTCAAGCATGCAAAGGACTGTATTTGCCCTGCCAGGTCGTCTGAACCCATCGAGCCCCGATGTTTCTCAACGCTCACTGGATCACTGGATGGCTACCATATCGATTTCTCTCCTGGGTTCTGTGAAGCCATGTGGCCGCCGCCATTCTCTCCTAGCTCCTCACACTTGTCTGGATGTGGCACACATGCAGTGTCATGGAGCTGAGTGTTGACATGCCCAGCGCGTGCGTGGTCTCTGGACGGTAGGAAGTGCAAGCCATCTTTCTAAGCATACCTTAACACGTAGTTGACATCGCGGCAGAAGTTATCTATTGGTGTCGCGGTCATTCTCTACAGGAGATGGCGAGGGGAGCGCTATTGACGTGAAGAGGGTGGAAGGTACATGGGCAAATGAAGTCGATGATTATGCAAAGCCGCAACTGTTATGAACAGCGGGCCGCCATCAGCAGTATGCTCGTCCTTGCGTACAGAGACGGTCCTGCTCCTCGCCGAGTAACCGCTGAAAGTCGCCTCGCTTGTAGTCGACGAGTTTGATTTCGCCAGATCGGTCAATTGTCCAGTTCGAGCCACAGCCGCCAATCAACAGCAATGATGGACATAGCTTAGCCAGCTCCATGGCTTCACTCTTTACGAACATGGTGTCCGAGCGGACGAACGATCGCAGTTGCCGAAATGGCGCCCAGTGGTGCGCTGTGGTCTCCAGAAGTCAGCGACACAGAAGGCGTTTTATCTCACCGTATAGTCGCGGGAAAGGTCAAGTTGGCGCTTTGAGAAGTGGAGATGCCGAAGATTGTGACAATGCTTGATGCCCTTTAGCATTTCCGTCAAATTCCAGAACTCATATTCCTGTATCGAAAGGCTCTGCAGCGATGCGGGCAGTCGAGCATATAGGCCCTCGTAGGAATGTTTGGTATCTCCACTGACCCCGTCATTTATCAGTAGGAACTGAAGATTCTTGGCAATCTCCAGGAACGGATACGTGAGGGAGACATGATTATACTCAGACTCCACCCCATCATCGGTGAGGAATATGAAGCAGAGAGACTGGAGGTTGGAGAAGAATGATCGTAGGTCGGCGTCAAGGTGTAAGATGGCGCCAAGCTGACCCATAACCACTTGGTCGGAACCGTTGTCCATGGAGACGAAAATGTCAAGATGTCGAGTGGACGGGAACGACAGCAGGTTGTTTATAACAGCCTTGGGTACCGTCGTAATGTCATCGATGTAGGGAACCGGTTCCAAGCCAATCTTCAGAATTCTGTCGACTTAGCTACATTTCCCATTGCCGCTCTGGAACTCACTGCACATGATGTCTCCAATCCGCCGTGACGGCTCCGTCGATTGTCATCGGATTGCTGATGTTGACGTATCGAAATAGAAGTGGCCGCACGACTGCCCGTACTGTTCGGCAAACACTGCTCAGAGCGATCAGCGCCTGAAAGTCCGTGTTGTATATGTAAGCGAAGATGCCGTTTCCATCCAAGAGGTGCTGTTCGCCCACTGTGAGGGGCGAGTGGACACAGAGAGCGATCTCTGTGAGCACTTCGGAGGGCAGTTTGTCAAGAGTTGGCATGGTGACGGATATTTCAACCAGTGTGAGTGTTGAGAGGATGAGGGGGAGCGAGTACAGTCGGTCAATTGGTCAAGCAGTTGGTTTATGGGCAACAACAAGAACGACAGATTCTGTGCCTCCTCGTGTCAACAATCAAGAGCGGCCAGGTGGCAGCTGCCGCCACCCACTTTGGGGCCCCGCACTCGGCGGGTGGCGAATATACCCAGTACATGATAACCAGTCAGTCAGCCTGGGGCTCTACAGTGCATGGCTCCTTTGACTTCTGGCAGTGAGCGATAGATCGCCTGGGAATATGAGACCTTTATTGATATGATCAGGACTATGGAACAGGGGGCTGGCACATCTTGAGTTGTTGGGTCTTTGGCATACAAAAAGAACACTGGCGACGTGGGCAGAGTCGATGTACTTGAGGGTCGCAGGTGGAATCCTTGACGTGGGGAGGAAATTGTATGGTGAGGTGAAGTTGGCATGGTGGCATGTTTACATATGGAGGGCGTCCGAGAAGAATAGTCTCCTACCGAGGTAATGTGGCACATCGGTACTGTAGCTGAGCCGTGCGCGGCTAGGTGTGTCGAGGCCAGTCCTGGAAGCCTGCGGACTGCTCAGTATCACCTGCCTGGAGTAGCACTGTCACGCACCGAGTTCGAAGTGTAAGAGACCTGGGGACAATGTGCATGGGAGGGGGAGCGGACCTGAAACCCGCAGTGTCCATTACTGGATCAGGAGGCTTATCGCACCCTCGTGCTGGACACAGTCCCCCGCCGAGTGGCTTCTGCCTCGTGTAAAAGCCTCGTAAACTTGCCCTTGCCAGGCCGGTACCGGCGGACCTTGATCTCTCCTGGCTTGAACCTGTCGATCAACCATCCACCCGATGTAGCTGTACGATCGTGGATGAATAGCAGACTTGGAATTGTCTCGGCAATCTTCGCGTCCAGGGCATTACGGGCATCATCCTCATCTTCAAACTCATAGTAGTCCTCATAGCCATCGTAAGGCTGGTTGAAACTGAAAGATCTCAACTGCGGGAATGCACTGAAATCTTCTATGGCTCCCTTATGTCAGCGTGACCAGATAGTGTGCTACTCCTCTCACCTTGATGTCGACCTTAGGAAGATCCCAATCTCCACGACTGAAATGAAGGTGGCGGAGGTCTTTGCAGTGCTTGATATGGGACAACATTTGCTTGAGCTTCCAGAACTTGCCCCTCATCGTGAGACTGTGGAGGGAACGAGGTAGGTAGCTGTACAGTTGGTTGAACGACTCGTCCCTTTCATTTTCGTCCATGTCGCAGGTGTCGTCGTAAATTTGGAGAAATCCAAGGCTGGGTGCGTACTTCAGAAAGGGGTAGATGAGGCAAAAGTGGTTAAACGTAATCCCCCAATCCAAGTCTCTTGAGAGCAAGACACTGAGAGAATCTAGTGTGCGTAAAAAGGCTTGGAAGGCAGGGTCCATGTGGCAAGCAGCACCCAAGCTTGTCATCACCATGTGGAAATCCGGATCGGCGATTGTGATATCCAGCTCTAGATGCCGGGTGGCGGGAAAGGCAAGGATCGTCCTCGTCATGAACTGGGTGACTTCCCAGACGTCCTCGATGAAGGGAGGTACGAGACTCTGAATGTTGATATGCAGAATACTAGTTTGATCAATAACGTGCTCCTGTTGCTTGTCCACATATCCAGAAGCTTACCGGACCTTCTGCCTCCAGTCGGCCCTCAAAGCTTTCTCCGCCTTGGAAACTGAGACAATTTTTGTGTGGCGGAACAGGAGCGGCCGCACCACAGACCGAATTGAACGACAAACACCCCCAAGGCTAACTAGGGCAGCCTGAGGCGGGTCTTTCAAACGGAGGAAGATGGCCTGTCCGGATAAGAGTTGGTCTTCGCTCACTTCCAGCGGTGAGGATATCCATAGGGCGATCTCGGTGAGGATTTCGAACGGTAGTTTGTCGAGGGTCGTCATCGGAGCTTGAGGTTCGTGGGTGTGGACGTGGGGGTGCAGGAAAGCTCAAAGGACTTTCAAGAGAAAAATCGAATGGTGGTCTTGACAATGATAAGATGCAAAAGAGCATTCCGTTTGAACACACTCTTTGCTGTCGTGGAGGGGAGACCGCTCATCGGGATCATCTACGGTCCCCTTACGTATGCACACATGGAAACATGACTGAAATGATCGCCTGTACGCCCGTACACCGGTGGCCTCAAGGCTACAATCACAGGAAGACGTTAAAGACTGGGATCTGCAGGCGACAGCCATGGATTGGCTTGCTTATACAGGTGACTATCGCTGCATATGCGTGCCGTCTATGTATGTGGAGACGCGCAATGTCGTATCGACTGTGGCGCCACCGTCGCGGGGTGGAGATGATTCGGGTCGGAGAAATGGGTTGGAAGATGCTCAGCTGGAAGTGAGTGGCGAAAGGTTGACACTCTGCGAGTAAGAACAAGCAGGGACAAGGGCGGCTGACGTACATGACCGGGGGAACGGGAGGGATAGCTTGCTGAACCCGCCAGGAGTGCGGGCTCGGGCGATGCGGCTGTCATCACCCGATCGTGTTTGGAGCCACGAATTCATGAAGCCTCGGAGCCAGCGGGCCCTCACTCCTTTAGACTGATTTTTGCGCCTCAGTGATACGGAGCCGCTCCTCAGCCTCAAGCCGGTCGAAGTCTCCTGGAGCGTAGTCACGGATGACACTTGGTTTGGTCGGTCGGTCGATTACCCACGCGCTTGCCGACGACCAGTAGTCAACTTCGCCAAAGAGCAGCAATGATGAACACAGATCGAACAGTTTCAAAATGTCACAATGGTTGATAACAGGACCAACCGCGAAAGTCAACGATCTGAGTTGTGGAAAGAAATCCCAGTCAATGTACTCAATCTAAGGTCAGTTATGTACAGAATGCATGGTAGCTCACCGACATCCGGTCCATATCAAAAGGTTCTTTGCTTTGGTAGTGAAAGTGACGGAGATTCTCGCCGCAGTGGATGCTGTCCATCACCTGAGCCCAGAAACTGAACCTCCCTCCCTTTAGTGTCAGACTTTGAATGGAAAGAGGTAGAAGGTTGAGCAGCTTGTCATGAAAGTACTCTGGGTACTCGACGTCGTGATCGGCAATGATAAGAAACCGAAGATTGTGACTGTATTTTAAGAAAGGGTAGGCGAGATTGAGGTGATTGTACTCAATGTCGAGTCCCCCTCGGAAATCCAAGTTGAGGGATTCCAAGTTGCGAAAGAACTCTTGTAGTTCAATGTCCGTTCTGATGAGAGCTCCCAGAATGCCCAAGACCAATTGAACAGTAACAACATCCAGGTCAAAAGACAGTTGAAGATGGCGAGTTGTTGGAAAGGATAGAAGCGCCTGTCGGACGTCGTCTGCGGCCTCGTGGATGTCGTCTATGTCAAAAAGCAGCAGGTCGAACATATCAGCTTTGAGTATTCTTTAAGAAGTCAGCCAACTGCAAATAAGCCAACCGTACCGGACGTGAGAGCGCCAATCTGCTGTAGTTTCCACTATAGCGTCGGCGGGCAAGCGAAGAGTCATAGAGCGGAACAGGAGTGGCCTGATGACTTGGCGGACTTTACGGCAAACAGCCCCCAGCTCGAACAGGGCAGCGCGGTCTTTGCTTCGCGGGCCTCGAGGATCCCAAGTAAAGATGCCATCGCCAGAGAGGAGCTCGAGTTCGGAGATTTCGAGGGGCGAATGGATCCACAGAGCGATCTCCGTCAACAACTCGGGAGGTAGCTTGTCGAGCATTATTCAGTGGAGAGGAGGCTGAGAGGTGGATGCCGGAAGGGTGGTCGTGTCGGAGTGGCTCACTTTAGCGGAGGCGGCGATGGGGGCGCGTTGCTTTGTTCTCTACTGGATGTTGTTGTGTCAACAAAGGTCGTCCACCTGTGCGCACCACCTTTCTCGAGTGAGGCTGGTGGAGGCCTCCACCCACCTGACGACCTGGGGCACCGCAGATCCAAGAGGGGAGTGTATTTGATACCGCTAATATCGCTGTGAAATCAAAAACTAATGCAATCAGAGCTGTTCTCTTATATCACGTGATCTAACGGTGTCGTCACCGACGCTGCCGTGTCGAGCTTGTTGGGTTTGTCGCAATATGCACCGTCAGTCAGTCAAGTCAGTCGGCGACCAAGATTTGTGAGAAGGTTCTTTATTGTTCTCCTCATTCTTCATCATTTCTCTTCATACACATCTCCATCTCTCGCCACCATGAACCACGGATACGACGACGACGAAGGTGAGGAAATCAGCATCATCGTGCTTAGCGACAAGGAGTGCCGTTGGACGTTTGTACTGATGCCAACGCTCAGACCTCAACTACCCCGCCCCCCATGCTGGGCCGAGCGGGTTCCTCGCCTCACTGATGGGCGGCATGGGTGCCCAGCACTACCAGCGCTCTGCTCCTGCTCAGTAAGTCACAAGTACATAGTGCTTATTTGCAGTACTAACAGCTAGCGCGTACGATGACTACTTCAAGGCGTTCTCGGTGGCCACCATGGCCCAAGGACACTCGCGTCCGCAGCTCATGTACGGTGGCAAGAGTGAGTGGCCCTTACTTTGTGATTAACGACACTCTTTTGCTGACAATGCAGTCATCATGCCCCCGTCGGCTCTCGCCAAGCTCAGTAAGTTGCACCACGCCCGGAGGAATTTGATGGAATAGCCTCTGACACACAGCTTCCCTCGATATCGAAGGACCATGGACGTTCCAGCTCAGGAACCCCCGCAATCCCAAGGAGAACATGACACACGCTGGTGTCCTGGAGTTTATCGCCGAGGAAGGCGTGGTGCATCTGCCAGCATGGGTACGTCGCTCGAGCAGAATACATTCTGACATTACCAGATGATGAAGTCGCTCAACCTCAACGAGGGCGACCCGTTGCGCATCACTGGAACAACGCTACCGAAGGGCAAGATGGTCAAGATTCAGGCCCAGTCGGTTGACTTCCTCCAGGTCACTGATCCCAAGGCAGTGTAGGTGTGAAGTGCAAGCTGACGCTGACATTTAGTCTTGAATCGGCTCTTCGGGCGTACTCTGCCCTCAGCAAAGGCGACATCATCGAGATCACCTACAACTCGCTCACTTTTGAGTTCCTGATCATGGAGACCACGCCCGAGGGACCAGGAATTTCAATTATTGACACCGACCTCGAGGTTGACTTTGAGACACCAGTCGGATATGTCGAGCCTGAGCGCCCCGCCCCTGCTCCTGTGCCCACCATGGCGGACAAGCTGAAGATTGATCTCGGCGAGACCACTCTTGCCTCCCAGACCAGCTCGCGCCCGGACTCGTCCATGTCTGTTCGCACCCAGGGCTCCGGCGACGCCGCGCTCGAGAGCTTTACTGGCGTCGGCCAGAGCCTCAGCGGACGAAAGGTCAAGGGCAAGGGCCTGGCGAGGAAGATCGAGGAGGTCGACCCGTCCAGCAAGATCAATCGCCATGCGTGAGTGCTATAAAACATGGCTGCTAAGCTAACAACGGCAGTGGGCCTCGCGTGATTACGACCGATTCGCTCGACCAGGACCGTCAAGTCCCCGCAGCTCTGGTCCTTCCAAAGGGCAAGTTCTTCTTCGGCTACAAGTACATTCCATTCGATGCCGAGGGTGAAGAGAAGAAGAAGAAGGCCAAAGAAGCCCAGGCTCCCGCCCCTCCACAGGCTGCGTTCCAGGGCGAGGGCAACTCTCTGCGTCGCGGGGGCGCGCAGCAGTCCGCCCCGGCTGCCAAGCGGGCTGCACCCGCCGAGGAGGAGGAGAAGAAGGCTGACCCGTGGGCCAATCTGGGCAACGGGAACACACTCTCTGGCCGCAACAAGCGCCCTGCATCCTCCGCACCGACCCCTCCTGTTCGCGAGCCATCACGGCAAGAGGTCATCGACGCAACCATGCTGGACGAAGACGACTTTATGTTCGGCGAAGACTATGAGGACGATGACGACATTATCGAGGTCGACTCTGATTAGTCCCAGACGCCGACGTGATCACGCATACAATTCATCATTCTATAAAGGCGAGAGAAGGCTCACCTTGAAGCGGGCTACTGTACAAACATAAACGGTGCCGAAAGAGCTAGACGAGAGTAGTATAGCAGCACGTCGGGCCGCGTGGCCGAGCACGAGCTTGCGCTCAGCATGCATGTAACTCTACACTGTGCACTGTGCGACTAACGCTTCTTCACCTAGAAGCTGTCCTTTTGTTTTCTAAATTTTCTACTTAGGCCTTGGTCAGGCGCTCCTCGTACGCCTTCCAGCCCTCCTGGCGGTACTTCTCGGCCTCGGCAAGCACGGCCTCGGGGCCGCCCTGGACGCCGTAGATGCCGCGGCCGACGATGATGACATCGCAGCCCGAGTCGTAAACGACCTCGCGGGGGGTGCGGTACTGCTGGCCGAGCTTGTCGCCCTTGGCGACGAGCCCGACACCGGGGGTGAGGACGAGGAAGTCGTCGTCGCCATCGGCATCGACACGGCCCATGGCAATGAAGCCGACGACCCAGTCGCGACCGGCCTCGCGCGCCATGCGCACCGCCGTCTTGGTGTACTCGCCCGTCGCGAGGTTGCCGGCCGACGACATTTCAGCGAGCAGCAGCAGCGCGCGGCCGAGCGGTTTGCCGACCGTGCCGAGACCAGTGATGATACCAGGTCCGGGGAGCGGGTGCGCGTTGGTCATGTGCGACCACTCGGCGATACGGTGCACGCCCGACGAATACTGCAGCGCGACCGTGTTGCCAATGTCGGCAAACTTGCGGTCCTCGAAGATGATAAAGTCGTGCTCGTCCGCGAGCTTGGCGAGCTCGGCCGTGAGCGCGGGGGTGAAGTCCTCAATGATGTCGATGTGGGTCTGGGGTCAGCGTTCGGACTTGTGAACAGGCTTCGGGATGGTTTCGCCGCAGTGACGCAAGATGACCCCAATCTCCGCGCTGGTCGGAGCGGTCGATTTCGGCGTCTAAACGGCGGTCTGGGACCATATTGTTCCACCACCACCTCTCCAACACCGTCATTACTCACCTTGACCATGCAGACGCTGGGCGCAACACGACGCACGACCTCGAGCACGTCCGCCGACTTGGTCACGTCGACCGAGACACAGAGGTTGGTCTTCTTGCGGTCCATGATCTCGAGCAGCTTGCGCGCCGTCGGGTTCGGGTGCGCCGCCGCGCGCTCGGCGTAGGTCTTGGTGGTCGTGACGTGGGGAGCCATTTTGTGTGAGTGGAGAGCGAGAGGGCAAAGGACAAAAGCTGACGAGGCGAGTCGGTCTCTATGTGCACCAAGTGTTTTTCCGCTGCTCGCTCAGTCGGTATCTTGAAATCTCAACATCACGTGGTGCTACCGTGGGAAAGTCATTTCGCGTGGCTAGCTGGCTAGTACCATCGGCTGTCGGTTGCCGGTATGGATACCCCACCCCACCATATCGAGTTGGTCATGTCGCCAGCATCTGCATCTCTCCATCGCCCACCACAATGCCAGCGACAGACCCGACACCGCTGTTCCCCGAGGCGGGACCGAGTAATGCGCACCTGCGGCCGCATCTGGTGGAAATCATCCCCGAGGAGCAGCTGCGGAGTGTTCTGCACCCCGTCTTCCGCTATGTCCTGACTGTGAGTATGTGCAGGCCGACGGAGCTGACTGAGAGTATCTCGCGCAACACTACCCGCGATACTTCCTCCGCATCGTAAACCGACACGAAGAGGCGTTTGCGCTTGTGCTTCTGCTCCTCGAGCGGCATCACCTGTGGAAGCACGGTGAGTGAGCCTTGAGCTTGGACAGGGTTGTCGGACATATCCGCCGAGCGACCCGTCGGCGCAGTATCCGTCGCTAACAGCCAGATGCCTCGCTCTCCGAGCACTTTTACCACCTCAAGCTCGCCCCCAACACAATTCCCACACCGCGACTCGGCAATCTCTACACCCCCAAGCACCGCCTCTCGAGCCGGCAGCGGTGGGGCATGCTGCTGATCCTCGTCGGGCTGCCGTACATCCGCGCGAGGGCGGACGACGCATACGAGCGATGGGCAACCATGGACGACGACGAGGTGATGGCCCCCGAGGACCGGCAGCTTTCACTCCTGCAAAAGGCGTTCGTAAAGCTGTACCCCGTCGGCGTCACCGCATTCGAAGGAACACTGCTCGCGTACGACTTTGCCTACCTCTTCAACAAGACCGAGTACTACCGGCCATGGCACAAGTGGCTTGGCGTGCGCGTCGTGCGCGCGATTGACGACGACGAGGGAAACGGCTCGCTGTGGTCCAAGCTGCCCCCGCTGCTGCCCCCGCTCCTTCTCGCACTCAAATTCGCCCAGTGGTGGTACTCGCCCACCTCGCCGCGCTCTCTCCCGACGACCCAGGCGACGACCTCGCTGCACACGTCCGTGCGCCCGCCGCGCCCGCTCCCCATCCTCCCCGAGTCCGGCATCCTCACGCCCCCCACGACGCCGCCGCCCGGCGAGCAGCCCGACGCGCAGGCGTACGAAATCGACGTCGCGGCCTACGGCCACTGCCCCATCTGCAAGGGCAAGTGGGCCAACCCCGCCATTCTCCCCAGCGGCTGGGTTGTCTGCTGGCGCTGTGGATGGGACGCCATCGCCGGCGAGGGCGAGGCGGGAGAGGCTGGCAAGGGCCGCTGCCCCATCACGGGTGTCGAGGTGCGCCCAGAGGACCTGAGGCGTGTACTGGTGTAAGACTAGTTGTAGGAGCGGAAGGCAATGACAAAGGAAATCGCATATAGCGAAGCGGACGTATGGTGCTGTCTGACATACACTACTAATCCTGCGCCAGAGGCACTGATGGAGGCAGTGGCGGCTGGAGCTGGATGCCCAGCTTATCAACCACCAGCAGCCGATAGCGCTCGTCGTCAACAGCGATATAATCAACATGACGTCCGCGGTAGTAAGCTGCTAACTCCACGAGTACCTGCCGCGAGGCGTCGAGCAGAGCCACCAATTATCTTCAATCAGCGTACTGTTGGGCGGAAACCTACATGGGGAGGTTGACCAGAGCAGTAGGCTGACGACGCCCAGCGGCGCGTCAAATCGAGAATCTGCGTCCAACGGTTTCGACTTTGAGGAGCTCGGTCTCACCCCGTCTTATCGATCTCGAGCTCCTTCTCCATTCGGTCAGTACTGGCGCTTATTGACAGAAGATCGCCTTCCATGGCGACGACAAAGGTCTCAATAACAAAAAACAAGAAGAACAAAACGAAACACTATGGTGCAATGGTCCGACTGTTGGTGGTCGACGCCTTGGGCGAGGGAACCATTGCTCACACATGGAACTAGTGATACACGTCTAGCTTGTCTCATCCTTCGACTTTAGCTAACAGACAAAGATCTTGCGACCGACTGTTCCTTCCATCGAGTACATCTCCATCTGCTGCAACTGCCGCAACAGCTTCATTGCTCCTCGAACCGAACTGGTGGTGATGATAGGTATAGCACTGGCATAGGAAGGTCTACAGTAGACGACGACTTCCAGGAGTCTGGGAATCTAGCTTACGAACTGGGCGGAGAGCTCGACGAAGGGAGGGGATCCTAGGGCGTACTGGGCGAACTGGAGTCACGGCGGTACGACGCCTTCCACTCGTCGCCCTCCCCGAGGTAGACAAAGTCGACGTAGTGGAACTGGGCGTCAGCGTCATGGTCCTCCACTTGAGACATGAAATAGACAGCTAGCCTGATACGCACCCGCACGTCCTCACGCAGCGCGGACAGCAGCTCGAGCGCATCGTCGCCGTTCATCATCATGTCGCGGGCGTTGATGCGGAGGTTTCCCGTCGACCAGAGCTGGATGCTGGTATCGACCTGCCGTCAGCACTGCGGAGAGTGGTCTTACCTTTTGGGAGAGGAGGCGGTCCATCATCTCGTCGGCGCGCGAGGAGGTCGAGGAAATGGAGGTGAAGGACAGGCTGGAGGCGGCGGAGAGGACCGAGGTGGTGCTGTTTGAGCGCGTCTTGGCCTGCATTTTGAGTGTGGAGGTGAGAGTAGAAAGAGTGGGGTGGTGAGGCAGTGAGGCAGTGGGGAGAGACAGGGGATGGTGAAGGTGACTTCCAAAGATCTGTGGCCAAGTTTATTTAATTAGAGAAGAAACAGACGCAAGTCTACCAACAATGACCTATATATATCCCCGAGACGAGTGGACGGCTCCGCCCGAGTGTATCTCAGCTATTACCAAGTCGTAATGAAGGAGAGGGGGAGACGAAAGTGGAGTGGCGAGGCAAGGCGAGGCAAGGCGAAGCCAACGGAATGATTCAAGGGTTCTCCAGAAGAGCTGGAAAGATGGCCAGGAACAAGTGGATCGAGGATGGGTATCCACACGTTTCTGACGACGGTGTCGTCGTCGCAAGTTGTGCGCCCGTCTCCGTGCTGTACCCCGAGCTACGGGCTATTATCAGAAGATGGAGGAGCTAAGATACTCGTTATAGAACTACAAGACCCGAAGCTCCGAATGTCCCCATTGCTGGGAACGAAACGCTCGCCGAGTATCGGCCACCCTCGAACCGAACTGCAGGACGGCATGCTTCGCGTACGCTCGAGCCCTAGAGATAAGCAGATGTCCCTCCCCTAAATCAGCGACCCCTGCCGATGTGCGAGATGGACCACCCCACTCTGAGCTGCAATACACGAGTGCCACTAACCCGATTTCACGCACCAGACACAGTTTAGACTGCGACTGAGTCCCTCATATCCATGTCTGAACTCGAGCCCATTGAGGCGTCTAGGCGCTCTGGGATCTGGGCATAGCATCAGCACCAGCGGATATCCAGGCGCTATCAGTGGTCGTTATTCGTCCTTTACGTTCGATCGCCATCATTCCACACAGACGGTGGTGGGGCCGAGCTTTCCTCCTGTCCGACAGACACAGCGAGGTGAGCGTGTGCACAGGCGCCCCGGCCACAGGAATCTTACGACTGCTGTGTCTCACACCCTCTCCCCAAACATAGTGACGTCAAGACACACTAGAAGGCCAGGATGCTGTAGCGCGATCCGTGTGTCGCATGGCGGATGGTGGATTGTGGACGGATCGCGTCCAGCAACGCTACTGGTCGCCACTGTCCAGATAACGCTGACCCCCTTAATTATGTATAGCCTTGTCCACTCGCACTAGTCGTACTATGACTGTGAACCTGGACCGTAGACCGTGGACCCGATCGGAGATGCAGAATCGAGGACCAGGAACGTGCGATGCCAAGTTGGCACAAGCCTTCGTATGGCCCGGGAGGCTTCGTGCGGCCCGCAACGCACTCCGCTCCTGACCGGTATGCTTCGTTTAATCATTTGATCATTTGTCTGATCTTCTGATAATCCCTGTGGCATCGTTCTGACAGGGGAGGCAATGGTGGGCATCCCTCGGCTCTGCGGACATGGTGAGTTGTCGAGCTGTCTGAGGAGCAGCGGCGGCTGGCGGCTCTGGCTCTACAGTGGCGCGATTCCACCCCAGCCGTTACGCTGCTCGACGGTCTGCTCATCTCTGATCATCCTGTTTCCTCTTCACTTTCCGTTGACCCCGGCGCTGGGCCACTGACACGAGCTCTCAGCTTGCAAGTGGGTACCTCACTGCCAGCCTGGCTGATACTCCGTTATGGGAGGGCTTGTCGGGCACCTGCGGTGGAGATGTCGAGATCCGATGTTCCTGCCATTCAAGCATACCCGCAGACAAGCATGCATCAACACCTCAATCGCGACATTCATCTGTATCCACATACCTCGTTCCTGCGGAATACCTACCGAGTTTGCCCCGCCGCCACCACCAGATCCCATGCCGCACAATCGGGCCGGTCGGGTCGGCTTCGGTCTTTAGTCTGACTCATGACCGGCTGGGGAACCATACCTGGGGAGCCATGGGGCGACAGCATATAACGGTGCAGTGCGTCTCTTACACCTGTCCCCAACTCTGCACATACTCTGACAGACGCAATGGCACCCTACGTCGCCTCCTGGGGGTGAGCACCCACTGCTTCACGACTGACGCCAGAATCCTCGGCTGCGGCTGGATCTCGTCCAAGTTTGCGCTCGACCTCGCGCTGCCCCGCGAGGTGGAGGACGTGTCGCACGCGGTCGTCGCGGTCGCGACGCAGGACTCGAAGCCGCGCGCAGACGAGTTTATCGCCAAGTATCTCCCGGCCGGCGCGAGTGCGCAGATTGCGGGGCTTGCGCCGGCGCCGGTGGGCTATGGATCTTATGACGAGGTCATCAACCACCCCGTAAGTTGCGTCCATTTCTGCGCTGACGCCAGGACGTAGACATCATCTACGTCGGAACCCTCCACCCGAGCCACTACGACCTGACGCTCGCGGCCCTCCGTGCGCGCAAGCACGTGCTTGTCGAGAAGCCCGCGGTGCTCAATGCCGCCGAGTGGCGCGCGCTCGTCGCTGTCGCGAAAGAGATGAACGTGTTCCTCATGGAGGCGTTCTGGACGCGGTTCCAGCCGGCCGTGCAGCGGCTGTGGGACGTGCTCCACAAGGAGAAAGCGATTGGGGAGGTGCGCGGGGTGGTGTCCGACTTTTCCGTGATGAACTACAACAGTATGTTTAGAGACGGTCGCTGCTGACTCCAGTCCTCCCCGACTCGCACAGGATCCTCGCCCTGTCCGCTGCCGGCGGCCCGCTGCTCGATCTCGGCGCGTACGTCATGCTCCCCGCGCGGATTGCGCTGCACGACAACCCCGCGAACCGCGGGCCGCCAAAGGTGTCCGTCGGGATGAGCAAGACGCGCATGGGGACGGACCTGTGCACGACGCTCGTGCTGGATTACGACCTCGCCTCGGAAGCCTCTGCGGCCGCCAAGGCCGAAGGCGTCAGGGCGCGCGCAGTGTGCACGACGGGCTTCAACGCGCGCGCCCCATACCGCCGCACCGCCACGATCGTCGGCAGCCACGGCGAGGTGGTCATCCACAGCATGCTCTGCCGCGTGACGGACTTTACGGTGTACAAGCTGCGCACGTTCCGCCTCGAGGGCAAGGAGTGGGACGAGGAGGTGATGGACGAGGTGGAGAGCGTGAGCATGGAGATCCCCGGCATGGGGCTGTGTCTCGAGGCGGACGCCGTCGCGCGTGATGTGCGGGATGGGCGGATCGAGAATGCGCTCGTGAGCCACAAGTACACGGAAGAGACGCTCGAGATCTTCGACGAGGCGAGGCGGCTCGGCGGGTTCGTGCTCCCCGAGGGCATGGAGCGCGTTGGGCGCGTAGGTGTCAATGGGAAATAACTATGCATGCTTGCAGGAGGACAGGAGTATGCTGGAGCGGAGCATACTGTAGCTAGAACTGGGGCACACCGAGGTCTCACGCCCTCGCCATCGTGACAATGTGTCAGTCCACTTAGTCTGTATCGGGATTGTCCGAAGTGCCCGACACGGCAGGTGATGGGTCCTGTCCTCACCTACCCTCGCATCATCGCGGCATCCGATCAACTGTATTCCTCGTTCGCGCAGAGGAGCCACTTGACGTCCTCATTGGCAGCGGGAGCGTCGTTAAATGCGTGTCTCTTCATGTCTCTTGCGCCCCGAACAACCTGGAGTTGCGGGAAATAATGTGCATACATCCATCCCGTTTCTTGGCGGAGATGGCGGCCTGACCAGCTTGCTTGACATGTCTGCGCCTTTAACTCACTGCACATGCATGGGTGGGGGGGGGGGCGAACGGGGTGAGGATCTCAGACTCGTGTGACCTGGGATTGTGCGCTTGCCGCAGTATCGAATATAAGAGAGCTTGCCAGGTCACCTGTATAACAACCATCAGACGCAGTTGATAACATGATTTAATAGTACAGAGCGATAGATAAATACTGTACTGTACATACCATAGAAGTGGCGCATTTGTATAGCAGGACAGTGACTGCCTGATATCTACTGTCACAGTGTACAATACACGAACGCAACTGTCCTGTGGGCATTAATTGTGGTTAGCACGTCCCGGGGTGCACAGCTAGAAGGGTGTGGACATGTCTTGCGGCACATTGACCTCAATCATTGAACGCGGAGACTTTTGTCATCCACGCATGTCCGACCGAGGTCTTCACATCTTTATATCTTCACATCGTCACATCTTCTTCACGCTCACCATAGCATAAGGCTCCTATAAGACTGCAGTCAGGTAGGACAGAAGAGCTTCATTACCCCTCTCCCCCAACCTCCCCCCACACTCTGCGAGTCACAATACGTTTCCAACATCCTCTCCCACCTCGGTCGACTGTAACTCGCCACTCTACCTCTCAGCACCCCTCGCTACCTCTTAGCACTCCTCTCTACCCCCCCTCTACCTCTCATCACTCCACCGCCTTATTGCTATACGATGCGTGTGCTTTCCTTCATATTTGTCTTCGCCGCACTGTTCGGGCTTGTCACCGCCAAAACCCTCTGGAATCAGATCGAGGAGGCTGATTTCACGTTTGTCAAGACCACTGGGGGTGGTGATCGTGAGACCAAGAAGATTGTACACCTCTACGCCAGAACCTTGGGGGTCCCTCTTGCGGGGCAACAAACAGGACTGTATATTGTCCCAGGCGAGGATGACCTCCTGGACGCCATGGTCCCACCTCTTAGGAGAGGGCTTCAAGACTTCACACCAACACCCTTAATTGAGAGTATACTGTCAGACTCGAGCAAGAGGAAGGATGTGGTCGCCACTACCGAGAACAACTATACGCACGCCCTACACGGTATGTTTATGCTGGTCATAAACACTATCTTGGAGGCCGAGCCGTTCACCACTCTGATCAAGCGCTATAGGACGCAGAACTTTCTAAGGCCATCCACGCCAGCATTGGGTGCGCAGAGATCCGTCCTGGCAACTTCTCCGACCTACTTCCTCCCTGATTGGCTTATCTCATTCCGTGCTCAAACTCGTGGAACGAAGTTCTCGACCCCAAGGAGGTTCTTAGCACAGTCGAGTTCAAGGTACGTTAAAAGATGAAAGGCCTATCTCAGAAATTGACAGCGGACAGATCGGTGGTTCAACCTTCGAGCGTGACTGTGCCTTTCTCGATCGTTTCTACGCCAGTGGTGGCTCGGCGGTTGCCATCTGGTCGCCGCCGACACCTGGTTTGCCTCAAGGGGTCATTCACTACATTCCGATCGTCAACGAAGTTGTGGTGACGGATCCCCAGGACCTCGCCCAGTACGACACCATGTTCGACCGCATCATGGAAGCGGCTGCGACTGCGCTCTGGGCGGATACGAAGCTGACATTGTTCGCCGCGGGCTCTCAGTATTTCGCAGCCGGACCAGCAGGCGGATATGGCGTTCATACAGTTGCCCGTAAGCCTGCCAATGCGCACGGTAAGCGCGCCGTCGACGCTGAGGACGATGACAAAGCCAGCAAAGCGAACACGGGTGCGATTAAGAAAGCCCGCGCAGCCTTCCGCCAAGCCGACCAAGCCGACAAGGAGTTCGTTGAAGCGGCCCTCGCGAACAAAGTCCCGGTGAACAGCAAGGTCATATACCTCCCGACATACGGTACGAAACTCCGGCCCGCCAATTTCCTCGGTCATGTCCTCGCTCTCACCTGGAATAAACTCCAAGTCTCATTAGCCGAATCGAAGCTCAAGCTCGACCACTCGGCGCGCCCGGGCAAGAAACACGCACTTGACGAGCCCTCGACCTCTGAACGACCACCCAGGCCCTCCAAGAGCTCAAAGCAAGCGCAGCCGACTCGCCGCAAGCCGAAACGACAGGATACTATGAGCGAGGACAAGGGGGCTTCACCGTAGGGGAAGTCCGATTCACTCATTAGCTAACTCGTTCTCACTGACGCTTTTCTAACCCTCGGCAGCGATTTGTCAAAATATGTATGTACTTTATCAATGGTAACATCAATACTCGGTTGGGTTTCAGTCAATCATCAGCTAGGGCCAGTCAGTTACGCTAGCAGACAAGAGAGATGGAATGTTGAGTGTACGAGTGTAGCGCCCAAGTCAGCTTGCTGGCGATCAGTTTTCTTTTTATGAAAGTGGTCGTGGATTATCGCTTCCCGAGGAAGTATGTACGTGCAACTGCACTGCACTGCAGGACCATCCGAACTTCCGAACTAGCCTCTTGTCGTTTCTCGTCTTTTGTCTTTTATGACTCCATAAGGCATCATCATCATTCGAGGTGGAGACTTGTCCCTCACAACTCACAAGGGCAACCGACTGCGCAGCCCGTCTGCCTGCTGATCAAAGTACTGTATACATCGCATGAGTAGTACCGAGTAGTACTCCTATACTCACTCCTATTTCTTTAAAAAAAAGCTGAGCAGGCGAGTGTCATGTTTTTATACTACTACTGCATGTAGTACATGATCATATGACTTGAGCCCCTGTAGCCTGTAGCCTGTGGCTGTGGCTGTGGCTGTGGCTGTGGCTGTGGCTGTGGCTGTGGCTGTGGCTGTGGCTGTGGCTGTGGCTGTGGCTGTGGGACGAGGGAGAGGGACGATAACGATAACAGATGAGATTCCACGTCACTTTGAAACCCATCATGTGTGATTTCACACAAAACATATCTACCATTCCATAACCCATTCCATCATCGTCCAATTTACCTATCATCCATCAGCAATGCCCTCCCCATACCAAGCTCCCAAAATTCCCCTCAGCTTTCCGCGGACCGAATGGTACGACTCGGAGTGGTGGAGGCTGGACACCAAGTGGCACCGTATGGCACGCGTAGCCAGAATCTCCAGTTGGCGATGGCTCGAGTATGCCTTGGCTGCCGACGAGCGGGACGAAGAAATCAGTCCGTGGCAATTCAAGCTGGCTATCTTTGATCGTGTTCATCAAATGTAAGCTCCCGGATCTGACAAGCGCTCACATCAATAGCAACCATCAACTCCGTCGGCTACGTCAGTACACTGGGGTACATGCGACGGTGGAAGCTTGGCAAGATGAAACTGACAAGATTATCAGGCTTGCCTTTGATGAGGTATGTACCGCGACGTTTCCACGCGCTGACACGAAAGGCCGTCCTAGCTCTCCCGCCCAAGAGCAAGTCTCGCCACACGCACCCAAAGTGGGAGGAGGTCCACGACTTTGTCCGCATCGTCCTTGATCATGATTATGTCCAAGCCAAGGACGCCGAGCCAGAATTCACGGCTTCGGGCGACTGGGACGATTCCGAGTACACCAAAGACTTTCCTTGGGATGAACTGTCCGATGACATTAAAACCTTCCCGGGTACCTTCGAGAAGGCGGATGAGATGATGCCGGCCTTTTTCTGCCATCCTGCCCGTTCAATGCGCCCCGACGAATGGCAACCGTGGAAGTACCCCGTGAAGGAGAATTGGGACAGGTTCGGCCCATTTTGGGAATGGGAGCCCGTGTTGCTAGACTGAGAAGAAATGCTACTAATTGTTGTGTCGACAGTCCAACAGGCAGCAGGCCTCGAACCGTTGACATTAAAGTGTGCAGCGTTTGGAGTATTGCAGTCTTGGAGTCTTGAACCACAGAAACGGCACCTTACTGCTCATAACCTTCGCTCTTCTGCGACCATGAGCATTTGTCCTCGAATGCATTGATTTCTCAGTTGCAGACTTTCCTGCCATGGCATACATGGCTGTCCAGCTGTATGTCTTTGTTTCGGAGTGCTCCACGGATATGTTTGGGCATAGTGTAGACGTCCTCCACCGCGTGAGAGATCGAGCCACAAGTACACGGAAGAGACGCTTGGGATCTTTGACGAGGCCAGGCGGCTTGGCGGGTTCATGCTCCCCGAGGGCATGGAGCGGGTCGGGCGCGTCGGCGTCGATGGGCAGTAGAATGCATGCGTGTGAAGCCTGTGAGCCGACGAGGAGCGGAGCTAACAGCTGGAACTGGGGCACTCGGGACGGAGGACACGCCCCGGCCTCACCGCCGCACAATGTGTCCGTCCCCTCATGTGTGTGTCCACTCAATGTGTCGGGCCACTCCACCCCAGACAGGCAGCCCCAGTCTGCTCACCCACGCCCTCTGACTCGTATCGGGGTAGTCCGAAGCCACCGACGCGAGTAACGTCGCTTGGCGGGCATGCGAACAGGTGACGCGTTGCTACGCCCCACGCGCCTCACGCCCCCGCGTCATTGCATCCCTCTCATACCGTATCCTCGATCGCATGTCGCCGAGCCGTTTCACACCCCCTTTCACAATGGAAACGGTCGGTAAAAGCGAGTCTATTCATGTCTCCTTCGCTTGGAACAAACTCACGTTGCGGGAATTAACGCGCACACATCCCGTTTCTTGGCGGACTTGGCGCGGTCTGGACCGCTTGCTCGAGTGACATGGTGCATGTCTGTCGTTGACATCACTACAGTACACGTCGATGAGCGGAATGGGGGTGTGGATATGTATCGTGTGACTCCCCGCAGCGTATATAAGACGCGCATCGGGTCGCTCTTCCCCACCACCACGACCTCTCTCCCCCTCAATCAGCCACCATGGAGTCCCTCAAGAAGATGATCTCGTGAGTCCCTCGCAGGTGACAGCATCGCTGCCATTCCTCTTCCCGCCTACCTGCGCTCCAACCCCTGCCCCCGCAAGCCCCGCTGACCCCAGGCCCTGCAAGTGCAAGGACGCCGAGATCGGCCCCCAGTGCCCCTGCCACCGCGGCTGCAAGTGCAAGTCGAACAAGTGCAAGTGCCCCAACTGCGCCGGGCGCGTGCACCGCGGCAACGAGTCGTCCTCGTCGTCCTCGTCGTCCGACGACGACGAGCTCCGCCAGCGCAAGCGCGAGAAGCGCCAGGTCCGCGCCGGCGGCGCCCCCGTGGCCGGCCGTTAATCGGAATGGGTATGATGAATTAGTCTGCGATGAATAAGATGAGAAGTACCGAGTGCCGAGCGGAGTTGGTGCCACTTTTGCGGAGATGCGCGGGGATGCGATCTGGATGCTGGATGCTGGATGCTGGATGCCTGCGATGCAGCCCCGACCACATCGGAATGCGATCTCGCGCGCGTCACAACCTCGGTGACACCGTCGTAAGCTGTGGTAACTAACGTGTGTCGCGAGATCGATCCGCTGCAGGGGCAGGGCATTCCCATTCTCCGCGGCATCGCAGCCGAGGAGCCTCCTCGAGCCGGGTTTGCTTCCGACCGCTGCTCCGCCACGCCCCGCACTGCTCCGCCGTGCTACGCCGTGCCTCATCTGGTAGTGGACTGTGCTTCAGCTTCCGCAAGGCACCTTGCAGCACATTGCGGCATGCCCCGGCATGTCTGTCGTGCTATTCGTCCTCTGCTGCGCTACTCCCACTACTGAGCTACTGCATGTATGGTACCGCCCTCTAGGCTCAGGCCCAGCGGGACCCGAACTGTGGGAACCCACTGCGTGGGTTTAATATCTATAACCTTAACGACTCGGCTTCTTGTTTATTAGAGACCAAGACTCGGGCGTCTTCTTAGCTGCTGACGAGGCTATTCGACATCCGGACACTCTCTCTCAACCATGGTGCCAGGCATGCTCGCGCTGCTCCGAGTGATACTCCGAGCGATCCTCCTCGCCCTCTTCCTCGGCCTGCTCGCGCCGGCCGCGGCGCACAGCGCGCTCGCGCGCATCGTGCCGCGCCTCCCGCCATCCGAGATAACACCAGTGTACGCGCCGCGCGGCGCCTGGCGCTCGAACGCGAGCTACGGCGCAGGTGCGGTGGACGTGCACGGCGCGCACGGCGTCGGCGGCATCCAGCTCGGAATCTACCGCGGCCTGCCCCAGCAGCTGCGCATGGACACGGGCGTGCCCGGCGCCAACGTCTCGCTGAGCTACTGGGGCACAGACGTCTACTTTTACGGCGAGGGCGAGGGCGAGTACGAGCTCATATTCGACGGCGCCCTCGCGCAGCCCGTCGCGTACGAGGGCATCATTGCCCGCACGGGCGGGAGCCCCTACGGCTTCCACTCGGCCGTTTTGGTGTTGCGGAATGGGACGCTGAGCGTCGCCCACGTCTCCGTGCGCCACTTTGTCGGCGAGTGCGTGCCGTCTTGACCTGGCTCATCCATCACGTCTAGACAAAACCTGTCCGACTCGAATGCGTCACCGTCGCCGCGGGACACGAGATTGGTCCGCGGCTCGATCACCGATCGCGCGCTCCATAGTGCCCTTGCCCTGGCGAAATTAGGCCCTACTGTCGCCCACGACCGACGACGCCGTTCTGCGCTTGCAACGCTTGAGGCGTTTGCCGCGGCAACATCGCTCCCGCCGCCCCCCTAGTACGACATTGGGAAAGCTGGGACGGACTCGACGGGCGAATGGTGCCCGCCGCCGACACGATACGAACGATACGAACGAAGGAAGAGTAATCGAGCGCTCCCTCGCTGTAGCATAGTGTAAAGTAGCCTGGAGCATGCATTGCAGACACCCTTCCATACCATTGAGCCACCCTCTGCCTGCCTCATATATCTTATCCCATATCCCAAGTACCATATCCCGACAGCTTACCAGCCTACATGGCATGAACGGCAAACTCGAGCCGGTTACCCGCATAGTCGTGCGCGAAGAAGCGGTCGGGGTACTCGGCGCCCTGTGGTCAGCGCGAGCGTCGGCCGAGTTCAACCAGCGCGATATGAGGTTGTCCGGCTCCGCAGGAATCGACAACCTGATCCAAACCTCCAACAAATACTCACCTTGGCCCCCGAGTTCGCCTCTCCCGGAAAATCGCACTGCTGCGCGGCGCCCTCCTCTCCGGCTACATGGTGCGCGTGGATCCGCTGCTGGGGCGCGAGCAGCGCCGGGCCATCGGGGAGCGCAAAGCACGGATGGCGCGAGGAGCGCGGCTGCTCGCCGTGTTTCTCCTGCGAGATGTGGATCTGGCGTCAGCCGCGCGGAGGCGAGGCCACGCGCAGTGGGGCTCACCTGCTGTCCGCCGCCGAGCTGGAACCTGCCATCAGCGCAGCCTTGATGTAACTCACCATAACAAGACGTCGCGCTGCGCCGCCGGCACCGGGTCGTTCGGGAGCCCGAGCACGCCGCCGTAGAACGCCTGCGCGAGGGGCAAAGAGCCGGGGGGCACGCTGAGGTTGACGTGCTGCAGCCCGATGGGCGCGTAGGAGGGTTTTGTCATTGTTAGTGAGTGTGAGTGATGGTGAGCAACGCAAGGTGAGGCCGAGATTGTAAGTCGAGATCACGAGTTCATGACCGAAATGGGCCGGAAACCGGGCCGGGGGTCCGGCTTCACCCAGATAACAGTCGGTGCGAACATCGTCCATCCGCAGATATCACAGTCTTATGTATGCAGAGCCGAGACAAGTCTTGATCATGCAGTCGTTATCTATTATCTGCTGCATGCTGCACCGATCAACCAAACAGTCTCAGTCGCGTTGGATTTATATTCCACCCCTTCAATTCGGCCAGTCCTGGTCCTGCGGGGTGACACACTCGTACTCCTGTTTTCAGCCTAGCTGCCTAGGTTGTTCGCTTGCTTTGTTTGCTTTGTTTGTCTGCATCGGCCCATCACGCCTGCTTCATCTCACTTTGGACTGAATGGATCGGGTCCTGTATTCCTGTAGCTGCACTTCCGAACCCTACTTACTTGCACCCCTCGTACCTGGTGCGCCAGGCGCAAAAATACAGTACTTAATGCGCCCAGCTAGCACACTAATCGCGCTACTGCTGGCGCGGGTCCCAAACACGAGCGAGCACGTCCAGCTCGCGGTTTCCGAAAGCGACGAGGATCCAGCACGGACTCCGGTCAGCAAACAAGCGACCACCAGCGAGCACAGAGCCAAGCCAGCATTCCGCATTCCAGCGTAACGTGGGTAACCCGTAACTGGCTACGCACGCTTCATTAGTCGCCGCACCCTGTGGGCCTGTGGGGTTGATTCCTATAATCTCGATTCCGGAACAACACTCTTTCAACAACCTACACCAGCACACTCGTTCTTTATCGCCATCGCCGCCGTCGGCGCCGCCGCCGCTGCAGTCTCTTGGATTTCTAGAACATCTCGAACATCTTGATCAATCTTGAACACATCTTGGATAGAAAATCTTCCGCCCTCTGTGCCTCTCCCGTTCCCGCCCTGCCTCCACCCGTCCACATGGCATGATCTCGCTCGCGCTCTCCCTCGCCGTCGCGTGCGCGCACGCCCTCGTGCAGCTTTGCACTGTCGTGGTGCGCATGGTCGTCGTCGTCGCGGGCGTCGCGGCGGTGGAGGGGAAGGGCGTGGGCAAGGCGATAGCCTACGTCGACGCCGAGCAGGAGCAGCTTGCGTACGAGTCCCTCTTGCGCTCCTCGCCGGAGCTTGGAATAACCGACGACGAGCGGGAGGAATGGGAGCTCAGCGAGGAGGTGCCTGCGCTCGCGCTGCCTGAGCGTCAGGACGAGCTGGGGGGTCTCGAAGATCCGCCAGACCTCGAGCTCCCAGATGTTAGCGCACCAACGAAAGCCGAAGCAGAAGACCACAAGCAGGTCGGATATCTTGTCCCAGAGTGAGTGTCGAGCTGTGTAGCCGTGTTCTTGGTGGCGAGGAGATATTTCGACGCGGTGTAGGGCACTGCAGCGGTCTCAGGACGCCGCAGAAAGTGGATGCCTGGGCGTGGGCAGGTGCACGCCCAATGGGCTGGTTGTCCTTTGAGCATTTGAATGCCTCCACCTGCAGCCGCCTACGGTGCCTCCACTTCCTGACTTCCTGATCCCTTCCTGCCTCCCTTTGACTGAATGCTGGCGAGTCATGGCTTGCACAGTTGGAGATCCGGGCCACCACCGCTGCAAGCCCGAGCCAGCGCCGTCGTGTCCTCTACACCATACTCGTACTCGTCTTCATCTCTCTCTCCACCATCTTCATTTGACACCGCTCCTCATCATCACTACCGCATCTCACACCGTCTAGATCACATTCACATAATCAATTGTACACTTCTCCAACGTCTCCACCAACAACCTCCAACATGTGAGTGCAGATCAGCTGAGCCGGTCCTCTCTGCAACTGTCGCTGACTCCAGGCCGTTCGTCACTCCCTCTGCCAACCACGAGTCCCGGGCTGTGAGTGTCCCCCCGATCTCAGAGATCGCGATCGCGATTGCCATCGTGGCCTGGCCCACGTCTCCCAGAAGCACGCGAGATCGTTCGCATGAGATCGCACCCCAGCTGCTTCTGCGCCTTCCTCGCACGTTTCCGTGCCTTCCCTCTCCACGCAGGTCACGCACTAACACCCAGTCCTACGACGGCGTCGGCGAAAAGGTCGCCGACTTTGTCAAGCGCTTCAAGGACATGCAGGCCGAGCTCACCGAGACCAAGCAGCGCCTCGCGGTCGCCGAGGACTACAAGTCCAAGTACGAGGAGCTCAAGACCGAGATGGACGAGATCCTCGGCAACCAGTAATTGCGCGGCGCGAGCAGCGGCGAGCTAGCAAGACTCGTGTTCGAGCATGAACGCCACCGACAGGTCCGTGTCCCGCCCGGCCGCCAGTCCCTCGCCCCGACCCAGCCCTCGTCACGCACGCACGCGTGCACCTCTCCCCACCGGTGCCCACACTCCACCCTTCCTCACATACATCACACCCACTCATCAGCCAACGAGAATTCCCACGCAAGCATGGATCCGATACGCCCACCGTCACGATACAGCCGTCATTTTAGTCATTTATTTTCTTCTCTCTCCGGCCCTCCGTCTTCTTTCTATTCCTGTACAGAAATGATGAGATCCAGTCATCCCGTTGTGACCAGTTTGGGGTGTGTTTGTTGGGTAGACTCAACCCGGTCGCTGGAGATCTGCTCGGCTCTTCGCTGGCGGGCACACAGGGGCGAGGAAGAGGCGACGAGGGAGCAGGCACACATGCCCACTGACAGGGCGAGGGCCGACCTCGCGCCTGACGCCTGACGCCATCGCCGCCGCCATCACCGCCGCCATCGCCGCCATCGCCGCCCGTCGCCCAACCGGTTTAACAGCGGTCGGTGTGGACAAGGACATCGGTGCCAATCGTTAGGAACGACGACTCTGTGCGTGAACATGCTGAGGTCATGAGGCCCCAATCAATGGGGCTGAGGAGGAGGTTATCGTGAACGCGATGCAAGTACACACAGATACTGATACAGTGAAACGCGGATCTAGAGATAAGGAAGACACCCAACGTCATCATCTCGACGCGTCGTGGACGATCACTCCTCGAGATCTGCAGATGGGTACATTATCAGCTCCCCTAATCCCCAGCCCCAACGCATACATGCGGAAGTTTCAGAGACTCGTTCACACTCTCTCGCTGCGTACTCGTTGCCATAAGACGGGCAGCGGGCAGCGGGTCGGCGGGTTGGCGGGTCGAAACGGGCCGACTGACGCACATCCCTGCCTGACGATCCCGAGTGGAATGCGACCGGGAGTATTCGGTAAACACGGCGTGTGCGGCGGATTAAAGGAGCATTACGGCGAGTATTCTATCTGTATTCTATTCTTTCGTCTTCGGGTGAGATAGGCTTATTCGGTACCAGCCTGGCAGTTCTTATCGCTAGTGCCCAAGCACGTTCATTCCAGCTTGGGTAGCCGCACCCGCGACAATAGAGCATCCTGCGGGTACCTGCGGTATACCGATGGGTAGGACCACAACAGATACGACACAGCCACAGCCACGAGGCGACCATGCCAGTGCACCAGGTCGACAAGGGTAGTATTTAGTCTGGCATGCAGAACAAGCAGTCGCCACTGACGTTGCCAGGGCCAGTAATCACCAGCTCTGCACGGGTCCGAGTACGCGCCGCTCGAGCACAATGTTCGACAGACTGTGCATCCTGTGCAATCCTGGTAGTGGTCTGGGCCAAATCGTGGCTGCCTGCATGTTCAGGGGTGTGCCACTGGAGTAGCGATAAAATCGTTTATTGAAAAATGCTAAATGGGCCCTACCTGTCGAGGCGCATATTCTGCGTCTTGATGGGGTAACCACCCGGCTTTGGGCTGCAAGACGAGACGCGCAGAGCTCGCAGAGCAGGCCACTGTGCGTCCAGGCCCGACGACCATGTGTAGACGACTGATAGATACACTCCTCCTTCTGATCTCTGAATCTCAGCTTCCTCTCACGCTGCAGAGATCTTCGAAGGACGCGGTCTACAAACAGATCTCCGTCGCGTCCCATGCTTCTCTTACAAGATTTTCCAGAGTGATCGTCCGTTTCCGTTTCCCTTTCACCTCGTTTCGCCCTCTCTCTCATCTCTGATCTCTCTTCCCTGAGACTCTGCCCGCGTAGCAAGCACCGTGCACTCAACCATACACTCTGCTACTTCACTGTGCATGTTCTCTGATCTCCCGCCTATTCCCGCTCACTATCGGGCTGCCCAGGATAGCCGTCAACTTTTATGCCTTTTGGGCTGTTCCCGTCCGCCGCGTTGGGGAGGGTCTCAGTCGGGTACCCTGAAATTTTCGCAACTTTTTTTCTCGCTGATTTTTTTTCTTCCCTTCCCTAGCGTAGCTGTGTGACTTCCCTGGGTGTATTTATTACTATAGTGTTTATTCTGTCTGTTCTGTTGTTGAATTGGACACTATAATCATCTGTGGTGCTTTGGTGCTTTGAATTGGGCCATTAGTCTGACACGTGTCTATTGTATTAGACGATTAGAAATAATTTTGTAATTCGTAGTGGTGTCACCTTTTTGGACGGGCAAGTCAGTTTAATGCAACTCAATTTCCCTTTTACTGTACCTGGTAGCTGGCAGAGAACCCGTTGTATCCCACCCACATCCCATCCACCCTGATTTTTTATCTCTGGCTCTCTAGCTCTCTAGCCTCTAGCCTGGTGCTAACGTGCTCTGTTACTGCGCTCTCAACATCCATTTAACAATCACCCCTCTGTGACTTCTTCCTTTCTCTCTCTCTCTTCCTCTTCATCCAAACAGGTCTAGACATTATCACAATGGCTCCCATCACCGTCAAGAAGATTTGCTGCAGTGCGTATTACTACTGTCCCACCGACGCGTCCACTTGGTTGGGTACCCACCCCACGTCACCCCCAATCGAAAAACGCGTCCTAAAAAAAGTCTGGCCGCGAATAGCAGCGCGCCCAGACATTCCACCTCCACGTAGCTGGCTGCGTCGAGACGATCATGACCAACCACGGGTCCATGACATCGAGCCAGCGACGAGCGAGCTGGAATCAACAGCGCCGACCATCCGATCATATTCACCCAGCTGCATGCTAACAACCCCCAGTCGGTGCCGGCTACGTCGGTGGCCCCACCTGCGCCGTTATCGCGCACAAGTGCCCCAACATCCAGGTCACCATTGTCGACCTCAACAAGGCCCGTATCGACGCCTGGAACTCGGACAACCTCCCCATCTACGAGCCCGGACTCGACGAGGTCGTCAAGGCCGCCCGCGGCAAGAACCTCTTCTTCTCGACCGACGTCGACAAGGCCATCGCCGAGGCTGAGTAAGTCTACTACACGACAAGGGGAGAGCAAAACCTGACAGTACAGCCTCATCTTCGTCTCGGTCAACACCCCCACCAAGAAGTCGGGTATCGGAGCTGGCTTCGCCGCCGACCTCAACTTCCTCCAGCTCGCCACCCGCCGCATCGCCGAGGTCTCCACCTCGTCCAAGATTGTCGTCGAGAAGTCGACCGTCCCCTGCCGCACCGCCGAGTGAGTACAGCCTGGTAGCAAAAAACCTGCCTTCCCTCTCTAACACGTCTTAGTGCTATGCGCACCATCCTCGAGGCCAACTCCAAGCCCGGATGCCGTTTCGACATTCTCTCCAACCCCGAGTTCCTTGCCGAGGGTACCGCCATCACCGACCTCTTCGCCCCCGACCGTGTCCTCATCGGTTCGCTCCAGACCGATGCCGGCAAGGACGCCTGCGCCGCCCTCACCGAGGTTTACGCCAACTGGGTCCCCCGTGACCGCATCCTCACTGTCGGCCTCTGGTCGTCTGAGCTCACCAAGCTCGCCGCCAACGCCATGCTCGCCCAGCGTATCTCGTCGATCAACGCTCTCTCCGCCATCTGCGAGGCTACCGGCGCCAACGTTGACGAGGTCGCCTACGCCGTCGGCAAGGACACCCGTGTCGGCCCCAAGTTCCTCAAGGCTTCGGTCGTAAGTTGCATCATTTGCTGCTGTGTCTGTGCGCAAGTTTACTAACATTCCAGGGTTTCGGTGGCTCGTGCTTCCAGAAGGACATTCTCAACCTTGTCTACCTCTCCGAGTCGCTCCACCTCCCCGAGGTTGCCAAGTACTGGCGTGCCGTTGTTGAGATGAACGAGTACCAGAAGGAGCGCTTCTCTCGCAAGGTTGTCGAGACCCTCTTCAACACTATCACTGGCAAGCGCATCGCCATCCTCGGCTGGGCCTTCAAGAAGGACACTGGAGACACCCGCGAGTCCCCCTCCATCTCGATCGCCAACCACTTCCTCCAGGAGAAGGCTCGCATCAACATTTACGACCCCCAGGTTGAGGAGTCGCAGATCTGGTACGACCTTACCGACGAGGGAACCAAGGAGGCCGCCCCCGTCAAGCAGTACACCACCATCCACAAGACTGCCCTCGACGCCTGCAAGGACGCCGAGGCCATTGTCGTCTGCACCGAGTGGGACGAGTTCAAGACCCTCGACTGGCAGAAGATTTACGACAACTGCCCCCGCCCCGCCTTTGTCTTTGACGGCCGCATCATGCTCAACCGCCCCGAGCTCCAGAAGATCGGCTTCAAGGTCGTTACCATCGGCACTGGCGACCTCTAAAGACGGACATTTTTATAAATGTCTCTTTTATTTCCCCGCCTGTGCGCTCTCCCCAGCGAGCAGGCAGCCCCATCCCCAGTAGAGTGACGGCGGACCGGGTTTGATTTTTTTGTCGTTTAGTAGATAGCATCATACACACACTGCCCGAGTAGGGACGTGGGGCCTCTCTCGCGGATTAGGACACTGACCCCATAGTAGATAATATGTTTTCATTGATGAATCCATGTTCTGCTCGAATACGTGGTCAGAGTGGGCTAGTGAAAGGTTGTGTGCATCAGGAGCTGCGAAGCATGCAGCAGATGTGGTTGGATGGGACGGTGAGGGCAGAAAGCGGTTGATGGCGCATGAATGAGGCGCGAGGCGCCCTGCACGGATGGGTGCTGCATGCACGCGGTTGCATGTGGTTTGTGGTTTGTGGTTCGGAGTGGTGGGTTTGGACTGGCTGAGCCTGATGCCGTTGTCATGGGCGGTGTGGTAGTGGTGTGGTAGTGGTGTGGTAGTGGTGCGGTCATTGGCCCTGAAGCACCAGGCAGGCAGGCAATCTTACACGTCGCGCAGAGCTTTCCTCGTGCACCAGGCCAGCCAGCACTCTAGCGCATACTCTCTTGCCCTCCACCTTTTGCCACTCAATCAGCTTGCAAGGACCAGTCGACACAGAGGTCTATACAGTAGGTCGGGGTTGGATTGATATTCACATTCCTGCATCAACAACCTTCCTCGCCTTCCTTTCTCCTTTTAGCTCATCATCATACCTGTTTTCCTCACGACCACCCTCCTCCTCGTTACCACCCGGCGCAAGGCTAGCTCCCTCTCCTCCGGCTAGCCTCGGCTTCCCCATCCTGTCCGCTCCACGTAATGACCATAACGCGGTCACCGCCCTCGTCACCACGTCATGAAGCTACCCCAATAGTCACCGAGCTCGAGCTGTGCGTACTTGTTGTTGTTGTATGCTGACGTCCAGCGAGTCTGCGATACTGCGCGGCGTATCCAACCGTCGACCAGGTGAGTACCTGCGAGCCGTGCGGGGCCGAGTCTCTGGGCTCTCTCACAATGATGGCTTCCTTTTGTCCCAGCTATTCGTATAGCTTTGCTCAGCTGACACCCAGTCGGACAGCACAAGCATGTTCTCATGATCTCGCTGCAGGCCGACGTGCACGAGGAGACGGGCATCTGGGTGCCGGTCCAGACTATCTGGGCACAGCTGCGCAAGATGTACGACCTCGAAGCGCTCGACACCATGGTGAGTGTGCCCACCCTGGGAAATGACGTGCAGTCACACGCCATGTCTTCCTTCCACCGCCCCACCGTTGTCTCGCTCTCACACCTTCGGCACTCTAACACGCAGTCATCATCCACACCATCACTGCCCCCGTCGCCAGAAGCGCTCTCCCCCATCCTGAAGCCGAAGCGGCGGCGACCACGCGCCGGCACTGCCTCCTCCCTCTCTTCGCCATCACCAACCCCTAGCGTGCCCTCGCGCTCCGCAGCGGTAATCGATGCGGAGCACTTTGACGACGTCTTCTGGCTCCCCGGAACAGTGCCGCCAGACCGCCGGCGGTCCGGCAGCGCAACCCTGTCCGGCGCCTTTGACCCGGCGACACCAATCGACTCGGACGACGAGGACTTTCACGAGCTGCTCTACGCGCGAGCAGTAGGCGACGAGGAGGACGACGACTGGGATGCGGGCGTCAAGGCCCAGCTGGTACGTAACGAAAAGGCGCCACCGAAGCGCGGCGGGCGCAGTGGGAAGCCCAACAGCGCAGGGTCGAGGCGGACAAGTGGAGGAGGAGACACGTCCCCGCTCAGCTCGGATGCCGAAGCGCCGGCCCCGAAGAAGGGCCGCGGGCGCGCAAAGCCGACGTCCAAGCGGGCGCGGGAGAGCGTGGGGGACACCGACGAAGAGGAGGTAAGCCATATGAAGTGGTATCAAAAGCTGACAGCAGCGCCCGGTGGGACGCCGCCGCCGCCGATAAAAGCAGCACACCGCCGTATATAGCATAACAGAGAGACGCAGCTAGTTCATCTAGTTTCTGACATAGGTCGTGGGCAAGGGCCCACAGTATATTGTGTATAGACTGGCGCAGATTGTAGAAATCGTAGATGCACCTGTCCGCAGTAGCGCAGCAGTAGCATCAGGTGAAGCTGGGGAGCGGCGTTGTGCCGCCCGTCCACATTAACTAACCAACATCTGTTGCTCTCGGTCCAGAGATACATATCTGCATGCTTCTTTGCTCCTAATTCTTTCCGGCTACAAGCTACTGACAGTCTTTTCTCTCTACTCGTGATCGACCGGGTTCCACGACACGGCGCCCTTCTTGCCCTCGTCGAGCGCGTCGATGCGCTTCATGTCCTCGTCGTCAAGCTCAAAGTCGTAGATCTCGAGGTTCTGCTTGATGCGCGCAGGGGTGACGCTCTTGGGGAGCGGGATGAACCTGATATCAGCACCGCCAAATGCGGACTCACCCCTTCTGCAGGCTCCAGCGGATGAGGACCTGCGTGACCTCCTTGCCGTGCTTTTTGGCGACTTCCACAAGCGCCGGCGTCGCCATGCGCTCGGGCTTGGCGCGCACGAGCGGGCAGTACGCCTGCACGACAATGCCCTTGGACTGGCAGTATGCGACGATGTCCCGCTGCTGGCAGAAGGGGTGCAGCTCGATCTGGTTGACCGCGGGCGTGGGGCCGGAGAGGGCCGCGAGGTGCTTGACGCCATAGTTCGACACACCAATATCCTTGACCCAGCCCTCCTTCTGCGCGCGCGCGAGGGCCGCCCAGTGCACCGCGCGCGCGGCGGCGTTCGGGCGCGGCGCGTGCAGGAGGAACAGGTCGATGGCGGGGTGCTCTTCTTCCTCCTTCTTGATCGCCTTGCCCTTCGCAGGGTCGAGCTTCGGGAGGGACTTGCGCAGCTGGGCGTATACCTCCTCCTCGGTCGGCACACTGTGGCCGGGGATGAACTTTGTCGTCAGGAAGAGCTCCGAGCGGGGGACGGTGGATGCCGCAATGCCCGCCGCGACGTCTGGAGTCAGCGGAGTAATACCTCAGCTCACGGTGTTCGTTGTGGTACGCCTGCGCGCTGTCGACTGCCTGTCAGTGCAAATATCTCAAATGACGCACTATGGCGGTACCCCGCGTCAACGGCCACCGTGACCGCATCGCGACACTCGTCCCCGCGCGCCTGGTACACGCCGAACCCGAGGCGGGGCATGTTGGCGCCCGACGCGAGGCGCACGGTGCTCGCGAGCGAGAGCTTGATTGCTGCAAATCAGAAATGTACGCGGCTAGGGCTCACCCTTGTCCATCGCTGGCGTCGATTCCTTCTTCGCTGCCCACTCGGTTGCTGTTGCTGCGGCTGCTGCGACTACTTCGGGGGAGGGGTTGGGAGGTGCGGCGGGGGTGGCGTCGGGGTTGGCCTCGGACTTGGTGCGGCTGCGGGTTTGCATCGTCGTCCTCGATGTGAGAGTGGTGACTGCGAGGTTAACATGTGAACCCCGCCCATGCCCTCGATCGGCTCGATGACATATGGGACCGCAGAGTGGAGGGATCGACAATGGCTTGGGCCTGGGGGCATGAGGTCGAAGCATTAGGATTAAATACTCCCGCTAATACCCACCGGACGGTTTGATTAGGAAACAACAAACAATACGTCATTCCCAACCCACAACCCTCTCCAACAGTGATCCCACCACCGAAACCACCATCCCGGTGTTACCAACAATCTCGCCATCTCGAGATCTGACCCGAACAACAACAACATCGCCCACTCTCTAGACAGCACCCCCATTGCCACCAGCACCGTAATGCCCCGGCAATGAACCCGTATCTCGACAGGCGGCCAGGCTCCACGCGCTCCGTGCGCTCCACGCGCTCCGTGGCCCCGTTGCGGCTGGACGCGGGGCGGGCGCGGGCACATGCGCACGTCACGCTGGCCTTTGCGACGGGCGATCCGACGCTGCCGTCCGCCCCGGCGGGGTTGCGGCGGGCAGTGTCCGGCGCAAGCCCCGTGGAAGAGGCGCTCAGCCGGCAGCTCGACCGCGACACGGCGGGGCAGCACCTTGGCCTGCGCTCCCGCCGCTCATCGGCGGCCACGCTCGCGTCCATGCGCGCCGAGTACGCGCATGGCCTCGTGCCGCCCACGGAGGAGGAGGAGCGCGCCGCGTCGCCGCGCGACTCGTCCCCCGACTCGAGCTCTGATGAGAACTGCCACGCGGGACCGAGTACGCCCGCCCCCCGCACGCCACCGCGATATCCCCACCTCGGCCCGGGTCGCGACTCGCTCGCCACGACGCCGAACGCGACGCCGCGCCGCTCCTCGCTGAATCCCAAGCAGAGCAGTGCGTGGCTGCGCTGGTCGAGCCCCGCGCCGTCGTTCCCCAAGAAGGACAAGGGCAAGGGCCGCGAGATGGGTCTTGTGGGGGATAAATCCACTGCAACACCCGCGCGCTCCCCCAATCCCACGGACAGACAACCGCTAGACAAGACAAGACAGGACACAGGAAACCCGCCTCCACCTACACAACCTCCACCGCACCCGCGTGCGCCTCTCACCCAGACGGAATCCACGACCCGCACACCCGCACATGTTGTCACCGCCAAAGCCACGTCAACTGCGTCAACTTCAACTGCTCGAGCTCCGGCTTCGACCTCAAACACCCTCCCATCCCACACCGACTCCCCCATCTCTCCCGCAAAGTCCCGGCTCCGCGCGTCTGTCGCTTCCACAAGTCGCTCAGAAGAGGCAGAGGTCTCGGTCCTGCTCGACCGCCCAGTATCGAACGGCATGGACGGTGGCGACAAGTCGGACAAGTCGGACAAGTCGGACACTTTGCCCGTTTCGCCCGACAACAGGCCGGATCCAAGCCTGGAAGCGCCGCCACCGTCATTACGCGGGTGGCGAATCCCGTTCTGGAGCAGTGCCGAACCTTCTCCCGCAACCAGCACGCCAAAGCGGTCACCACTGCCGGTCATCGAGCCGGTTCCCACTGAGGATTCCAAGGATGCAGCGGAAGCGGAACCGGTATCAGAATCCGCATCGAAGACCGGGGCGCCGCCCGACGAGGACCCCAAACCGGAAGTCAACGAGACAGTGCAGCGGAAGGTCAGCACCACGAACCGCAAGAGCGATACCAACGGCGACGCGGGGAGCGTGAAGCGGCGCAAGGTCGACGACGCGAGTGCCCGTGCACCTGCGGCTGTCTCCGAGCCCGCTCCACCGGACACTGGGCCCACAGAAGCGGAGCCTTCCGACGATCCTGCTGAGGCTGAAGAGTCGGGCCGTGATCTCGCGGTCATCTCCACACAGCCCACGCAGGGCACGGTCGGGTGGGGCTCGTACCTCGTTTCATTCGTGTACAAGTCCGAGACACCCGTGATGCCCACGGCCACGGCGCCGAGTGAGGAGGCCAAGCTGGAGGCAGAGGAGCCGATACCAGAGGAGGAGGAGGAACCGGCGCCACCGGCGCAGCAATCCAACCAGCTGCTCGCACCGCCAAACGGCCTCGCACCGCCCATTGCGCTCGACCAGCCGATAACACTAACCTCGCGGCATGCGCACAAGCTCTCCACTTCGACCCTCTCGCCTTCCGCCCCGGCCTCGGAGCCGCCCTCGCCCACGACCGCGCAGGGACCCAAGCTCGCGTCGTCGACATCCTCCACCGGCGGGTGGCTCAGCTACCTCGCCTTCCGCGCGAGCCAGAAGAAGATCACGGGCTCCACCGTCTCGGACGGGCGTAAGAGCGAGGAGGTGATGGATTTCTCTGCCGATCCCGAGTTTCCCGCCGCCGAGGGCGTGCCCCTCACGGCTTCGCCTAAAACGGAGGCCAAGGACGCAAAGGACAAGGGCAAGGGCAAGGCGACAGACAAGGGCAGCCGGCCGCCGTCGACCACGTCCAAGGACGTCAAGCCCGCAGCCAAGGACGCAAAGGCCGCAACGGCAAAGGACGTCAAGGCCCCCGCCACCAAAGACGCGAAGACTACAGCCAAGGACTCCAAAGACGCAAAGGACATGCCCCCTCCTCCCCTCCCTACCGATCCCAAGCAGGCCTCCAACAAGCAGATCACCCAGAAGCGGTCTCAGAACCTTGCACTCTCTGCCCGTCGGCAGTCGAGCGCTTCCTCGGTCAAGTCGGGCGGCACAGCGCCTCCGCCGTCACCGCGCGCCCCCGCCCGGCCAAGCTCCATCAAGGCAAACTCTGCGCTGCCGAACCCGCCGCAGGCGGCATCCAAGCAGCCTAATCTCATCATTCCGAACTTTGAAACGACGTTTGACCGCCCGCCACGCTCGCTGCAGCCGCGGACAGCCCAGGACGGCGTGACCGCCACCGCCTGGCGTGCACTCAGCTACGTGTACGGCAGCAGTAGCAAAGATCCAGAGGGCGAGACGCGCGGTCTGAAGGAAGGCCGAGACGTCGGAGCCGGCCTGCCCCGCAGAATAGGCATCGGTGGCGTCGGATCGCCCGACGACGGGTGGAAGAATGTGCGCCGCGTCGTCGTCGTCGGCGTCCACGGGTGGTTCCCCGCCAAGCTCCTCAACTCGTAAGCTACACTTTTTTGCACCAGCTCACATCAGCGTCATCGGAGAGCCGACCGGCACGTCGCAAAAGTTTGCCAACATGATGGGCGAGGCGGTGAAGAAGTTTTTCAAGGAGAAGGGCGTCGACGACAGCGAAATCCGGCTGACGCTGATTCCGCTCGAGGGCGAGGGCGTGATTGACGACCGCGTGGACAAGCTGTACAAGGCGTATCTGTCCAACCCGGCGTGGATCAACGACCTGCGCCGCGCGGATGCGATCCTGTTCGCGGCGCACTCGCAGGGGTGTATCGTGACGACGCATCTCATCTCGCGCATGATCGCGCAGGGCCATATCCGGACAGCGCAGAACCGGGATGCGGTCGCGCGGTGCGAGTGGGCATTTGGGCCGATTGCGATCGTGCCCTCCGAGGACTCGAAGCGCGGGCGAAAGCTCGCCGCGGGGCTGAGCGGGGCGGACGGCGGGCATCAAAAGGTCATCATGCTCGCCATGTGCGGCGTGCACCTCGGCCCGTTCCTGAGTATCAGCACATCGAGCGTCATCGGGCCGTACCTTACATGGTTTGAGAATGCCGCCGCGCGCGAGCTGTTCGAGTTCCAGGACACCGAGTCGGCCGTCTCGCAGGCGTACCAGCGCTCATTAGCGATGATCCTCGACAATGAGGTGCGCGTGCTGCTGCTCGCGAGCCTGAACGACCAGGTGGTGCCAATCTACGGCGCGACGTTCAGCGCGGCCACGCACCCGCTGCTGCTGCGCGCGCTGTTCGTCGACGGCGCATCCTACTCCGCATCAGACTTTATGACCAACCTGATCTGCTTTGCGTTCCTGCTGCGCAACGCGGGCATCGACGACCAGCGGCTCATCGAGCACATCTCGGAGGCGACGGCAGGCTCGCTCACGGGCGTGGGGCACTCGACGCCGTACGAGGAGCTGGGGTGCTACTCGCTCGCCGTGCACTATCTCTTCCACACGGGCCCCGCCGCCTCGCCCCTCCCGCCACTCGAAGTCGAGCCGTTCGCGGCCCGCGACGCCCGCAACGACTTTGAGCTCCCGTGGATCATGCGTGCGCTCGTCGACGCGCCCGAAGTCAAGGACCTTTTCCCCGCCGAGCTGCGCGATCTCAAGCAGAGCATCCAGGACTGGAAGCCGCTCACGCGCCCGCTGAAAGAGATCAAGAAGCGCCTCGAGCCCATGGCGGGCCGCCGGCGGCATCCGCTCAACACGTCCTCGATCGTCAAGAACAATTCGTCGACGAGCCTCGCGTCCATGGCCCCGCCCGAGCCGCAGCCGCCAGCGAAGAAGCAGCCCCGCCTCGCGTCCAATTCGTGGGCCGAGAACCAGGCGCTCGGGACCAGGAGGTAGTATCACACACTGTATTCGTAGAGACATGCATTCATAACAGACCGAGGCGGGTGGCGACTGGCCGTGACAAGGCCTTGCAAGGCCGTGTCGGGCTGTAGCGCGACCGTGGCCGTGGCGGCCAGCGGCTTAAACTGCTTGAGCTGCAAACATGCCCGTCGACGGGGCTTGTAGACTACTAATACACGCTGCATAAATCTATGAATCCACACTCTACTGTCCAACACGCCTAGTCTGTCATTCCCAGCCTGATCTTCTCGGACGCGAGCTCCATCTCGCGCGCGCGGATCTCGGCCTTGGCGGCCGCCGACGACTGCGCCTTTGAGGGCTGGTGGTAGAGGACTGGCGGAGGAACGTAGCGAGTGCGAAAGGCGAGAACAACGAACAACGTAAACGATATTCGTCGAAGGGAGAAGAGACGCAGTCAGCAGCAGCCCAAGTCTCCATTGACACCACTTACCAACAATATACCGCTCCATGAGGTGGAAACCATTCAGGTGGTTGATGGCCTCCTTTGCGTCGTCGGGCGACTCGTACACGACATATGCCGTGCCCTTTGTCTTGAGGTCCGAGCTGTTGCCTATCCGCACCTGCCGGATCGGGCCGTACTTGCCAAACAGGTCGTACAGGTCGGTGCCGGTGATGTTCCAGTTGCTGTGGGTCAGTGGTGGTGCAAGCGAGCCAGCAGCTGAGTGCCAAGTCTGCAACAACGACAGCACCCGCCTCCATCGCCAGCGGGGTCAACGCTTACAGGTTCTTCACGCTGAGATGTCAGTTACAATCTCGAGGCTCGCATAACTCACAACAACACGCGCGCGGTGAGCGGATCCCTCGGCGCCTGCGACATGGTGGAGGTGGAGGGGAAGGGGAGGGACAGGAGTGGTGCAAGGAGCGTCGAGAGAAACGACTGGGACTAGGTGTATGTGCGAGTCAGAGTCGTGCGGTGCCGCTTTATTGTCGGCGGTATCGTGATGATGGGTGGCGAGCAGATGGTTTGAGCGATTGTTGATGTTGACGAGCTCATTTCCGACGTCAAGCACTCACTCACCAGCGGCGACCTGTAATCTGGGATAAAATGCGAAAAAATACCTGCCCAAATAATAAAAGTCCAGCCAGGCGTTTTTCCAGGTTCACTGCCAGGTTTCAAGATTTCGATCCTGGCTGACACCATCCTCCTCATCACCCACAACAAAAATGGCCGCCATCGTCCCCATCGCGCTCACGCTCCCCGCCTCGCCCGCGGGCTGGACCAAGCCCTCGGGCTCCAAGCCCACCGCGCCGACGCAGAGGCAGGTGTACCCCGCCGGCCCGTCGTACATTTCGTACGCGCGCCGCGAGCTGCTGCAGCGCTCGTTTGCCGAGGACGACGAGGCGACCTCGTCCGCCCGCGCGGCCGCCGCTGCCGCCAAGAAGGCCAACGCCGAGGAGGTGCTCTACCCCGGCCTCGGTGAGGAGCAGGAGGACAAGGCGCTCCTCGCGTCCGACCCCAAGGAGTGGAAGAAGCAGGACCACTACGCCATCCTCGGCCTCGGCCAGCTGAGGTACCACGCCAACGACGAGCAGATCAAGATTGCCCGTGAGTATGGCTGTGCTGCGCCTTCACACCAGCTGCTGCTCAATGATTTCTTTGCTGACTCCAGACCGCCGCAAGGTCCTCCGCCACCACCCCGACAAGAAGGCCGACCACGACGACGGCTTCTTCAAGTGCATCCAGAAGGGTGAGTCCAACTGCAACAAACAAAACTAACTCCAGCCCACGAGACCCTCTCCCACCCCGAGAAGCGCCGCCAGTTCGACTCTGCCGACTGGAACATCTCCGACGACGTCCCCAACCCCAAGACTGTCCCCGCCGACAAGTACTGCGAGACCTACGGCCCGATCTTTGTTCGCGAGGGCCGTTTCTCGAACATTACCCCCGTTGCCGAGTTTGGCGGCCCCGATGCGTCCAAGAAGGAGGTCGAGGGCTTTTACGACTTCTGGTACAACTTTGACTCGTGGCGTTCGTTCGAGTGGCACGACAAGGAGGCCAACGAGGGCTCGGACTCGCGTGACGAGAAGCGCTTCACTGAGAAGAAGAACAAGTCGGAGCGTGCCCGCATGAAGAAGGAGGACAACACCCGCGTGCGCGAGATGGTCGACGCCATCCTCGCCTCGGACCCCCGCATCAAGCGCATCAAGGAGGAGGAGAAGGCCGCCCGTCTCGCCAAGAAGAAGGGCACCGCCGCCCCCGGCAAGCCCGTCAAGCTCTCGCCCGCCGAGGCCAAGAAGGCCGCCGACGCCGCCAAGAAGGCCGAGGAGGAGAAGAAGAAGGCCGACGCCGCCGCCAACACCGCCTCCAAGGCCGACCGCGAGGCCGCCAAGAAGGCCAAGGAGGCCGCCCGCAAGAACCTCAAGAAGTGGAAGAAGGCCGTCGCCACCGTCATTGCCGCCTCCAACTACTTCCAGACCGGCGCCCCGTCCGCTGCCGTCATTGAGAAGCAGCTTGCCGAGCTCGACGCCCTCGTCGAGCTCTCCGAGCCCGAGGAGGTCAAGGTCCTCAAGGAGGAGATCGAGAAGGCCGGCAACGGCGAGCCCGCCAAGGCCGTCCTCAAGGCCAAGGTCGCCGCCCTCGGCGACAAGGGCGCTGGCAAGTTCACCGAGTTTGCCTAAGTGCAACGGTGGCTGCATACTGTAGATGTCGTAGATCTATACATGGATGTATGGTTGTAGATCTTGTCTAGAAGTTGCCTACTACCAAGCCGCCTACTCTAAAAACTCGCTGCGGCGCGCCATCTCGCCCCAGCTCCGCCCCTCCTCGATCCAGTGGATCGCGCCCATCATGCGCCGGACCTCGAAGATGCTGTGCGCCGTGCGGGAGATACGAGCGTGGACGGCAGCGGTGAAGTAGGACCAGAAGACGGTCGCGCTGTCGCGGCCCAGCTCGTCGTGCGGCCGCATGGCCATGCCGCAGATACCGCCGTACAGCGGGTCGAGCCAGCCGCTGTCGTCCAGCGACGCCAGCCTCTCCCGGCCGTCGACGTACACCCTCCCCTCGCCGAGGGCGCGACACGCGTGCGTCACCAGCGCGCAGAAGCGGGGGTTGGCGCACGCGCACGGCGCGTCGGGATCGAACATGTCGTCCCCGCCCCCGTCCTCGGCTGGTGTTCGCTCGCGCACACCGCCGCCCTCCCACCGCGACAGATCATACACCACCGTCGCGTTCTCCACCGCGGTCGGGATAGGCGGGCTGCTCTCGTGCCCGAACAGCGGAACGACAACCACGTCGGTGTGCCACTCCATGCGCATCGTCCCCGGGGTCGTGCGGTAATTGTCGACCAGCACGTGCGCCCAGTTGAGCACCGACGGCATGGACACGGGCATGACGCCGTGCGCGTCGGGGATGAGGTGGATGGCCGGCGCGCGGGTGCGCGGCGGGTATCCGCGGAACCGCCTCCCTCCCTGATCCTCCTCCTCGGGGTCCTGGACTTCGTCAGGTCGCGCCGGGAGCCCCATGTCCTGGCCCCAATGCCCATCCGTCGTCGTAAGGTTCTCCACGAGCTTGGCGACGATCCCCCGCCCGCGGTGCGGACACTGCCCCACCACCGCAATGTCGACAAGGAACGTGCGGAAGGAGCGGGTGCTCGCGCGCTCGCCGGCGGCACACGTCCACAGCTCGGAAAGGTTGCGCCGCGCAGTGCACGGGATAGACGCGACCTTGAACCCGCCCGGCGCGACCACCTCGATCTCGCACGCGGCACCATTCGGCACAGACTGCACAGTCACCCGCGTGAGGTCGAGGAGCGAGTGGAAGTACCGGTTCGTCAACCTAAATGCCAGCCGGGTGCGCCAGGACGTGTGCTGGAATATCGCCTCGACAATGTGCGGGTAGCCCTGCCAGTCGATCAGGCCTTCGCCGCCAGGAGCGGGGACGGGGGTGAGGCGGGCGCGTTTCGATGCGGCGGAAGCACCAGAGGCTCCGTTTTGGCGACGCGGCGGCATTGGAAGCAGTGAGAGAGAGTGGGTGGAAGAAAAGTTGAGATGAGTCGACCCCTTGTTTGTGTCCTCATGTCCCGTGTCAACAAGGCGATAATCCGGGGCCCCGCACGGAGATCGCATGTGGCACCTAAACGCCACCTCCCCACAACTCACCACCGCTCCCAGCGACCCCGTGGCGTAATGGTAGCGCGTGAGATTCCAACGGGAATACCTCCTCCTCAAGGTTGTCCGTTCGATTCGGGCCGGGGTCGGGCGGCCGCGAGAGCGGCTGCGTTTTTGGCAGTCCGAAAGCCGGCGTCGGGATCGAAGAGTGAAGGGTGTCTAGAGTGGGTCGTGAGCACATATCCACCCATCAACTAGCGGTCTCTGCCATTCGCAGCAGAGCCATGCACACTTGAAGACTCCGGCAGCTTGTGGGAACATGTGACGCAGCAGAAGCTTGCGAGGCCTGACAGCAACCCACACCAGAACCTGGAGACGGACACTTGATTGACCACCGTACATCGCCTGCACGACTAGATGCAGGTTTATCTACAATAACCAGTGTCGATAGATCTGCTCCTCAAGGTTTAGGCTGCGACCATCTTGACCTTTCCCATGTCTACGTCCTGAATGTTAGCCCAAGCGACGCCGGAGGCACCCACCCTCGTTCGATTGTCCTTGAACCTGCAGACAAACTTCATCGGCTTGAACCCAAGCACATCGAGAACGTCCCCTGTGACCACCTTTGTGGCGGTGGGCTCCGCAGTCTCAAAGTCACAGGTTGCAGTCACACGAGCAACCACTCTGAAGTAATCGTACCGGGCATACTGCAGAGGTATCAGTACCCAGGGACACAGGTGTTGCACTCACCCCGTGTTTGCCGTTCAACTGCGCCAGAACCCATTCGTCGTCGTGGTGCTCTACCACGCACAAGCTGTCGCCTGCGTGGAAAGACAGGCTTTGGGCGCTGCCGGGACCAGCTGAGTAGTCGCGATCAGCAAACGCCATCCAGGAGTCTGTGGGATCTATTGCTGAGATTGCCGGTGGCGGGTGCGCTGCGGCCTGGGTTAGTACTACGGCCGCCGCTGGCGCCTGCTGGTTCTTCAGCCGATGTTGTTTCCGTAAGCGGGCGTTTCGTGGCACAGGGTTGTTTTGGCTCCATCCATTGGATTTCAACATCTTCGTCTCGCCCGGGTTGGGATCGTATCGGTTTCTCTCTTTGAGCGTATACTTGGTTAGCCAGTCTGTTGTGTCAGCGCAAGGCAGAGAGGGATAATGAGGCACACCTACCGAGGAAGTCTGATGCATTGCCTTTTACCCTTGGACGAGTCCCGGCGGCAAAACGGAGGATAAAGTCGTCCTTGTGGCGAATCATGAAATGGGGAACAAACATTGTGAACACTCGGTGATTCTGGCGGCTGAAGATCAGCCACATCATGTCGTAGCTGGCCTTCTCATCCTGGGTCCGGATTGCGTCCTCATTATCGAGAGACGCAAATACAAGCGGCTGTCTGAACGGCTGTTTGGGCTCCTGTGGGGGCGGCTCCAATGATTCCTGCAGCTTTGCTGCCGTCTTCTCGGGGTCGAACGAAGTCCCGTCTTGCAGCTGTAGAACATAGATGATTGCGTTGAGGGCATTTGCGTAGAAAGCGGCCACGTTGATATGGGTGCCAAAGATCCATTGGCCTTTTTGCAGCTGATCTAGAGCCTTGGACAACACAGATTGGATAGACTGGATGTGGGGTGCTACTTTTTTGTCGCACCTGTCGAGAAGGAGGGAGGTTGCGGCGCCGCCGGCCGAGCTCACGACCTTGCTCATGGTAGCAGTAGAGCCCAGGCCCCGAGGGATCATGGCAAGAAGGTCGGAGGTGAGGGCGGTGCCAAAGTCGACCATGGACACTTTGCGATCGGTCTTGCTTCTCAGAGGCTTGATCATTTCCAGCTCGTGGGTCACAATGATGGCAACGATGGTGCCATACATGAACCCCATCACCTTGTTCTGCCGGGGGTCTCTGAAGCGTTTGAGCCTTTCGTCGGCAGAGTAGTACGAGGTATAATAGTCACCAAACTTGTAAGCCTTGTTGCAGTACTTGTCGGCCTCAGGACCAAAGACAAAGACCCGGTTGAGGTTGATCATCATCTCGTCCCCGGGACGGCTGAGACTGTCGTAGGGTGTAAGGCAATAGTGATGCTGGAGGAGGAGGGAAAACAGTTGATAAAATCGGAGCTGGACCACATCCTGAAGGACTTGGTCGTTGTTCGGTCGCCTCTGATTGGTGATATCCGGTGCAACCCATCGGTACAGGTTGATTGATGCCTCGAGGACCTCCCGAGGAACAAACCCCCCTAAGGAGTGGGTGCAGAGGTCCTTGGCGATAATGGAGCTCACTGGTTCTGGCATGTGAAGAAGCTTAGTGGCAGCGTTGTTGTCCTCTACTGTGACGCAAGCGAGAAACAAGACGGCGAGGCCGTTGATCTCCTTTACTGTTTGAACATCATCTTTGCGGCTGCTAACCTCGTCATCCAAAGGTTTCGATCTCGCCGGAGGGAGCTCGATAGCCTGTCTTTGGCGGGGTTTGGGCCGGGAGGGACGTCTGTCCGAGTCCAGCTTGTAGACCTCGACGTTGCACGTAAAGCCGCCAAACAGGGCATGGGCGACAAGCGGAGTGAAATTGACGTGATTGACCAGCAGGCCGATCCTGGATGTCAAGGGCTGGAACATGGGTGTGTTTGAGGCGGCCGACGCAAGATCCTCGCGGAACAATGTCCCGAGTTGGAGCTTGGCCCAGCGAGAGCTGAGGCTCTGCTCTGGCGACTGGCCAGTCATCTTGGCGCGTTTCAATCGTATGGCGCGGCCGTCCTGACCGCCGAGTCCGAATGTCTGCGCGACTGTAGTCTGTCAGTTGGCGCCCCAGGCTGATTCTCTGCTGATCTCACGCACCTCGCGGATACCCGTCTCCAGCAAACATGTCCTTTGGCCACCAAGTGGATTCCGGGAACTGCGCCAAAGGCTCCTCCATCGAGAACAGCAAGACCTGGTGCGCAAAGTCCGGCTCCCAGATTGTCCTAAGGATGGCGCAGCCGTTGCGGATATCGTCTGTGCCGTCTTTCGCTAACAGTGTCAGCGGCCATCTCTTTCGACCACTCACGGTGCGACTCGAGCATACGCGTGTAGCGGTTCGGGGAGACAGGCTGTGGGCCGACATCAATCGGATCGCTAAAGAGCGCGAGCGGATCGTCTATGAGAGCCAGAGTGTCGAGATCGGGGTCTACAGGGGCGCTAGCGACCGCAGGAGCAGGAGCCGCAGGTGGGCCTGGCGCTGGAACGACAGCCTTAAGGCTGGGAGTGAGCGCTGGGCCCGCTGGCTTCAACAGAGGGGAGCTGGGGGGTTTGCCATTTGCCACCGGCGTGGTTGTCTGTGACGCGTCTTTCTTGCTGGAGAACAGTTTCTTCGCCAACGACTTCACCGAGGCCGGCATGCTTGAGGGTGTGGGTGGTGTTGGCAACAGATAGAGATGAGAGACGGCGAGTGTTTATGACAACAGAGGAGAAAGATGACTGAGTGGGTAGATTGTACAAGGGAGAGAGTGGGCGTTGAAACGAGACCAATGGGGGCGACGACGATGAGGACGGTGGCGTAGAGCGTTATGCCTCCACGCCGGCCACGCCGTTCGTCTATCCCCCTCCTCCATCACTGTTGTGTGGACGGCACCCTCTCGCCGTGGGCACTTGACCTTGCATGCGCACAGACCAGGTAGCTGTCGCTGCAGGCGGAGCGGTGTACGCTATTACTCGTTGTGAGCTCAGGTGAAGCTCTTCGGTGCCGTCACGGGTACCGACTGCCGCTGCTGCTGGAATCCAGCTCTTGTGATCTTGTGGCGCCACGAGTGGAGGTGGCGGTGGTGGCGGCAGGAGGGTTAAACATCCTCCCCTAAACCATTAGTTTGGTACACAAACTGTATTGCAGTCGCGTCCGGACTGGAGCAAAGGTAAATGGCAGTGCCCACTCTTGTGGGAGCTGATGGGCCGCACACAGCCTGACACGGCCGAGGACGGCATGGGGAAATGCTCTGAACGTCGGACCGTCGCGCGAGTGGGGCTTCAGAGTTGTGGCGCTCCGAGGCACGTTTTCGGGTTCTACAACATGTCTCTCTTTCCTCACTGAGCCATGAGCAAGCCGTCAGATTATAGGAGTCGGTAGCCTTTTGCAGGAGAATGGCCAAGTCATTCTGCGACATGCATGGTCGACAGCAGTACAGCAGTACAGCAGGTGGCAGCCTCGCATGGGTCAGCCCAGAACCCGGACCGCGGACCGGACATGTCCGACTCCACAACCTCCACCACCACTTATCAACGCGTCATACAACATCGAACTTTACGCGACTGCCCATTTCTCAACCACCCAAACAGCAATGAACGACGCTCCCTCACGCGTCCTCGGCGTCGCGGTATGCCGAATCCACGACAGGGCTGACTCCAGGTCGTCGGCATCGGCGAGGTCGCGCTGAATACGCATGTGAGCATTGTCTTCCCCTATGTCTCCTTCCCTCCGTTGTTCTACTCCCTCGGTCTTCCTACTTTGTGCATCCTCGCCCTCGCGACAGAGCTGCTCTATTCCTCTCCAGCTGTCAATGTTACTAATTCCAGCTTCCCACGCTCATGCTTATGTCTCACCTCTTCCGCCCCGTCGCGCTCGTCGATGTTTCGCTCATGGCGCTGGCCCACGCCAGCCGGAAGTTCAATGTGCCGTGCACGTACACCTCCATGGAGGACATGCTGCTCGAGGCCAAGGATGTGGATGTCGTCATGGTCATGAGCGCAAAGTGAGTCTGGCTGCGCAGAGGTTCGAGATGCCCTCCGAGCTCCAATTGTACGCGTTCTTCCCTATCGCGGGTCCCCATACCAGCCCTCTGGCCCACACCTCGTCCGCTCCAGCCAGAAAAAGGAGAGGCACCCATCGGACACCGCTCCTGACGTTTGGCGGGGTCGAACCGCCGACCTCATGCGTAACGCTACGAGTGTTAAGCATGCGCTCTAACCAACTGAGCTAAATCGCCGACGAGGGGAGGAGCGGAGGCGGAGTCAGCGCGCGTCCAGGAGGCGAGGGTGGTGGTGTTGAGGAGCTCCACAGCGGCAGAGGCAGCGGCAGGACCGGTCTCGGACATCCCGCTCTGAGAACGCAGTGCTCCGAGGCGCTCGAATGGTGGAAAGAAGCATGAGGACTGTGGCGGCAGCGGACGCCACCAGCGGACTGTTCGCTTACACACCGACCGCAAGGCTCGACTAACGCGCAGCGAGTACCACGTCGAACACACCATCCTCGCCCTCCGCGCGGGCAAGCACGTCTTCGTCGAGAAGCCCATGGCGCTCACCCTCGCGGGCGCGGACGAGATCGAGGCGGCGCGGCTGCGGGCGGGCAAGCTCGTCATGGTCGGCACGATGCGGCGGTACGCCACGGCCTTCCTGCGGGTGAAGGAGATGCTCGCGGAGGCCAAGGAGATCACGTACGGTGCGTTTCAGTACTTCCGCAGCTAAAGTCACAAGTCCAAGCTGATGCCAGTCCGCGTGCGCGACCTGATCGGGAAGAACGAGTTCTTCGTCAGCCAGAGCGGCGCGTATCCGCTAAAGTTCCACGGTGCGTTGGCCCTTTACGACGCTGACGCCAGATATCCCCGCGGCGATGGCCGCGGACCGCACTCGCCAACGCACAAACCAAATGACAGCAGCGCTAGGCGGCACCCCCTCCCGCCGCGACATGGACACGTACGAGCTCCTCGCCGGCCTGGGCGTGCACGACATCAGCGCGATGCGCGAGCTGCTCGGCATGCCGGCGCGCGTGCTGTGCGCGACACGCAGCCCCGACGGGCTGTTCATGACCGTCACTTTTGACTAGTGCGTACGTTCGAGGACTGAGCTGACGGCAGCGGCTCATTCGTGGCGTATTACGAGGTATGCACGTCCCCAACAAGGCTGACACCAGGTCGGCATCGACAACGTGCAGGTCTTCGACGCGCACATCGAGGTGTACACCCGCGACAAGCGGATTAAAGTGAACTACGACACGCCGTACGTCAAGGGCCTCCCCATTACTGCGACCGTGCTCTCCACCCGGCCCAATGGCGACCACTCCGAGGAAGTGATTCGCCCCACGTACGAGGACGCGTTCACGCTCGAGTACAAGGTGCTGCACGATGCGGTGGTGCGCGGCGTGCCCGTCAAAACTGACCCGAATGACTGTGAGTACTGCGCTGTAGATATGCTGCTCTTCGAGGGATGGGCATCCCGCATCCGCTCGTATAGTGTAGGTGGTTATCACCGTTCGTTGTGGTTGTTCTACAACTCTGAGCTGACCGCTGTTCGACTCAGCGTGCGAGCACGCCGAGGAGAGGTTCTCTTCGTGATCCTTTTTATCTGGCTGACATTGCAGCGAAGCAGGACCTCGTCATCTTCAAGATGATCATGGACGCGTTGGTCAATTAGACTGCGAATAGATAGTACACTGCCAGTGGAGCCCAGTCTCGTGGTCCGAATTATGCATCAAATATGTGTCTATGCCAGCCAGATGGCGGCGGGGAGCTAGTGCCTAGTGGCAAGCCGTGGAATAGATGGAAACAGTGCCGCCTCGTAGTCTCTGACGCCGGGGGCTACAGCTTCTTTGGTCGAGTAGGAATACAAAAACAAGGTATGGGTCGCGAGAGTATATCCGGTATGAACAGTGCTTACGCCGTGATCTGCGCCGGGGGTGCGGGGGCCGCAGCGGGGGCAGCGGGAGAGTCAACGGGGCCGGCGGGGGCAACGGCGGGCGCATCGGGGGTAACAGGCGCGGCAGGTGCAGCGGCTACGGGAGCCGGCTCAGCAGGTGCGACAGGCGCAGCGGCCTCTGCGGCCTCGACGGGGGTGTCGACAATAGCGGTCTTGGCCAGCGAGTCCGTGACGCCGTTGACCTCGATGCTCGACTTCTTTGCGCTGTCCTTGTCCGCGAGCGTGCCGTTGGCCTTCTCCTCTGCGCGCTGCTCGAGCGCCCACGTGATGCCGTTGCCGGACGGGGGGATCCACGCCTGGCCGTCCTGGTCGACGCGGCCGCCCTCGGGCGCGAGGTGGCAGAACTCGGTGAGTGCCGGCCAGTACACCTTGTGGTCGAATTCAAAGTTGTAGCTGCCGCCGTACTCCTGGTCGAGCTGGGGCGCGTCGATGAGCTCGAGCAGCTTGGGGTTGAACCGGATCTTGTCGCGCGTGATCGGGTCCATGAAGGGGGTGATGCCGCTGAAGAAGGCGTTGATCCACCACGGCATGTTGACGACCAGGCCGCGGCCCAGGCGCTCGACGTAGTGGTTCTGCAGAATGTTCAGGACCTTGAGGCCCGTGCTGATCGATGGTGTGGACGAGGAGGTGGCCGACTTGTACTGTGATGTTAGTGAGAGGCATTGGGTGGGACAGTTGATTCTACTCACGTCAACAATGATGGCGACCTGCTCCTGGCCCTCGGGCATGAGGTCGATGGCGCGCTCACTAAGGCGTCAGCAATAGTTCTCCACAAAACGCGTCCACCGAGCTGCCATTCCCCACAGAGCTCGAGCCTCGACGCTGGGGATCCAGGGCACCAGTGGGTATCTGCAATGCGCGTACGTGCACGCCAGGTGCAGACACCTCGCTAGAGCCCACGGTCGCTGTCTCACAAGTAACCTTCCCTGGGCACAGACCCATCCCCGGCCGCCGGCCTGCGGGTGCTCCACACAACATGACTCACAGGTTGAAGATAAGGTGGCGGATCTGGCGGGGCGATGTCTGCGTGTTCTCGCGCCCCGGGCGCATGTAGATGATGGGACGGGCGTCCTTGTCGAAACCGGTAATGATGCTAGTTTGTCAGCACGGAACCTCACAGCTGTCCACCTATTTCCGAGGCGGACACAACAGCATACTCACATCTTTCCGGTCTCGGCCTCGATCGACACGTCTCCCGCCTCGATAAGCTCTGGACGGTACTCGCGACGCCACTCGATAGTGCCCTTGATACGCTTCTTGGCGTCATCCATCTTCCACTTGGCGGCACGCATGAAGCGGGCGTGGGTGCCAACGTCGTCCAGGAAGCGCTTCTCCCATACGTAGTACGCGTCCGTCTCGGGGAGGAGGAGGGTGTGAGTGTACTGTTTGTCAGCTGGTGTTACGCGAGTGGTGCGGCGTCGTCTGTGATGCGCAAGGAGGTGCCGCTCGGATCGCCCGTCGCTTGATAACGCAAATGCAAGCCGCAGACCGAGAAACTGGGCCGAGACGGACATGGCCGATTTCGCCAAGCCAGAGGGGTCATGTGCACCACCCAACCCCAGAAGACGGTACGTGCGAGAGCTTGCTATCGCCCTGTTCTCTTCAGGTGGGGGCTTGAGCATTGACACTGCACACGACAACCAAGGGACTTGGAGGCTTGCTTGACAATCTTCAGCAGCCACCACCTCCACTTGGCAGTCGCCTCGATGAAAAGTGGTGGGGTATCGATGCTACCAGTCTTGTCGGATCCGTCTGCGGCTTCGCTGCGCACGACCCCACGGCCCAGTGCAGCACTGAGCAGACTCGAGCGAGGCCCACAGCCGTTCCTTGGCACACCTCTCAGCGGCGAGCGACGTATTCTCCCGCATCCTTCTCGCGGTCGACACGGAGACGAGCATTCGAAACGCGGCTGCTTACCTCTTTGAGCTCCTCAATCTGAGAATGTCAGCACAGTGTTCTCTGACGCATGCAAGGAAGGCACTCAAGCACTCTACATACCTGCTTCAGCTGGGCCTCGTTGTACTCCCACTTCTTGGTCGGCTTGAGGCCGGCGGGAGGGGCGAGGAAGACTTCGCTGGTCGGGGGAGAGGAGACCTTCTCCTTCTCGGAGGTGGCGGGGGTTGCCGCGTGTGAGCGCCTGAAGAAAGACATTGTGGGCGATGTAAGTGGTAGTGAGCAAGAGTAAAGTGATGATAATAAGGAAGATGGCAAAAGCTCGAGTCTGTATCGTTCCTCTCTAGATGATCTATTGGAGCTGTCGCTGGTGCTGTTGCTGTTGTTAAGGGCGAAGAGAAGCGGAGCAATGAGCAATAAGCAATGACACTTTTTTGAGTGGTGGTGATAAACTTTATAATGCCCGCTCCGGCCCCTGAAACTGGGAACTGGACTCCAATCGCTCTGTATGGCTCTGTATGACTCTGTATGACTCAATCAAGGACAAAGACCGAGCGCCGGTGATCCGCTCATGCCGGTCAGCTGCATCGGCGAGCTGCAGGCAGGTTGTACGGCCAACCCAACGGCCAACGGCCCAACGGAGCGGGGTTAGTAATCTCTGACACAGGTAACAGTTTAATCCGCTTTAACATGCAATAAATAAAAATGACGGGGCTAATCGCTGTTGCTATCATTTCTGAACCGAACAACAAAGTTCTACTTGATCTGCAGATCATTGCTTCATTTGCCTCGCCGACGGTCTTCCAACATTATAATCGTATACCAGGCTCCAGTCCGAAATATTATTATTTTATTTAACGTAATGTTGTTATTTCCCTTCGGCCTCCGAGCTCCGGTCAAAGGAGCAAAGGCGGCCGTAATCTGATCACAAAATGCACAACGGGCAAAAATCGTGCCATGTATTAAGTAAGCAATAGGTGGGGGCGATCGGGAAGATGCCGCGATGCCGATCTGTGTGTGTGCTGGAAGACAGGGGCGGAACCACGTGGAGTCCACGCTGGGGGACGCTGGGGGGGGTGTGTGGGCGGGGGGGACGCTTGGGGGGTGAGGGGGGGGGGGGGGGGGGGGGGGGGGGGGGGGGGGGGGGGGGGGGGGGGGGGGGGGGGGGGGGGGGGGGGGGGGGGGGGGGGGGGGGGGGGGGGGGGGGGGGGGGGGGGGGGGGGGGGGGGGGGGGTGGGGGGGGCGGGGGGGGACGCTGGGGGATCGTTGGTGAATCCTGGGGGGTTCAAGAGGGGGAGGAAGCCACGTGCACGGTGGGGGTCGGGGGGGATTGGGGGAAATTGGGGGGTGAATGGTTGATCACGTGATCTATGGTTGGGGGAGGTTGGGGGACGATGGGGGATGATGGGGGATCACTCCCCCAACTTGGCTGCGTGGATATCACGTGAGAGACATTCATTCGTGCCCGCTTGCCTATCCCCCTGCAGGCCTGACCTACCCCACATACCTTATTAGGCACACCGGTTAGACAAGTGCCTTGACTGACCGCTTGACCGCTTATGACCGCATCATCGATCGCAGATGATGGATAACAATAACAATGGTAGATGCTAATGAGAGATCAAGAGGGCTATTACAATCTCGAGAAGAACTGTAATCACCTTGCTTGTCATTTTCTAATAAGAACAGGAAGTTACTACAGAGATATCCACATTCGTCCGGCTACAGATCTAGAGACGCACACGGATCGTCTGAGCTTCTGGAATCTTGGGATTGTCGTCGTCTTCGAGATCTGTTGTCGCTGATCCATTCTACTCATCTCTCATCTCACTACTTACTATCTATCTGTTGCTCACATTACTTTACTGTCACTTCACCATCGCATCTCACTCGCTCGCTCGCCGGCAAACACCCCAGCACACATATCCTCCAATGTCCAAGCAGACGTATCTGCCCCCCACGCTCGCTCTCATCCCGCTACCCAAGCCGCACGTCCTATACCCGTTCCTGCAAGCGACCATTCCCCTGCCTCAAGAAGTCGTCGGCCATCTCCTTGCCACCCTCTCCGAGAACAACGATTCCGCAAAAGCCGATACCCGCGACCGCTTCGTAGCAGCCGTCCCAGTCGACGATGGCGACCGTCGCGTAGGGAGGTGGGCATGTGGTGGGTATTGAGACCCTTTGGCGGCTCGGCAAGGCTAATGCATACCCAGCTGCGCGCGTTAAGCGACTCTATCGCTCCAAGGATACCAACGACGATGTATGGATGTGTGTCCTCGAGGGCTTGGTACGTTGCCGCCACTGACAGTGACTGACGCTCCCAGACCCGCGTCCACCTCCCGCGTGCACTCCCGCCTGTGCTGTCTATCCTGCCGCCGCTGCCTATCCCGGTCGTGCCCTACTCCCTCCCCGTTCCGCCTCCGAACCTCCACGATGTGGACCTCATGCCCGCGGCGAGCAAGCTGCTCCCTCCAGAGCTGCACCCGAAGCTGGCCCAGCTTCCTCCCAGTGTCCAGGCGGACCTGCTCGCTAGCACTCTTCGCTTCGAGTGGGACCTCCGCATTGAACTGCTCGCCACGCCCAACACTGACGAGCGCTGTGCCCGCGTGCGCGACGCCATGATCCAGCTGCTGTTCGACAAGGGTCTCACTCTCCCCGATGAGCCCCGCAAGAACCCCGCAGCCTCCAAGGCTCTTGTGCCCCGCCTCCGCTCCTCGCCTCCGGGCCAGGCGGGCGCCGGCGGTCAGCAAAAGCCCCAGCTCCCTGATGACCTCAAGCCTCTCCAGGCTCTGCTCGAGAAGCGTCAGAATGAGCTGAGCCCCGCGGCCGCCGAGGCGGTCACTCGCGAGCTCACGCGTCTGGCCAAGATCCCATCGCAGGCGGCCGAGTACGGCGTCTCCAAGACATATTGCGAGTGGATTCTTGCCCTTCCTTGGAACCGCGTGACCGAGGGCGGCGGTATTGATCTCGATGCTGCCCGCAAGATGCTCGACAACGAGCACGAGGGTCTCGCAGACGTCAAGCGTCGTGTGGTAGAGTACCTCGCGGTATACCGTCTCAAGCGTGATCTCTGGGATGAGCAGAAGGAGCAGGACGAGGCCAAGGAGGCCGAGGCTGCTGCTGCCGTTGAGGAGTCGAAGAAGCGGGATGCCGAGGCTGCTGCGGCCGCCGAGGGCGCTGCCGAGGCATCCAGCGAGAAGAGCCTGTCCAAGGCACCCTCTGAGACTGCTGCGGAGGACAAGTCCGTGGCGCCCGCGTCACTCGACGACGGCCCGCCCGACAACATTTTCCGCGACAAGGCGCCTATTCTCCTCCTCGTCGGTCCTCCCGGTGTCGGAAAGACGTCGATCGCTCGTTCGATTGCCCACGCGCTCGGACGCAAGTTTCACCGTATCTCGCTCGGAGGCGTTCGTGACGAGGCGGAAATCCGCGGCCACCGCCGGACATATGTCGGTGCGCTCCCGGGACTGTTCGTGCAGGCCCTCCGCAAGGTTTCCGTTGCCAACCCGGTCATCCTGCTCGACGAGCTCGACAAGGTCGGCTCGGTCAACTTCCACGGCGACCCTGCTGCTGCCATGCTCGAGACGCTCGACCCGGCGCAGAACTGGTCCTTCCACGACCACTACCTCGGCGACGTCCCTATTGACCTCAGCCAGGTGACGTTTATCGCGACTGCCAACTCGCTCGACACCATCTCGCCTCCTCTGCTTGACCGCTGCGAAGTGATCGAGTGCCCCGGGTACATTACCGACGAGAAGCTCGCGATCGCCAAGCGCTTCCTTCTACCGAAGCAGGCGAACGAGAACGGCCTCAAGAATGGTGGCGTGCACGCCGAGGACGCCGTGCTCGAGCGCGTGGTGACAGACTACACGAACGAAGCTGGTGTCCGCTCGCTCGAGCGCGAAATCGCCAAGCTCTGCCGGCACAAGGCCGTGCAGTACTCCGCCTCACGCGACGGTGGCGCCAAGTACAACCCCGAGATCACGCTCGAGGACCTCGAGGGCATCCTCGGCATGGCAAAGTACGACGCGGACCTGCGTGAGCAGACGGAGCGTCCCGGCGTGGTGACCGGTCTTGCGTACCGCGGCTCGGGTAACGGCGGTATTCTCTTTATCGAGAGCACCCTCGTGCCCGGCAAGGGCGCGCTGCACCTCACGGGCTCGCTCGGAGACGTCATCCAGGAGTCGGCGCAGCTGGCGTTTGCGTGGGTGAAAGCGCACCAGCGCATGCTGGGCATTGCACCCGAGATTCTCCGCGAGAACGACATTCATGTGAGTAGACAAGTGTAGACTCCTTGCTGACATGCAGCTGCACATGCCCTCTGGCGCAGTGAAGAAGGACGGCCCCAGCGCCGGCGTGGCGATCATGCTCGCGTTCGTTTCGCTGCTCACCGACCGCTCCGTCCCGACCAACCTCGCGTTCACGGGCGAGATCACGCTCCGCGGCGCCGTCACTGCCGTCGGCGGCATCCGCGAAAAGGTACTCGGCGCGCACCGCGCGGGCATCGAGCAGGTCGTCCTCCCCGCGCAGAACGAGAAGGACGCGCAGGAGCTGCCCGCCAGCGCCAAGAAGCTCACGATCTCGTACGTCCGCACCATCGAGGGCGTGCTCGATACCGTCTGGGGGCGCGATGTGTGGGGCGGCGGACCCCGGCCAGCCGAGCGCGAGGCAAGGCTCTAAGAAAGAAGAGAAGGAACAATGTTACTGACATGCTCTTGCATAGTAATAGAATATGTGCCGGTTGTAATGTATGGCGTGCAGAAGTGCTGTGTGCTGGATATGAGATGTGGAGTCGTGTGCAGAGTGCGGCCGAGCTTTGGCGTCTTGTTGACACATCTCGAAGTGGAGCCAGTCCGATCGGGTTGCAGTCGTGACATTCTCGCGGCGCTATTCCTACCGAAAGAACCAGCAGACGCAATGAGGCCGTCTATGACATTGACACTGTGGGAACGGAGTGGAGTCCCTGTGGGCAGACCGAGGTCCAGTTGCACGCGTTAGTGGAGCGACTGTAACGGTGCGGACCAGTGTCCACCCGAACGTGGTGAACACATCGCGTCAGTCTGATAGCGGTCTGCAGGACCGTGTTTTGATCTGCAAACAGGCCTGACCAGACCAAGATAACAGAACAAGACGTACAATGATAGTTTCTGCCACAGTCGTGTGGCGACGATGTGCGACAGTGCGATCCGAACAGGCACGGTCCGGTATTCGCGACGTGCTAGACAGGAACGATTCCTGCATTTGGGATCCTGAAACCTGACCATCCTGGCCCGTCCTCTCCGAGGATTCGAGGTCCATGCAAGAGCAGCTATCAAGAGCGCGAATGCATGCAAGTTGCAACGTTGATGGAACATCTTCTGGAGACGATTATGCATAGCAGCTGACAAGCGGGGCCAGCGGGGAGCCGAAGAGATAGCATTGCACCTGCGTTCCCGACGTCCCGAGGCCGCCCTGGCCCTTTTAGACTGGTCCTGGCAGAGTTTAAAGAGCAAACTGGACGCGTTGTACGCGTGGAATGTAAACTGTACTACACTACAGCAAGCACAGACCCCGGGTTGGTCCTGGCGTTGCTGCCTGTCTGTTCCGTCCAATAGACCAACTGCTTCGACTGCATCGACGACCTCGACTCACGACTCATAGAACTAGACTCGCCACTCCGACTGCATTCACCACCGCTCACTGCTCCGCACGCCGACGACAGCAACGTAAAGCAACGACAGAGGGTACGTCAACTTGATCGAGTCTCCCGCCGTTTAGAAACCCGTCCAATCTATCACGTATCGTCACAGCTCCCCTTTCCACCCCTGGCCCCTGCCTCATACGTACAGCAGTAGCAGTATATATCCACGCTTTCGTCTCGTTTCTCCTTTCACCATCTCTCCGACTGCTCCAGTTTAATACGGCTTGCTCTCTCCACCCTCCTTTCTCTATACCTCCCGCTGTCTCTCCGGCTCGACTGACCCGCAGCCGAGCGTTGTGCCCACCCCGACCGAAACCTCCTACGCCTGTCCCGTCTCGGCCCGCCCCGCCCGCCCCGCCGCCCCGCCGCCCCGCCCGCGCGCAGCCCATGTCCATTGTCGACACCCCTCCCGCGCCCTCGGCGCTGGGCCTGGACGGCACCGACGCCGGCGCCGCCGCCGGCGCCAGCGCCGTCACTGCGCAGGTCCTCGAGGATCTGCAGGACGCCCTGTCGGGCACCGTCAACGACGCCACGACAGAGGACGGCGACGACGAGGCGGACGAGACTAACGACGACAATGACCACGACAATGACAATGACACTGAACACGATACCACCAACGAGAACGAGACGGGCGACGACCACGAGCACGACACAGATGCTGCAGGCCACGCAGACGCTTCCGGCTCGGCCGCGCCCAATGCGAACGGTGCTGACGCGCACGGATCCACGCCCCGCAAGGACCGCGGCGAGGACAAGGAAAACGGTGTAAAGAAAGTGGGAGAGGTCAAGCAGGTCCTCAAGAGCGGCGTCTTTGGCTGTGAGTGGTGCTTCTGTTGGGAGGGTGCGCGTCTTTCCGCGTGGTGATGCGGTAGCTCCACCGCTGCACTGGTCTTCTCGCGACAGCAAGAAGCGATGGGGCGATACGGAATGAACGTGCGATACGTGGTGTACTCTCACATGACATGAATCTCTGCTAACACCCCCAGCGTCGCCCAAGGCTGCCGTCTCGCCGCTTCGCAAGACTGCCCCTTCGTCTATCACCACCAAGGCCGCTCCCCGCATCTCGCTCGCCGGCCGCAAGCCTCTCACTGCGCCGACGGCCGCCTCCGCCGCTCGCGTCTCGGCCCACCCTCCTACTACCCCTGCGGTCCTCCCTCCTCGCCCCAAGACTGCTTCCTCGTCGTCCACTGGCCCCGGCTCGCCGACCGCCAAGCCCCGTCCCCTCGCTTCCTCGACTGCCGCCACTCCCAGGCGGCCCACGCTCACTCAGTCCACGTCATCGGCTTCCACTGCCACGGTGCGCTCCCGCGTGGGCGTCACAAAGCCCGCCCTCGCCAAGAGCACGTCCGGTACAGCTAGGAGCACCACTGGAGCTACCTCTACTGCCGCCAAGCCCACCGTCGCCTCGGCCAGTGCCGCCCGTGCCGAGGAGATGCGCAAGGCTCGCGAGGCCCGTGAGGCCGCTCGTGAGGCTGCCCGCGCTGTGACGCCGGGTGTCCCCAGCTCTGCTACCACCTCCAGCTCTGTGCGCACCGCCACCGCTCCTACGGCTGCTTCTACCGCTACCGCCCACCGTCCCCGTGCCAGCATGGCTTCGTCCACCACCAAGCCGCCCGTCACCAAGGCCTCGTCCGTCACCGCCACTCCCCGCCGCGCCAGTCTCGCGCCCCCTCCGGCTGCCGGACTCCGCAAGGCCGCCCAGGAGGCCGAGACCCAGGCGCGCATCGACGAGCTCACCAAGAAGTTTGAGGAGCAGCGTGCCGAGCTCGAGGCCAAGATTGTCGCCGACAAGGAAGCCCTCGAGGCGCGTATCGCCGAGGTCACCCAGGAAGGCGAGAAGAAGCTCGGCGAGGAGAAGGCTGCGCTCGAGGCCAGAATTGCAGAGCTCACTGCTCAGAGTGCCCAGCTCGAGACCAGGTGAGTTGAGTTACACACTGATCTAACTCTCAGCCTCGCCAAGATGACCACCGAGCACGCCGAGGCCAAGCACGCCCGCGCTGCCATCGACGCCAGCCTCACCGAGGCCAAGGAGTCGCACTCGCGCGAGCTCGCCAAGGCTGACGAGTCTCGTTCCACTCTGACCGCCGACTTTGAGGCCAAGATCAATGAGTGAGTTGGGACCCCGCGCTAGCTAACTCTCAGGCTCAACACCGCGCGCGACCAGCACCAGGCCGATGCTCAGACTGCCCGTGAGGGTCTCGAGTCTGCCCAGAAGGAGCACGCCACAGTGCTCGCCACTCTTGCCGCTGTCCAGGATGAGCTTGCCTCCAAGGTTACCGCGCACGAGGCTGCCATCACCGCCGCCAACGAGGATAAGGCCGCTCTCGAGGCCAAGCTTGCTCAGGTCCAGGAGCTCAACACCAAGCTCGAGAGCGAGATCAACGAGGGCGCCGCGGAGGCTGAGAAGAGCGTTCGCGGCATGGGCGACCTCGAGACCGAGGTCAAGGAGCTGCAGGAGGAGATCCTCGAGCTCAAGGCCCAGCTCGAGACGCTGCGCAAGGAGCGCACAGAGGAGCAGGCTGTGTGGGAGGCCGAGCGTGCAGAGCTCCAGGGCAAGATTGGCGCGCACGAGGACGCGACCAAGGCCCATGCCGAGAGCCTGGCCCAGGCCACCGCGTCGGTCGAGGCACGCGGTGCCGAGCTCAAGACGCTGCAGGAGGCCCACGCTGAGCTGTCGTCCACGCACGCAGACCTCGTGACCCGCTCGGCTGCTTCCGAGGAGACGCTCGCTGGTCTCCAGGCGCAGCTCGCCGAGGTGCAGGCCAAGGCGGAGGCGTCGGTTGCTGAGGCGTCGACTGCCTCGTCTGCCGAGACTGAAGAGCTCCGCACCAAGGTCGCTGCGCTTATTGCCGAGGTCGAGTCGCTCAAGGCGGCCGCTGCGGCATCCGAGGCCAAGGAGAAGTCGCTCCACGAGACCATTGAGGAGCTCAAGAAGGAGCTCGAGGCCGCCAAGGCCGAGCACGCTACGCTTTCGTCGCGCTCGGTTGAGTTTGAGGACACTGCTGCCAAGCACGCCGAGGAGCTCGCTGCGCTCAAGGCCGAGCACGACGCCAAGCTCGCGGCCGCTGCTGAGACGCACGACTCGCTCGCTACCGAGCACGCCACCGCTATCTCCACGCTCAAGGCCGAGCACGAGGCGGCGTACAAGGACGCCACTTCGACGCACACCGAGGCGCTCGACGCCATCAAGGCCGAGTACGAGGCCAAGATCACCGCGCTGACCGCCGAGCACGACAAGAAGATTGGCGAGCTCGAGCAGGCGAACGCCAAGGCCGCCGACGCTACGACTTATCTCAAGACGGTGCATGATGAGAAGCTTGCGTCTCTCACTGCAGCGGCCGACAAGGCTACTGCGGACAAGGAGACGGCCGAGACTGCCGTCGCCGCGCACGCGGAGGAGATTGCTGCCCTCAAGGCTGAGCTCGAGACCAAGCTTGCCGCCGCGAGCAAAACCGCCGACGAGGCCAGCGCCTCGCACAAGGCTGAGCTTGCGGCTCTCAAGGCCGAGTACGAGGAGAAGCTCGCCGCCACCACCGCCGCCACGGACGCCACTGCCTCCGAGGACCTCGCCGCCTCGCACGCCAAGGAGCTCGAGAGCCTCAAGTCGGAGCACGAGGCGGCGCTCACCAAGGCGCAGACCGAGCACACTGCCGCGATCGAGCTCGTCAAGGCCAACCACTGGACGTCGCTCGAGGACCTCAAGACCAAGCACGAGGACGCCCTCGCTGAGGCCAAGAAGCACGAGGACGCCCTCGCGCAGGCCAAGTCGGGCCACAAGACGCTCACCGAGGAGCTCGACGACGCGCGCGCGGACCGCGAGGACCTCGCCAAGCAGCTCGCCGACGCCAACACGCACCGCACCGAGGCGGACGCACTCATTGCCCAGCTCCGCGCGGAGATCACCACGCTCACGAAGCGCACCCCGCCCCCGTCGCCGAGCAAGGCCAACGCCGAGGTGACGACGCTCAAGCGCGAGCTCGAGGCCCGCACGGACGAGCTCGAGGGCATGAACCTCATGCTCGAGATGAACCGCAACGAATTCGAGCGCGCAATCAAGGCCATGCAGGAGGAGCACGACGCGGCCTTCCGCGCCGCGTCCATTGCGTCCGCCGGGCAGCTCAACGAGCTCGAGGGCCTGCTCGCCGAGGAGCGCAATGGCAAGCTCGCCGTCGAGTCGCGTCTCGCCGAGGTCAGCAACACGGTCGAGTCGACGCCCACGAGCGAGGTGTGTGCAGACAAGACATGACGGGTTTCGCCGACTTTAGGTTTAATCACTTTGCGGCCGGGCTGCCTAGTGCGGGACTCACAAGCGCCAGCGCCAGCGGCGCGCTGTCGGGTACGAGAAGCAGGTTTAACGTCAATTACCAAATACGCTCGAGTCTATGAGGCGGGCGAGTGGAGGTGTGGGGAGAGGGATGCAGAGGACGCCGCTCACGCTATTTAATAAATCCATATGCATATACTGTACAGACCGGGATGGTGCGCAGTGAGGTGCGCGGGGATGTCGTGAGGGCAGACAGTGGCCCGAATCTAGCGGTCTAGTTGAGCTTCTTCACCGCCTCTACCTGCTCCGCCTCCTCCTTCTTGTTGTTCCTAGAGTCAGCAGCTCTCAACCCGACTCGTCGACTCACTTGGCATTGAGCAGCGACAGGTACGTGCTCCACGCGATCCCGCACGTCTGCTGGAACGGCAGGCGGTACGGCAGCGGCACGAGCGCAAAGTTGACGCCCTGTATCGCCGGCCAGACCGTCCAGTTGGTCTTGAGTGCGGTCCAGTACACCTTCCGTCAGACAAATCTTGGAGTTTACGCACATCGTCAAACTTCTCCTTGATGTCCGCCCCGCTCTTGCCCTCCATCAGCCCCATGCCGCCCGTGAACACGCCGAGCTGCCGTCAGTGGAATCTTGAGGGGAGCTTACGCCAAACGGTGCGCTGCCATCAGCACAATTCAGAGTTTCAGTACTGGTACTCACAACACGACCTGGTCCGCCAGCACCCGCTTGACCGTCGGCAGCACCGTGCTCCCGCCCACGAACGGGAACGTGCGGTCGAGAAACTTGAGCCACGCGCCTGCCGTCAGTCCCGTCCACGCGCGCACGCACCCAGCGGCGGACCCATCACCATCCCGAACGCGAGGAAGCGCGCCGTGCGCGCATAGTCGTGCGGGTGCGATGTGCCGTCCATCTGCTATTAGTGACTCGGGACGCTGGTGGGGGCGCACGTATTGGGAGAAGTTTTGCGCCTGCTGTCAGTAAGGTGTGCAAGGCGTGCGCGACCCACAAACACGTCCGCGATCGTCGACAGCGTGCCGTTGGCGAGCACGAGGGTCGAGACGGGGTTGGTCTCGTATTTCCGTGCGTAGAAGGTGTTGAACCGCGAGAGCAGGCCTGGTGTCAGTGGGGCGGGAGCGGGGGCGGGGGCGTACCTGATGCCATCTTGGAGTATGCAATATGCGAATGCAGTATGCGAATGCAAGAATGTGAATGCAAGAATGAGAACGAGAATGAGAATGAGAACGAGAACGATATGGAAGAGCTGGTGAGCGATAACGATGGACACCGATAAAATACCGAGCAAGGAGCCAGAAAATGACGTCAATACATCTGTACCTTCCTTGCTCCCTTGTGGCGAAAATACTAGAAATCCGGATTCTTTCATGACGCGTCCTTGCTATCAGAATCGCTGTCGTCGTTGTGGCTATGGCGTCAGCATGCATGTGAGACAGCCCCGACGCTCCACTCTCGCCAAGCTCCCACCCCGCTCGGACCGGTTCCGACGTTCCGACCGCGCCGCATGACGCCACGCGCACACGTTCTTGAAACACCTTGGGCGTGGTAACGAACAATGGGACCCGAGGCATGTTTCAGCTGTGTTGGTGTGTGCTTGTTGATCGCCGTACGCGTCTTGATATCAGAAAGACTGCATCGACTGGGTTGGAGGAGATATCTGCGACTGAAAATGGTCAGAGTTGTCGTACCGTCACAGATCATCTTGTCCATATTTTACAGGACGGCGTCTTGTGTTGACATGTTCGCTTGCCGCAGCTCTCCTCGATCTCCTCCTGATCTGCCCAAGTATAGTTTGCCTCACACGACCTCCTCAGCTCATTATCGCTCTCTGTGAGAGCTCAGGGGCATCAGAAGCACTGCAAAAGAAAATGGCACCCAAACACACACAGAGGAGCGCCTTCAGAGCCCAATCGCCCATCTGACAATCATCGCCACAAAGTCATTTTCTTTTGACATCTTGGCCACACAACTTGCCTTCACGATCCCATCAAGCTGATGGCATCGTGAAGGCCAACGCGGCGGGAGATGCAATTTGTGTTGATGCCAGATGAGATATAAGTAACAGATAACCGTCCTCTCTTCTCTCCATCTGTTCAGCGAGTAGCCACAAATCCCTCCCTCCAGCCCTCACGTACCCTCTTGACCTACCTTCTCCAAACAGACCACCACGACAGAAAACCTCTGGAACCATGCCCAGCCAAAGCCGTCGGGCGGCAAACAAGAACATTGTGGCCCGAAACCGCAAGCGCCAGCAGCGCGCCGCCAAGGCCGACTTGTGGGCCTCCATTACCGCCTCTAAGCCCGTTTCCGGCTGCGAGGCGACCTTGGACACGCTTGAGGGCGACAGCGAGTCGGAGGTGTCCTCGACGTCTTCCGCTCCTTTGTCTTCGCCCGACGTCGAGCCCCTCGTAATCGACAAACTTGAGGCTCGTCGCCTGCCTAAGCCCACGCCTGCAGCGCTGCTCGACCACACGGCGTTCCCGCACATCATCGACAATATCCTCACCTCCGCCCGCGCCGACGTGCTGCTGCGCTTTCGCGCGACCTCAAAGTACTACTGGAAGCGGGTCACCCCTGGCCTCGTGTACAATCTGCAGGTGACGGACTTGACGGACGGCGCCACGCAGCCACTCACGATGGTGGAGGGCGCCAACGGGCTGATGTTCAACGCACACACGCTTCCGCCCCCCCGTCCCTCTCCCTCTTACCCCGTTCGCCAGACGGGTGTGGGGGTGACCCCCGAGCCGTGGAAGCGGTACAATGCCGAGGTTGGCAAGTACGTGGCGCAAGGCAAGCTCGAGTTCCCCCTCAAGCGGCTGCTGGCGTTCACGCAGGTGCTCGACTTTTTCGTGGACAAGCCGCGCCTGGCCCGCGCCAGCCTTGTGGCACTCCAGGACGCATTTCGGTTCCGCCTCGAGCTTCCCGTCGTGCGCATCCTCGACTTTCCCATGGCGGGGCTCGACTCTCCGGGCCCCTTCCCGATCCACGCGCACACCCTCATCGTGTTTCTCGCCAACAACGTGCCGTGCCCGTCGTACGTCCCCCTCCCGGCGCCTGACGGGCCGCGCCTCGTGGGACCCTTCACCCAGCGTGTCGTCTTCAACCTGTGCGGCCAGCATTCCCTCGGCTGCGCGGCGTACTATGGCGCCATGACCCAGCTTTCCGACAACGTGCGCGACGTCGTCTTCCACCTCCTCGAGACGTCCGACCAGCTCGCCTGCGCAGGCACCGTGTGCGATACGGGATACATGGCGCTCGGGGCTGTGCTCGCCCTCATCCTCCAGGCCCCCCGCTACGTGACGATCACTCTGCCGCGCTCGACGCCCGCCGAGCTCAAAGAAGACGCTATCGCCACCCGTCTTCTCGACCGCGACACCGTCCCCGCCAACGGACCGCGCAAGTACCGCCCCGCCGGACGAGTGCAGGACGTCATTACTAGGGCGATCTCGCTGGTGCTCACAGAGATTCAAATGGCAGACACGGAAGAGAGCTGTCTCAACCGCATCCGCTTCGTCACCCGGGAGGAGTATGCCGAGCGGGTGGGGCTGGACACTTGGATGTGGGAGACGCAGCTGTAGATGTGCGAGTAGGTGAGAATGAGGTCTGGCCTTTTGGTCGTGGTATATCCCAGCAGTAAAGTAATATGAATACCCGGTGGCGAGGAGAGAAAGATGCAAGAATTTATTCTCACAAAACTAGACAAAGTCAACTGCCACACAGGTAGCATAACGCACCCCGCACAGATAGGAATCTCTCATCCGTCTGCCACCAATTCCTGTTCGCTGTCTTTTATTTTGTAGCAGCCCACCTCCGAAGCTATCGTGCTCTTTTCATACTGCAGTCGCATTTTGAATAGAAGTCGTGTTCAAATTCTGCCAAGAACCACCGTCTTGAATGTCGAGGATGGAACAGCGGGGTCTGTCCCCGCAGGGTAGGCGGTCGCTCGATCACATACTCGAGCACGCCGAGGTCTCGCATGAAGAACCCAAACACGGTCATCGTCTCCATCATCTTGCTTCATCATCGACCGCACATTTTCTGAATGTTTTTTTTTTTTTTTTTTAATGGCATTATATCACCGCATTTTCACCCATTTGACAGAAACATGTAAACTTCGTCTGTGCCCATGAGATGTCTTGTCCATCAGTGCCACCGAAATAGCGGCTCTACGCATCACGCAGGAACTATCACCTATCGGCTTGCCTCGTCCTCGTCAATTCGTCAAAGGAGTGAAGGAAAAAGGTAAACCATGCTGGGCTGTGGTTGCCGGGATGCATACTGCCCACAGTGACTGTGCGTGACCGTCGTCCTGGCTGAACGCGTAGGATGCGCAGGATGCTGTCAGCCAGGGCCAAGACTGACCAACTCGCCATTTCCTTCCTGGGTGGCTGTCACTCCCAACGCTCAGCCTGGCCCAGCCTCTGCCACATTAAGGAATCCATTAGCCACCCCCCGAATACAAATTACGTTGATGTCCTTGAAATCCAAGCCAAAGTGGTAATACAACCCAGCCTGTCCCTATTAGCGGGATCAAATAACTCCAAAACAAACGCGACTGATCTTGCCCTTTCGACTTTCCCGTTACAGCACCACGGTACAACGGGCAGACTCCACAACAACAACAACAACAGCGACGACGCACAATCTTGAATCCACACTTTTCATCCACACCTGTTCAATTCTCCATCTCCATCCATTTATTCTTCGACCTGTTCAACCCCGATGGGCAGCATGACGCCCCACCCCCTCCTTGCGCGCGCGGCGCCGCAGTCGGGCTCCCCCTCCCCCTTTCTTGCCCCGCAGATGGACACGCCGTCGTCGTCGTCGTCCCGCGCAACCACGCCAACGCCGACGGGCACGACGCCCAATACGCCCCACCCCACCCTCACCGCTAGCTCCATCGCCCCATCACCCCGCAAGGAGCGGCAGGAACGCCACCGCAAGAGTCTCTCCGCGTCCGTCGTGCCCGAAACTCCCCGGCACCGGGATCGCAGCCGCACGCTCCCTGCTGTCGACGAGGACGATGCTGTGCGGGGTCCGTACGCCGCCGTTGAGGATGTAAGTTGGCGTGTTGGTGTGTCTCATAACTGAGACATCTGACACAATGCATGAGACACCACACCAGATGACGCTGACCCCAGCTCCGCAGCCTGAGGAGTACCGGCCGCCGCCGGATGCGTGCGCTGCGCGACCTCGAGTGCGCGCTCGCCGTCGCGTGTACCGGTGACCAGGAGGATATGGCCGCATATGTGTCTCTCCAGGGTGAGCTAGGCCGCGAGTTCGAAGCTGACAGCAGCGCACACGCCGATCCTAGCGCTACTTGGCCGGCACACTGCATCGCTCGCCAAGCGTGCGTCAACCTCCTCGCTCCCCCCGGGGGACGAGCTCGCGCGGCACCTCGGGACCGAGATTGACACGGCGCTCGGGATCCTCCAGGGCCTGACGCTGCTCAGCCGCTCGTGCAAGGCCGCCGTCGGCGAGCGCTGGACGATGGAGGTGGGTAGCTTCAATAGTTCTTGCTGACCGCCAGATGTTCCTCGACCTGTTACTCCTTCTCCGCACACAGCCGGCAGAGGGCGCCCGCCCGACGGTGTATGCGCTGCTCGATCTGCTCTTTTGTGTGCTCGTCGACTCGCCCGAGCACGCCCGGCGGTTCGAGGACCTGCAGGGTCTCGAGGCGGTCACGCGCGTCCTGCGCGGCACGGGAGTGGCCAAGGATGTCCGGTGAGTAAACAATGGCTTCACCACTGACAGAACAGGATGAAATGCTGCGAGTTCCTGTACTTCTACCTCCTCCCCGAGGGCTCGACCACCATGCCGGACGCATACTCCCTCCCCGGCCTGCCTGGCTCGCGCTCGTCGTCCGCGTCGTCGACCTCGAGTGCGGTGGGAGGCAGGAGCTTCACGGGCGAGTCCCAGGACATGACGCAGTCTGTGCTACCCTCTCCCTCGCACTCGCGTGTCAACAGCATCGACTGCACGGCACGTCCCCCGACTCCCGAGCGTGCGGGGTGGAACGACCTCGCCGATCTGCCATTTATCCCCGAGACGCCCCGCAAGCCCGCAAAGCCTTCCCTTGGCTTCCAAACTCCCTCTGCCAACCGCCGCACCTCGGGATCGTCGTCGGTCACGGTCCTCACGCCCGTTGCGCAGTCGCCCGACGAGCGCAAGCGGGACGAGGGCTCGCGCACGAGCTCGGGCTCGTCTTCTGGCTCTGGCTCTGTCGCAAAGGGCCCGCGGCAGCTGTTCAAAGACAGGGATGCCAAAGACTCCCCCCGCGACTCGCCGACACCCCAGCGCGCCCCTAGTGTGCGCGAGGTATCTACGGGCCTGAGCCGCCGGCCGTCAAAGCGCTCCGGTAAATCGCCCCTCGGCCAGTCCGGCACCGGGACACCCGACACGCCGCGCCGCCACGCGCGCTCGCAGTCGGCCTCGACCGCCTCGTCAATGGGCATCTCCACGCCGCGCGACCGCCAGCGCTCCCGCGGCTTCCCGTCCAAACTGACGCGCGGCGCCCTCCCCGCCCCCGGCGCACCGCTCACGCCCTCCCGCCGCATCCCGAGCGAGCGCGAGCGCTCAGGCTCGGTGCGCAAGGACGGCTCCGGCTCGGTGCGCTCCGTCGCGGAGAAGAAGGAGATGCTCGGCGCGTGGCTCGGCAATGTCGACCAGCTCGTGTCGGGCGTCGAGAAGGTGGGCTTCTGGGCCAGCAAGGAGTAGGTGTGACTGGATGCGAGACTTGTAACGACGTGGCATGATAGAACGGAGATACATGAGTAGTTTGTAGAGCATGCAGACTGCCAGATGCTGGCTGCCGAGTCTGGCAAGGTATCAGGCCGTCTGGGGTCATCGGATCGTCATCGATCGTCATGAGAGCTTTGACAGTCTCCGCCACCCTGCGGAACCGAGTGGCGGTTCCGAGGCAATGCTTCTCACTTATCAGGACACTTTAGCTTGGACAAGTGCAACGCCGGAAAGCAGGCACCGCAACGGGTAAGCCGTGGTCTGGACGCGGTCTGTCGAGACAGTTCGAGACACTATTGTTCCCACGCCACGCATTGTTTGAGCGGGTGACACATCGTGTGCAGAGATAAGGCTTTGCAAATGGATCGATCAATGGCAACGAGCTGGGCCCAGAAGTCAAACAATGAGCTCGTTCGCCACGGGGAAGCTAAGTCGGTGCACTATCAGTCCACATGCAACTTATGCCTCCCTCGAACCCCCTTTTATCACACTACTTTCGCATCACATTTGCAGCAGGTACTCGTACCGTGCATCGTACAACGGTCATTTGATGGACAACAGAGAAGGAGAAATGAGAGATGGTTCTAGGGTGCAGATGGGCGGGGAAGATGCTGGACGCCGTGAATGATTGGAGTTTGAGAGGGGCAGAAATGCTAGAGAGCGGAAAGGGAGTGGAAGGGGGAGTGGGGGAGAGGGTGATGAGAGCGATTCCGACAGAAACCAAACAAGAACAGAGTGGTGGTGGGTGGAGAAAAACGTATCGAGAGCGTCCGTGAGTTCTGGAAATCTACTTTGCGCGGATTACGTCCTGCTTGCGCCGCACGCCTTCAAGGCGTTCGCGGATCGTGCTAATGACTGCTGTCAGTTTATGAATATATTGTCTAACTCACGTCGTTCAAAGCCGAGACGGTCGAGGTCTGGGAGGTGCCCACCCTCGTACATTGCGTCATCGAGCAGAGTCATGAGGAGCCACATGGCCGTTTCGTAGCCTTCCTCCGCGGCGGGCATGTCGCCAAGGAGCTCGGCCTGGGCCGATTGCCGAGAGATGTCCCGGGCGCGGTCGTGGACAAGACGGTCGACAAACGGTAACTCGTCGGCAGAGTGAGACTTTGTCCACTCGGCCTTTTCAAACAGCTCGTTGAATCGAGCACGGTACCATTGGACCACTGCTGTCAGGAATGCACTGACTCTCTAGACTTACTCTCATTCAACTCGACGCTCGGCTCATAGTCGCCGTTGCGTCCCCGACGGAGTTCCCAGTAACGCTTGAAGCGGTCGTACCCAGCGCAGATAAACGCCAGCGACTTGAAGTAGAGCGTACAAGCCTCGCCGGCGGCCTCCTCCTGCTGGCGCAGAGCAAGGAGATCGCTGTTGGTGGATGACGACGACGACTTGCGGCGCGACGTCACAGGAGGGACTGCGAACGGCGGGGCCGTAGCCGAAGGGGAAGAAGGCACTCCGTGGGGATTGATCATAGCTGACGATGTCGGACGCGAAGTCGCAGCCATCTGTGACAACTGCACGAGCCTCGCGTCGGCAAGGTCGAAGAGCACAAACGCCTTGCGCGCAGCATCCTCTAGCACATCTAAGAGCTCGCTCTCGTCGGGGTCAATCTCGCCCGAACGCTCAACAAGCGGCCAGCGCTTGTTCGGGGCCGAGCCAGTAGCACGGGCGAGGGCGGTTGCTGATGTGCTGGCTGCCGAGTTGAGCAGCCGTACGGCAGTGTTGGTGAGGACACGGGCGAGCGCGTTCGACGACGGCAGCGATGAGGGTGTACCGATGCGCTCAGGCGATATCCCATACGCGCCAGGTGGAGGGAACACTGTTGGCGTGTGTGGGAGGGAAGGCTGCCGCGGTCGCGCGAGGGATGAGCTGTTTCGCACCGCAGGGACAGCAAACGGAGGTGTGGTGCCGAATGCAAACGGAGGAGAGTACGAGACGGATTGCCGAGGGGGACTCGCGCCAGTTGGCTTGAACGAGCTCACTGGGCGCGATACTATGCTGTTTCGCTTGCCGCGAATCAGCGCACCCGTCGAGGGACGACGAGCAGTCTGTTCCAGTTCTACACAGTTAGTTGGGGCGCATATTGGCCACTCACCGTCTGCCAGCTCGTTGATCTCTACCGTTCGCTTCTCGACGACGACATATTCGCGTCCGACGGAATCACTCGCCCCTAGTGCATTCTCGTCCTTGCCAGTCATGGTGATTGGAGGAGTGGCGGCGAGTGGCGAACCTCCGATCCCGGGGCGCGGGCCAAGGAAGGCACCGGGTGGCGTCACTACTGGCGCATCCTCTACACTACCAAGGCCAGCACGCGATGCTCGGCGGCTGCTAGGCATGGCTGGAGCGGTGCTTATCGGACGCGATATGGCGCGAGAGCTTCCGGGTGGCGAGGGAGGAACGTCGTCAACCGACGCAGTGGTAGGCTCGGCAGGTTCGTCGCCGACGTAGTACTTTGGCTCGGACCGACGGGCAGATACAGGTGTGGAGGATGTAGAAGGTGGAGTTGCAGGCTTTGAAGGTGAAGTGTTGACACTCAAAGGCTGCTTTGATGTGGAACGCGGAAGTTCAGGACGGGGTGACTCGACAGAAGTAGTAACCGGCGCCTCGTCTTCCGGCTGTGATCGCCGCATCTGATCGCTCATACAAGTCGCCATCAGCGCAGAGCTGTCAGTCGACACGTCCATGCTTGTCGAGACGTCACCGACCGACTCGGTCATGAATCCCTCCCACACCGCAGCGCCTTGGATGAAGAATTCGTCAAAGTTCATGCGATCTGCTGGGCGCTTCTTGAGGAGACCTCGGATAAGCGCCTTGATGTCAGCGGACACTGGCACTGGCGGAATCGGGATCGTGCCGTCTGCTGCGGGTGTAGGCGCTCGTGAAGACTCGTCAGGGAACTTGATGCGATCCTCTCCCCGTTCGATGCGACGCAACAGCTCGACGTGGTTCGGGGCACGGAATGGCGAGCGCCCTACTGCCATCTCGAATAGTACAGCACCGATAGACCATAGATCTGCCTTGGCGTCATACTTTTCGTACCGCAGAATCTCGGGAGCCATATACAATGGGGAGCCGCACAGCGTTTCAGCCATCGCCGCCGCCGGCAGGATGCGTGCAAAGCCAAAGTCGGCGACCTTGAGTATTGGGATACCAAGCGGGTGCCCGTCCGCCACTTCGGCAGCAGTTGCGGGTTGGAGAAGAAGGTTCTAGCTTTGTCAGCAAAATGTGCCATCATTTACACTCACCTGAGGTTTGATATCGCGGTGAATAAGGTCCTGTGTGCGCAAGAAGCGAACGGCCTCGGCTGCACGATGATGTCAGCCACGATCTAGGTAAACAATAAGAGGGGGGCCCATGCTCACCTAGCTGACCAAGGAAGCAGCGTGTTACGCGCTCGTCGAGTCCGCCGGTCGGCGGGTGGGGCCAAAAGACCTTGCCCTCTGTCCGCGACGCGACCATGGCCGACTCGTACACACGGGGGATAAAGTCGAGTGTCTCAATGTGTCCCCTGTTGCGGAGGTAGATGGACAGATCGGCGCCAGAGCAATACTCCATAACGAGGTATATGTGTGTGTCGTTTTTCTGTGGAGCAAAGGAGGGGGTGCAGAGACGCGCGCGCAGTGTAAGCAGGAGATCAATCACGGAATGAGGGGGTTCGCGAGTGGAACGGAAAGGGTAAACTTACGAAGCAGTCTGTGAGGGAGACGATATTGTGGTGGTTGATGGCCTTGAGGATGTTAATCTCGCTCTCAAGGTTGTCGAGCAGCTTGCTGGTGAGCTTTTGCCGCGACACGGCCTTGATGGCTACCGAGACCTTGGACTTCTGCAAATGGCGGTCAGCGATGATAGTCGCGGTTGTCTAAGCTACTGCGCCTCGCACGACTAATGGGACTACTTACAGAGCGATGCCCTCGGTACACGGTTGCAAAGCTGCCGCGGCCAATCTCTGCGCCAACAACATAGTTGCCGATGCGTTCGCGATGGCTACGATGTCCGTCGCCGTCGCGCTTACGCGCTGGCTCGGCCTCGGACATGATGGGCGCGACTCTGCGCGGGCGGAGGGGCTGTGCGCCGGATAGAGTTTATGGGGAGGCCGCGCAGTTGAGTGGTAATGGTGAAGGGTCGAGGTGGATGTAGTAAATGGATAGTCGACCCCGACGAGAAAGGGGGAGGGTGATTGATGGTGATGATTGTGGTGGTTGATGAATGGTGATGATGCAAGCGGTAGTAGATGATCAATGGATCAATGGACGGGAGAGCGGGTGAGGGGTTGAGGGGTCGCGGGTGATGGATGGGTGGCCACAGGAGTAGTGGACTTGATGGGATGGGACACTATATCCTGTGGCGTCCGTGGGGTAACAGTCGATGTTGTGGTTGTTCTTGATCACGAGGATGAACAAGTGATCATGACCTCTGTTGAGAAGAGACGAGAGAGAGTGGAAGAGAGAGAGTAACAGTAGGAGAGAGAGAGACGACGACGAGCGCGATCTTGGTATTGACTCTTTGGTTGTATGTGCAGAGTGGAGGTCGAGGTTGACGAGGGCGGGGCACAAGGAGGGGGGGGG